>CM053626.1:56538977-56609544 GCA_028646595.1 Phalanger gymnotis | reverse complement strand
GTATGTGTGTGTGTATTTTGTAATTTCTCTAATTTCTGATTCTAATCTCTGGGTTCCAAACAGAATGAGTCTAAAATCTTAATGCCGTGTGATAGCCCTTCAAATACTTGAGACACTTACCAGGTTTTCTCTTCTCCTGGCTAACCGTACCCAGTTCCTTCAATTGATCTGCATACCACACAGATAGGGTAGCTAGGTGGCACAGTGGATACAGCATCGAACCTAGAATCAAGAAGACCTGAGTTCAAATCCAGCTTCAGACACTAGCTGTGTGACCCTGGACAAGTTATGTAATTGTTTGCCTCAGTTTCGTCATCTGTAAAATGAGCTAGAGAAGGAAATGGCAAACCATTCCAGGATCTTTGCCAAGAAAACCTCAAATGGCTTCACAAAGAGTTGGACTGTAAGCTATCTTCCTCACTGCCTAATACACTGCAAATAAAAGGTGCTTGATATGTGTCTGAACTTAACTGATCATGCTAGTCCTTCATTAGCAAGAATTGTAAGCGACCTTGTTGAGCGAATTTGTCCTTTTATTTAATCCATCAGTATTCTTCTCTGCTGCTCAGTTCAGAGATCATATTTTTGAATAACAACTCTTGCCTAGGAATTTCTGCTAGAAGACATTTCAATTTGTATAGCCCTCGAGGAAAAAAATATTCTGTACATAAAAGAATACAGGCAGTCTTGTAGCTTATCAATGTTTAAGGAGTCTGTAGCATCCATGGTCACGGCATGTGATTTTTTCTCATGACAGTTATACAAACATTTTGGTCACCACAGTATGTTGCTGCTGTTTCCAAGATGCCACCTCACTGATCAGGATTCCTTTTTAAAAAAATCATTAGTATACAAGTCTTTCTATAACATTTCCTTCTGAGCACCTCCAACATTGTAGGGTATATTCTGGGTGTTGTGTTTGGGCACTTAACATGGAGTGCCCAAATGACCTATTCATTCTGAGGACTGGCACTTCATTCTGCATTTTCTGAATCACACTAGGAAGTTATTTCCATTTTGAAAGTTCATATGTTTCAAAATGAAATGCTGAGTGAAGGAACATGTTAGGTACTGGCCAAGAGGAAAGAGTGATTAAGGCTGAAATAATGAAAGGGTGCGGATGCGGGTGCAGCAGTCAGTTTTATACTTGCAAGGAAATGATGAGTGTGGAATTTGTGACACCTGACTTAAAATCAATGATCCTGGAAGGTGTTATAATAACTCTAATCTGGCAGGAGAGGGGTGTGGGGAGAACAGGGAAAATCAAAGCTGACACGATGAAATTGTACCTAGCAAGAAGTGGGTGGAACGATGACAATGTCAGACAATTAATGGAGCTAATGAGGTGTAATGGGGTGGCACTGAAGATGTCCTGGCCTTCTAAAGCAACCAGTTATCTTAACTGACTGATTTTCTTATTGACTTTTCCTATTTTAATTTCTTACAGAGTCAATGGTACTGTCTTTTTGGTGATATTTTTAATATCTTTTTCCTCAGAATACATTTCACAATAAAGTGATGTTAGAAGAGGCCAAACTTAGAAAAAGGCAACATATTTCTAATCTTTTTTGCTGATCTCTTCTCTATAAATTCCAAAGTTTGACATCTTTGGAGCCAACAAAAC
The DNA here is from genome assembly GCA_028646595.1 of Phalanger gymnotis. Classification (NCBI taxonomy): domain Eukaryota; kingdom Metazoa; phylum Chordata; class Mammalia; order Diprotodontia; family Phalangeridae; genus Phalanger; species Phalanger gymnotis. The sequence continues at coordinate 56,607,920 of CM053626.1, read as the reverse complement.
AAAAAAAGGCCATAATGATACAAAACACCACTCATGTTGAGTCTTACCTTCCACTAATCCCACTTGCCTCTCTGTATTCAAGCTGTAGCTTTGTGACCACCACACTTGGGCAAGTGACTTCCCTTCTCTGGCTTTTAGCATCCTCTACCAAAAGAGAGGTTTGAACTTTATGACCTCTGAGGTCTCTTCCACCTCTAACACTCTGTAATTCCATTACTATAATCCTCCTGTGAATTGGGTTGACTCTTTGTGGAGCCTCTGCTTCTGAGACTGACTGGACTAGGAAGCTTCTAAAGCTCCTGACCATGAGACTTATGGCATGAATGGAGGCAGACCACTTAGCTCCCACATATCAACTCTAGCAAAAATCCCGAAATTCACACCAGGCTAATAATGATCAAGAATTCATATGAGAAACTATAATAAGTGATTTCTTCCACCCCAGAACTATACAAAAAGCCAGCCAGAAGTCCTTGGGGGAATAGAAAGAGGCTACCAGTAAAGCTAACAGTAGAGACAACCAAACCCAGTTTCTCAGCACAACTAGTTATATAGGCCACAGACACAGATAACCTCAAGGCTATGTGTTCTGAGGCAGCAAAAACTGAGGGATCCCCTGAGAATGCCCTGGAGAAGTTAGAAATCCTCAAAATACAGAATTAGGCTTTGGTGAAGGACCCAAAAACCACAGGAATGACTATAATGTTGCAGCATTCAGACCAGAAGGTGAAGGCCAGTTAAGGAACACAGGTGACCCAAAGTGAGGCTAAGACCAATCAACCTACCCAAAATTGCATCAGGGGGTTGAGTCTAATTCTAGCACAAAGCCCCAAATTCAGGAACTAAACCTGGAGAAATGTGCAAATCAACAAAACACCAACCTTCCCTCTGCTATTTTGTGGGTTCTGCAGTTCTAGAATTTGTTCAGAGTCATTTTTATAAGTTTTTGGAGGGGCCTGGTGGGGGAGCTAACACAAGTCCCTGCTTTCCAGCCCTATTTGTTAATATTCCAATTAAATAAAATGTTGTTGAACATTTCATTCATTTCATTTCTTGAAAATATGCATTTTGCCTATGTGTCCAGACTTTAGAAATACCCTGTATTTCTAGAAATCATAGATGAAAATTGCTCAAATCTATTAGAACCAGAGAGTAAAGAGAGTAAAGTAAGGTAAAAAGACTCTAACAATCATTCTCAGGAAGAAAACCCAAAATAAAAGTCCTAGGAATATTGTAGCCAAAATCCAGACCTCTCACTTCAAAGAAAAAATACTATAAGCATCCAGAAAAAAAAGAGTTCAAGTACCAAGAAAACACAGTCAAGATCACACAAGATAGGACAGCAGAGGAGTTTGGGGGATATGCCATTCCAAAAGGCAAAAGCAATAGACTCAAAGCTGAGAACTCTGCAAAGTTGAGTATAATCCTACAGAAGGAAAAAAATAGACCTTTAATTAAATAAAAGACTTTTAAGCATTTCTGTTGAAAAAATCAGAGCTCAGTAGGAACTTTGAAATTCAAGTGCATATGTCCTAAGAAACTTAGGTAAATTTATTTGAGAAATTAGAAGAGATTGTATGATGATGTAGTGCTAATATTCTTATAAGGGGAGAAGGGACAAGCAAACCTTTAGAACCATAATATTTTTGAAAGACGTTAAGAGGCTTAGTTCCTGGGGCTGAATCAGTTCTGTTCTGAAAGTGAGAAGAAGGAAAAAGAAGAGAAGGCAAAAGGAAAATACCATATAGAATACATAGGAGGAATAAGCAGGATGGAACTTGCTATTTCTCATCATTGAGATATATAAGAAAAAGACTCTAAGAATAAAAGAAGGAATATGGAGAGTGAGCATCATGAGAAATGGGAAAAAAGAGTTGTATACAAACATACACAGTTTAGTGTAGAAATACATACATGTGTGCATGTATAATAAAATCCACGTTACTTTCAAGTCATCAAACTTGTCTGTTCCCTTCCAAACTTCCTTCTATTCTCTTCTGTGCATGTTTTTTTTTAAAAAAAAGTGTTTCAATGGCTTTCTCTTTTTTTGCATCACTACTACTAACTACCCCTTTCCTTAATCCTCCCAATTAAAAACAGTGAAATTAAAGACAAAAAGTAAACCTTGTAACATTATTAAGCATAGTGAAACAAAATGAATCCACAATCTGGTCATGTCCAAAATTATCTCTTCCTCTACCTTAAGTCTATCACTTCTCTGTCAAGAGGTGGGTAACAAACTTCACCATAGGTTCTCTGGAGACATGGCTGCTCATTGCATTGGTCAAAATTCTTAAGTCTTTAAAAGTTGTTTTTCTTTAAAATGTTGTCCTTGTATGAATTGTTCTCCTGATTCTGCTCACTTTATACTATCTAGTATTTTCTGAAATTTGTGTCTTTCATTCACTCTTAAAGCTCAGCAATAGTCCTTTGCCATAATTTGTTCAGTCATTCCACTGTTGTCTAAAGGCAATCTAAATAGAATCCAGTTCTTTTTTAAACTGTTAGATTCTAGTATTTTATTTGTTTTTAAAATAACTGCCTTCAGGATCAAGAAATCTGTTTTACTTGTAGATTTTTCTTCCGCAGCAATATCCTCTTTCCTAACCTTCAACCCACTAAGTTTGCTTGCTTCCCTGTTGATTTTTAGTTATATCTACACCAAACTATTTGTGTATATGTGTGTATAATTCTTTTTGTCTGTTTCTCATGGGTGAGGCTAATCTGATGCTCCCTCCCCATATTCCTTCTTCTGTGTTTGTAGACTCTTTTCTCACATACCACAGTGATGAAAAATAGCAAGCCCATCCTCTGTCTTCCTCCTGTCCTGGAATGTTGTAGGAAAGGCAAGCAAATGCACATACTCTGACTTCCTAACCTTCCCCTGAGGTTGTAACTTACCTACCCTTAAAATTTACAAGTCTTACAACAGGAATTTCCAGTGTCCAAGGTCTCAGGCCTTTTTTCATCTAAGACTTCCACAGAGAAATTCTGGGAAAGGTGAGGGTGAGCTAACCACATTAATCTCAGTATCTGAAGGTCAGCTTGTTACTCATGAAAAGTGTTATTTTTTAAAGTTAAAATCTTGATATTTAGAACATGGACAGAAAGTCCCCATGGCTATTTTTCACTAGCCTAAACTATTTTCTAATCCAGAGTCACATAATAAACCGACAGAATGTAATCCTGAGGGTAAAAACTGTTTCATTTTTGTCCTGTATATCCAATGCCTAGCACAGTGCTTGGAATATAGTTGGTGTTTAATAAATGCTGGTTGACTGGCTGGAGGTGGAAGGGACCTTAGAGATCATTTAGTCCAACCTCATTTCAGAGGTGTAGAAACTGAGTCACAAAGTCCCAAGGTCACACAGCTGGTAAGAGACAGGGTACTCCACCCCTGACCTTTCACTTTAAAAAAGAAAATAGATTTTTACTTTGATTCCTTCCCCAGATTTTCCCACCATTCCATGACTGGATTTAGTCTTCAGGACATTTATCAAAAGCTTCCTGAAATGTTTAACCCCTTAGATATAGAACATTATGAGTAAGCAGAGACTAAATATAAAGGCAATTTAATTCAATTCAATTCTTCAGAAAAATGGATTACAAGATATTTGGCTCTTGCCAAAGAAATTCCTAACAGGGGAAATAAAGGGAAAAATGTCTGGATGGTTACCTTTCAGCACATTCCTCTGACAGCTGAGTTAACTTCACTAGGTAGTCAACAAACATTTATTTATTGCTAATTATTTTCTAGTTATTGTGCTAAGAGCTGGAAATATAAAACTAAATTAAAAAAAAAAAGTCCCTGCCCTCAAGGAGTTTACACTCTAATGCAAGAAGATAGCACATAAAAAGAAGTTGAAAGATTTAGTGGGTGGTAAAAGAATGAAGGCCAAGGCAAAGAAACTCAGACAGCGCTCAGCCTCTTGAATCTAGCTGTCAGGCGTCCTTTTTGTTTATTCAGACGGTTTCCCATACAAAGACTGTTTTTAGCGTGGGAAGGCTGATAATTTGCCCTACTTGTGGCCAGTAACATAAATTTGCTTTCATGGTTCATTAGCTGATAAGTGGAATAATAAATCTGATATCATTCGGGCAGATGTGTGAAGCTGAAAAAATGAGGTTATCCTGTATCATGGAAACCAAAGTGGAGTGTTCAGAATGCTAAGCTGATGACACCCTAAATGTGGTTTACCTTACATGTATGTCATGAGATTTAAGAATTAGAAGATGGAGGGGGAAAAGAAAGAGAGGTGGTAACTGGATGCATGAGTTAACAGGTGGTTAACAGTTTGTGTTAAAGGCAGATTTCAAAATCAGCCGTGCATGTTCTGTTGATTTCTTCATGTGAAGAATACCCGACTTTTAAAAATGACATCTTTTTAAAGAATTTTCCACATAAACCATTCACTTCATGGAAGTTCCCACTTTGTATACTGCTGAGGGAAATGGAGAAGACTGGAGACACTAATTATTCAGAATTCAAATAGGGTGTCTAAAGATAGGGTCAGGAAGAATAACCCAGGACTTCAGATTCAGGGATCTCCACTCAAACACAAAGTCCACACTACAGCTTTGTTTTGCAAATCTCTGACCTGGTTAGTTCACTTGTGGGATGAGGGCTACACTGCATAGAGTTAAAGTTTAGGAGAGGCCAACTTTTTTTTGGCAATTTTTCTTTTTTAACACAAAAGCCGAAATTGAACATGAGCTTACTCATACAATTTAAGATATAGCTTTCTTTCAGTGAAATATTAAGATACTTTAGAAAGGTGTTTATAAATATATTCCCTACCCACAAACACGTACAGATTAGTTGTGTAAATCATGCCCACAGGTGCTATATTTTTTCCTCTGTTTATTTCTGAGCTCCACTTACATGCTCCTCCTTCTAATCTCTGAATGGTTTAGGAAAGGTAATTTATGTCAATCCTACAGGCTGACTGAGTGACATTTATTATTATTTTATTTATTATTTATTTATTATTATATTTTATTATTATTTTTTAAAGATTGCAACATTAGAACAAAATTGTCATTTTTATTGACAAAGCTGGAAAGACTCATAGGACTATTGATTCGGAGCTGGAATGGATCCTTCTGCCTCCTCATCTTACAGATGGGGAAGCTGAGGCTCAGAGTTGGGACCTGAATGCGGGGCCTCAGTCTCCATAACCAGTTCTCTTTCTAGAATTCCACTGCGCCTCATACCATTTCCCAACTTTCTTCTAGCAACTTGTCACTTATGGAACTTGAACTGACATTGTTTTGTGTCTATAATCCATAGGATCATGGAGATGAAGTTTCTGGCATGCCTTTTCCTTCCTGAGTGTTATAAGCTAAGGTCTTAATTCTTATTTGTCTCTGCAAAGTGAGAAATATCCACCAATGATATGTTGTTAACACTATTTAGGTCCTGGTACTTATAAAGCAGCTTTTGTCTAGACTTTAATTTGGGTCTCTTTTCCAATATTTAGGTCCCAGTTAAGAAAGACTTCCAGAATTGGACAGCTGGAAAGAACCTTAGAGATCACCAAATCCAACTTCACATTTTAGAGCTGAAGGAAACAGCCACAGAAAGGGTACTAATCAAGTTAATGCCAGAGTCAGTATATGTTTATTTTCTCAGAGAAGTGGATGCATACAAGGAATGCTGCCAAGGTAGATATGACAGGATTTGGACAGATAGGACATGTGAAGTAAGTATGAGTAAAGAGTTGAAGATGACACCAAGGCTGTGAGCCTGGAGAGACCGGGGGTGTGTCAGTCCATTGAGCATAGACTAGCTGTCACGTTTTACAGCTGATAAAACTGAGATATAGAAAGGGAGGATCACCAAAGAAGAGCCAGAGTCAGTATAAAATTCATGTTCTATATTGAAGTAGGTGAGCTCATCTGATCTCCTACACGTAGGTGGCCCTGAGAAATGAATAACTCCTAATTTTAATACTTTTTGAACCTTAAAGTCCTACAGAAATGTGATTTAATCCTGGAAGGCCAGAGTAAAAATGAATAAATTCACACCCACCTACTCTAAATGACAGCATGAAACAAATCTTCCCACAGAAGAAAAAAAGAGAGAGAGAGCAGCAACAAAAAATGAGCAAGAGTTGACATCTGTTTCTTCCCCTTAGAATGTCAACTCCTCAAACAGAGGGCAGCATGGTGCCCACTGCATGCTAACAGGTGAACGGAAGTCTGATTAAGACAGGCAGCAGCTAAAGGACCAAAAGTGATTGGATTAGAAATATTTCTACCTTCATTTTTGCCACTTTTCTGATTGGTTTAGCAGTGTAAAGGAAAACAGAATGAAATCCTGGGCTATTGGTAGCTTCCTTGCTAATCTAAAACAACTAACTTGATCATTTCAGGTAGTTCGTCTATATTTACCTCATAAAATTTAGAGATAATCTAAACCAAATCTCTCATTTTATGAGGAGATTAAGTCCCAGAGAGGTATAATAATAACAACACATATAGGCATGATGCTAGGTACTGTGTCAAATGCTTTATAAATATTATCTCATTTGATCCCCACAACAATCCTGGAAGGCAGGAAATGATTAAGTATTATATCTCCATTTTTTAGTTGAGGAAACTGCGGCACACACAGGTTAAGTGACTTGTCCAAGGTCACACAACAAGTGTTTGAGGCTGGATTTGAACTTAGGTCTTCCTGACTCCAGGTCCGGTGCTCTAGGCACTATACCATATAGCTGCCTAAATGACTTGTCCAAGGCCACACATACATCAAGTGGTTGAGCAGGGCCACAAGCTCGGGTCTTCTGACTTTAAAGGAGTATGGCACAGTAGAAGGAGCATTGGGTTTGGCGTCAGAAGAAATGGGTTCAAATCTCAGCCCTGCTACTTAGCACGGGTGAGTGGCTGGGTCAGTTATTTAATTTCTTTGGGACTCAGTTTCATCACCTAAATTAAAGGGGTTCAACCAATTAGATGCCATCTCAGGTCCTTTCCAGTTATAAAGCCACGATGCTATAAGTCCATTTCTCTTCATACTACATTCTAAGTGTTAGCTATGATGGGAGTGATGATGATGATGATGATGATGCCTCCCAAAGTACCTCTGGAAAACCAAATCCCATTCTCCCCTGTGCCAGATCCCAGATACTCAGAGTATTTAATTTACTCCTTTAGACTCACTGAAGTGGATTTGTGTGCTTTTATCACCTTTTAAAAATAGACTAGCTTTTTATTTTCCTATTTGTTTTTTCTTTTTCCCTGGTTTTCAAAACAAACAAACAAATACATCCTCCCTACTAGTACCTTTCAGGCATTTCTCACTTTTTTGCCTCTTTACATTTTTGCCCATTAGCTCAGGCACAGCCTGGAAAACATTTCATCACTAGTCAGCATTGTTACCTGCTTTTTCCAGGGAGTCCTACCCTGGTGCCTCATCATGGCACGGAGACAGTAATGGGTTCTGAAAGGCTATGCCAATCAATTAATAATCAACAGACATTTATTATGTACCTACTGGTACATGCCAGGCACAGTGCTGGCAACTGTTGGAGTTACAAAGACTAAGTGAAACAGTCCCTGTCCTCAAGAAAACTATATTATATCAGGAAAACAACATGTAATAACATAATAAACATGAACAGGCATAAATATATATACAAAATATATAAACCATATAGAAAATACATACAAATACACATAGAAAAATGTGCAATTATATGGTATATATATAAATATGTATCTATGTATGTATATACACACACAATTTTTTGACAGGGGAAAGGCACTAACAGCTGGGGTGTTGTTTGCTCAGCAATGGCCTTATATAAAGGGGAAGAAAACTGGGGATTTTAAGAGGCAGAAGTGCAGGAGTGCATTCCAAGTATGGAGCATACACAGAGTACATAGATGGGAAAGGCAGTACCAAGAGTAAGGAGTCAGTTTAAATGTATAATAAGGCTGGAAAGTTATGTTGGGGCCAAGTTGTGAAGGATTTTAAATGCCAAACCAAAGATTTTCCTCCTAGAGGTGATGGAGAACCACTGAAATTTATTGATAAGAGGAAAAGCATAGTCAGACCTGTGCTTTAGGAAAAAAAATCACTTTGGTATTTGTGTGAAGGATGGACTGGAGAAGGGAGAAATGAGGCAAGGAGACCAAATAGAAGGCTCTTGTAATAGTCTAGAGAAGCGGTGATGAGGGCCTGGACTGGGCTAGTTATTTGTGTGGGTAGAAGTGACCTAAAAGATGAAGTGTTATGGAGCTAGACATGACATATTTGGGCAAGTGATTGGATATGTGGGGTACATGAGTGTGAAGAGGTAAGGTTGTGTAACTGGATGACTAAAAGGATGGTGGTATTTGATAAAAATAGATAAGGAAGGAAGGGGTTTCAGTTAGGGGAACGATGATGAGCTCCGGTAAACTCGTGTTGATTTGGAGATGTCTCAAGGACATCCAGTTAAAAACTGTCCAGTTGGTCTTGAGTGATGCAGGACTGAGGCTCAAGAGAAAGACTAGGGCTAGATATATCAGTCTGGGAGTTATCTGCAAAGAGGGTGTAATTAAACCACGGGAACTGATGCAGTCATCTGGTCTGGTAGGTTCTGCCAAGCCATCAGTCATGTGGTGGAACAGGTATATGAGCTCAGATCTTCTGATTTTAAAGGGGTATAACACAGTGGAAAGTGCACTAGGTTTGGAGTCAGAAAAAATGGGTTCCACCACAGAAGTTCCTTAATAGATTTGGTTTGATTGATTTAATATAACCCTTTTATTTTATAGAGAAGAGAACTGAGGCCCAAAGACAGGAAGTAACTTGATCAAGGTCATATGAGCAGTAAGTCACAGAGCTGGCATTTCAAACCCAGGTTCTCTGACTTTAAATCTAATGTGCAGCCCACTACCATACTGTCTCACCCTTATCACATTTTAACAAATGTTTTAACCGTGTTCCCGTACGTTGGGGCATTTGGGTTTTAAGCCAATTCTAAATCTGGAACAAAAGTCTTTCTTCAATTAATTAAATGTTGAGCACTACGGAATGTTTCCCTGTAAGCTTAGACCTCAAGGCAAGCTTGTTTAAGCCATTCAAAGATATCCAAGGAAAAGAGAGGAATCAGAAAATTCAGTGTTCCATGTACTCTCTTCCCATCCCTACATTGATCCCTTGCCTCTCTAGGCAAAAGGACAAAGTCTTAAATATTATGTAGGGTATGTAAGAGATCTGGAACCAGGAAATCTCTGATAAACTCGTGCTTTTGAATTTCTTGGTATAGATTTTGATCCTCTGATTCAAAATGACTCAAGCATTCTTTATAATCAAAGGGTTCATCTCAGTAAAGTAAATTAACCCCTCATACATACCAGTCTTTGGTATCTCCTGGAAATAATCTTCACTAGAACAAGTCAACTGTGATTTTGTTGCTTAACCAAATTGAGTTCTTATTAAAAATAGCCCAGGTGTTTTCACATTATCAAATAGTATTTAACAAACTTTGAGACCAATCTCCTCTGACTGTGCAGATTTTAAGGCGGAGAGTCAAACTGTTTTCCATTTGTTAACCTCACACTATCACTATTGTTCCCTCTCTCTATGCCTACAGAGGATGGGTAATTCAGGAGCATCAACTCCATATGGGAAAATTACTCCTGTTATTCTACAGAGGATATTGCCTGGTCAACCTTCTAACATACCCCGAAGACCACCCACTATATGCATGAGGTAGAGAGGTACTCTATCCTTATGTAAGACTGTATAAGGACACATTCTCTGACCGTTAGATGACCTTCCTGAGCTGTGCAGAGAGAGGGAGATCATAAGGCTCAGCAACTGATGCATTTGTTAGGGGTCTTCAATAAACATTTATTGTTTGGGATGTTCAAAGGTTAGAATAGGATATTTAGGGTTGTTTTTCTATGGTCTAATAACATCTACTACATATATATATATACTATATGTATACTATATACACCTATATATTCAAAGGGACATATAATTGAGAGGTGGTTTTACCACCACAGCATCTCTTCCATCTGTCCTCTTTCCCCTTACATGACCATTGTCCCCCATTCTGGCTCTTCACGGCCCCTTAGCTACTATAATAACCTTCTAATCAATGTCCTGGCTTTCAGTCTATCCACCTCTTCAATCTGTCCTTTGCACAGCTGCCCAAGTAATTTTCCTAAGATATCTATAACCATAGAACTCCTCAGCTCAAAAATCTTCATTGATTCCCTGTTGATTTTAGAATAAAACAGTGCAGGTGGCAGTCCTTGCCCTAGGTCTATGTTTTACATGACATTTAAAACCTTCCACAATCTCATCCCTAAGTATCTTTCTGAATTTGTTTCATAGTATTCCAACGTACTCTCTCTCTCTCTCTCTCTCTCTCTCTCTCTCTCAACACACACACACACACACACACACACACACACACACACACACACACACACACACATACAATGACTCGGGCAAATTGGCCTATTAAATGTTTCTCAAATTTAACGTTCCATCTCCTATCTCTGCTTTTTACACAGGGTGGAAAGCACCCTCTCTTCACCTCTACCTCGAATTACCGCAGCATAATTTAAGGCTCAGCTCAGGTGTTACCTCTTCCACGAAGGCTCCCCTGATCCAAGTCCTAAGTTCTTTTTTCTTTCTCAAATTCCTTTATATTTACTTCTCTGTGCACATGGCTGATACCACTGGTAGTGGGGTGTTCCTTGCGAGATATGACTTTATTTTCTGTCTTTGTATCAATAGTGCCTAGTGCAAAGCTTTTTGGTACATAGTAGGCACTTAGAAATATTTGTCAAATTGAAAGACATTCAATAAACTTTTCTAAGACTTTATGTATTCCTTGGCTCAAAGGGTTACAGAGGCCTTTTAGACAAGACTCTCCTTATTGATAGAGATTAATTACTCAATGCTCTGCACAGGTAGAGTTGGTGAGAGCCGGAGAAAAGAGAGATCTTGGTCTTCTGGCTGCCAGCTTCCAGAGAGAGAAGACATGTGGTTTTACCTCCTGGTCTGTATCAGCAAGGCAACATATGTGTATGTGTGTATGTATGTATATATTTATATACATACATATATATACACACAAATAACAATATTAATTCTACAACTTTGGTTACACACACACACACACACACACACACACACACACACACACACTTTCCATTCCTATTTAAAGAGAAACACTGCTAGGTCATAATATAGCCAGCTTTTTGTGAGGAAAAAAAACCAAAAATACAAACAAAAATTTTTTATAAAAGTCCAGTAAGAAGCTGAACATATGTCAGTGCCTCTCAAATTGATTATGGACATCATCTTCATGGTGCTTCCCCACATACCACAAAAGCACATCAACTTACCCCTACGCATACTTCCCTTCTAAACCACTCTGACTCCATGAAACCAAAAGATAGAGAGATTAGTCAAAACAAAACAAAAAAATTATAGACAGGGTGTCCCAAAAGTCTGAGTGAAGTTTCAAGTTTTAATGGCTTAAACTGCACTCAGACTTTTGAGACACTGTGTATTTGGGTTTGGGACAAAGGTCTTCTCATTGTTACTATAATTGGTGTACATTTAGGACTTCAGAAGCAGTGATTATTATCTGTCTTCTTTTATCTGAGGCCAGCTGCAAGGTGTTAGGATAGATGTTCTAGTTTTGCCAAGATATTTAAAGGAAGAACTTTTTTCCCCCTTGGTACTGAAGATAATTCACTTAGCTGTTCTGACGCACATAGCTTGGTATGGCTGCAAAGAGTTAGCAATAATAGCCTCATGGGACTGGAAAGAAAAGTAGAAGGCTATTTAGCATGTTTAAGAAGGATCATATAATTCACCCCAGGTAGATTAGGAACCATACTACTTAAAGACTCTTAGAGAAGGAGTTGCCTTACCTTTCAGGTATCATCCTGCATCATTACCTGCCAGGATCTGAAAATTTTTTGGTTGAGGAAGTTTCCCTATGACAGTTGTCTATTCTTTCTCCTCTCTTGGACAAATTCATTATATCCTCTATCACACTGCTTCTTTATATCATTATTTTCATTATTACTATTAATTCACTAGTATGTAACACTGATTTATCAAGTACTTTCCTCATGCCAGTCCTGTGAGGGAGGGAGGTTGTACAGGTATTACTATCTTCATTTTACAGCTGAGGAAATACACTTATAGAATGTAAGAGATTTTCCCAAGGTGGTGCAAATGTAAACATTAAAGCTGGCTCTCAAATATTCTTTTCCCTTTCTCTCTCTCTCTCTCTCTCTCTCTCTCTCTCTCTCTCTCTCTTTCTCTCTCTCTCTCCTCTTTCTCACCCTCTCTTTTTATAATAGCCTTCATTTAACTAAATGTTCTGAACCAAATGTCTACATCTAATGCCTCCATTTCCTTACCATTCATTCTTTCCTTAACTCTCCGTAATGTAGCTTTTACCCTTACTGAAACTATATGCTTGACAGTCTCCTGTGATCTCATTCTTGCACCAATTATCTGATTTTTCTTCATTCATAATTTTATTTAATAGCTAGTAATATTGGGCTTTCCATGTATTATCTCAGTTGATCTTCAGAACAACCCTATAAGGTGCTATCATTACCCATATTGTTCAGATGAAGAAACTGAGGCAGACAGATTAAAGTGACTTGCCCAGGATCAGATAGCAGTGGCTAAGACAGGATTTGAACACCACTATGCTTGACACAAGGTTCAGTGCTTTACTCTTGACACTGCTATATTGGTAGACACTTTACCACTCGGTCCTTAAGACTCTCTCAACTTAGCTTCCGTAATACAACACTTTCTTTCCTCTTTGACTGCTTTTTTGTTTTCTTTGATGTGGCCTCATCTTTCCCTTAAATGAATATTTTTCAAGGCTCCCAGTTTTTCTTTCTCAATATTCTCATACTTGGTGAACTAATTCTATCTCACAGTTTCCAGAGTCAAAATCTCTGTACTGATGACTATCAAATCTGTATCTTTAGCCTTTACTTCTTCCTTGCAAGGTCTTGTTTCAGTGCTGAATTTTTAACTATCTGTATGGTACCTCAACTTTGACAACCTTCTATCACCTTAATAGCATCTGAGACCATATTTGTCCAGAGGCCCCTTAGTTCTCCCTCTGCAGAATCCTCTGTCTATTTAAGTGAACACTACTGCTCTCTGAGCTGCCCTTGGTGAGGCTCAGAAGAATAAACTAAGGCCATCAACACTCAGTTGTACCATCAAGATAAAGACAGCCCTTGGTAGCAGAACAGGGATTCCTTTGGCAACTTGCACCACCTGACCAGGGAAGAGTTTCATTTTGAGGCAGTGGCAGGACATTTTATTTCTTACTTCACACCAAGGTTAAGTGTTGTCTGACCATACTTTTTCAGTAGTGCCTTGCCTCTGAGGGCTGCGCAAGTGGAGAGAATACCATATCACGAGGCCAACTTTACCTGAATTAAGCTTGACAAAAGAGCAAATTTTGAACTGATGTATTAAAATAGTCAATGTAGTAACTATGGAGCTTGTAACTTACTAGCAACAGCTGCCCAATGCCATGTGAAATAACAGACTGGTTTGGTTTTGATTTCCATCCTTTCTTTCTTTCTTTCTTTCTTTCTTTCTTTCTTTCTTTCTTTCTTTCTTTCTTTCTTTCTTTCTTCCTTCCTTCCTTCCTTCCTTTCTTTTTTTTTCTTTCTTTCTTTCTTCCTTCCTTCCTTCCCTCCTTCCTTATACTCTTAATGTCTCCCCAGAAAACTGTCTACTACCCTTAATTACAGATAAGTTGCTGACCTGTTTCAGTGAATGAGATGTCCAGGCTGAGAGGTCTCCATATTGACCTCTTGGGGTGGGGCATGTGCCCCCTAAAAAAAGTACTGCTATATAAATTATACTCATAATTTAGAAATTATTTTGAATTGTTTCCCAAAGTTATTTTCCAAGGGTCGCTGTTCATACTCAGGCCTTCCTTAATGGTCACAGAGCTGGTAATTTTTTGAGTAGCACTTGAACCCAAGTCCTTTTGACTATAAGACCAATATACTCTGCCATATCCAGAAAGACAGACAGATAAATGGAGCATATGTAATGCATTTACCATGTATATGACACTGCACTAAGTACCAGCAATAAAAATACAAATAAGACAGTGTTTACTTTCAAAAAGCTTATATTCTAAGGCAGAGAAATTTTACAAGACTTATTTTTTAAAAACATACAACAGTACTTTGTATTTGTAACATAGCTTCATAGAATCATAAATTTAGAGCTATAAAAGACTTCAGAGATTATGGAGTCTAATCACCTTATTTTACAGGTGAGAAAATTAAGGCCCAGAGAAGGGAAGTCACTTGCCCAAGATCTTATCATAACTGACAAAACTTAAACCCTTCCAGCGGGCTTAAATTCTTTTGAATACTCCACCATATTTTTTGAAGGACATGAAAGTTTACATATGGGGGGTTTTATGGGGTAGAGGTATGATAAACTAGAATATGGTGGTTCACTGAATATGTTTTTAAGATGTAGGCCCCTTGCAACCTCATAAAAGACATGTTTACATTCTTTTCAAAACCAAGAAGCACCAAATTGAGAGAATTCCAATATTCCTAGGGTAGGGGGTGTAGTGGATCATTTCTTGTTGTCCTTTACATTTTATATTCAAGAAAAGTTTCACACAAAAATAATAGGGTTCATGCTTAAGAGTTAGAGATCTTGACTGCTCACTTTCAGGTGCCAAGTAGAGGGCATGAAGAAACAATGTTTTGTTTGGATGAAAACACAAGAATTCAGATAAGCCAAACCAAACATTATGGATGAGAAGGTGATTCAGCTTATTTGATTCTGAGGGAGAAGGCAAAAGAAAAGAAGGAAAAAGAGGAGAAGAAAGAAGGAAAAGAGAGAGGAGAAACTAAATTTATTACTCCCCTTAGGCCAGGGCAAGACATCTTCAACAACAACAAATAAATAGATCCATAAGATCTATATTGTGGATCCATAGATCTGTAACTTTTAAGAAAAGAAGGTAGTGACACAATGGCATAGAATAAAAAGAAAAATTTCATAAATAAACCAAAACATACACAGTAGGGCCAAGATTTTCTAAGTGATTTCTTTACTGATTTGAAGTAGACAATCTTCTCCCGGTTTGTGACTGTGAAGAGGATGAGCAGCTTTTAAAGGAGGGCAGAAAGGGGAAACACAAGAGTGAGCGAACTTGTTCATCGAGCATGTTTTTTTCTTCCCCTTGTCCTTACAGCTCATCTGAAAACAAGAAGTGGAGCAGGTCAGGAAAGGGGTTATGGTTAACACTGCAAGATGAAAGATAAGCAGCCAGGCAGTTAGAAGCCAAAGCATTTTATGTAGAAGAGCAGGTCTGGCCTTGTTTCTATCTTGATAAGCATTAGATTGGAGAGCTTGTTTGTGTATAGCCTAGGATAGGAGAGGGAGGTAGGGAGTAATATGTGGGCTATGAGTCGCAAACCACCAAGAGTACAAGTGACTTAATAGTTTGTGCTTTCTATGGCTTTTCTCAATCCCTAATCCAAACTACTACAGTGTGCATACACTACAGAATTTCTACCCAATAAAAAGAGACAGCTCTTTTAATACAGTTTCAGGGGACCCACACAGAACTCTGTTCCCTGGTTGTGTGGTCGAATATATTCAACTGCTGAGCCCTGGAAGAGGGGTTAACATTTTACAAGATAATCTAGTGGCTGGATTGGAGTCAGAGGATCTAGGCATCCACCTAGTTCCTCTAGTGACTATTCGAAAACTCTGGGGAATTAAAACTCCTCAAAGGCCTGAAAAATTATTAAGCCACCTGCGAAAGGTTTCCTACACTCAAGGAGTTAAGATTCTACCTAAGAGATTTGTTGTTTAGTTATTTCAGCCACATTTGACTCTGTGATCCCATTTGGGGCTTTCTTGGCAAATATACTAAAGTAGCTTGCCATTTCTTTCTCCAGCTCATTTTATATATGAGGAAACTGAGACAAATAGAATTAAGTGACTTGCCCAGGGCCAGCAAGCAAGTAAATGAAAAAGAATATACAAAGTCATACAAAATAATTTCAATAAAGAAAATGAAGGTTCCTTATTTCATCACCAACTGCCTACATTAGACATCTCAAACAGGATGTCCTATAGGTATGTCAAACTCACGATATCCCAAACAGAACTAATTATCTTTCCTTCTAAGCTTCCCAGGTACTATTCGGGGCGCCACTATCCTCCCAGCTGTCCACCCTCACTCTTATGGCATCATCCTCCACTCTTCACTAACACTTACCCCAGTTACCCAATGTGATGCCAAATCCTGCCATTTTTACCTTCACAATATCTCATATACATTCCCTTCTCTCCACTCACACAACTACTACCCTGGGTGCAGGCCCTCATAGCCTCACACCTTGACTATTACAATAGGGTTCTGATTGATTTCCAAGCCTCAAACAGATCTCTGATTTCCAATCTACCCTCCCCTCAGCTGCCAAAATTATTTTCCCAAAACACAAGTCTGTCTATATCACTCCCCTAACACAGTAAACTACAGTGGCTGTTGTTACCCCCAAGATCAAATATAAAGTCCTCTTTTTGGCTTTTAAAGCCCTTTACAACCTGATCCCTTCCTACTTTTCCATTCTTCTTACACTTTTCTAATGTTCTCCCTTTTTATCTCCTCTTCTTGCATTCCAAGGTTTCCTTCAAGGCTCAGCTCAAATCCTACCTTATGTAAGAGGCCTTTCTGGTTTCTTCCCTGTTCACTCTACTAGTTGCCTGCCCCTGAGATCTCTTCCACTTACATTGTATATATTATATATGAATATAGTTTGTATATTGTCTCTTCTATTAGAATGTGAGCTTGAGGTCCTTGACGTCCACGGCCATGATTTTGCCTCACATCCCCAGCACTTTTTACAGTGCTTCCCACATTGTAAGTGTTGACTGACTGACTTTGAAAGAAGAGATTAAAAGAGATAATCTCTAAGGTTCTTTGTAGCTCTAAATTCAATTTTAAAAATTAACTAAGTATTTTTGAAAGCCTCTAAAATTATTTGATTTGACATTTCTCAAAGATTTGAAATAGCTTTGCTTTTTTAAAAAATTAGACTGGATCCATGCTGCTTATTAAATCACTTTATTGGGTGCCCACAGGATGACTAACATCAGAGGAGGCACAATGAAGTTGGTGTAAACAACACACTGAGGATTCACTCTTTGCCTTTGGGGCCTTATAATTTATAGGGGTCAGACCCTAATTAGTCTGAATGGTTAGATACTTAGATTGGAATAAAGAGTCTTTATTATCTATGATTACCTTAGCTACATACATTGTAAATTATTTAGGACCTGAGGCTTTTTGCACCCTTCCAAAGAGTTGGATTCAAGAACAATTAGGTTTGGCCAATTCCCTCTAGAACAGGAGTTTTCCTCATTTCTCTTCTTTCTCCTTACTTTCTCAAGCTATTGAATAGTATCAATGCCTTTCTTTTCACATTTCTGAAAAACAGTTTTATTTAAATAATAGCTTAAAATATTACATAACACACCAAAAAGAAAGAAAGGAAAAACGAAAGAAGGAAGGAAGGAAGGAAGGAAGGAAGGAAGGAAGGAAGGAAGGAAGGAAGGAAGGAAGGAAGGAAGGAAGGAAGGAAGGAAGGAAGAAGGAAGGAAGGAAGGAAGGAAATCAAAATCAAAACAGTCTGTTATTTCACATGGCATTGGGCAGCTGTTGCTAGTAAGTTACAAGCTCCATAGTTACTACATTGACTATTTTAATACATCAGTTCAAAATTTGTTCTTTTGTCAAGCTTACTTCAGGTAAAGTTGGCCTCGTGATATGGTATTCTCTCCACTTGTGCAGCCCCCAGAGGCAAGGCACTACTGAAAAAGTATGGTCAGACAACACTTAACCTTGGTGTGAAGTAAGAAATAAAATGTCCTGCCACTGCCTCAAAATGAAACTCTTCCCTGGTCAGGTGGTGCAAGTTGCCAAAGGAATCTCTGTTCTGCTACCAAGAGTTGTCTTTATCCTGATGGTACAACTGAGTGTTGATGGCCTTAATTTATTCTTCTGAGCCTTAACAAGGGCAGCTCAGAGAGCAGTAGTGTTCACTTAAATAGACAGGGGATTCTGCAGAGGGAGCACTAAGGAGCCTCTGGACAAACATGGTCTCCGATGCTATTAAGACTTGACTGAAACACTTGATTTTTTTTGCATTTCAGGCTTTATCTCTGTTTCAATGAGGGACTGCAAGACTGGACAGCATGGCTCTTTTCTTTTTTAGGTGAATGAGTTAGACTAGTCCAAGTTAAACAGTAGAGAGAGGTATACAACTGGAAAAGAAAATGGGCCCATTATTACAGGAGCGAGAGATATATGATAAATATATAATAAATTCCACTAAAGCACTCATGCTACGCTAGCACCTTCACAATGTCAAGAGAACTAGAAGGCCCCCAGAACTCTGGGTAGGGTGCCCCAGTGGTTTTACAGGAGGACATAGATGAGAATTTCCCAGGATGAGAGGATATAGAAAAGTTGTGACTCATGCATTAAAAGGAATACTCATATTAATGAGACCATTGATCTAAGAATGGCATCAAATTTTCTACTCAAGCAAACCATAAAGAACAAGCATAGACTATTAAGTGGATTCCATTTGAAGAAACAGGCTTATCATGAAGGATCTTTGTGAAACCTGGTGTTCATCATTAATAAGGATCTTTTTGTTACTGATCAGTCCCATTAGCCATAAAAGCATTACAAACCTAGAAACACATTTTAATAGAATATGATTTCACAGGATTCTCGAGCTGAAACGATCTATCACTCTGAAGGAGTTCAATCTTAAAGGTTTCTTTCATATCATGGGTTGAGAGTATTCTCTTTAAAAACTCATGAATATAGCATTAGAAATTTCATAATGGAGCAACTGTATCTACAGATGGATTGGTTAGGTCTAATTTTTATGGATATATCAGTGGTTAAATGAAGACTAAGATGATCAGAAATGGGAAAACCTTCTTAAAGTATGCCAACATAAATCAGAGTTAGAATTTAGTACAGAGAAGTTTATGCAGCAAAAAAATAACAATATGAAAGCTTTGAAGTTTGTACCAACACTGTAAGTTTTGTGTCTTTAGATCATACCATTAATTCAATTAGAACATTTCCCAGTCATTTTAGAACTAATTAGAAAGAAAAATATATAATAAATCCATGTGTTAGAAGCTCCAATTTCCTCATCTATAAAATGAAGTCTTTGGGTTAGATGATCTCAAGGTCTGTTCAAGGTCTAAAGCATGCCAATGGCTTTATTATTTGGTTGACATGTGTGGAAGAATAAATTTACTTTAAATGCATTCCTATTTTTCAAAAGACACATTTAAAAATAGAGGAATAAAAAGGAATCACATCCTATAGTAATGTGAAGTTATCTTCTTGGACATCTCTACATTTGCTATCCTTTTATGTTTTTGGCCTGTGCCAGTGATTTCACCAGCATAGAAACTCCCAAGTAAAGGAAATTTCATTTACCAATCAGATCAGTACCTGCTCTGTTCCTTAGAGTCTCAGAGAGTTGTCTGGGGCACTTGGAAGTTCAACTACCCAGAGTCATACAGCCACAGCAGGAAGAGTTCTTTCTCGCACTGCGGCTGGATCTACTTACTATATCACACTGCTTCTCGGTTAACTATTTATTTATTACATTGTAATAACTAAGCCTCAGAGTTAGTTTATATGCTCACTTGTTTTAAAAGTGCCTTAGTAGGATACTCACTTAATAAGGAACTTCTAACACATGCAGGATGTACTTTTCCTAAATGGCTATTTAGTGGTATTTTATCTACAGTATTATTTCCAGGATCATTCACATTATAGAGAGCTCTAAAGTTTGCAGAATGCTTCATATACATTAGCTCATTTGAATAACACAATCACTCTCTAAGGGAGATTCTCCATTTTGTGGAAGAACAAGGGCTCAAATCGGTTTAAGTAACTTTCCCAGACCATATAACCATGAAGTATCTAAGTTGGGAATCGAACTCAGTTCTTCCTGACCATAAATCTGGTATTCTGGTCATAACTTGTGTATTTATTTAGAAATCTATATATTCCCTATGCCTTTATTTATTTGGATTGAACCTGTGATTTCATTGGTACTTGAAATATTCTGTTTTTGTATTTCATCTTCCCAAAAGCTACCCCACTATCTTCTCCTTCATCCAATTTAATTTTATTTCGAATGACTCTTTTCCTTGCCAAGGCAAACTCTACTGACTGCTTGCCTGATGCCCACAAACATACTCAGGTCTCCCTCATAAAAAACCCTACTTGATCTGACCAGACAATTATCATCCCATATCCCTCCTCTTTTCCTGGCTAAATTCCTCAAGAAAGCTATCTATAGTCAGTGATTCCCCTTCTTTCCTCTCATTCGCTATTAACTTTATCTACTGGCTTCTAATCTCAACATGGATTAAAACTAGCTATTTCAAAGTCGCCAATGATCTCTTAAGTGATTAATTAATCACTTAATTGATAACCTCTTAATCGGTCTTTCTCAATCCTCATCCTTCTATAGCCACACCTTTATCAATCATCCCCTTCTAGATTCTTTCTCCCTTCTAGGTTTTCATGACACTGATCTCGCCTGACTCTCTTATGTGTTTAATCACTCCTTCTCAGTCTACTTTGCTAGATCTTCATCCAGGTTATACCCATCTATTGTGGGTGTCCACCAAAGGTATGTCCTTGGCCCTCTCATTTTTTCCTCCATACTATCTCCTTTAGTGATAGCATCATCTCCTGTGTATTCAGTAATCATCTTTATATAGCAGATGTGTAACTCTACTTATGTAACCCTAACCTCTCTCCTAGCCTCCAGTCTGGCATCACCAATTGCCTATTGGACATTTCAAATTGTATGTGTCACAGACATCTTAAAGTCAACCTGTCCAAAATGAACTCATTTTCTTTCCCCTGCAAATACTCTCCTCTTCTGGACTTTCCTATTATTGTTCAGCATACCACTACACATATTTCCAGTTTCTCAAGCTTGCAACCTAGGTGTTATTATCTTTAATTCCTCACTCACACTTATCCCACATATCAAATATGTTATAAGTCCTATCATTTTCACCTTTACAATGTCTCATATTCATCCTCTTCCCTCCACTCACACATTGGCCACCCTCACACAGTCTCTCATCACCTCGCACCTTGACTAATGCAACAGTGCTCTCATTGGACTCCAAGTCTCAAGCGGATCTTTTCTAATCTTTCTAATGCATCCTCCACTCAGCTGCCAAAAATGATTTTACTAAAACACAGGTCTGACCATATCAGTCTCTTGCACAGTAAACTCCAGTGGCTCCTTATTACATCTAAGATAAAATATAAAATACCCCGTTTGGCTTTTAAAGCTCTTCACAACCTGGTTCTTTCCTACCACTCCACTGTTTTTATACTTTATTTCTTTTCGCGTACTCTATGATCCAAAATTACTGGGGTTTTTTTTGTTGTACCTCCCACACAAAATTCCATCTCCTATCTGTGCGTCTTCTGTATGCCTGGCTCCCTTCTATGCCTGGAATGTTCTCCCTCCTTGTTTCTACCTCCTGGCCTTCCAGGCTTCCTTCAACACACGACTGCCTCAAAATTTACTTCCTGCAGGAAGCCTTGCCTACTGTTCCCTTCTCTCTCCCTGCTTCCCTACTCCTAATGCCTTCACCCTGAGGTTACTTCTGATTTATCCTCTATCTCTTTTACATGTAGTTGTTACATAGTTGTTTGCATGTTGTCTTCACTATTAAAATGTGGTCTCCTTGAGGGTAGAGATTGAATTTTTGTCCTCTTTTTGTATCCCTTACACTTAGTATGGTGTCTCAAACACAATAAGTACTGATTAAGTGTTGGATGACTATAGTTTGACATTGTGGCTATATGCTTGTGCTAAGGAAGCAAACTGACTGGAAGCCGAGTATACATTGTATGAAACAGGCTGGAAGCATAATGTGAAAAAACATAGAATCAATTACTCTCCATTTTTTCAGGGCCCTCAACTCCAATAAGTTACTTTTCCCCAGTTTTCTGGAGTGTTAAGTTTGAAGGATCATTAGGTACTTAAAGAATTCATGCATTTTACTACCTTCTTAATAGCAGGACTGGATTAATCAAATTCAGATTTTAAAATCAGCATATATATATATGTATATATAAATATATGTACAGGATGTATTCAACTTAGAGAATGGATCCCATGGGACCATTAGGATCTGACTGGGAAGGCCAGAACTGAAGTGGATGAGACAATGCTTTGATTGTTTCACACAAAAATGGAAACAACATAAGATGATCACTTCAGTTATGTGAATCTACATTCTCACCATGTCAAGTGATGACACATCTGAATGAATAAATGTTTTCCTAACCAAATGTTTGATATTGCACAATAAATCAACCACATAATTAATTTTCACATCTATGTTAAAAGCAACACCCTTCCTTTGATGTGATGTTGTTAAAATGATAGTAAAGCACCATTAAATAAGCATCCTATATCATGGGTTATATGATAGTGCATATCAATTCGTGGCTATATGTGTTATACAATGTGCCTCGTTATCATTACGGCACATAAAGAAGATGATGAGAATATTCCTGACATAGGTCATTGAGATCAACAGCTTTAGGGGACCATGGAAGTCACCTAGTCTAATCCACTTATTTTACAGATGAGGAAACTGAGGCTTTCCAACTCGACATTTAAAATGGAGTTCTACCATGTCAGGTTGTAATAGTTTTCCCTCCTAGACTATAAGCTCACTGAGGGCAGGAACTCTTTCTTATTTATTTGTGTCTCCCTCAATGCCTAGCCCAGTGCTTAGTACATAAAATTTGCTTAATAATACACATTGTATGAATAAGTGCATAAAAAGAAAAGGACTCAGAATTCATATATTGTAACAACTATAGCATTGTAAATGATGAACCAGATCAATACTTTCAGGGTATGGCATATCTAAACTGTCTTAAAATAACATTTTTTCCTTCTCTCTACTCCCCAATCCTACCTTCTTACTTAAAAAAATGAATCATTAAAAAAGTTGCTTCTCGTAAATACATTGGCTCATTTATAACCTAGTTCCCAAAGAACTCAAAAGTCCAGAAAACAAATGACTAGAAAATACACAGATTGGGAACTCTGCAACCCATTAATATATTATCTAATCAAAATCCATTCCTGGTCCTCTTTTTAAGGAGCAATACTCTCTGTCCAGAAAGAGGCTGGTATGTTGCTATACTGATATTGCCCAAAGCCACCTAAAAATGTCTAAACTTCACAGTATAGTGACTAGTTTAAGTACCTGATTTACACATTGAAAGTATAGTAGTGGCCACCTGTCAGTACCAGTAGGAGCAATGCACATGTGCAAAAGAGCAAGTATAGTTTTCGTGACCACCTTGGTCAAGAACAGTCTTCTAATAATATTAACCTTATTTGGGCATTGCTACCAGAGAGCAATTTGGGAACCCTATTTTTCTAATCATATCTAGCTACGTCTCTTACTCCATGCATCAAATATAGATTTTATTAAGAGTGATATAATGTTGATGGTAAGTACACAAAGTGATATGACATAACTATGATAAATCAAATATTTTACAAACTTCAGATCAATAAGAGACAAGACTACATTCATGGTGGAAGGTAATTCAACAAACAGTGAATGAGTACTCACTAGGTGCTAGGGAGTATTTTTGGCAGTGCTCCAAATTAGCCCAAAGCCATCAGTGCGGAACTCCTGGAGGGAAAGACTGTGCTACAGGGTAGAGGTTATACTTTAAAGCAGGGCTGTTCAAAATGCAGCCCACAGTGAGATTTGATGCAGCACGCCTGTGGGTTTTAATTTTCACGAGCAAAAAAATAAAATAATAATTTGCATGGAATGTATATTAGATTTTTTAATTCCATCACTAATAAATAATCTCATTGATGTTAATTTTCTTTGGTGTTTTTAAGCAGTATTAAGGACGGAACACATTGCATGGAATTTTCAATTGATCTGTGGGATGCGTTCTGTCTGTATGACGCAGACTAGTCAGTGTGCACCTACCTTTAGTGTTGTTGCTTTGTTGTTTTGTGTTTGCTCTCTCGCGCTTCGGGCCTTCACCTGTCTTATTGATGACACGCATTCCCTGACTTTCCATTAGTGTACTGTATTTTTTATTCTGAGTGTGGCCCTCGAATAATTATTTTATTTTAATGCAGCCCTAAGATAACCCTGCTTTAAAGCATAAAGACACTGAGGAGTCGAAGAGTAGATGCAAAACATATTAGTGCCAGGTGGTAATATGAGCAGCTTATCAAGGGTTGGAAAGATATCTTCAGACTTTGCTTTTTTTTTAGTAGGCAAACAAAATAAAAAAGTTGGGGAGGAAAGCAAGCTCAGAAAAAATGTTCTTAACTAAGATTTTTAAAATGTGCATGAATCAATTAAAATCTAATAAAATTCAGGTCTTTCCTCTGTGTGGCTATGTTAGAATTTCAATTTCTTTTACTTAAAAAAATTTCAGAGAAATAAGAATAGAAGAATATTAGCAATGCATAGTGGAAAGGAGTGGTGACCATTCATTTTTAACAGACCAATGATCCAAGCTCATATGCATAGTGGAAAGGAGTGGTGACCATTCATTTTTAACAGACCAATGATCCAAGCTCATATCCAAAAAGTTTATCTGGAGAACTCAGTAAATAAAAGCAAGGAGGCCCACAGAGTATATCTCTATCACCCAGGCATGAGGTATTTCCTCATGGTAAACAGATAATCAAGTATTCAATTTGCTTGTTTAATCAGACTTGTCAGAGCAGTAAGAAAGAAAGCAAAAGGTTTTAGGCTTATACTTGTAGCTGTGGTATAGCCAAACTACCATTTGTTAAGATGACTAAAAGGTAATTTGGCTAAGTCTATGGAAAAACATGAGTCATCTGCTGTCCTAGTTTTTTTCCTCTGAGTCTTATCAAATGATAGTGTAATATATGCAGGTTTTAATCTGATGAAAAAATGGGGGGAGGGGGAGAGGAGAAGGGGAGACAAAAGACCAGACTTTTAACGCCAAAAAACAGACTTCTACTTACAGTATAGAAGTGAGAAGAGTAGACAAGTCTACGGTAGAAGACTGGAGAGATGTGCAGGGGTATATCAGGCTCCAGTCCAAAACCTTCACATAGCAACACTAGGCTTTGTTCCTATAACAGAAAGCATGAAGTAGGGTTGATGGTAAATATATCACCTCATGGTGAATAAGGAGGAGGAGGGTTTGCAAGCTCTTTTTTGTAAAACTAAAGGTAAGGAAACATCAGCTAGCACTAGGAAAAGTTGTCTGAAACATGTCACTAGGTACAGGTAGCACAGTTTAATTCAATGGCTCTTAACTGGTAGCTTCTTGTAGCTCATTTGGAAAGTACTCAAAACCAGAAACTGCTTCAACAAGAGATGATGCTTGAGGGAATAAAGCCTAGGGAATGGAAGGGATATCTCATTCTGAAAAAAAAACACACCAATGAAGGCCTCCATTTAATAGGGCAAACGGGTGAAAAGAAGATCTGGAAATGAGTCAACAGGAACAGAAGTTTAGGTAAGCAAAATGAAAATTTATTTAATAAAACATCATATTTCAACACAAGTCATGGTCCAATTTATTTTAATCACGTAGACAAAGACATCTTTATGTAGCACTTTCAATATATCACTAATGTGGTGAGTGAAAGCCTTGTGCTTACTTAGCACAGGCTCAGGTGCTGAGGGTAGAGGATCCCAGGAGAGTCCTCTACAGCACAATTGGTCTACTCTCTTCCCCTTTAATATTTGGCTTTAGGGCTAGCCTCAAAATACATACATACATACATACATATGTGCATGCATACATACATGCAGATATCTAGGGGAATGATGGCTTGGATTAAAATCTGTGCTTTTTATTTCTGTTCATTTAGGGTTACTTGGGTTTTTTAGATGGCTGAAATAAATGTGACCATGACTTCTGTTGATATGTGATAGTTTTATTAAATTTATTTTTTCATACTTAAACTTTCCTCTGTGTTTGCTAATTTCCAGATGCTATTTTTAACCACTGTCTTCCCTATTCAATTGAGCCATCTTGGATTGGCTAAAAGCTGCTACTGTTGAGGAGCCAGCAGATAGTAATTGCTTGTGAGGGGTAGGGAGAAATGGAAATCATTATTCAGTTATTTCTTTGCCCAATGCCAATTTCACTAGTGGCGATGGCTAAGTCCAATTTTTATTTCAGACTTTCACCCTTAATTGATACCAAATAACAACTCAACACAGGTTAGCACACTAAATTCTTTTATCTAATGGGTTTACCTAATATCAAAGAAGGGACAGACAAAATACATGAGGAGAAAGAGAAACAGGAATGTCTAGCCAGTTCAATCCATTACAGCAACCAATGCTAAGTGCTTTTGACTTCAAGGGCTGCAAACAGCTTCTCCCTGTTTTGAATCCTAGCAATAGGCAGTTACCACATGGCTTTCTCCACAGCATGGAGAGATCACAGAGGGAAGAAGGAGAGTTTCTTTGAGGAGGGAGGGAGGTTTCATGAATCAGGTATGTTTAACACCACATCATTCAAACCGTGTATCTCTTGACAGTGACAATTGATCGCCCATTGCTGTTTGCTTCTTTGTATAACTAATGAATCCTCTTTTTACCTCAGCATCCACCACAGTAACTGTCCATTTCTTCTCTTTTCCTGTTCATTAAAAAGTCAAACTATGTTTCCTATGGGCAGTAAGTAGTTGCAGTGAATTATCTCATAGTCTTTCTGATTGAAAGCACTGAGAGAAAAGCAGTATGGGGAATCAATGTCTTCCCAACATGTTCCTTCCAAAATTGGCAGATCTTCTTGCACACTTAAATTCTGTCTCTGACTTTTTTGTCTTTTACATTCTTCTTCCCAGAAGTCTCTGTGAACCATTCCCAGTGCCATGTTCACACACAGCCTTCTCAGAGTTTCTGTTCTGAAATATCCTTGCTGTGCGTTCTGGGATTGCTGTGTTCATAAGGCAGGGCATCATTCCTCCCTAGAGCCAGAAATTTTATAGTTGCTTAAAGACAGCCATGGTATGCTTGGCACCTGAAACTATATAGCAGAAACACAAACATTAACACTTTCTAACAAAAGGGTGATTTTCCTGGTATCCTAGGTAACCATCTTGTGGTATATTTGAAAAAAATTTCAACAGTACATGCAACAGACATGATACTATACAAAGCATCATTCCACAGTGATACTTCATTGACAACTTGTTTTGGTTACATGTAGGACATAGGACGTTCACACCTCAAGATTATACACATTTGATAAAAAACATTTTTAAAAAGCCTATAAAGATGGCACAACTATAATTAGCAGATACAGACACAAAAATGAGTAAAGCACTTAAATAGACATTGCTATACTACAAACATAACATGGAAAATAGGCAAATGAACATAACAGCAACATAAAGTAAGTATAACACACAAATGGTACTTACAATGTATAGCAGAAAACATGTAATTTCATGCAAAGGCCATGCTTCACATGGGCAATCTCTAATGTTGTCATTTGGATATGTGTGTAACCATGTCAGGTTCACCTGTAACATCTTAAGTTTGTTTAGTGACTGGTTTCTGGGTCTCGTCCTCTGTCACTGACTTACCTCTCTGCTCCTATACGTGAACTAGTAACTGGTATGGTTGATCATCGTCATCGTCATTATCATTATCATTATAGATTTCTAGTTTGCACTTGAACGTGTAGTAAAGGATTGTCTATCAGTAGTTTTGTGACATCTGGATGGCGTCTACACCCGACTGGTCTCTATAGTTGCAGTTCTAGGCAATAAAAGAGTCATCTCTGGGGGCAATTGTCTTGCCCCGTCTGTACTTGCTTTAAGGTGATAATAGTCAATTCACTGGAAACTCACTGGAAACACTATCTTCAAAGCCTGTGGCTGTTTCAATGGATGATCCATGACTAGTGGATTATCTTTTTAGCTCAACATTCACTAGGGTAAATGTCCATCACTTCTTTCTACCTGCTCTTTGGAAAAGTCCATCTCTCCTATGGGAAATAAGCCATTGCAGTGAATTATCTGAATGGGACCCCTTCTACTATCTGGAAGCTATTCTGCAAACTGCCAGGTTGCCATATCTCTTACCATATTTGTACAGGTTTGATTTTCTGTAAGTCATCTAACCTGTGAGTCTCTTTGATACCAAGGTTTTTCAATAGATCTCTTTGTTGAAGGTCTTGATGTATTCTTGAAAGATATTATCTTTTGCTTTGGTCATAGCTCTTCTTAGCCAAAGTCGTGGCTAATAAGTTTAACTTCTCTCTCAATTGAGAAATATACCGATTGTGAATATTTGTATTACCACCTTCATCTGAAAATCTAAGTCAATACTTAAGTGTGACCCTTGTCCAAACATGATCAAGTAGGGTATCAAGTCTGTTACGTCATTCTTGGTGGAGTTGAGTGCATGGGCTACAGATTGCACCTGTTGACTCCACTGATAGTTGTCTTCTGGTTTCAGAGCTCCTAACATATTAACAATTTTGGAACACTCAAGCTGTGGGTCTCTTTGTGGAAGGTAAACTATAGTTCTGGAGTTTTTAATACATGCTAAAGCAGAAATTTACTAAAGTAATTTGCTCCCAAAGTCTCTGCAATTTTTATAATGAGAAAAACTTTCCCCACAATACTTGAGCAACTATGATGCTTTCTTGTTCTTGGTTAGGCAAGTTCGTGCATATGTGCTAAGACATAATTTATATTTTTTATTTTTTTATTTTTATTATCTTCTTCCAGAGATTAAAAAGTCAGTGTATTTAAACTCTAAAGGTTTACTGGTAACTTTTATCTTCATATGTGCATCATAAGTTGTCAGTGCTTTTCTTTGCACATATTGGACACAGGGTTCACATTTCTGGATGATAACAGCCATGGGGGGCAGCAAAATCTCTTTCTCACTAGATTTAGGTCCTTTTGACCTTTATGTCCAGATAATGCTTTCATAACTCAATAGTGAATTATTCTGGATAACCACAATTGCTTCTTGGTTTCATACATGGGTTCAGTCAAAGTCTTGTACAACACTCTTACAGAGATCTACCTTCTGCCATTGTCTCAGTAACAAAGGGCCCTCTGGAGACTAGGCCCTTGAATTCTTTTGCATAATTTCCTTGCTTTTTGGATTTTATCCCTTTTCTTAATCTTTCATCAGCCATCTGTTTTAGATGCCAATCATCCACAAATAACTGAGGCAGGGAAAGTTGGTTCAATGAAACAAGGTTCGCATACACAGCTGGTATGCCATCTGATGGAAGCCCTAAGTTTTCAGCTGAGTTTGCATGTGAGTGTAGTCCTAAGTATTACACATAGCTCTCATCTTCTTTTGGTAGCATATAGCCTTCAAGATAGGGCACCCAAATCCCCATTCATTATCCCCGGCCTGTACTGTATTTAGAAGTCATAATTGGCTGGTCCTGCTAACAGGCTCTGGCACTTAGTGTACAATCTGGCCTTGTCAAAATGTAAGTGAATGGATTGTTATCAGTCTGCACTTTGAATTTTGAACTATACAAATAGACTATGAACTTTTCAGTGATAGCCCACTTCAAGGCCCAGAACTCAAGCTTAGAGATGGAGCAACATGTCTCACTGTGTCAGTCAAGCTTCTGCTGATAAATGAAATGGATCTCTGGTGACTATTACGCTCTTGGTACAAGTCAGCTCCCAATCCTTCTAAGTTAGCATATTTGTAGAGGACAAAAGTTTTGCTTGGGTCCATGTAGGCCAGCATTGTTGCATCCATACTGTTGTTTGTTGATCAAGTCTCTTTAGGCTTTGTCATATTTGTCCAACTATTGGTCTCCAATAAGCTTTATTGGTTTTATGACAGGGCTACATCTCTTGCCCTTCTGGTTCTGAATCTCTTTGATCATATATGCACGATTGGGGCCATTCAGCAGTTCAGCGATAAGATGTGGTTTTTAACAAATTTGCAATAACTGCCAAATCCCAGAAAGTTAAGTCTCTAAGATCCTATGGCCATGACCAAAAGAGAAGTGCTTCTACCTTCTCTAAATTAATGATCACCCTTTGTTGGAATGTAATGTGCCCCACGTAGTCGATAAAAGTTCTGCAAAGTTGGCACTTTATCTATTAACAGCTTCAGATGGATTTCTTTCGATTGATCTGGTACTTTCACGAGTCTATCATACTGTTCCAGTATCTTCAAAAACAATGATGCCATTAAAGCACATCAACACTTGTAGGTTGTTCAGATCTCCATCTCTTTTCTCCAACAGTTATTGGAAAATGGCAGGTGCCTCAGAGATGGGGGCATATACTCAAACTGGTGAAATCCAGCTGGACAGAATAAAAACAGTCTTTTCCTTATCTTTCTCAATCTTCGGTATAACATAGTACTCACTACACAAGTCCAAAACTGAGAACCAATGGATGCTTTGTGAATAATCCAGGGCATCTTGAATCTGTGGCATATAGCACTGGTTTATTTTTGTTCTTTCATTCAAAGTTTGGTAGTCTACACATATTCATATCTTTTTATTCCTCTTTTTTATTCCCACTATTGGCAAGAATGTCTCTAAATAGGAATTTTTTTGAGATCGTTTCTGAGGTCTTCCATATTAAATAGAGAAATTAGGAAAATATTACTGCCCTCTTGCGGAGATTCTGCCTCAACTGGTCCTTACATAATGTTATTATGGAGTCACCAATGTCAGATTCCTCGGGATCTAGTCCTATGTTTGAAAAGTCAGTGCTCTTGTGACAATGACTGGTACCTCTTGCAATCAATAAAATTCATAAATATGAAGTAATTAAGCAAGGCAATATCATTGTAATAGCCATGAACTTAGAATCACGAAAATAGTATGAATAACTTTTTTTCAAGTACCAACATATAGAAAATAATTATGCAAAGAGTAGGCATTCAGAACTTGCTTACAAACCATGTAGCATACCACAATTCTGTTACAGATATACTGAATAACAATATAACTGAATAACAATATCTACTTGGTTTTTAGGCTGCCAAAAAGACATTCACAATAGATACACACACACACACATATACACATATAAGATGTCTCAAAAGCTTTAAGTTTTAAGCTTTAGCAAATTCAGAAGAATAAATGCTACAAACTTAAAAACAAAGACAAGGTTTGAAAAGACAATTAATTTAAATACATTAGTGTTTTTCTTATAAAAATTCAAGATAACTACCATTTTATACTAGATATCACTCAAGTCAATTTTTGAACTTTGTAAAAACTTTTGTAAGCTGCTGTTCAGTGATTGAAATGATTGCATTTAAAATCATAGCCTTAAGATCATCCAAGAATGAGGTTTTCATGAATAGACAACATTTTTGACAAGAACCTGAAAGAAACAGTCTAAGGGCAAGGGAACAGGTAACCAACATGGTCAAACAAGAGAAATTTCTCTCTTCAAAGATAGCAGTTTGAGAAAATGTCATCCCTTAACTGTCACATGCGCAATGCATAATGATAGGGTACCTTATCTTGTTGAAATTTTAAAAATTATTATTAAATTTGGAAATGTTTTCATGATTTTATATGTATAATTGATAGCATATTGCTTGCTTTCTTGATGGGAGGGGCTGAAGGGAGACAATTTGGAAGTCAATTTTTTAAAAATCTGAATATTAAAAATAATAAATTTTGAAAATTTTTTTTATTCAAAATTCACAAAATCAGTGTAAATACATTTAAATAAACTTTCAAATTACATGTTTTTAAAATTTAGTAGCCTTTATATTTCTGAAGCTATTAAAGCTTAAAACTGCACTAAAACTTTTAAATATCTTTTAAATATAAATACACTTGTATAAACACATATATGGTCTAGAGAGGAATGATGATAGATCAAAATAGCTGCCTCAGCTTTTCCTCTCTTTATTATCACCTTGGACTAGCTAAAAGCTGCTACTGCTGAGGAATCACCAGGTAGTAACTGCTTGATAGGGAAAATATTTTTTCAACTGCTTCTTTCCCCACTGCCAATGTTAGTAGTGGGCACAAGATGAATCCAGTTTTTATTCCAGAGTCACCCTCTCCCACTTTCCATCACTACCGAATAACAACTCAACACAAGCTAGCACCCTAAATTGTTTCTATCTAATGGGGTGTATTCAATATCAAAGGATGGACAGACAGAAAACATGAGGGGGAAGAGAAACATG
The DNA here is from genome assembly GCA_028646595.1 of Phalanger gymnotis. NCBI lineage: Eukaryota > Metazoa > Chordata > Mammalia > Diprotodontia > Phalangeridae > Phalanger > Phalanger gymnotis. The sequence continues at coordinate 56,575,624 of CM053626.1, read as the reverse complement.
AATGTCTAACCAGCTCAGTCCATTGGGGGATCAGTAGCCATTGCTAAGTCTTTTTGACTTCAAGGGCTGAGAACAGCTATTCCCTGCTTGAACCCCAGAGAGTGGTGGTTAGCACTTGGTTTCCTCTACATTTTGGAAGGCTCATGGTGGGGGTGGGGAAGAGAGACAAGGTCTTTGAATGAGTAAAGTCTCATGAAGCAGGTTTTTTCAGAACTAAACCATTTAGGCTGAATCTCCCTTAGAAGCACACTGCGAATTGGTTGCCTTCATGGTCTCTCTGGCTAAAAGCAGTGAGAGGAAAACAGTTCGGGGAATCAATGTTTCCCTCACATGTTTCTTCCAAAAATGGCAGCCTTTCTTGCACACTTCAGTTCTGCTTCTACTTTTTTTGTCTTTTACTTTATTTTTCCCAGAAGTCTCTATGAACCATTCCTGGTTCCACCCTCACAAACCTTCCCAGAGTGTCTGGCCCAAAGCATCAATTACAATTCATTCTGGGACTTCCGTCCCTTGCAATAAAGGGCTACATTCAGAAAATCTACATCATCTATGACAATCCACTTGGTGGATTTTCTACAGCAAAGTATAATTCTCCACTAGATTTTACTCTGCCAGTTGTTTGTCATTTCTGGGTTTGCCATGAAATCATTTGAAATGCCCAGGCAATTACCTTAATAAAAGGTACCATTTACAAAGCAAATCTACCTTCCCAAATCATGTGATTTGAGTCCAAAGTCAGACACTTGTGACTTTGCAAATTCCCCATAAAACAGATGATCCATAGAACAGAGCCAATTCATTAGTGCAATTAGTTAATTGTACTGACTTAGTGGGGGAAAAATTGGACTAGGAATGTGTGAAATTATGATCCAGTAGCAGCCTTCTCATTGACATAGTTTGGGTAAATTGGATGGACAAATTCATTTAGTCAATTCTGAAACTTTTCCTTCATCAATAAAAGTACAATACTGAGCCACCTCATATTTTCTAATTGTGAGAGGATTAATTATATGGATCTGGCAATGGTTATAATTATCTGAAAAGTAATCTGTACATAAGGGATAGTTCTATTTTGTTTACATAATAAATTATTCATATTAAAATAACTTTATGATCACCTAAACATGGTAATAAAGTGGGTTGGGAGAAAGTTGGAAAAGGAAAAAATATATGCATGTGTGTGTGTGTAGAATGAGAGAGAGGGAGAGTGGGGAGAGACAGAGGGAGAAAATAGCAAATTCTGGACTTGGGAAAATTGGAAAAGGATAAAGGAATAGGAAAAGGAAATTTGACAGGTGGTGAGAAGGAAATATGAGAGGGAAGAGAGTTCAATGTCACCTTACAATAGAATGTAAGCTAAGGCTTGGTTCTGTTTCACTTTTATATGTGTATCTTCAGCACCTAGCACAGTACCTGCAATCTAGTAGGTGGTTAGTAAGTACTCTCTGATTGCTCATAAGTCAGGATCCAGATGCCTTCAAGATCCTTCACTAATTTCAAAGTGAGATTGACCAGATCATCTCTAGCTGATACATGTTATTAGTAAAAGCTAAATAACTGAATGGGATTCCCCTCCCTGATCCTATCCCTTTTTGATAACACTGGAAAAGATCCTTCTTGTAGTATTTAGATCTGAGCTCTTCAGTCGTTTTTACTAACTTCTACTAAAAACTATTACTAAAAGCAACTGTTATTGTGATCTCTAACCAGGAAGACTGAAGATGACCTAATGCTTATAAGCCATTATGTGTATTTCCCAGTTTCTCTTAATCCCGATTCCCTCAATAGTTGCATAATTCAGGTGCCTATGGCAATTCTCACATCCTCACCTCTAATTTTTCTTTTTTTCTTTTTTTTTCTTGTTAGGATCTCACTGAATATCTTTATTACCTTATTTTGGTCTCTATCCCCTGAGTCATTGCAGGCCTAAGTAATCATTTCCACTGACATTCCCCCACTCCCATTATTTATAGGCTTGACTAAGGGCACTTGCATCCCACCAAAAGCATCTAACCCATTCTCTCCATACCTTTTGTTCTCATTGGAACACCTGAAGATGCTCATCCTCTGTAGATGCTGCCATCATGACTCTTGATTGGGTCCCCTCGGCTCTTTAGAGTTGCATATTTTGTCATGATGTGAACAGTCTATGTTAGAATGAATCTCGTCTTCTTCTGCTCCATGAGATTTCAGGATTCTCATCTGATAAACTGTTAGCTTGAACCAGGAGGCCACATTCAAGATAAATTTCAGGACCATGTGCATCCAAGACAGGAAGGAAAAACCCAGAATAAATGGACTTTACTCATGCTATTTCAAATTTTCCAGTAGAATGACCCCTTTAACTTGGTATTTGATTTTTAAACTATAGTAATCAGGTTTCTTTCTCCTTTCTATTATCTTATCAGGCATTTCACAATCTCATTTCCATGGAAGAATTTGGAAATCAGAGGAGAAATAAGTCAATGTAATTATTTCAGAGGAAAGTTTGGAGTGGCAGGCTTAAATGACACAGGGGTACAATTCAAGAGAAACATTCACTATAATGGTGTATCTAAGGTAGACTTCATATAAGAAAATTGCATATAAATCCCAAAGCACTCCATCACAAACCAATATTGATATGGCAATTAGATTGATTCTTCAAATTACAATCATTTCAATTTTTCATTCTCTTTAGCTCTATAGAGAATCCAAAGACATTTTTGCATGCTTTCACTGATTCTCTCTTATAATGTTTAGGTAAGTGCCATGAACAATGGAAATGGTAAAAATGTTTTGGCAAAGATCTTTATATACTATATGAGAAGAATTTAAGGGACAATTACTGTTTTATGTCAATTAACTTATTTCTTGCTTTTAGGACCCCTAAGGTAAGTTAGTTCTTTTTAAAAGAGACATTCAAAGAAAAAAAAATGTTCATTCGAATGTCCAATGCTTTATGGTCTTTAAAAATTAAAATATTGATAGCTGTGATCACCAATCACAAATCTATACACTTACATCTGGGAGAATCCTTCATTGGACTTTCAAACGATTTGAGACTGGGAGGTGAGGGTGGGGTTGAATCTTTGGGGTTATGATAAATGTGCAAATTGGCCTGGGAGAAATAGCCTTAGACAGCTATTGCTGATGTAGCCTTTATCCTGATCATTACTTCAGGTATCACATTTCTTTTTCATTTCCCAGAAGTAGTCCTTGGGTAGGCACTATTGTTTTGGTTTTCCTACTTCTAGTGCCTAGTCATTAAAAAGTCTGACTTGAATATTTTAAAAACCTACCCATATAACTATAGAGAAGTAAAATTGTTCCTTCTAAAAGAAATGTTAGATCATTAGGATTTTGCAAATTAAAGACTTAAAACAACATCAGTTAATGATTTGGGAGAGGCAACACGGTGTAGCAGAATGACTCTTGCCTTGGAATGATAGATCCTGAGTTCAAGGTCTGTCTTTACAACTTACTTTGCTGGTGATGTGAACATGGAACTGTTATAACCTCCAAGGACCCTTTGCCAATCTTAGAAACAAAGACCTGAGAGATTTGGAAGAGAACTGGGTGTAGAAGATATCATCCTCAGTTATCAGCTATAATTTGTTTTAAAAGCTTAATTAGGAAGAAGTAGCCACACGATCTTAGAACAGGGATGGGGAACCGGCCGCCTTGAGGTCATATGTGGCCCTCTAGGTCCTCAAGTGTGGACCTTTGACTGAATCCAAATTTCACAGAACAAGGGTGAGACTTACTCTAAGTTTTAAAACATGTCGTCAAGATCAGCATTTGAAAATGCCTATCTTTTTATTATTATTAAAGAATTTGTCTTGAATACTGACATAATAACTAATGAATTAAAAGTTTTCTTTGGCTAATGTCTTTTCCTGTTTTTTCTTCTTTCTGTGCATAGCTTTACATGCATACATATATGTACATATGTATGTGTGTACACACACACACATACATATTTGTCCAGGGTGACTCACACATCTGCTAAGCGTCTGAGGCCATTTGAATTCAAGGCTTTCTGACTCCAGGCCCATGGGGTCATGTTACTTCCTTTATGCATAGTAAAGTACTTTGTAGACCTTAAAGTGCTGTACAAAAATAAGCTATTATTACCATTAAGTCATCAAATATTAAGTTGCATGGGATTTCTGGGCTGTGTAATAAAGGTGGACAAAAAATGTTGCGAACTGTTAATAATTTCAGTTGCTTCTAAACATCTGTCACGAAAAAATATATATTTAATTAGCACATAGTTAATGACAGCATCCTATTTGATCCATTTTAAACAAGCTTATTGCCATCAAATACTTCAAACTTTTTTGTATGGAAGAAGATGTGAATATCATTTTCACCGGAGGGTGTTTTATTTTTTTTTATAAAAAGGCCTTTTTATGTCAGAAGTTTATTTTTATTGGTAAAATATTAAATAATATACAGAATTAAAAACTGCACTTACACTTCTGAAAAGAAATAAATCTTGGACAAATTATATGCTTGTTCCTGAGATTCCCTAAATTTATTCCAGTAGCTGTGCACTCAGACAGTACAAACCTTTATAATATAATCCTTTTCACAAAGTATTACAAAGTTTCTGCAGATTCTTTAGTTTTACACACACACACTCACACAAGCATATACAACACTCATACACATTAACAGCACACACATACATGTAGAAACCATGTACGCATGTGTATCAAAGTAAAGAAAAATACAAATCCGATATTTCAGTCTGCAGTGATAAAACCATTTAGCAGAGGTCTTCAATAGGATAAAGAACAAGGTGATTTGTGACATGGCTGCAAAGGCTATATCTGAACTTTACATAGTAAACCCCATCACTGGAAGTAAATATTTAAGCCTTAAAAATGACACCCAAACTGAAGAAGCCTGGCATACAAGGTCTGAGATACATATTTATATATATGTATATATATATATATATCTATATACCTATATGTCTATGTCTATATGGCGTACACATATATGGACATAGATATATATGCAATATATAAACAATAGGCTTTTCTTTTTTCCAAATAAGTTTGAAAAAATGAGGTTTACTGGTTGGAACTATTTTTTGCTTCTAAAACTCAAAATATCCTAGAAATTTGTCAAGCAATTATTAGTCTGTAAGATAGTCCAATTACCTTTGGTATTGTTAAAATATAAATCTAAAATGGCCAAGACACATGGCTACTGTACAAATGTAGTAAACTGCTTTTAAAAGAAATGCCACAGACTTTTTTTTATCTTTTACCTAACCATGTATTTACATAACAGCAGTTTTCTACAGGGAAACAGGTGTAAAAACACACACACACACACACACACACACACACACACACACACACACACACACACATACACACCAAAGCAAAACAAAACAAAAAACAAAACCCCAGCACACTACATATAAATATGTATGATATGTAAAATAATCCTCACCTAAATTTATGAGAATGAGCTTGCTCCAAATAAATTTTTCTGTACTCTCAGATGATATGTGTGTTTTTTTAAAAAATTATGTTAAGTGCTTTTCTTTACATTTAAAGAAATTGTTTTAAAAACAAAAAAAAGCATTCCTTAATTTATAACATTGGACAAGAGTCAAAGTAGGAGAATAAGTTTTAAATTTTAAAATGTCAACTTTCAGGCCTATTTATTCCTCTAAAGTCCCACTGATATAAATGGAGAATTTAGTCCAAATAAATATACTGTGAAATTAGGGCTGTGTCTTCCACACTTCATTTCTATAGCCTCTTCATTATTGGGTGCTTCCTCTTAATTTTTTGCTTTTTTTGTTGTTCTTTAAAATACTGTAACTTGAAGGTATTGGTGTTTACTAAGCATAGGTCAAAAAAGGGGTAAAAACCAACTCCATTTTTAAGATTTCTAGGGAAATATTGCACTTGAACAGAAATAAAATGAATGGATCTTGTGAACTGAATAGCGTAAGTAATCATTCTGAATTTGCAAACAGCATGTTCTGAAAGGTCCAGCTATGAAGAGCAAAGGTGGGGTCTGGGAAAATCCCCAACCTGGAATACCAATAATAATATTTTTAAAGCATTTTCTTCCAAGAGAAAAAGTTAAAGACTTTTTACTTTACAATTTTTAAATCTTTCTAAACATCTGCATGAAAAGTTCCCGATGTCTTATAAAACAATTTATATTTGGGGTAGGGAGCAGGGGAAAATACAACCAGCAAGTAAAAACCAACAAAAAAGGCAAGCATACCATAGGTACAATTATATAATTTGTGGAGTTATATTTTCAGGTACCCTATTTGTGAAAGTGAAAGTGTTACAAAGACTATGTACCTTATATTTTTCATTAAGTTTACTATTTTTCTTTCTTTTTCTTTTTAATATAAAACTACACTTGAGTACAAAAATATGTAAACAGACTATACAGCCAATGAACAAAACGGGAAAAAACACAGAGATGGAAATAATTGGAAAAAAACAGGTAGCCTAGTCTTCAAATTGAGGTAAAGAGACAGAAATAGGGTGAGATTTTACATAATTTAACACAGAGACGATAAAGAGAACTTTGCTACATGGAACAGGAAGTGAATATATTCAAGATCTGAGAGTGCTTAACAGTTATTTAAATTGTTGATCACAGTTTCAGAATTTTAGCTGCTACAAAATAAAAAACAAAACCCATGTCCTTCCCTTGTTACAGTGTATTCAGAGAAACAATAATAACAACCAAACAACAAAAAACAAACATCCATTTCCAGTAAGTAATGTCAAATCCTGGTAAGTGCATAGTAGGGGATTCAGTGACCTCTACCCCCGTTCAAGAAGCTTTTCTTACTGTGTGTCACTTGAGGTAATCCGAAGGGCCCAATTCACTGCAAGCTGGCTTATTTGTACCTACATGAAGTCATATCTGTACTTTGTGGTGCTTAGCAGAGGGCCTCTCCATTTTACATTTTATTCACAATAAAAAGAAAACCATAGAAAACTACTCATCCTTGTACCACTCTTTGTATGGGATAAAGATTAATTCACAAATTTATACAGAGAAACACACATATACAGTGTTGTATGGGAAAAGTGCCCATAAATAGAATTGTGAATATGTTCCCAGGCAGAAAGTGCATGTGATTACCACAAACTTACAGTACTGCAAGAGAAGACTAAATGGGCAGAAAGAGAATTTTTCTTGAATACCATATGGAAATGTCAATTTTAAATTTCTGTACGAATAATAAAAATTTATCAGGTCATATTATTTTGGCCTAACAATATACTATGATGCAGAGGAACACTAACATATCACAGCTTCTTGGTCATATTTTGTTAGCTTTGTATAACCAGCAGCTCATTTTTAAAAAGCTGTCATATACAAACAAACCTACAGCAGATAAATATATAACCACGATATATCACCCATTGACCTTGTGTTGGGAGAGTAACAACGTGATCTGACTGCTCTATTCAGTTTTGTTCAAGGACTGTGAATTACCTGACTTTTTAGGACTATTCTACTGACGATCAGTTAAGAGATTGAGGACTCATGACTAGAATACTAATCCATTTCTGAGAGTACCAACACAATACTGCATTTTATTTCAACAAAGAATTAAACTAATAAAACCTTATGATACAGAACTCATTCTTCCTGAAAAAAAATCATACAGCTTAATATTTCACAGCTAAGTTTTTTTTTCTCCGTCTTAAATCTCATCTGCACAATCTAGCAGGTAGTGGTCAGTCTGAAATACCATCAAATTTCATAAGAGATATTCAAAAGTGTTTTAAAAGTTATTTTCTTTAGACAGTTGAGCAATGTCTCTGCATTTGTAAGCATATGTTACCATAGCAGTTTTGTCCTATTTTTACAAGGCTGAAATATAGGATGCTCAGTTTTTAAGTGATTTTTTAAAAATACATATTAAAGCTGTCTAGACCAATAATTAGATAACTGACTTTCTAACTGTATTTTGAAAGGCACAATTACAATTAAATTTTAGAAGTATTTAATACATTAAATTTCAGTATCTTAAGATTCCAGTTACTATAAACTTCAATTAATTTGTAGAAACCCAAGGTTTAAAAACCAAAAATGCTCAAATATCTATTGAAACTATTAGAAAAAAATACACAAAAAACAACATTTTTAACTGAATTCTTTTCTTTGGGGTGTCTGTTGGAGAGTTTTCTATTTTAAGATCAGCCTCATTCACACAGTTCTCATGAAAATCATATAAAAGTAGAGATCTCCGAGTAGAGCAATGTAACCCACAGGAAGAGGGGGGGGAGGGGGTTAACTATCAGTTAAACAAATGCTACTCATTCTTTTATCCAGAGCAAACAATCTATAGTTTTTGAAAATATATTAAATCTTTCTCATGGTAATTATGTTTTGGTGATAATAGCTGCTAGACTCTTTTTTTTTTGCTTTTGTCCTGAATACCCCAGGGAGTGATTTAGAGGTGATATGAATTAAATCACTTCAAAATGATTTAGAAAGTATTATATTTTCTCTGGCATAAATTCTGTTTTTCACTTGTAAACAGCAACAGATATTGCATGATTTTCTGAAATAAGCAGCTGAGATACTAATACTCTGGGTAAAAGTTGATCAAACTTACTAATGAATTCCTCTCTCTGTTTTCCATATACCAACAAGGAAATATGGTTCCTCATTTCTTTCCTTTTTTATGGATTCTCCTTAGGAAGTCAAACTTATTTCAATATTTGGATATGTGTGATAAGCTGGTCTTGCAGAAAATCCTTTCTATAAGACAGTGACTGTAATAACGGAACAATCACTACTGATCTTAAAGAGGAGCTCATGAAGGTTTTGTGTGCCAAGAGAAGCTCCTTCAGTGGTTTTTTGTCACAGTATAGCAAATTAAAAGGAGAAAAAAAATTAAACATCTCAGGAATTAGCCATAATTTTTTTGTGTTTTTTCATGCATTTTTTCCCAACAATTACAACTGCATTTTCATATCAAAAGTTTTTTTTAAAAAAATTCTTATCGAAGTCTATTTCCCTTATCCATATCTAAAAAAAAAAAATCCAGTGACTGTGACTCATGCTCACCAACTGCTCTTATGTAGGAGTGACACTCCTTACTTTGCAGCTGGGTATAAATCCTATTCAGAATAAATCCCATTTTCTCCTTCAAGAAAACTCTCAACAATTATTTTTTTAATAATACAAAATCTCTTTGAATTAGCCTGCTGATGACTTTCATTTGTTGACAGCCCAACTATAATTTTCTTTTTAGAGGAAATTATTACCAGTTGGCATATAGGAAGCACACAGCAAGGGCCTGGGGCGGGGTGGGGGGTGGTGGTGGAGGGAGACAAAAAGGTAGCTGCCTATGGTGCAACTTGTGGAGGTGGTTGAGTTGGTGACTGAGGTTTTTAATATTACTTTTCATAAATGCCCATTTTCAATGCCAGGAAACCCTACTAAATGTGGCATGTATTTGTTTACCTAAGACAAGTCCTGTGTGGTAGAATGAAAACTCAAAGTCTTGCTTAGATTGTAACACACAAAGGGTACAATTTTCAAACCTTGCCTTGGGCCCAACTAAACTTTGTTGTCCTGGCTCTGGCACATTATTTCTCCTCTTAAACAAGAACTGGAATCAAATGAATATGGATTGATTTTTATAAATGTCTGAATTTTTGCCAAAAAAGGAAGTATAGATTACCCATAATTCTCTTCAGTACATTCTGTGATGTACAGTTTCACTGAAATAAACTATATGTAAACAACGCCTATAATAAAATTTCCTACCTGATTATTTGGTATCTAATTGTCACATTAGTCATCTTACCTTTCACATTTTCTTTACAGAAAATGCCATAATTAAATAGAGTCCTTCAGAGACTTTTTCTCATACTACTACTTCTCCCAAGATATTTTTTACCTACAAAATTTGCAATGACCCTGTCTCTTTTTGCCACTGTCCTTACATAAGATAATACCACCTTCATACTGAAAATCTCCATCCATTTAGGCTAAGGATAAAAGTTGCAGCAGACATATTGTCAAGAACACAGACTAGAAGGAATAGTAAAGCAGAGCATGAGTGATTTGGGGGGCCTCTATATAATTCTTTGGGGTCATTTGTTTATGCCCAAAACATATGTTTCTAGGTAACCTAATGAACTGACAGAAAAAAAGCAGTTAAATTCACAAGTGGTGTCAGCAGAAATTTCCAAATTAAGTTCTTAGCATATTGGTTGTTGCCCAAAGTGCTTCTTAAATGCAAAGGACCACCACTACAAATAACTCCCAACCCCTACAATACTGTTGATTATTGGTCACTTGTCTTCCCTAGAAATGTGAAAACAGAAAAAAGAAAAAACAAGATCAGGAAGAATTGGGAGAACAAGTAGTAATTGCTAAATAGATTTTTTTTTTCCTGTCGTGGCTCATTGTACAAGATCTTATAGCAAAATAAAATTGATGTTCACAATGTACCATGAAGCAAAGAAGAAATGATACAGCTAACATTCTAATGTGTTTCTCGTTCATGTGTTGATGGATACTTTTGGATTAAAAAATAAGTGGTCATTACCAATAGATTAGTTTTATCAAGGTCTGGGGGGAAAAAAGATGAAAAGGGAGCAGTGAGTTGTAACCAGATTTCCCTAGTCCCATGGGACTTCATTTGCATGAGTGCTTAGTAGGTATCTGGGTAAGAAGTAGAAGACAAAGTGGAAAATTGAGCTGAGTAATACAGACTAGATTTTTGAATCTGAGCCCTATCCACATTCAGCTTTCTCTACTCTTGACCATTCCCATGTTGTACTATGAAAAGAAATGCATCATGCTGCATTATATCTGATGCACTTCTACAGTAGTCATCAACTACCACTTAATGGTATTTCATGTCAAAAATGGCCATCAGGTATCATCTGACCACCATCTAGCCTATCCTTCCTAAACACAGGTTATATGTTCTATCTGCCAAGTATGTCCCTGTAAAAACAAACAAATGAACAAAAACTTTAATCACTATACCACTCAGCTGTTCCCTTCTAATGCTGTTGGACTGTGTTGAATAAAATTAGCACCCTCATAAACACAAGGAACATCTACCTATGCAGAATGTCCATCTATAGTAAGCACAGATAGAGAGTAGCAAAGTAGGATGTTAAAGGCCTATAGTTCATATCTCAAAGTCTAAGCAACAGAGGAAATAGTTGTTGAAAGGGATCAGTAAAAAGTAAGCAAGTGATTTTGGCCAAGAGACCATGTAAGTGATAATTCTGTCCCTATCCAGGGTCAAAGGAAGGGTGAAAGTGAACTTTATTATTATATGTTTAATCTGCAGCCCAACCAAAACATTGCAAAGTAGTTTGCTTTTTCCTCAACTTAAATGTGCTAAATATCAACACTAGAAAAAAATCACAGAAAAACAGCCAGAGTTGGTATCAGCACTAGGGATACTTCTTGTTTTTGATCACCTTTTTTTAAAATAAGCACATTCAAGTCAAACTGAGCATTGACCTTTGAAGATTTATAGAATAGAAAGAGACTAGACAGTAGGCAAGACTTAAAAGACTTGACTATGGAGCAGAATACTGGGGAGTTGCAGATTAAACAAACTAACACACTATCAGAAAAGAGGTTTCTAGTGTTTTCCCAACTGTCAGCCTTAATAGTGTACGCTGCTGACTGGTTTAACACTGTTGCTGATAAAATGACAACTGAATGCATACCTTAAAAAAAACCAAGCACATTCTACTACCAGGACGTAGTTTATAACTTAAATTTTTTTTCAAAGAGCAGCAGAACACCTCCAGAAAACTACTGCCTCATAGCCACTCCTAAATTGTATTACTCTGAAAACCAGGTAAAAATATTAATCCTAAAACATATTAAAAGTAAGGCTGTCAGGGTGTCTACAAAATGCCAGTCCCCAAAACTATGGAAAAACAGCAAGTCTAAAAAGGTGCTTCTTTAGTTTAGAAAAATAAGACAGCAGGACTTTAAAAGTACTGTAGGTGGTCCTAACCCCTTGTAATATGAAACTGCTAAGTGGTACAATGGTCTATAGATCATATTAGAAGTTCCAGAAAGGGAGGTAAACACAGAACCCATGACCATAGCTCATCCTAGGAAGTATCATTGAAAAGAATATTGTGTTTGATTTATGATCAAAGATCTTTACAGAAAAACAATTTATATTTTGAAAACAATTCTTTAGAGAGTAAAAATTCCTCCTACTCTTTTTTTTCTATTGTTACAAGAAAGTCTTCCTATGAAAACTCTCCACTTTCCTGTCCAAGATCACCATCCTGAAAACGAATGGCAAATCAGCCTCTTTTAGTTGAACCTAATGTGAGCTGAGTGACTTTTCAAAGCATAATATAACTTACAGCCAACCATTGCAAAAGTGAACTGCCCTTCAATTCCCACAAAATAAGCCAAGTGACAAAAAGAAAAAAACAGCAATTAGTCCCATCCCTTCCCTCCCTCTTTTCCTTCCTGATAGTTAGGTAGAGCAAATGAGACTGGGTCCATAAAATAAGAATTATTGACTGTAATAATTTTTCTTTTTTTTTGTAAAAAAGTTAAGTTAATGTCTGAGCAAGTGGGATTGTAAGTGCAGTATTTCTTCATGTGCAGTTCTTTACTTCATAAGGGTCCCCTTTGGAAAGAAAAAGGCCTAGTGGAATGTGTGCTCCCCTCGAACAATGTGTGATGAGAACTCGTAACGGTCCTGGCTTCGGTAGCCACAGATGTTGCATTCTAATGGGTCCCGATAGCCATGACAACCCATGTGAATTGTGTACATGACATGGTCTAGGAATAGGACTCTGCAGTGCTCACACTTAAAGGCTCTAATCTGTTCCCCCTCTCCATTGAAGACCTTGTAGATGTCCTTCAGAGAGCCCTTAGAAGCCTTTGTGGCATCCAAAGCCTTGACATCCTCCTTCATGTAAGTTGGGCTTTGCTTCCTTTTGGGATTTAAGGCAGGGTTTCCTTGGTAGGACTGGCGATCATCGTGGCTGCTTTCTGAGTCAGTAGAATCCAGGCAGCTATGGCTGGGAGAGGCCTCTCTTTCCTGGGGTCGACTCTTTGGTCTGATGAGAGAAATGGGGCCATCCATGTTGTTCTCGTGACTATCAGAGGTTTCCCTGCTAACGGGCCTTTCTATCCTATTAGGATGATAGACCTGAGTATAAGCTGAGCCGATGACCGGGGCGACCTCTGCGATTGTGTTTGGTGTGTGCTGCATCAGAGGGTGAAGTGCTTCAGCTCCAAGGTAGGTGATTGCGTTGTTGATCGCTTGGTCCATCATGTGAGACTGCATCAGCTCAGCCTCTTTCTCATAGGTTAAGTTCATATCAAAGTGAATGTCTGGGTAGCCAAATCTCATGAGCTTCTCTCCTAGACAATGAGGACAGCAATGACAAAAACATAAACAAAAAACATAATTTGTAAAAGAAAAATATTCTTTTAGATTATTGAAAGGAAGCAAATTCAACCCAACCCTCTAATTTCATAAAATAATTCATCTTCCGTCCTTTTTCAATTGACTCTACTAAAATGAACAACTTGTATGTTATGTGGGATTAACCCCAAAGCATAATTAGTCACAAAATTTTCAATAATCATTTACGTTTAGAGGAATGGCCCTTTTAAAAAGGATGTACTTTTCACTGATGTTGATAGCAATAACGAAAGAATCAAAGTCTTAGCATTACCTCGTCATTTTTAGTTTTCAATGTTTGTTATTTAATATTTTTAAGAATCAGGTTGTCATTAATAAAAATAGAGATTCAATATATATTATGAGAAATTATTCAAACAAGCCTGTGAAAATAAAAGTAACCACAAATAAAAAAACAAGACCTAAAGAAAGTAGTTAAATAATTTTAATCTTAATGAATTAAAAGTTAGAAAGAAGAGGTTGATAATGAGGGAAAACAATCGCCATCATCACAACAGAGTCTTCCTTGTGCAGAACCTAGAACTAGATTAAACCAGTTGCAAAAGAACAGATGCCTGTAGGTCCATAGAGTCATCTGTACCTTCCCAGAGCAGGAGTAATGATTATATCACATCTTTGACACTGTTTATGTTGTTAATATCATTTTATTTAATATCAACTTATTTAATAGTATTTCAATAAACTGTGTAGTAAATTTATTATATTTTAAATATTTAATAACACTTTTAAATTTCTTCCATATTCTCTCAGTAATCACAGGATCCTGTTAGTTAGTGTTCCTAGGATTATCACATGCCTTAGACCAGGGGTGGGGAACCTGTAGACTTGAGGCCACATGGGGCCTTTCTGGGCCTCAAGTGCAGCCATTTGACTGAATCCAAATGTCACAGAACAAATCTCCTTAATAAGACAATCTGTACTGAAAGACTTGGACTTGGTCAAAAGGCCACACCCAAGGACCTAGAAGGCCACATGTGGCCTTGAAGCTACAGGTTCCACACTCCTGCCTTAGACAATATGGAGCAGCTCAGAAAGCCTTTTTAAGGAAAAGGACACGTTGCTGGCCACAATTTCATTACTTTCTGTCCCTATGGTATGTTCTGAGCCTAAAACTTCACCAGCTTATGGTGGTGCTTTGTATATTGCAGGGAGCAGCTAAGTGGCACAGTGGATAAAGCACTGGGCCTGGGGTCAGAAGACCTGAGTTCAAATTTGGCCTCAGAAACTTAGTAACTGTGTGACCCTGGGAAAGTCACTTAACTGTTTGCTTCACTTTCCTCACTTGCAAAATGAGCTTATGGTGCTTTGTATACTGTAAAAGCTTAATAAATGTTTAATGAATGAATGAATGAAGAAATAAGATATGCCGAAATGAACTGAAGGGTAACTCAATTTCCAGAGACAAACACACTAGAGTGTAATACACATACCAGATAAATAGGGAAAAATAGGCTCTCCAGACAAGGATGTCTAACCTGGTTCCAATGCTCCCTTCTCCTGTCAACCCACTTAGCAATGTGGTCAAAGTATAAGGGTTAGATTAGGGAATATCAGTACAGAGAACTTCACTATTACTACTTCCATAGTGTGGAAGAGAGGATGAGGCCCTTGGAAGGGCTCTGGCTGCTGCTTTCTGCTCTCACAGATGAACTTCCCAGGATCCATTCCCAACCTCCCTGGATATGATAACAACATCTGTGAGGAAAGAAGAAGCCTTGGTCCCACTCCTGGCATGACTGTATTAGAACAGCTATTCCTACGGAAAGTTTGTATTCAAATCAAGGACACCCTAGAGAATAATGTCATCAAAAAATAAAAAAATGAAGTCTTCTATTAAATGAGAATAAAAGTATATGGCTATTTATAATTTAATTGGCAACTCTGACACATACATGTTGACATCTCTGGATTGATTTAAAAGCATTATTACTTCCTATACTTTGCTAGAGTTATTCAAAACCATAAATGTGATAGTATACAAGTATACCATAACTTTGTTTTCCATATATGAAAAATCTTTGTAGTTTACATATATATCAATATGCATATGTATACATATAGCTTTATATACATGTTTATGTAAGTATATAGATGGTGATTTTTTATACACACACACATACACACACATATTTGTATAATTGTATATACGGATGGGAAATGCTTTATAAAATGCAAAAGAGCATCTATGTTTAACTCGAAAAATAATTTCTCTCTCTCTCAATGATCATTAGCTTTGGACAATTCATTTCATCTTTTAAAATGTCAGGCATCAAACAGATTGTGATCTGTAACCTAGGCTCCTCAGAGGTTTGGTGACCACAAAAAGCAGAGTCACTGGATAGGTAATACAGACATATTTACACTTTTTCTAGTATGTCTGACCTTCTAAATGTCAGTATACTGTTTTAGAAAGATGCCATATTTGAAGGAATTTTAGTCCAGATGACTGTATACTGGTAAACACTATACAAGAATGCTGATATAAATTAACCCTTATTTTTACTCCTAGGAAAAGCACTTTAGAGTGGGGATTAAAGGTAAAGAAAATTAAGGGAAAAAATATCAAATTACAACATAACTTCCAACTAATATTATCTCAGTGCCAAAGGCTTCAAAGAATCCAAGGTAAGAGTCATAAGATTTATTCATTTTAGATATGTATCTATAGTTATAGTTAAGAAGCCAGAGGACAAAGAAGAAACAATTACCATGGCTAAGGAACATTATTTGAGGCATAAACTAATATAAAAAAGTTTTTTAAAAGTTCTTAAGAAATTCAATGATCATTATTTGTGAAGTATATTGTAACAAAGAAGGAACCTGTTTCTTTTATTGTTTCCTCAGGAAAGTGATCACATTCGATGGGTACTATGTTCCCTCTAAGACTCTGAAAACACTGAAACGTGGTTATGAAGAGTGATAATCAACAAATTCAAAGACCAGAAAAGAAAGTAAAATATTGAGCAGCTGCTGGTAAACAGACATAGCTATTCTTATTGTTACAACTTGGAATTTTCTTCACTCCTCCATCCCTTTTTCCTCTAACTTTAAAAGGAAAGGAAGAAGTATGTGTGTGGAAGAGTATGTGGGGGTTAAGAATTCTTTTAGACTATGACTATTTAGTATTTTTCTTACTTTAAAATAACAATAAACACCTCAGAAAAGCTGAGTCCTTACTTTAGAGTCAGGACAGCAAGGGAAAACTGAAGCTAGCTTCTGTTCTACAGCGGGCTGGGAAAGAAAAACAAATCAAAACAAGCTGGAAGGTAGCGGTGACTGCTGTGGAAAGGGAAGACAACCACTAAGTCTGAACACTAGAAGAAGGAATTGACAGGCCTGGAATAAGCAGTTTTCATGGAGGTTACAAAAGGAACAAGCCATTGACTTCCACAAATCCTTACTCCCTATGGTAGGATTTTCCATTTCTCTTTCCATTCCCTCCTACTGCCCTGCTTCCTGCCTTTATACAAGCTGCCAGAATCTTGGAACTCAAGGAAATATAGCTCCTAGCACCTGGACGATAAAAAGTAGAACTATCCATTCTAAGTCAAAATAGCTAGACCACCAGCAGTGTTCTGCACTTGGCCTCCAGTGCTGGCATATAGTATTTCCTCTACCTTAGAATCCAAAGTTTGCCTCAAAGCGCAATTCAGGAGGCACTTCTTTCCTGATTTGGTATGCTCTCTCTCTCTTGAAACTACATTGTGTTTACTTACCTACATCTAATAGGTTCTATAAACCAAAGCAGATTAAAAGCTACCTGGGCGCAGGGACTGTTTTGTTTCTTTGTAACCCTAGCATCTAATACAGTACCTTGCACATGATAAAGGCCTAATACAGCTTTGTCAAATTGAAATAAGAGAGGAAATCGTGGATTCTGTTTGTAGGGAAGACAGGGGTAAGAAAGAGACAGTACGAATGTCTTTCACATAATCAGAGCTTGACATTTGATAGGTGAATAAATGAATGTGAATGTAGCAACAGCATTTCAAAGTAGAATTTTTAATGTGGCGTTTCTATATAGAGAGTAAGTATAGTCTATTTTAAAGATCTAGATTTACTTTTCAGAACTCACGTTGTTAGCTGTACGACTAGCAGCAAGTCATACGTCTAGAGCCTCAGTCTCCCTGACCATAAGTAGAGATAATACCTCTACTACTCATAAGATTATTGCTAGGATCAAATGAAATACAGGTTGTAAAATATTTTGTCACAGTACAAGCTACATAAATGTCAGCTATTACTATAGATTATGAAAAATGATTATATATGGTGACTAAGTTACAGAATCTGACTTGTACAGTACTACATTTTAGATATATTCTAAGTCAAACAGGCTTTAGGAATACTGGTATGGGTACCTAACCACCATTTACATTACTTCCAGGGGAAAAAAATGTGTTCCAAGTACCTAACAGTGGGCTGGGAAATTAGTTTTTGGGGTAAGACCATTTTATACACTAAGGACTACAAAGGTAAGCAATGAAAACCAAGCATGTGTCAGGCTGAGATAGAGAACCGACTAAACACAAATGAGCTAAACAGAGTTAATGTAAGAAAGAGATGATGCTTGATGGGAATTATCCAAAGAATACTGCTGAAGCAATCTTGGTTTCTGCCATAGCAGGGATGAATTTAGATTTTTCGAGGAAGTTCATAACCTCTCCTGCAGGAACAACTGTTCTTGAAATATCAGCATCTAATTCATGACCTCCACAGCACTTAATTCATAGTGATCTCTCTCTCCTAGGAATACTTCATATTTAATCATATACTGGCAACCTCATGACATCTCTTGTGTAATTGCGTTGTAGTATTATTTATTTTTTTATATTTGTACATCTTGTCTTCCAAACCAAAGTCTCGGCTTTTTGAGGGAAGCTTTATAATTATATACTTCTCTATATCCAGGTAGTATCCAAATAGTATCATAAACATAGTAAGCACTAAATATCTGTTAAATGAATTTTATGAATGAAGTGCCATGGATTTTGGTGGGATTTTTCTACCATATGAGTCACCTGAGGTTCAAAGTAGACCTTCTAGTATAGCTTTTCTTTGTATATCTCAATCTATGTCCATATCCAGATTAATATTCTATATTAAATGGGGGTAAATATGAAATCTCATCTTAGAATTAGAGAAATTTGAGTCAGAAATCTAGTAATTTCATTATATACACAAATGTCACATAAAGCCTAGATATTTAGTTATGGCTATAGCTATAGACACTGAACCGGCATAAATATAGACCTTGTGGCACCTCTGCAGCCCTTTTTTTAAAAATTTTTTTCCAGTTTTGACGCCTTTTTAATAGAAATCACTGTTTTTAGGAAACAAATAGCACTTTTGTAAATTTTTTTAGTGTTTCTTACCTTGATCTTAATTTAAGTAACACTAGGAAGACCTCAATAGCTTTCGTTTTCCTTTTTAATTAAAAGAAAAGGCTGTTGTCGTTTTTCTCCAAGATACAAAGATTTTGTCCTTGAATAAAAAATCTGTGCCAGAATGATGACACGAGTACTCACAAGACTCAACCCCATCTCAGTGACACTAGGACGCCTAATCACTACCATGCAAGGTCTCCTCTACCCCGGAACTGGACTCTCTGCCTGAAACACTGATTCCCGATTTTAGTTTTTGTTACAAAAAAGTCAAAAAAAACATTAAAAAAAAGAAAACGAAGAAACGTCTCGGTTAAGTTTCACACGTCTGGGCTGTGGGGTGCTTTGCTCAGGTTCTTTTCTGCTTTATAAATATAGAGAACGGATAGAGCTCTGTTTTCAAGTAAAATCGCCCATCTGCCTTTCTCCTCTGACCTCCAGGACCCCGGGCGGCGGTAGCCAGGGGCACCTGACTTTAGGGACACCCCCGGGACACCCCTCCCCCCCCTCGCAGAAAGTGCAGCTGGCCCCGGGGCAGAGCCAGTGGGGAGCTCATTCACCAAAGCGCTCGGGGCTGCTCTGGAAGGATTGGGGGAAGCCTGAGGTGGTGGGACTGGGGTCACCCGCTCCACAGCCCTTTTATAATGATCTTAGTCAATATCCTCCCATTCTCCTTTGGATTTTTTTTTATAATGTAATAAACTGGATTCTCCAATGTGTAAAAAGGAAGGACTGCAGATTTGGAAAAAGGCGAAGGAATTTGGCAGACAAAAAAAGGATAGGTTCAGGCTATTTTTCTCCGTCCTATGCACTAATATAAACGGTGAAAAGCTATTGTGATGGGAATTAGGAACATGCCTCACTATGAGATTCACCATTAGTGCATGAGTAAGTCAAAAGATTTTCTGATAATCATTTGTGTAACAGGTATTTAATTATAAAACGTTTCTATGGATGACATGTATATGTATGATATATCTTGTACATATGTTAACACATTAGATTTCAGACCCAGTCTTCTCCAAGTTTGAAGACCAGATCCTGTATTTGTTCTTCATTTAATGTAAAATATTACAAAACAAGATCTTTATAAAGCATATGGATTGAAACCAGGATCTCAAAAAACATGCAGTTCCCTTGTACAGGTTCAGAAACTATTTCGTTTCTTCCTTTAAGTTTTTTACATACACTACTTAGAATCTTATTATGCTAGGTCACTACTCAAATGTCATTTTACTTGAGACAAATTTATTATTTTAGTCCTACCTTTCATTACTTCATACAACTCATATACAACTCATTTTGTTAAGAAGTTATTACTTTAATGGATTTGAATTTACTTAAACCTGAAAAAATGATAGTTTATACTTGCATGTTAAGATTAATTTATCATTTCTAAAAATTACTACTGCAAAAAGTATTTGTCAAGCTTACCCACAAACTTCTGTGGGGTGGAACTTTTACGTTTTCCCATGTTCCCTGTCAGCTTCTCTATGACAGCAGGTCTCTCAAAAGGCACCAGAGAAATATTGTTGTCCATCACAGGCTCTTGTTCCTTACAATCTTCCATAGGAGGTACTACACAAAACCAAAAAAATTATATCAGATAAATCTTTCTATTAAATAAAAAAGAGAAGAAGGAGAAGTAGGAAAAATGCCTGGAAAGAAGTCTTTGCTGAAAGAGTCCCCCAAACAAGTTAGCAAGACATCAACAACGTTCATTAAGGTATACACTGATACATGCATTTGGTTTCCAATGTTTCAACATACACAGAAGGCAATTTATTATTTAGCAATCTCACTTGGATGGATGACATAAATTGTTACCTCTATTGGTGGCAAATACATTCATCTTATTCCTCTGAAAATATTTTTAAAACATTGATTAAAATTAATACTTTATTAAAATTAATACTGCTTTACTGATTAAAATTAATAGTACTTTAAGACACTGCACTGTTTTCAAAGTTTTGTGGTTTAATTTTAAAAACTGTTTCTATCAACTGATCAAACTTTGCAGTGATACACAACAGCATCACAATACATGTGTAATATTACCTTTCAGGTGTTTCCTAATGGAAAGAGAAGTTCGCTATTCCAGCATGTGAGCCTCTAGGGCCTTTGCCCTGCTCTCAGTGATTTGAATGCTTCTAGAAAAGCAGTCTTCATGAAAAAGCTCCAACTCTACATGTTGCTATACTAAATAAACCATAGCTGCTTTATCATAGTGACTTACAGAAGAGAAAGCTCTTCAAAAGTCTAAAATGATGTTTCAAAATGTAGCGTGGTTTTACTGAACTACTACTGCTCTAATTCTTGTAGCCAAAATTCCCTGCTGATTCCCCTTCACCTCATTTCTTCTGGAGCTAACACTATTCTTCCACAACCACTGTGGTCTAGTACCCCAATCTCAAGCAGGCAGATGTTTGTTGGCACAACATCATGCAAACAAAGCATCTATAAAAGCATTGCTTTTGACTGTCGGCACTGTCAGAGAACCTTAACTGAAGGAGAAGATGAACGTCTGGAGTAGTTCAGATCAACTTCTTCACAGCCCATGTTCACAATAAAGAGTCTAACAATCTAGTTCCCCCCCTCCACTCCCCACCCCAGGCTTTCCGCTTCCACTTCTGCCAGTCCTATTTGGAAAACCATGCGCGTTGTGCCTCAGGATTCAGCCGGCACTGTAAAATGATTTACTCCACTGCTTTCATTTGTACAGGATGCTCCCACTGAGAAACACAATGGCTTCTCAATCGCAAGGGAATCCAGCTGGCACCAGCAAAAATGGAGTGGGAAAGCAGGAGAGCAAGAGACGAAAGTTGAGAAAATTCACTGCACAATGCAGGTGACCTATTTAACAGCTAATGCAGATTGCTAAATTTGCCAAAATCAAAAGTGGAGTTGGGGAAAGACTTTTAAATGTGGGGCAGGTTCAAGGAAATCCAGAGTTGTTTTATCTGAGTCTGACTAACCTACTATGCACTCTGATTAGATGGGTTAAAGAACATTTGTTGCTACTATGCACTTTATAGAAGGCCTTGAAAGACAAGGGAATTTGCAAAGTAGACATTAAATTGAACAAAAAAAAGTCAGGATGAAATTAGAAATAAAACAACACTTAGGAGGCTACTTCCTAAATGCGGTGCAGTTTGTGAACCAATTTTTCCTATAAACTTTTGTTTCTAATGACGTCCTGAGTTGGAGAAGAAAAGCAACCCAAGTTCATTATTTTTCTAAAAAGTAGCAAATTTTTGAGGCTTGTCCCAAGTTGATTAAGTTAATTGACTATGAAACGAATTATAAAAATGGACAGTTTTGCTACAAATCTTGCCCTGAGGTTTTTGTATCTATGCAAGTCCAATACTCAAAATGAAACTGGGAGTGGAGTGGGGTGGGGGGAGAGGACTGCACACACCTTATTCATCTGACTAAGTTTAAAGTCAG
The DNA here is from genome assembly GCA_028646595.1 of Phalanger gymnotis. NCBI lineage: Eukaryota > Metazoa > Chordata > Mammalia > Diprotodontia > Phalangeridae > Phalanger > Phalanger gymnotis. The sequence goes on along the minus strand of CM053626.1, from coordinate 56,553,349 downwards.
CTGAGCTTCAATAAAACTCATGAACTGAACACAAACTGCAGCACAGCTCAACTTTCCCTCCAAACCCTGCTCATTATTTTAACTTTAATCCCGTTTCTATATCATATCCACAAATTCCCCATGACTGATAACTTGCTGATCAAGTCATTATGTGCACCATTAAGAAAGACTAGTATAAATTCTTCAACTTAGCTTATCAGGTTTCTTTTTCTCTTTTTCAGAGAATTTAGCATGCCTCATCAGAATGTTCAAGGATATACACATTTCATGAAATACAAATTCACATCTAAAGACACCTCAAGAATTCTGCTATTCCTATAAAGAAACTTGCTTGTTACCTATTTTTCAAACACATAGAATAAATAGGCAAGGGTTTCAATTTCACTTCTGAGAAGAATGTTTGACAAAATAATCCCTTCTTCTGTATTATTTTGGTTTTGGGTAAGAGTGGTAGTGGTAAAGAACTAGGTCTGGACCAGTGATTTCATCAGTGTGGAAAATTCCCACTGCAGAAACTTTTCCCACAATGGAGATCTACAACTCTGTAACTTACTACCTGTGGTAATGAGTCTGAGTGACTTACACATGGTCATATACCTCACACAGATGAGAGGCAGAGTTTGACTCTTAGGCTTGGTCTTTATTTCTCTATTATGCCATGCTCCCTCTTTCCTGTTATTACTATGAGAACATTGAGGATACATGAAAAGAAAGGCTTATGTCATGACCTTCTTTCATTACATATTGGGCGATGTTTATCCCTAAGGATTTCAAATACAAACTTAAAACACACAAATGTCTATCCTGAATTTCATTTCTTTAAAATATCACATTAGAAATAAGTATGAATCACTAATCCATTTTATCTATCCATCCATCCAACCATCTATCTATATCTTAATTTTATCTGAAGGGTTTAACTGGAAAGCTAGATGCTTGATTTCTTAACTGCCAGATGTGTTAGCCTAACTAATCCTTATTAGTCTCAATCTCTGTACGTTTTATTAAGACCCAGGCAATTTAGTGTACTATATACAGTGACATAATTGGAATCATCATAATCTGAGTTCAAATCCTGCTTCAGATACTTACTGTGTGAGCCTGAGGTCTGTAAATCAGAGATATTGATAACACTTGTCATACAGGGTTGTCTTAATAGTTAAGTTAGATATTTATACAGGGCTTTTGTTCTCATTGCTGTTGTTACTGACCATTTTATCTTCCGAAATATTTTTCTTCTATGGGTTTGAGGACACTGCTTTTGCTTCTTTCTTTTTTAGACCATCATCCACATTATACCCTGACCTGTAGGTATACCCCACATATCCCAATATCCACATATTGGACCCTCTTCTCTTCTGACCCTATACTCTTTCTTGGTGACATCAGCAGCTTGAATAGATTTAATTATGGTGTCTATGGAGAGGATTCACAGATCTATATATTCATCCCAAGTTTCTTCCTAATCTCACATCATCACCTACCTCCAGAACATTTCAAACTGGATGGACTGCTGACATCACAAACTCAACATGGAGAAAACAGAAACCATCATGCACTCCCCTCTCCAAGTGAAAAACCTGGGGTCCTCATTGATTCCTCATTCTCCCTTATCCCATATGATCAAAACAGTTGCCAAATATTCCAAATTTTACCTCCACAATATCTTTTGTACCCAATTCTTTGTACTCATACAGATACTACCTTAGTTCAGGACCTCTTCACCTATCTCCGGGACTATTGCTTCCTCATTGGTCTCCCCTTGTTCCCCCACTCCAGTCCATCCTCCACAGAACTGCCAAAGTGATTTCTTTAATGCACTTCTGCCACTCCCTTTCTCAATAAACTCTAATGTCTCTCTCTACTGCTGTGAAGGTAAAAATAGGACTTCTCTGTTTAGCTTTTAAAGCTCTTCACAACGTGGCCTCAACCTATCTTCCTAGCCTTATCAAAAATCCTCTTCTACAATGTATGGTCCTGAAAAACTAGGTTTCTTTCTCATATTTGTACTTTCCCTCTCTTTTTTTGTCTTTTCATTAGACCATTATTTCCTCATATCTGGGATGGACTCTCTCCTTCCAATCACAGAATCCCTGAATTCCTTCAAGATTCAGCATAAGCACCAATACCTTTCTTGATCCTGCCAAGTATTAGTGACCTACATCCTCAGACTAGATTTTATTTAACCACCTTGTATTTCTTTTCTATTTATTTGGCACATATTAATTCTGTTTATACTAATATATGTACCTGTTATCTCCCCAAATAGTATGTAAACTCTTTTGAGAGCTAAGACTATTTAATTTTTGTAAATTTAATTTTCTAAAAACAGTACCTGACATATAGCAGGTATTAATATATTTTCGAACGAATGATAAAATTGAAAAATCCAAAAGGAAAAAATGCAAACTTGTCATAATGTCTCTAGTATGTGATAAGAGGAGCTATAGCAGAAAAAAAAGTGCTTTTAGGTTAGCTGATAAATAAATTAATTGTTTACAACTAAGTAGTGATACCTTGGAAAAATGTAAAGGCTAGGATGGGGAAATAAACAGAATTATACCCAAAAGAAAAGCTTTTGTTAATAGGTCAATTTACCTTAATGATTATCTTCTGCTTTGGCAAATATTGAAAAGAGTTTGTGTTCCCTATGTAAGCATCAACTGATGGTGGGAAAAAGTAGCCTTAAAGCATGCTAGATATGACAGGTAGGGCAGCTAGACAAAAAAAAAGTCTATAAATTGGAGAAGATGAACAAAATGTAGAATTCGAACGCAGTTAACTGTGAGATAAACAGAATGCTAAAAGCATTGTTTTATCATTTACATTTAGGCAATTTTTAGAATGAGTTAATTTCTTTCAATGGCCACCTATATTGGTGGATTTTCTTTCTGATACTTAAACTACCTCAAAAGATCTAAGATTCCAACAATGTCTTAGTAGATGGTCTTTCTATGTTGTTGTGGCCAACTGTTTTGCCACTGTGGAAAAGTGTGAGAACCACTCAACTTGTTATCTGCTCTCTCACTTACAGCTCTGATATTCTAGGAATCTCTATAGAAGAAATCGTAAATAATCTACAGATAACTTAATTATGCAGAACCAGGGAATAATCAACAAAAACCTTTAAAAAAGTTTTCCCATTGAGAAATTGTGGATAAACTAGAATTATCTGTAATGAGTCTTACACATGTCTGATATACTTTGCCTTCACATTTAAAAAAAAAAGGAAATAAAATCAAAACAAAAATTGCTCTTCATTTCACAGTTCAGACCCTAGCTCAAGTTTTTATCTCCTAACTAATTGACTTTCAACCTTTCTACTGAAAGCTTCGCATATAAAGAAAAATATTCCAGGGCGGGGGTTGGAGGCATGAAATTGAGAAGAGCCAAGTAGCCCGAAAGGCTGCTTCCCCCTTCCCCTTTTCATACTCCAACTGTCTTCAATACTACTTGCCTACGAATGTCACAAGGACACACAATGGAACTTCTCTGGCAACCTTCTAAATAATAACTTAAAGGATACTTTGTTTCCCTAGGCTCAGCGAGGTTAAACAATTTGCTCATAGTTTGAGACAAGGTTCAAATCCAGGTCATCTGACTTCAAATCCAGAGCTATACTCTATGCCTCCCTGAATTTCCTAAAACAAATCCAAATTCAACAAAAAGTGACTTAGCATTTCCTATGTGCAAGTATGGATGATAAAATAGGCAGAGAGAAGAACACAGTGGAGGTGAGCTGGGGTGGGGGATGGGAGGACTGGGGGGAGTGAGTGGGAGATTAAATACATACATAATAGTCCTATTAGGGGATGAGAATGTGATAGTAAATATATATGCAAGCAACAATTTTTCAGCAAAACTGTGTTTTACCAAGTATTCCCAAGCCGGTTATAATAACATAACTCCTGACTTCAGATTCTCCTAAGGTCAAAGAAAGCAATAAAATATTCCAAGAATCTCCCAACATCTGTTCCTCTAGGGATAACTGGTATTTGTAATGGATTATAAGGAAATGCTAGAGGACTAAAGGAAACCAAATTATATGCAAAAAACCATCTGGCTTTCCAAAACAAAATACCAGATTCTCTCATGCAGTCATAGGTAGTAGGATAGGTGGCATTAATTCTTTCTAAGTAATCAGCACATTACTTTGTATAAGTGCTACCCTAGCAGCTTAAACTAACACTCTTTCACAATATTTAGCTTACTACTACAGATTTAGGAGTTAGGGAAGAATAAAGCCCAGTAGGTCTCGTCTGACAATATAAATAAATAATCCTCAGTCATTTAAGATAGGCAAACATATCTCTATGTCAATAGCTTATCGCTGGTTGCTCAATACAAATAATAATAACTAAAAATAAGTAGCATTTATATTGTGCTTTAAGGTTTGTGAAGCACTTTACATATGTCATCTCATATATAAATAACTCTATATACAGTATCATCTCATAGTTCTACCTTGTGCTTTACCAAAGGCAAGACAGTTCTCCTCAAATTTCAGAACTTTCTCTAAAGCAGGACAAAAGAAAATCCAAGAGGAATGTGACTGTAACAAATCAAATTTTACGGCTGATCTCCACAAATGTCATTAAAAAATAAGAAGTCTTCTATTCCATCCCAAATAAACCAAAGGTAGAAAAGACAAAAATATAATGTAAGAATTTAAAAGATAAAAATACTGATTTTTTTCATTTAAAGACAGTAGCAATTTTTGGTAGCCAATGAGTAGAAAAAGATGACAAAAATCTCCAAATCTAAACATGTGAAATTACTTTTCATTTGTAAGGCAAATATTCTTAAAAGTCTACCAAGTATCTTTCTTCATTATTGGCAAACAAAGAAACAAACCACCATTTTGTTTTAGACATTGTGGCCTTTAATTTCACGTAGGCGTGCCTAGTTCTAGGGTACAGTATGGATTGATTCCCAAAAAATAAACTGATTAAACAATCTGAACATTTTTCTACAAAAAAACAATAATTCAGAAATTACTTAGCTAAGTTGTGAAATTTATTTGTAGTATCTTTGATTACCAGACTACTTAAGATAGTAAAAAACATGCATAAATAAACCTTATTGGAAACCAGTTCATTCTTCTGAAAAATCTAAGACCTGTTTGGCACTATTTCTAAAGGTTATGGTTCAGCCAACAGAAAAAAGGTACGACCATCTTTCTAGTCTCATATGGCAATCCCAAGGTGCCATCATAGATCTCAAAGTCAAAAGCATGCTAAATCATTTTGCTTATCGATACCACTTTTTGAAAAAAATCACAAAAACACAAAGGTACTCTTTTGTAAAGAATACAAAGACTCCTAATATATGATGGAGAAATTTTCCCTTTAGAACATGATACTCTAAGATGATTATAATGTTAATAGACATAGGGGTTATTTGAATCTTTAGGGAAATAAGTTAAATGAGAAAAACAGAACAACAAAAGTGGTGGTAGAGGAGTCAACAAAAAGTCCTGAATGTCATTTCCACCCACCATGGTGACTCATGACCTGCCCAGAAGCCTCCATACTGACATTCTGAAGATAATTGTGGCAACGTTCCTTGTGTTCCTCCAGTGAACTGCGCTGTTTGTAGCTCCGTCCACAGTAGTTGCACTTGTGAGGTTTACCCACTGTAAAAAGAAGAGAGTTAAGCATTAGTACACCACAAGCCTCCTCCAAAGCAAAACCAGTGCCTACATTTATCACAGCCCAGAAAAGCACTTAGAAGTGTTATTTAGACCCAAATGCCTTCACCATTCAGGGCTGGCCTCCCACACTCAAAAAAATATAGTGTCATTCACCACAAATACGAAGAGAGAAAAGATGACAGTATATAAAGCTGATGGTACCTATGGTGATGGGGAAATCCTGAATCAAGTTCACGTTTTGACTAAATCTCATGCCATGATAGGCCAATCAGACACACTTTCTTTAAAATATTTGCACTTTGTTCCCACTGGTAACCTGATCTATGGTTCTCATTAGTCTTTCTTACGGTGATTTGAGTCAGTGCAAAGACAAATCAGGAGCATCCGAAAATGACCTCTCCTTTCTCTAAACTCCAATGATACTTAAACTCCAGTGATATTTTGTTTTCCTATTAAAAACTCACTCTGTGTTTCATTATAGTTGTAGATCATGTATTTGTAATGGATTCTAAGAAAATGCTAGATGACTGAAGGAAACCAAATTATATGTAATCAAAGAACCATACTTTGCACAGCTCTCCCTCACTTAAATCCAATTCACTTACAAGTCATGACATCACCTTCATGATATCCTAGTTGTCTTCAAGAATGAAGGACAAACAACAACAGACAATCAGGACAAGAATACGAGTTCAATTCCAAGAGGGAATCATCTTTGCTCAGAGAAACATGTCTCTAACCTGGACTGAAATTACATTCCTAATAGCAATAGTAAATTACTTGTAAGGCGAAACTAAGGGACTATAAATGATCCAAGAAAACTTAATACCCATAACTACTGGAAAAATAGCTCATATTACATGTACCAAATGATGCCTCATTTAAAATGCTGAGTAAAATTTCAATCATATATACAAATAATTTTGTGTTGTTTTTGTCATGGTGTTACAAACTTTATCCATGCATGGTAAAGATTAAAATATAGTTCATTCTTTTCTAGGTTTTGCAGGTGTTACTTTATCATTTTAATCTTTAACTGCTAAATATGTATGAAAATTACAGGAAGAACATAATTTTAACACAAAGAGACTGGTATTGATATCTGCATGAAAATCATGCTATAGGAGATTTTTTAAAAAGTCACAGTGCATACTAAAATTGTTTCACAATAAATGTAGTTATAAATATTTTTCATAAATGCTACATGAAGCATAATTAATCTTTTTTAGTCTGATTTTAGCTGATAGTCTTAGAATGCAAAGACCCTGAAAGTAGGGATCATTCTAAACTGTGAATGCTATACAACAAATACATGATATCTAATGATATTTCAGTTCAAAGTATTCAGAACATTATAACTATATTTCATGATAATGTATCTCTGTATTGATATTATCCTTCATATATGAATAAAGATGCTGTTAATATTGCTTCACTGCCAGTAAGTAAGGCACTTGAGATATTTCTCTATGAGTGGATATGGATTTACACTGGCTCAATTAACAAAAATTTCCAGAGTGCTCACAATATGCAGTCTATCCACATCTCATCCAGTCTTCACTAGAACCAACAGGAGTTGTCTACAAAATAGCTAGATAAGGATGAAATTAATGGCATCTTAATTCACATTTATGTAACACTTCAAATTTATAAGGCATTATCCTCCTAAGAACCCCATAGGACAGGTAATAGTGTATATACCCTTATTTTACAGTTAAAGAAACTGAGACTTGGAAAAAGCAGTCTCCATTACCACAAGGTTAGAAACAATTTCTGAGGCAGCTACGTGGTACAGTGGATAGAACTCTGGGTATGGAAGCAGGAAGACCAGAGTTCAAATCTAGCCTCAGGAACGTACTAGTTGTGTGACTCTGGGCAAGTCACTTAACCTGTGTTTGTCTCAGATTCTTCAACTATAAATGGGGATAATAAAAACAACTATCTTGCAAGGTTGTTATGAGAATCAAATGAAATAATACTTTTAAAGTGCACTATAAAAATATTTATTCCCCCTCCCCCCAATTAGTGACCAAATTTTAGAATGGCCTTCCCAGTCTTGAGTTTGGTGAGCTTTCTACATGCTTTCTGTGCATAAAATAATCCGTAATATTAAGCTACTTCAAAAAATTACCACTCGAGTCACCTAAAAAGCACATGACAACATTGCTATAACAAAATTTTTCCTACTACACTGATCCTAACTGTAATTAATAATATTTCTTTGAACAGAATAATTCTCTTCTGTTCAAGGACGAGACGAGGTGCTTAAAAATCTCTATTGAAATTTACAGGTTTTCTTTCTTTTTTCCGAGAGATTAAAATTATTGGATATTCAAGGATTTATCTGTAAATAACCAATGAGGGGGGAACATACTGCTGCCTGAAAAAATTAGGGCATCACAAACTCTGAGCAACTTTCAAATTTCCAAACAGATAAACAGGTTTTGTTTTGTTTTTTGTCAGTTCATATATTGTAACCTGTAAATAAATGAGTAGTTACTCCATTTGGACTGGAACCAGATCACGATCTGCCAAATCAGTTTCACTTTTGTATAAATAGCGGGAAAAGATTTTTAAAGAAATGAAAAGCAGAGAAAAATGACAGAAATATTTATAAGCCAAAAAGAGAATTTAAGAAAATTTCTAAAGTGACTATCCTAACAATCTATAAAGATATAATTGAAAATGACATAATTTTTTAAACTTCTTAGAACTATCTGTAGTAAAAGTTTCTATATCTCAGATTTTTTATTTATCTTTATGCTATAATGCAACTAATGGTGGTTTATGAGTCTAAGACCATATGACTAGCTAAAATAATGAGAAGGAAAATGACAAATGTTGTAGAGGATGTGGAAAAATTGGGACACTAATACACTGTTGGTGGAACTGATGTAACCATTTTGGAGAGTAATCATGATTTATGCCCAAAGAGTTATAAAATTGTGTATACCCTTTGACCTAGCAATACCACTGTGAGGTCTGCTTCCCAAGGTGATCCAGAAAAAAAGGAAAAGAACCTATATATTCTAAAATATTTATAGCAGCTCTCTTTGCTGTAGCAAGCAAAGAAGTAGAAATTGAGTGGGCGCCCATCAATTGGGGAATGGCTAAACAAGTTGTGGTATATGATTATGATAGAATACTACTATGCTGTAAGAAATGATGAGCAAGATGATTTTAGAAAAACAGGGAAAGCTTTGCATGAAATACTGGAAAGTACAATCAGTAGAACCAAGAGAGCAATGTATGCAGTAATGACAATATTGTTTGGAGAATAACTGTGACTGACTAAGCTATACTAAATTAGAAATATTCAAATCAGCTATAAAAAACTAAACTTTTAATGTGAAGACAATTAAATGAGGAAATAGAGATCAAGTGACTTGTCCCAAGGTAATACGTGGTAAGCACCTGAGATAAGATTTAAACCACTCTATATGTGTTTTTACTGTCTCTCAGTCAAGTATATAGATTACCCCTTATGTTTACAGTGTGCCAGGGAGAGAAGGCACATTCACATTTTACAGAGGAGAAAGGTCAGGTCTAGTCAGATTATCAGTCAGGAGGGATTAGCATCCAAGCTTCTGTTCCTGATTTGCTAAATATCAGGAAGTCGTGGGTTAAACTCATAATCTACTACTAGCCTTTATGGAAAAGATAATTATGTATGTCAGCTGCAGCAAAAATTGCTTAATTTTAATATAAAACTTTATCCTTCAATTAAACTTTCCATCAATTCTGCTCTGGCTGTGCCCACATCTTTTATTTACCCAGAAACAGCTAAATACTAACAAATCTTAATCTAGTTCAAGATATTCCACTTAACAAAATTTCAATCAGGTCCCTGTCCCAGGTTCTGCTGGCTATGTCATTTCTTTTTGGTGTAAAGGGGGAGGGTTAGAAAGAGCTTATATTAAGCTTATATTATATTATATATATAATATATATACGATAAGCTCATATTAATATATATAATATAATAATAATTAATATAATAAGCTTATATTAAGAAATCATAGTTATCAAAATAAAATACCATTAGCTCACAGCTTTTAAAAGACCCCTTCCTGACTATGAGGTTTGAGCACTTTTGATGCTTAGAGTACATGAAAGGAGAAAAAAGCCAGAGCAGAAAGAGGTGTGGTTTTACAGGGTGCTGCTCCTCACTTGGAAGATTCTAATGAGACTGGGAAGGAAGAAGGGAGCACTGCCAGCGAGGAGTAAGCAGAATTCCCTTTTTTTAAGACAAGCAGGTATGTTATGTTAAAACAAGGGCTGCTCTTAATGAGGCAGGATTACAGATGAATGGATTCAGTACCTGTACACTTGCCACCTTCTACAAATAAGCTGAGAATTTTACCAACTCTTTTTATGAAGACCAAAACAGCTTCCATAATTACTTCTATTTCCTAATGACTTAAACTATTCCACTTATTGTCTAACTCCTAATAAGATAGCATGCCAGAAGAGAGGTAAAGATTCTTAATGACACAATTCATTCTCTAAATTATCTAATTTCTTCAGAGAAAGGCTTATTTTGCTATGTGACTAATAAAATACAAACACATTCCAATTCCTTTTCTTTATTGTGGAAAAAATAAGTTTAATTAATGTAGGCTATGACAAATTATACTCATGCACATTCCTATTTTAATTCACTTAAGTAGTAGATATGTGATACCCTAGTTTTCAAAGTTTCAATACCAGGTTAATTCGGGACCTTCAAAACAGTTCCTATAAATTGTTTAACCTTAATTCTAAGAAGACATATTACAATATTAATAGGGCAAGGTCACTGAGATAGGTGGGAGCACCATAAGCGAATTAAACAATCAAGCCCATTGTCACTAGTCTTTGATTCATTAAAATTAAAAACATAAAAACCTGGAGAAACAAATAAATGGATCATTCATATACACATATACAGAAAATATGGAAACATAGAGCCAAAAGTGATACTAAGGTAATTTAAACCGTACCCTCCCCATCCCCCTTTTATTAAATCAGTTGCTTGGTCTTATCAATTCTACCTCTATTACATTTCTGACCTTCATTCCCCTTCCTCTACTTTAAGTGGGACACGAATGAACTTCATTTTTGCCTAGATTTTTGTAATAATCTCCTAACTGGTCTTCCAGGTTCCAAGCCTTTTTCCTCTCTCATCTACTTTCCTCATAGGCTTTTTAAGGCACAAGCTGGACCATGTTATTTCCATGCTGAGAAAAACATCAAAGAAATGTAACTTTAAAGCTCTTTTATTGTTGCTTCAACAGCCTCCACAATCTGAGCTCAATCTACTTTTCTAGACATTTCATATCTTTCCCCTTCAAGAACTCTACACTCCATTCAAACTGAACTACCAGCTGTCGGCTGATCATGACATTTTATCTTCATCCTCGAAGGAATCAATAAGTATTTTTAAATGCCTACTGTGTGCCAGGCACTAGGTAAAGCTGAACAAGTCACCTCCTTTACTTGAGTTCCTTATGTTCATCCAAAAATAATCAACTCAGATGTCACTTCTTCTCCGCATCCTTATCAGTTATTCACACCTATTTCCTCCCCAAACTGCTTCTGTGTTTACTTATATTGACATATATTATCTAGGAGAATATAAGCTCCTTGAGGGCAGGGACTGTTTAATTTTTTTCTTGGTATCCCTAAAAACCTCATCTTCTGTACGTTTTAGGCACTTAATGTTGTTTAACTGAATTGAATCCAGTTTTGAATTCTGAAGTCAGAAATGAAAAAAACAAAACAAAACATGGAAAGTTGCAACAGAAAAGTATACAACCGACGACATTTGTGACAAAAATTTTAAAAGGTGTAATGGACTATTTACACCACCTATTCTGGTCTCATTTTATAGTGGGGAAACTGAGGCCATGAAACATTAAATGCTTTGGAGTAACAGAACTAGTCAATGACAGACAGCTCTGGGACTAGAAGAAATTAAGTCTCTTGGACAGAGTTCTCCTGTCTTTCAAAATCTATGGCCTTAGGATGTCTTAATGGCCTAAACAATGGATGATGTTTGAAAGTTTCTGAAAATAAATTCAGCACTTTTTCTTCTTAGAGGGGGAGGAAGAGTAGCTTTCTATTTCTAAAGTGTGAAAAAGACATCATTCCTTACATTCACTCCAAATAGTTGTCATAAGGAAGAATTAGTCCAATATATTATAAAGCTGTATGAATAATAACATTCTGTACACAGTCCATACAATCTCCAGGAACAGGAAACATCTTAGTTCTAGCTCCCATACACTTACTTAGGAAAAACTTATGTCCTTTTCTACCAAAACCAATAAAGAAAAATCACCCCCAAACCATGCATGATAGTAAAATTGTTTCCACACCCTCCCCTCATGCAATATTTTAGGGCATTTCATTCAGCATATATATATATATATGTACATACATGATACATATACATATATATGTATCTACTGTGCATATACATATATAGCATACTATTTAATAAAATCAGTAGCAGAACAAATTTTAAACCTATTTTGTTCTCCTTCATTCACTTTGTCATGCATCTATTTCTTCTAAAAATACCTACAAGGCACAAAACAGCCTGACATCTGCTTTTACCTGGCAATTGTTTACAGAACTATAAAGCTGAAGACAGATTAACACTGACTGTGCAATCAACATTTTTTCCTATCCTGATCTTTTGCAATCAGGAATGTTAAAACAGCAGGTTACTAATTAATACTGACACTTTTTATCCATATTATAAAACAGGATTCCTAAGCCTTGGTATAAAGAAGATGGAAATACTTTATGTTTCCATGGACTGAAAACAACGGTGAGAACCAAGTCAAGTGTTCTATTTTGATCTTATAGTTGGCCCTAAATGAAATGCCAAAGATTACTTGATCAAATCATAAAGAAATCTTTGATGATTAAAACCACTTTGTTCCTTTGCTACTGATTAAGTTAGATTTCAGAAACTAAAATTTCAACCAAATGATTCAATTAATTAAGATCCACCAGGTAAACAGAATCAAACCCTGGAAACTATGAGGATCAAGATTAGCATCAGAATCCCCAAAATGATAGTTACTAATACATGAAGTAGGAGTAATTTCAAAAGAAAAAAGTCCTCCATGACTGTTACATTCCTAGTGATAAGTAAAAATGAGAAAACTTGATAGATCATGTTTAACTCCGATTTTTAAGAAATGTGAAATGTTTGGGACAGTTCATTAATGTTGGAGACCTTAACTATGGCACCAATTAAACAAGCAATAGAGTCAAAGTATAGCAGATATCCAAAGACCAAATGTGAAGGAAAAATTTAGAAGTAAAAGTAAAATTTTATTTTCAAAATATATTCCAAATATTTTGCTTTGTTGTTTGAAAAGTGATGGAAAATGGAAATCATATTTAGGAGAATTCTTGCTTTTTTCAGTTAGGATGTTCATTTGGAGTTCTTAAAGCAGTTTCGATTTTTCTTATCTTTCCAAAGTAAGATAGTGGCAAGTATACTAGACTTAAGAGTCACAAGATTTAGGTTCAAATCTTTGCTTTTCCATTTACTATTTCCATTTACAACCTAAAATATTTCACTTTTCTAGATCAGAATTTCCTTATCTATGAAGTGAGAGCTTTGGGCAGGTGATCAGACTCTCTCCTCTCTTCCTGCTCTAATATCCTATGATCCTTTTAATATTTCCTACAAAACAGATCTCTTTCTCTCTCAATGCTGTTGGGGGAAGAGAATAACAGGGAAGAATCCCTGACATTTTGTAGAGGAAGCTTCCCCCAAGGTTTCTCCACAGGCAATAGTTCCTATGCCCTGCAAAGCTGATTGTGGATGTTAAGTGTTGGTCTGGGAGAGATGTTTCCTCTGCCATGTTTGAAATGTATGGTCAGCTCCATGCAAATGTACTATTATCAAGAAGAAAGAAGAGGTCACAGAATCTGGGAAAGGCCAAAGTTTTTCCAGTGAAAATATACACAAAAATTCCAACTAGTGCAATAGGGTAAGTGGGCCATAAATATTCAACAGGAGGGGAAAACCTTTCAGCTGCATGTCTAGAATTCAAATCAGCAGACATACCATGGTATCAATGATTTCCCTAAAGGGATTTTCCAGTGAAAAGACAAGAGAAAAGATATCAAAATAAATAATGAAATAAAGGATTCATCAAAATTTACTTGAAGACCACAAGCATGATACCTAAGTGGTCTTATAAGTCAGCATGGGAATTTAAGAGATGTACAGAGAAAGCTCTATCAAAAGGGAATAGAAATAAAGAAAATCTAGCCTGGGAATATCTTGAAAACACTGCATTATCATTTAAAAAAACTGATGGTGGCTCTTCTGTAATTCTGCCACATTAAAATATATACTTACACGTAATAAAAGAGCACAGACTTCACCCCCCACCTTTGGTATTTTGCCAAGCCAGAGTGCTAATTTCTGGACCAATAAAAATAACAATTAGGCCATTGGTTCTTTAGGGACCCTTATCTGAGAAAATGAGACACATAAACTAACATTATCATTATTCCAAACTTAACTTTCCTTGTGATAAGGATTTGCTTGTTTTCTCCCCAGTTCTACTATACCTGGGATGCTATCAAAATTTCTTCTCATAATACGTTTACTTTAATGATTCTCAGGGAAAATCAATCAATTGAATAACACACAAAAGAGTAGAATCCTTGGACTATTAAGAACACATACTGGTCTAGCAATAAT
>CM053626.1:56503029-56538477 GCA_028646595.1 Phalanger gymnotis | reverse complement strand
CTGAGCAAGTCACTTAACCCTGTTTGCTTCAGCTTTCTCATCTGTAAAAGGGGCTGGAGAAGGAAATGGCAAACCACTCCAGTGTCTTTGCCAAGAAAACCCCAACGGCGTCACGAAGAGTTGGACCTGATTCGAAAACAACTGAACAACCACCACCACAAGTTAAGCACCTATGTTCTAGGTCTTATGCTACATGCAAATGTCAAAGTATCCTTGACCTCAAGGAGTTTAAATTACGTTGAATTCCATCATTCCTGAGCCTCTCACAGCTCCACCTTTTTCGCCTCCCTCACCTGAGGACCTCACCTCATAATTCATTGAAAAACTGAGGCTACTCCCGAACAGCTCCCTCTTCTTCCTCACGTCCTATCTGTCGCCCTTCTTCTCCCTCTATATCCTCCTTTGCTCCTGACTGTCATAAAAATATGGCCTTTCTCCTTGCCAAGGCAAACCTTTCTACAGGCATCCTTAATCTAATCCCATCCGTTCTTCTCTAGACCCCTCTATCATCCTGATTCTCTCTCTCTGTCTGATACTCAAGTTCTCCTGAACTACTGGACTCTTTCCTGCTGCCTCTACAAAACAATGTCTTCCCCAACCTTAAAAGCTCTCACTTGATTGCATAGCATCTCAGATGTATATCGTCAGTGTATGTCTCTTCTCCCCTTCCCAGCTAAACTCTTTGAGAAGACTGTCTACAAGCAATGCTTCTATTTCTCCTCCTCTGACTTGATTCTAAACCCAATGCAATCTGGCTTCCAACCTCATCATTGAACTAAAATTACTTACTTCAAAATGAACAATGATTCCAATTGCCAAAACTAATGGCCTTTTCTCAGTCCTTATCCTCCTTGACTTCTCTACAATCTCTCACTCTTTGGATTACTTTCTTCTCTTAGATATTCTCTCCTCTCTAAGTTTTCATGATTCTGCTTTCCACTGGGTCTCCTCTACCTGACCACAGCTTTTCAGTGTCCTTCGCTGGTTCTTTATCCTAATCAAGCCCACTAAATCAGTGTTCCTAAGGCTCCATCCTGGGTCCTCTTTTCTTTTCCTATGCTACCTCATTTTCTGATGGTTCAATTATCAGCTATCTGCAGATGATTCTCAGATCTACATATCCAGTCATACCTCTTAAATCTCTCCCCTCTTCAATCTATCTTCCACACAGCCATCAAAGGGATCTTCATAAAGCTCAAGCCTGTCTATGTCATTTACCTACTTAATAAAAACTCCAATGTTTCCCTATTGCCTCTGCACAAAATCTATACTAGTGTTTGGCAAACCCTTGTCTCCTTCCCACCTCACCAGTCTTTGTATATTTTATTTCCCCCTTCCACATTCTTTAAGATCCAGAAAACCTGCTTTCTTACCTCCATACCATTTCCTCCTACTGGCTTCCCTGGTATCCTTCAAGACTCAGCTCAAATCCTACATTCTGTAGGACTTCTTTCCCAGTCCTCTTCCACCTACCCCCTTCCTACACCTCATTGTTAATTCATTCTGGTTATCAAAGGAGAGAATATTTACCTATAAAGGCATGCATTAAATATATAAAATATTGGGAGAATACTAACAGTTATGAAACATGTTTCATGTACAAATGATTCTTAAGATGAATTTTGAAGGAAATTAGGGCTTAAAAGAGGCAAAAGTGGGTGAAGAAGGAATGCATTTCAGGCATGTGGCCCACCAAATACAAAGTCATTGAAATGGGAGATGAAGTGCTATGTATGCAGACTTAAGAAGGGCTTTATACTTAAGGACAGATAAAACCAGATATACCCAGGATCATAAATTGCTAAAACAAAACTCAAACCTCAGCAATCACGGTGGAAAATACTTCTATTCAGGTAAGTATATTTAAGCTAAAACTGCTATTAAATATTTGACTAAATACTAGACAACTCCTGATACAATATTACTGTATATATGTTACTTCTTTCCTTCTACTATCTCTCATATTCTTGTGTTCTTCACTGGATTTTAACTTTACTGAAACTACCACCATTACATGATTAAATTCATAATACTTTAAAAGGTGATAATTGTGCTCTAATTACTTTTTTTACTTGCAGATAAATGTTTGATATTTAGCTTTATTTTCCCTATCTGTCCTAATTCTTTTCCCTGTCATTTGGGAATCTTCCAAGATCTGGCAAGATAGTACAGGCTGTGGATGAACAGGTTTCTTTGACTCATCTACATGGATCAAATAGGAAAAATAAAGGGAAAGGGTGGAGGTCAGCTTTAACAACAACAAAAAAAAATGTGACGTGCTCTTCTGGTACTGAGTGAGTAATGAACCTGGCATGCAGCCTTACCACTGGGCCATGGAGTTCCAAGCATGCCAAACCTGCAGACTCAGCTTTTTAGAAAGGAAAGGTGGAAGATTTTTCAAACAGAAACATAGGATTCGGAGTTAAATGGCTCATGGAAATGATCTAGTCCAAGTTCCTCACTTTACAGATGAGGAAAGTGATGCTCTGAAAGAAGATACCACACACAGAAATATATGGCAGGGACAGGAGCTCTCAAAGTTGGGTACAACACGGTCAGATCACTTGTAACTTCAGAGATATTTCCAAAAGGATTTATTTAACAGAGCAGACAAGAGCAGTGTCACTAAAAGTACTTCAAGGAATGAAGAGTCTTATGATCCCTCCTTTGTGCTTTTGAATTCCTCGTTATGGGAATATAGAGTCAAGATCCCAGTTCATATCTGATCTGATTGACATATTAAAAAGGCTATGCTAAGGTGAATGCAAGTTAGAAATGGAGTCTTTTCATTCCTGATACAAATTTTTTTCCCTCTTGTGACAGTGATCTTACCTTTGTAAGCATGTGCTCTACGAGCAAAGCAGAACTGAAACAGCTCCAAAGAAATGCAAAATGCACAGATTTGGAGATTCCACCCAAAATGTTCACGTGGACTATTTGCGCCCAACCTATGGTAGAACATTATGAGCTCATATTGGTCTGATCAGCTACAGTGGGACACACTGAAATTTGACATAGTATAGTGATGTCATTCTGGTCCTCTTTTGAGAATGAAGGACAACAACCAGTATGTAAACAAAAGACCTATAAACATACAACATATAGTAGCATTAAGAAAATGATTCCTTTGTTGAGAATAAGAAAAAAAAATACATTACTGTTTCGGAAGGTTGTGGATTGTTTTACTGACTGATCTGACTCTAAATAGCTCTTCTCTACTGGTCAAATTTCAGTGGGCAGGGTATAAGTATGCTTCTCTGGATTATGAGCAGAAATTAAGATACATCTTTTTTTCCAGTTTCTATTGCACAGTGCACAGACAAGGGCAGAGGATACTAACTCCGGTGCACACTACATATCATGTACGAAGCGAAATCAGCACAGCACAGTTATGCAAATCATGTGTGCAACTGACACTGCTTGTGTAATTCTCAGTGTAATCCACCTCCACCAGTGCCTCCAGGAAGGAAGGAGGGGCAGAGGGTGGGGAAAAGTTCACACTTGGGAGATCAAACAGTGAGTCGGTCAGATGCCAGTGCTGCAGATCAGGTGAAAACAGTTTCTTCCCATGGAAAGCCTCCAGGACAAATTTTACTATACTCAATACAGGACTATCACAAGGCAGGCAGTGAGCCACACACGGACTGGCTTCTGAGTCAGTATAAGCTGAACTACTGGTGTCCATCAGCGTCCTAGCCCTGTTTTATTCTAATACTACTGTAGCTGCTAAATAATTTAGTGCACAAATAGACAGAAAACATCATAGTTCTGTTCATATAGGGTTTAAAAATATTATCTTTTTAAAAAGCTGATTGTGAAAATCTGCTAGTCAAGTGCTATATTGACTTTTCTGTTAGAACATTCATATAAAACAGACAATACATATACAACTTAGCTTTCAGTAACTTCTATATTCTCAAAAGGCTAGTAAAAGGGCTTATATTTATATTCCAAAAAAGGCTTATAAGTTCCAGTAATTACCACGTTTTAAAAGGTCTAGGGGTAACTGGTATTTCTTCCTTCAATTATATCAGAAAATGGATGATACGGTTAAGAAATCCTTGATGACCGGCTAAAGCAATGACAGAAGGGATGTATCACACAACTCATTTTAATGTAGAGCTATAACATCATGTCTCAGTTAAAAGTTTTCAGTGACTTTCTACTACTCAACAAATGAAGTTGAGATTTCTTTGCCTGCCTCTCGAGAACCTTCCAAGTCAATTCCAACCTTTCCTTGCCATATCTCATACTGTTCTTGAAATTTATATTCAAGCCAACAAGGACTACTGATCTTTCCAAGTGACTCGGCTATCCCTATCCCTCATCAACGGAATGCGCTTCAGTCTCCCACCAACCCCATCCATCTCCATTAAAAAAAATCCTATCCATTTTTTAAGATCCGGCTCAAGTGGCAGATTCTTCATAAAGTTTTCCCTCTTATGTTTCAGAAAGAAGTGATATCTCTTCCTTCCACAGCATTTGTTTCAATTCAGTCAATGAACATTTTATCTAGTTAATGTAATTCTTCACCTTTTTTCCTCTTAGCTAGTTAAGTAAAATCCTCCTTTCTCTCCTGCCCTCCAACTTCTTCATTTTCTGCTCTTTTCTAAAAGAAAGGTTTTCCCTTAATTTTATTCATTTGTTCTCTTGTTTTACTGTATATACTAAACTTTTATTTTGAGGTACATGGTCCTCCTACTTATTTATTCCTTGTTTAGTCTCTGTTCCTTATGGAATTAAAGCTTTTAAAGTACCCACTTTGAGTTTCTACTTCTAAACAATTTCTATGTCATTGCCTTGTGAACTGGTCCCACCCCCTTCTTCTACTGTCTTAGAAGTTTCAATTCCTGCAGAAGTATGGCCCTATGGTAGAGATTTTCTTTTGTCATTGATTTTGCAGTCCATTTCTACCCCTAGCCCTTCCCATGATCGTTGTATTTACCATTTTCAATGTAATCTTCTCTTAGGCCCATGCCCTCTTACCCTTCTGATTGTTGGTTTTCCCTACAAGCTCTCTTTGCCCTGGAGGCACAATATCCTGTCTCTCTGAGGACTGAATCCTTAAAAATTTTACCCACTGTAAGGTCTCCATTTCCTGTTACAGAATAAATCTCTCCTCCTCTGAGAGTGTTCTTCCATGGGACCTCCATGACCAATGAATCAATATTTTTCTCTCTTTCCCCTATTTCGATCCTTCCATTTGCCACTTCACCCATTCTCCTGTAGTCCTGCTTCTAAGGACTATGGGACCTTTCCATCTGACTTGCAGCTGAAACCTTCCTTTTGTCCTTGAGAACAGAGACTACCTTAATTATCTATTTGTACTCCTAGGGCTTAGTACAGTGCTTTGCACATAGTAAGTACTTAATAAATGCTTTCTTCATTTATTCCTGAAAAACTACAGGAACTGTTTTCCCTTGAGTCTTTACCATTGATTTGATTGTGGTATATTGCATATTTTTCTCTATCTTCATCTTCCCCATTCTCTCACATCAGGCTAAAGGGTGAAAATTTTTTCAGGTTACAGCAATTCTTGTTGGCTACTTTTGGTATATGGAAGGTGAGGGGATCCACATTAGTGCAGGGAACTTTGAGGCAATGCAATACCTATGTAATGAATGGAGTTGATGTCAAACCTTCCAGGGACAGATCTGTGTGGCTTCAGCTATTTTTTAAGACAGGCATGAAGAGAGACAAAAAAAATTTGGAACTTAGAACTTAGAAAAAGTTGTTTCCTCAGTGTCTCTGATTTGTAGCTTGCCTCCCTAAAAACTTTAGAGAGAAAATTTCTTGGGCGATATCAAAATCATCTTTTTCTTGACCCAAGCTGAGATCTCATTTCAGTATCATTTTAAGACCTCACTGACTCTTGTAGATTCTTTGTTGTAGTCTAATCTTTTTAACTTCTCTCATTTCTATTTGCTGCTTTTCTTGGATAAATGGGTTTTACTTGCTAATAAAAAAAAAGACCATGTTCTAAGTCATAGAGAATTTATGATCTATGTCAATGATAGGAATTTCCACAATGAAAAAAAAGTCAGATCTATTAAGTATTCACTAATCTTGCTGAGATAATCACTTCTTTAAATTAAGAATAAACATGTTACAAAGGACAGAGTATTTATGATGAGTCAATATTCTTATCCTTCCCCATACCTCAAATAAGAATTCTGAAGACTAATATTTATCATACATTTTACAAAGAAAGCAAAAATCACCTTCATCTTAATCTAACCTAATACTACTTTTGAAAACTATTTTCTTGAGGTATGAAGAAACATTCCAAATCCCCCACCTTTTTTTTTACCAGCTTTCTTCTTTCCCCACAGTGTCTAACACAGTACATGACACGTGACCTAATCAATGTTTGTTAATTGACTGACATTATGCTAAAGGTGAATGGACCATATATATTATTATAATGATGCTTACACCCCCTGAAAAAAGAGGTAGTTTCAAGACAAGTGCTTTATAAGCCCTAAAAAGTGTGATTAAGAAGATAAAGAGCAAAACCCTTGTACTTTTATGATTTGCAATGTGCTTTCCTCACAGTAATCCTGTAAGGTAAGTAATAATTATTATCTACCTTGGGGCAATATAGTATTGTATAATATGCTAGCTGCTAGTGTTAGGAAGACCCAGGTATAAATTCTATCTCTGACATTTACAAGCTATGTGACATGGAGCTTTCTTTGATTAATTCATTTGTAAAATGAAGATAATTAAGCTGGTAGTGCCCTCCTACTTTACAAGGATTTTTTGAGGTTGAAATAAAGTAAGAATGTAAAGAGTACATTTCAGACCTTAACATGCTATAGACATGTGCCACCCTCTTCATACTACTACTACTACTACTACCACTACCACTACCACTACCACCACCACCACCACCACCACCACTACCCCCATTTTTATTGTTTTTTTTTCCACACGTAAGAATATCAGGGCTTAGAAGGTTAAGTAACTTGACTATGGTAACAAAGCTAATCAGTCTTGGAACTAGGCTTAAAAGAATGGCAAATCTCCAGAGAATAATAAAATTTTATTCTTAGGTTCTGTGTCATACTGGATTCGTAGCAATTCAACAAATACTTAAATACTGGAGAATACTGAAATTTAAAAGGCTAAATAAAACAAGGGGGAAATATCATAGAGCTCAAACATCCATGTCAACATTACATACTACATGACATGAATCAACCAACTGGGAAAAAAATACTAGAATCACACTACCAGGTGGATGTACATTTGACTTGCCAATCACTTAGTAAAGAAGCATTTATTAAGTGTTTGCTACATGCCCAGACTCCATGGTAAGCACTGAGGATACAAAGAAAGTCAAAAAGAGTCCCTACTGTTATATATGGTGAAATATGACTTTGGAGCTATATACATCTACTAGTATTCTATACGGCTGAGTGTTATTTAGGATGCAGGTAATACACCAGCATAAATTAGTATTATCATCAAATTTGTGAATAATAGGAAATTAGGTAAAAAGTGCTTAGGACTCCTATCAGAGCCAAAGGTCAAATGTAAAAAAACCCACAAATATAAGATAAAAAAGAATTGTCGAAAGATGCTAAATTTTCTGATAGTATATCAAAAACTAAATATGAATTAACTATGTAATGTTACTTCAAAGACAATACCACAAAAAACAAATAAGTTATTACCCTTCATCCTAATAAGTAAATTGTACAGTAATTACCACAGGCATAAGATCACAGGATTTAAATCTGGCAGGGATGTGTTAGATCACCTAATCCAACCCCAACATTTTACAAGTTTACATTTTGCAAACCAAGGCTGAGTGTGGAAATAATTTGCCTAAGGTCACAAACATAATAAGTAGTGGCAGAGTCACTCCAAATCCAGGGCTACTCAATACCATTTACCTTCATCAACTATTATTCAGTCTGGAGCTTCACGAGGTAAAAAGTATAGTGAGCTGAAAAGGAGATTTAAAGAAAAAAAAGCACGTATACCATCACAACCAAAATACAAAGTTGAAATGGTTAGAGAACAGAATCTAAGGGAAAGGGCAAATTAATTGATATTATTTAGTCTAGAGAGATGTTTGGCTAGCTCAACTTGAAAGAACATTGTATTGGTTAGCCAAAGTCTCATATTCAGCCCTTTTATGACTCAAATAAGTTAGCTTTGTTCTGTTTAGAAGATACAAACTAGAATCTTAGCCAGAAGGCAAGAAAATTTATGAGGGACTGACCTAGAGAATAACTCAAATCCTCTACAATCCATTATCACTACTGGGGAGAAAAACAAAACAAATTAATATTATTAGAGAAAACTGACAATATCAAGCTATTCAATATTTATTGAAGGATTAATTAATTTACTACATGTAAAGCTCTGTACTATTTCAAAAGGAGGAAAACCTACCTTCTGTCTTTAAGGAAATTAAAATCTAAAAGAGGGGACAGATGAAGGAACTATGGGGCAGTTCCTCCTAATGAGGATGTGACAGGTTTAAATTATATACTGGAAACCAAGAAAGAGTGGGGGGAGGCAGAACCACCAAAGCAGGTTGCTAAACACTGAATACAAAGCTAGGCAGTATAACCAACTTCTGTGTAGGGTTTTATAAATAAATTGCAACTATTCATACACATATACATACCTATACGTGTATATAGGTATGTATAGATGTGTATGTCTGTATATGTACACCTGTCCAGATTTATATCTACAATCCAGGATTGCTACTGGATGCATGGGGGCTTAGAAAACCACAAATTAACATTATCTTTGCTGTATTGTATTTTTATTTATGTTGTTAATCATTTCCCAATGACATTTTAACCTGCTTTAGGAATACACTTGGGAGTTTTGTGGGTACTTGTGACCAGTGGGCTGGAATTTGACACAACTAAACTAAGTGGCTTCTCAAAGTTCTTCCACCTCTTAATTACTTAAGAATCATTAGAATTCATGTAAACCCAGAGAAAGCAAAAAATAGAAGTATTTAGTACTGTGTACCAATCAGGAAATCACGTAAAAGGACAAATACTGATCTGTATTTTTTTTAAAACTCCAAGTAAATCCTGCATACCTAAAATTGATAACCAATCAAGAATAATAATTAGCAAAAAATTACAAGTATGTTGCAACATTTACAAGGAAATTTTGCTCGAAAGACACCCTAATCTCATCCCTTTACAGAGATGGGAAGTACAGGTGTGTAGTAAAGTGAACA
Organism: Phalanger gymnotis; assembly: GCA_028646595.1. Classification (NCBI taxonomy): domain Eukaryota; kingdom Metazoa; phylum Chordata; class Mammalia; order Diprotodontia; family Phalangeridae; genus Phalanger; species Phalanger gymnotis. The sequence goes on along the minus strand of CM053626.1, from coordinate 56,529,257 downwards.
TATTTTCAGACTTTTTTTGTATTGATTAGTTTTGCTGATTTTTTTCTCTTCTTTTTTGTCTTTAAAATTATTCTTTGTTACTTGGGATGGTTTTCTGAGAGGAAAAGAGTAAGCGGATGCCAGGAAAAATTTTGGTGATGTAAAAAATAAGATATGAATAAAAGCTTATTTAAAAAAATAATCTGAAAGCAACTCTAGTACTAGCATCCAAGGAAAGTTTTATTATTGTTCTTATTTCTAAATAAAAACACAACTTCTTTGCTTTTCAACTGATAATTATATCAGAACTCCTGTAGCTATTAGATTTGAAAACCTGAGAGACATAATAAAGGTGAAAAAACATTTTTCAAGTGTGCACTGTCTATAGAGCAGTGTGCTGTTTTGGGAGAGACAAAAAGAAAAGTAGATACCACATAGTTTCTGCTTTCATTGGAGTTTAGCTGAGAAAGAAATATTTGTTTATGATTTGATTTTTCAATCTTTTTCAAATAATTAACTTTTATCATTAAGATATCCTTAGTATTTTGGGAAATTAAAATGATTAATGATGGTCAACTGTCTCAATTTTGAGAAAACAGATACTAATTAACCTTCAAGGTCGTATGAGACCTATTGTTCCTCTTCTTTTGCTGTGAAAGCTGCTATGACAGGATAGCATAATGAAATATAATTTGCATAAGTGCCAAAAAAGTATACATTTGTTCTATATTTTGTGGTGATGGCTGCAGCGAGATGGAATGTGTATAGAACACCGGACCTGGAAACAAGAAGACCTGGGTTCAAATCAGACCTCAAACACTGGGGAAAATCACTTTACTTCCATCTGCTTCAGTTAACTCAACTATAAAATGCTGATCATAAAGCACCTATATCCATCCCACAGTTATGGATAGGATCAAATGAAGTAATCTTGTAAAACTGCTTAGCACAGTGGCTGGTGTATATTAAGCACTTAATAAATGCTTGCTTGCTTTCTTCCTTTATTGGAGCATAGCATAATAGAATAATAACAACACGAATTTAAAGTATGCCAGGATCTCGGAAATCACTATCTAGTTCTAGTCCAGCGCCTTTATTTTACAGAAACATTAAGCAACTTTCTCAAAGTCACGTAAACAGCAAGGAATAGAACCAGGATTCAAACAGACTTTGTGACCCCAACTCCAGTGCTCTTTCTCTCATGCCAAGCTCCGACCTAGTTCTTTCCAGAGTTTTCTTGAACAACATAAATGCCGAACATTATTTTTATTGCTTTTAATTCAGGGCTTAATTAAAATATCACTTGTCCATAGAATATCAGATTTAAGAAGGTTAATTGAAAGGGTGATATATAAAATAAAATCCATGAATTAAAGGTACAGTAATGACAATACATCAACTAGTGCCACAACTACAAACCTCACAAACAAATTCAACTGATCTTTTTTTTTCCCTTTGGCATTATCAACTGATCACCAGTTCTCTGCAAGAAGATGAAAGTTTGTCACCTTGAATTTATGTTAAGCATATTCAATAACAATGTAAATAATAAAATAACAGCAGATGACCAATGAGATGGAGGACTAGATACTTCTAATCCTCATAACCTGTTAAACTTCTCCAAAAGAGATAGCATATGCAAGACATAAAACAATTTCGGCTTTTTATACTCTCTAAGATACTAAGACCCCTAAAAAGGTAAACACCCAATAACCTAACCACAAAGAAATTTAATCCCTAATCTTAAACAGGCTCACCCTACCCACCATCCACCATGCTCTGGCAGGGCTACACAAGTAGACCCATAGGTTTGCTATAAATTCACCTCACTTCCAGCCTACTCTTTTTCTTCTCAGCGCTAAAGAAAATCAAAAGGCAGAAGTCTTCTCCAGATGGGATAGTACTGAGGCAGCACACTCTACTGCAATGGAACTTAGCCAGAAAACTAAAAATCAGAGGAAACTAGTGTAGCATACCAGAAAGTGTGTGATTCACCAGACCCGGCATATCAAAGGACCTAACATCTAGCTGAGGGCAGTTCTATCAAATCAAAACTCACTTGGGACACAGACTGAAGTTGGTGAAATGTGAACTGACCAGAATGGAAAGAGGCTACGATGGCTTTGAGAGCTAGCCCTCAGGGAAAATGTAATAAAAGGTAAGTGAGCATAAGGGGAATATAAGGAAATAAGACAGAAAATAACAAAACACTCAAGAGGAAGAAAAGTCAGTTAAAAACCTTAAGCGTAAACAGACAAGGATAAACAGGAAAGATATTACAACATAAGGGAATATAGCCTCCAGATCAACTAAAAGATTCCAGAACCTTATTAATGAATATGGTAAGACAAAGGAAAATGAATTAACACTAGATGAGGCAGAAGACATTGTCATTTCACAAGAAAGCATGGGCTGCAGCAGAATGTATCCTAAACTGTTTAAAAGAGAAATACGAATTATGAAACCAGAATTTATGCCCATCACAGTATTTATGGCGAAAGAAAAAAATTAATCCACAATGGTAAATCAAAGAAACAAAAGAGAATAACTGATCAGAATGCAAATAGACTGAAGTTAAAGACAGTCTGGAAGAAGAAAAGCAAAATCAATAACATTAAAGGAAAAAAAATCTTCATAAAGCAAAACACATTGATCGTGAAGCCAGGATGCGTGGAGACAACTTAAGTCATAGGTCTGCCAGAAGTCAAAAAAGTCAAAAAAATTTGAGCACCTTATTCCAAGAAATAATATAACAAAACTGCCCAGAACTTATAAACACAAAAAAGAAAAATAAACCCTAAACATCTTAATCCAAGAAATAATATGAGAAAACTGTTCAGGCCTGAAATATCCTGGAGTAATCTTACTTATAGGTGAATCAAGGTTCCTGTGGGACTAAAATGAAGATTGCAAGGGCACATAAAAGAGGAAAAGGGAGGAAGATAGAGGGGAATGTATGATATACCCTAATTAAGTCAAAATTTAACAATGAGAGGATAATAACTGCTACAGTTTACTGGAAAGAAGAGAGACTACAAGAAATGGGTAAGGAAATAAAGGGAGGGACTGAAATGGGAGAAATGGAGAAATCTTGTTCTAGTGTTGGGATGGAATACCACAAAAGAACTCTCCCATGGTGGAGAGACATATTCTAAAGGAAGATAAGGCTCTTACAATGGGAATAATCTACAGGGGATTTGGTGTTTAGAAAGACTCCTCATCCTACCTCAAGGGAAGGAAAAATCAGAGCTGCTGGGGGCAACCAAACACCAGAAGAAGGAAAAGGCATGGACCCAGAGAGGAAATTTCATAGCAAATGGGAACAAAACATAACTCTGGGATGGTAAAGGTTAATAATGAACGGCACAATTAAGCACATAGGAATATTTCTACCAACATTCTTTCTGTCACCTAAACTAAACTGCTATTTCTTAGACGGAAGCACAATAGAGGAAAAAAGAGTCAAGGGTAAAATCTACAAGGCAATAATATAGAAATTGTTGAGAAGAGGGAGCCCAAAAATTTTAAAAATAAGATCAGACGTTTATATCAAAGCTTAAAAGTCTGTGAGTCAAGTCCAAGTTTAGAAAGTAAGAATAATTAGACATATGGGCCATATCAGTTTCGCAGTCCCAATTCTATAACTTTGCAATGATGATATTTTGAAAATGAAAATGTATATTCTTCATGTGGATGAAGAAAGAAATGAAATGAAAATCAATAGACATCTACTATACTCCTGGGCCAGTAAATGCCCAAGTTTGGCATTTCCTGTTTTAAAATGTTATTAAAAACTTTACATTGTGAACTTGAGTTAGTATGGGCAGGGGAAGATAAGGGTTTAGAATGTCATTCCATCTTTAATATAACAGAGCCTAAGGTTACCCTTCAGATCTTTAGTAAGCTTGTTGGTTGGTGTGTTTATCCAGTATTTCTTTAAATGAAGAACATACAAGCTATCCTATTTATTTTTCTAAGTCTTGAAGTACTTTTTTACAATTAAAAATTACAATTTTTAACACAGGTATCCATTTTCTTTGGTTTAGCTGTTATGATAAAGGAAGACGTATACGTATAAATGTATGCCAACAAAAATTATGCTTGCTATAAAAAAGAAATTCTCCTTAATGAAAGCAAAAAGTGCTGTGTCTTTCATCAAATCTCCTTGTAATTATCTATCTGTCTACATGTTGTATACAGTAAAATAAAAGCTACTTGAGGGTAGGGATTCTTTTTGTTGTTGTTCTTTGATATCCCAGCACCTACCATGATGCCTTACACATAGTATATAATACATTTTTGTTGAGGTGAATTGAAAATCAGTGAAGTCAAAAAGAAACAACAACCTACGTTAATGAGAAAAGTCACATGTAGTTCATAGTTGTACATCTCAACAAGACAACAAATGACATAAATTAAGGAACTACATTAAAAGCAATAAGCTCTTATTCTGACACAAAGAACATAAATAGGAGAATTTATAGAAAATGTAGAAATAACAATTTATACATTACTTGCTCTAAAAATATATATGTAAACAATAGAGACAGCTTATTGAAAAATATATCTTTATAACAATGGTGGAAATGTCTTTTTATTTGAAAACAAATTCCTATTTGCAAAATGTCAAGATATTTTAAGGTTAATCTAATTATTAACAGATACGACTACATGTGATAAATTTAAGAGACCCTCAAAGCACATAAAATAAAATTTTTAAGGTTGAATAGTCTACTGAACCAAATATCCGAGATTTCATAGATTTAAATCAACAGTATAAAATGGAAATACATTAAGAAAGAGCTCCTACAAAATGTCAACTCTTAAGAGGCATTACAAAGTATCTAAGGAAAATTTAGCAACTTTTTTCTTCTCCCACTAGTGTTTTGCATGTCAACAGGTACCTTACTTAGAATATTTAGCCAAAATTGAGGTTATTTCAAGATACAAGTCATAAGTGAAACAACAGGACTAATATCACAGAATAAGGAGTACCTGACCTTAAATATCAGGCAATAAACATGGCAAATGTGAGGTAATCGTTACATAACCTTGTTTAAAAACAATCTTGTTTGTTCCAATGTGTTTAACACATTGGTTTATAAACAACAACAAAAGGCAAGTCTCTTTAAGGAGAATTTTAAAAGAAGAGTCTAGTCACCTAGTTAACGTGTTATCGTTAGCATTCCATACAATTTAGCTGTCTTAAAGTTTCCTCAAATGGAGAGAGACAATTTCAGGGTGAAGGTTTCTGGTTTTTTTTTCCTTTGGTCATAGAAGAAAGGGCAAGCAAAAAGCACCAAAGGGAAATTTTGGGTTTTGGAGCCTTGGTACAGAGGTAGCCATATAGAAAGAGTAAGGTTTAGTTTCTAGGCAGTGAATAGATGGCTAAAACTAGCTTGCAACAAGAGATGAATAAATATCTTCTCTGTTCAACAGTAAGCAGGTGAAGTCTTTGACCCTGCTCTTGGGATGAAAGGGCCTAAAAAGCTAAAGCAAGGTTTTTACTCTGTAAAGATGCTTGCTTATAATGCAAAAGTTGAAGTAAGCAGCAAGCAGATTTGAGGACAAGCCTGAAGCACTACAAATAAGAAATAAATTAAGGCTTTCCTGACCAAAAAAAAACCCCAAAAAACAAAAACAAAAGCAAAAACCAAAATCCAAGTTAAAGCAATGTTATTGTTTTACACGTGTAATTTTATAATTTACATTTCACATATATTATTTTGCAAATAATTATTACTAACAGTTGAATCTAAGAGTGAAAATTGTCTCACATAAATTTTGTTTCTAACCAATTATAAACAAGTTTATATTTCCGAGCTGGACAGGATCCTAAGTATCACCTAATCCAACACTTTAATTTTATAAAGAAACCAATGTCCCAAGAGGCTGTTGAAAGAGAGAACTAGAATCTGCGTCTCCTGACTTTTCTCATCAGTACTCTTTCAACTATGCCAATATTTCTCCAACTATAGAGATAAGCTATTATTTCCAAAATACTTTAAAATTTTCTTAGTCTTTATGCCAATCAGCCTATTGCTGACAAATTTTAAATAAAAAGTCATATTTTTTGTATAAAATGTAATATAAACCAAAGTGGCTTAATTCTATGCTTTCTCTTTTATTTTTCAGCAATAGTTTTGTACAATTAAATCAAAGTATGGCCATTTACTCATGGACAGGTACAATTACACTTTTAGTACCACAGAAGGGAATAAAAAGGGGAAGGGGAATATAGCATTGGATTTAATTCACAAACCTATTAAGTAATGGCAAACACCACAGCAGCATACTAAGGACACACATGCTTCATTGATGCTGAATGCATTTATTTTAATGAAAAGAACGTTGAGAAATAATGGTGGTATTTATCAAGTCAGTAATTACAGTTAAGTTAAACCATGTAAATTGAGAAATGAACTGTAGAAAAACAAACAATGAAATAATCAAATAAAGAAAAAAGTGACACTACCATAAAAATCGAAAAATATCAATCTTTTAGAAAAACACTAACAGGTCTTACATTCAAAGTATAAATAAGATTATAAAAAATTAAGCTACTGATATATCAAGGATATATCTTGAAAATATACAATGGGTCGACAATAATTAGGAAATTAATACCAGAACAGCCAGCCTTTGAAGTCTGAGAATTTGCCAAATGGCTCTCTAAATTTTGAAAATGTTGACTTCACATAGAATGGGTATTACAGTAATTTTAAATACCATAGCTATATCTGAGGAGCAGCTCACGAGCAGTAAATAACAATGAAGTATTCCAACAGAAGATGCTAACTCTACAAACAAAAAGCAATAACATTTTAAAGGCTATGATAGAGGAGGCAAAAATGTGTAACCTATTTTATGCAATGACTATATTTCTATACAAGTCAGAAAATTATTTTTGGTAAATTCAAATAAAATAATACTTTAACTATAAAAGTGAATACAGTAAAAAGAACACAGTGACTAAATGCTTTTTAAAAATAGTGAATCTATTTAAAGTAACCAATCTTTTCTTTAGTTATTCTTACTTTTTGAAGTTCAGAATTTTCTGCAATTTTTTTCTTGCAATTTTGAAATTTAGGATTTCTTAAATTAACTACATCTTTGCATAAAATATTATATTTTAGAAATGCATTTAGCAGCTTAAAACAGGAGAGCAATTCACTCAAAATATATTTCCTTTCTTTATCTCAACTTTTATTTTTGTTGATTGAACTTTTCTGACATCAGACAATCCAGAAATTAAAGTGTGAAAGTATTGTAATCCCCTTGCATTCATGTTAAAAGGCCAAGTGCAACAGGAGAAATCTTAAAAATGTAACATAAGCATTGATTTACAAATCACAGCACTCTGTAATATGACTTGTCATTTTCGATAAAAACAGCACTTCCATCATGTCTCTACATTAAAATTAAAATTTAATGTGTCATGATGGACAGGAGTATATAAAATGAGCATGACAGGGTTCTATATTAATTTTTCTTCTCTAACTTCTTTGTTAGGGCTGTACATGCTGAAAGTCAAATGAGATTCATTCAGTCCTGCAACTGCAAGCTGAAACTAGTTTAAAAAAACCGTTGAGCTATGTTTTTTTTTTCTTTTCAGCATTACTGGAATTAAGTACTCATTCTCTATTTTTATGATGATGCATGAGGCCGGAAAAAGATACAGCTACATGACCATATATCGACAGTGGTTACAGAGCCAAAGAATCACCCAGCTAATACTACAACTATGCTTTTAACAGCCAATTTTCTGTTGAGGACTATTCTCAGGTTTATAAGTAGCACATGCAGTGCTCAACTGTTCAGATGACCATCTGTGCCTTGAATTAAAGTTAAATTACCAGGGCTTTCCCCCCCTCTATATAGTAGCTGGGTCATGGCAACGCTCTCTTATTTCACTAAGAGGTTTACAGTTATCTTGGATTGATATAGTCAATGATGTAACGATTTCTCTGAAAATTAAAAAGACCTTGGAGATTTGCATAACTGATATGTTTTTTTTTCTTATTTCACTTGCCACAAATAACAGCATTTCCAGCTCATAGTGCTCACTTGGCCAGCCTGTCTTATTGCAAACAAACAAAAAAAAAGAGGACCACAAATGTCTTACATGGCTTTTCAAAGCATATTTAATATACATGAAGCACAACATAATATATGTTACCAGTTACCTGGCTACATACCAAAGTGTAAACAACTGGATTTTCTACAGTTCTTTCTTCCTTTGTTTTTAGCTCTTCTTTGAAGAGCTGTGTTAGATGAGAAGGACTGTTGTATGACTGTAGGTGAGCTTTGTCACTCTATAAGAATTATTCAGGAAGTTTAGATGCTGGTAGAAATATGTTGGGACCATCTTGAAAAGCAGCTGAGCTAACTTCATGGCCACTGATCTGGACGAAGAGTTAAGGGAAACAAGTAACCTGAGGGAACTTACCAGAGTGTGTCCTGAGGTGTCCTGTGAGGGCGTCCCTCCTCCGACAGGCATAGCTGCAGAAGGGACATTTGAACGGCTTCTCCCCAGAGTGCAACTTAATATGTCTCAGTAGGTTGCCCTTCTGAGTGAAAGAAGCTCCACACTGGTTACAGTGGAAGGGGCGCTCACCTTTAGGAAGGGAGAAATTAGGAAGGCATTAAAAAAGTTATGGTACAGCCATTCAAGTCTAACACACTGCTAACTCGTACCATTTCTCCATGCCAAAAGTTTGTTGCAGACTCTTTTCCGATATGAGTTTTCCAAATGTCTCCTTAAAATGTAGGACTGGATCATGGTAGGATTTCAAGCTTCACATCCATGACAGTGGACATTTTTCCTCCTCATATAAATTCAGTAGTGCTCCATGGCTTCGACTAAGGCTAGGTCTACCAGATCGAAAAATTTTATTAACCTGACCATTCAATTTAGTAATGCAACTAACATAACTCAAGTTTTTCATTGAATTCATAGCATTTTGGAAATGGAAGCAATATTAGAGAAGACTTGGTCCCATACCTTCCTTTTATAGGTAAAAGAAGAGAAGTCCAGAGAGATTGAGGGGTTTTCTTTCACAATGTTATAGTTAGTGGCAGAGCAACTCCTAACTCATGGTGCAGGGCTCTTATCACTCTGAAAGCCTATTGAGCATGTCAGTTTATGTCAGTTATGTGGAACCCTGGCCCCAAATGACATATTTAAAATCTATTTTTCACTTCTAATGATTTTAAAGACTCAAAACAAAACAACTTTAGTGACAGTTCCATTATGAAACCTGTCACTAAGAGCTCTTTAGCAAATTTGTGTCATCCTTAAGAAGAAGTGATAGAGACAAGAAGGAAAATATGAAGATACATTTCTATGCCAGGAATATTTATGTTTTTCCATTATAATAAGCATAAATAACAAATACAAGGTAATTTGTGGGAAAGGAATAGTAGCAGTAGTGGTGGTAAGGAATCTGCAGTAGAGGAGCCTAGAAATCAGGAAAGCCTTCACATGGGAGGTGGAACGTAAACTCAGCTCAGAAAAAAAAACAGGGATTCTAAGAGGGAGAAATAAGTGTGGAGAAAAACTCTACAAAGGCTAAGAAATAAGATGGCCTATTGGGCATGAGGAAAAGCGAGAGAGATAAATTAGCAGGATCATGTATGAGAGGGAATATCATGGAAATAATAAGGCTAGAAAACGAAGTTGGAGCAGAAATGTAAAAAAACGTAAATACCAAAGGATTCTGTATTTTTGTTGAGAGGAAAACAGCATGCCGCTTATGTTTATTGAACAGGTCAGGATCACTTTGGCAGCTACATGAAACATGAACTGAAGAGGGGAGATACCTGAGGAAGGACAACCCATCAGTCTAGGTACATGGTGATGATGTCTGACCTACAGTGTTGTTGTATGAGGATGAGAAAGGGAGATGTGAGGGATGACGTAGAAGCACAATCAATAAGACTGGATGTGTGGGAGAGTGAGGAGCTGAGGATGGTAAAATAAACAAAATTATCGAAATGCTGGTGTTTTAAACCTGTCAACCTACATCTACAACCTGCCAACCTACAACCCACGAATAAAATTATCCTTCTGTAAAATTCTTCTCTGAACAATTGTTGACTAATATTGTCATATAATTCTCTAGGGACCCTTTTTATTATGAAAGGTGAAAATCAGGAAATATCTTAGCTCAAAAAAAGCTTCTTCTGCTTTGGATTGCTCTACCAATACCTGAAAAATTATTTCATTGATTAATGTAGCTAATTTTGCATTTAATTTTTAAGAGGGTAAACCTGTTCTAGGTGATTTACAGTAACTGGGCAATTTTATATTTTGATTTGAAAAGAACAATCTGAAACCAGAACAGTTGCTAAGTGTGGATTTTTTAAGTTTATCATTATTTTAAATTTCAGCGAGGAAAGGAAAATAAAAATAACTTCCTTTTTGATGATCTGGACCATTTCCATGCTTAAAGATAAGTTGTTAAACATTGAGTTGCCTTTTCAAAGTTTCACTCTGAGTTTTCTAATCTTATTTAATAATTTTATCTGGAACACACATGACATTAACTCCAGTGAAAAATTGGTGAATGAAGACATCCTTAACTCTTATTTCAAATTTCATGGAAGTTTGAGGCTCAAAGATTCTATAATTCTCAGAGAGTTAAAGTTCTAAAAAGGCCCATCTGCAGTTATCTCCTTGGGGATATGTGTTCAAGGCAAGTTGGCTGCTGAATCTAAGGAACCGAAAGCACTTTGGACCAATGCATATGTTGTAAATGTTGACAATATATAATTATTGTCCTGAATGAGATACACCAGGGTTATGTTACTTCTTTAGGTAGGATTCAAGGCAGGATTACTGCTGAGAAATCTGAACATCTCTGGAGTTACGGTGCCACATTAAAATATAAATCTTTTGAATGCAGGAATTGTTTAATTCTTTGAATTTATATCCCCAGAACCTATCACAGTAGCTGGCAAAGGCTTAATAAATGCTTGTTAATTGACTAATTTTTTTATAAACCACTTGAATGAGTGATACAGCTGACCAAAATGATAAGCTATGTTAACATCATGTAAACAGAGCTTAAATGAGGACAAAAATGAGATCGCTCAAGGAAAAAAATATTGCAATTAGTAGACTTTCTAAAATCTCCATATTTACACAGTTTTGGGTCTCTGAAAATCAGTGGTATAGTAGATAGGGAGCAAGACCAGGGAGCAAGACCAGCCAGCAAGACCTGGCTTCAAGTCCTGCCTTGGACATAGTGATTGTGTGACTCATGCCACATCAGTTCACCTCCTAAGACTATGAGTTGCAGAGATGGTGTCAACTTCCCTTGGTAAAGGGAGTTTCTCACTCAGGAGTTCCCTGTCCTAATGAAATCACAGGTTCAGTCCCTTTCCCTGTACCTTAGTTTGATAATGTGTTTGCTAGATGAATTTAATGCTTAACTAATAAAGGTTTTACAATTTTGCAATGAAAAACATCCAGAAATCCATGTATGTGTGTTTTAAAAGCATGTTAAGCAGTTCTTTGTGCTGCTGAATCTGTTCATGAAAAGTTACAGTTGTCATTTCAGGTTTCAGTATACTTTTTAAACTATCATTTTTATCCCACAGTGTACGCTTTTGGAAGGACATAACCAAATAACTTTTTCTAATAACAGTGTGGGGGCAATGACTAACTTCTACTTTACAAGGTAAGTGCCTTGAGTTTTGCTTTATGTAGTTGTCAACTAAGTCACAATAAAACCATGTCTCTATAAAGGGGCCTTCACCTTACTTTATGTACCCTCCCCCTGCAAAGTATTCTACCAGCCCTGCAAACCAGTGAAGTTGAAATGTCAAAACATTCCATCAAATCAATAATCTCTGTCAAAATTCCAAATGATTACTAACTTTACCTATATGATTACAATGAATAATATTAATCCCCCCACAATGGATGAACTAATTGTTTTTAAAAAAAATAAGCTACATTTACTGAATTAATTCATTTACATGGTGGATTTAAATATTTTGGAGAAGGCATAGACTAATGTACATCCTTATTCATGTATCAATGCAGAACAAATCCTATGACTTCTGGATTCCCCATAACAACACTGAAGAGTAATCTAGTCCAAACACCCAAATAGAATACTATCCTACTATGACAACTGGTCATAGAAAAAAAAAGTTTTGTGCCAAAGCTATTTCTTGAGAAATAACTGGTTAATCTAGGGGAAGGGCTGTGACAGAATTAAGCACCATAGTATTCTCTCAGCCTTATTCTAAATTTTAACCCACTTCAGGAGAGTTTAGTTACTTCTTGGGATTTATTTGTATTATTTCCATTACTGATATAAAATACACCTGTGTGTGAGCAAAGACATGCATGAGCACATGCATGAAGATAAATAAGCAGAGTATGAGTTTATCTAGGCAAAAGGAATGCATATACACTTCTATATGCCTTAGTGAAACAGACGCATGGGTCTTGTACTGAGTAGAATACACAACCTGCAAAAATGCAGAATTTCCTAGTCAAAATGACGTGATGAACAAGCCATCAAGGAGCAAGGGCATGACTCCAAAAAGCCACAATGTACTAAACATGGTACTGAAAGCTGGAAGAAAAAAGCGTTTTTTTATGTTTTGCCCATAAAGGGTCAAAATCAAAGAGAATGATCCACTTTATAACTTTCTTGATCTCCCCACAGATCAGTAGTTTTACATGAATTGATTTCACTCCCCCTACTTGTTTTCCTTTCCTTAATACCTTCCCATGAAGACTGCCTAGAGAATCCGATGATCATATTACCTGATTACTCGGCTAAGGTAGCAATACCAAAGTAAAAATCCCAAACCATAAATAAGATGCTGGAATTGGCACTTTAGGAGAAAAGGAAAAAGAAAAACAGGCAGCTAATTAGATCTGATTCTCCATATGAGTGTCATGAGTTAGATGGTTAAGCATCATTCCTAATTTCAAGCCTATATTTAATGTTTTGCAAATTGAAAAGATAATAAAAGAACTTTCCCTAAAATATTTAAGTTGTATATGCACAAATTTGAAGAAGAAATTCTACTTCAAACTGTTGACAAAAATAAAATTAATTCACAATTACTAAATTATGAATGAGTATTTCCCACTCCACCCCCAGTGCAAATAAAGCTCACAATGGGGAAATCCAAACACACTTAGAGTCTTAGGCGGAAATAGAAAAGTAGTGGCTTATGTACAATTATTATTTTAGGTCATCATAAATAAAATGGAAATGGAAAAATGTAATTTCTACATTTCCATGCTGACCATAAAAAAATTCTAACCAGAACCTTAATTATTTGGGAAAGCTGCAAAGATTATTACTAATGTACCAATTAGCTACAAAGTAACAGATGAAATTTATGTGACTTTTGAGAGATCAGTCTGTTATCTAGCATTTAAAACTATACTTAAAACATCCTAGATCAATGAGGATTATCATGTTATTCTTGTGATTCTTCATAATTCAAGTCTTGTTACAATTTAAAAAAACTTCAGTTTTCAATTAGATGCTTAACAGAACACTAATGATTAATATGCTGTATTTAAACTACCCTGAGCTAGCAAATTCTTTATAATAAGAGACAATAACAAAAAATTAAGTAAAATAGAAGTAACAAATTAACAACAGGAAAGCCTATCAAAAATTATGATGGCTACAGTATAACCTCAACCTCAGGATGCTAAAGAAAGGAAAAGTTTAACTGGTTAACTAGATCTCCTTGTTAATATAAAATTTGAAAACCCGTTTAAGTTTCAACCCTTGTAGTTGAAAATCCTTCTAAAATACATTTAGCGTCTCGGTAAATTAACCGTATGGAACACAAGTAGTAAGATGTACTCTTAAGCTGTCATGTCAGAGGTTATGTATCCAAATCAATCGCTATCCTTCAAAAGAATCACTCTGACAGGCTACAGTTATAAAGAAATTTTTTCTAACTCTTCTCTTGGATTTTCTTCAGAATCAGTTAATAATCCATACAAGAAAACCAACCTCTTTACTTTATTGACATAGAGTTCATTTGAGTGAGAATGGTACTTCTAAAGCTGGGCTACCTGCCTTGTTCACTGAATTGGCACCAAAACACTTTAAAATCAAATCCATTCTGAAAAGGCAAAGATTTGCTGCCACTGGAGATGTCCAAAATAATTTGCCATTGATTCTAAAGTCAATTATGTTAAAGAAATTTCAAAATGTTTTGAGGTTAAAATGAGTGATTTTTTGTGGTAGTAATATGTGTGTATGTACATGAATAATATGTACATATATTTGCATACATGATAGCTATTCTGGTATATTTGTTATTTTTAAAATCTGATTCATTACTTAATAATCATACCTCAGGATTTACTATTTCTTTGACCCCTGAGGATCTTATCTATTGATCATTCTGAGTATGACTATTGACTGTTCATTACTGTAAACATATAAAAGCTAGGAGACTGGGTTGAATGTTGACTGACCCTAAGTGATCCTCATGAGATTGAGCCAAATTATACTACTTGCCATTCCTTAAATATTTCAGGCTGTTCCTTGCTTCTTGTTTCTTTGCTGACATTATTTCTTCCAACATTATTTCTTCTACTCAGTGACCTCCATCTTTATTGCTTGTCAAATCCTGGACATTTTTCCTAGTTCAAATGTTACTGCCTCTATGAACACTTCCCTGATACTTCTAGGAAGGTATTACCTTTCTACTCTCTGTATTCCCATAACACTGTGTTTGTATTTCTTTTTTGGCACTATTGTTACAGTGTATTACATATATATTTTACAAATATTCTCTCTCATAGATGACAAACTCCTTAAAAGTAGTAACTGTGTATTATTCCTCTTTAAGTCCTAAAGAGAACTATTTCCCATAGAGCAGCAGCTCAATGTATGTTTAAGTGGATCTCACCTTGTTTTGTGGTGGCTCATCTTTCTTCTAAAAGTGTAATATACTTGTGCAGTAGAGAAAGCACTGGGCTTGGAGGCAGGAAGACCTGAGTTCAAATCCAGACTCAGACATTTACTAACTGTAGACCCTGGGCAAATCACAACCCCAGTCTGCCTCAGTTTTGTCATCAATAATAATAACACCTACCTTCCAGGGTTATTCTAAGGATAAAATGAGATAATATTTGTAGCTCATCTTGCAAGCTTTAAAGCTCTACCTACATAAATGCTAACTATATCATTATTACTGTTATTACTGAGACTATCTATTCCTATAACTCCTTTGCACCTTAGATTAATGTATCTATTGCTATTTTTTCCAAATTTTCAACTTTCTGGTTTGAGTATAAGAGTAATAATCCTCATTTGCATTTTACCATGATTTCATTTGTATAACTACTTTTAATTCTGGCATAGGACTGATGATATTAAAATTATGAATGCACTTCTTTTGGTTTATTCATGACTAAAGCAATAAACCATTTAGTTCTTTCTTATTTCTCTAAGATTGAAAAGGTTTATTTATTTAATTGAAAGGCTTTCATCTAGTCCCCTTTTCCTTCACTGTAATCTCCTGAGCTGTACTCCATTCCTCCCACCTGATAATAACACAACTCCTTTGCCACTATCAAGATCAGAAATTATTTTGAGATGGCAACATCTCCCCTCATTAAAAAAAAAACTAGAAGCAATGGTGTCTCTCCATGTCTCTGAGGCTCTAAAACTCATACACCATCATTGTCAAAAGGCATAAGTCACTGAGAGGCAGCACAATATAGTGTTAATACTAAACCAGGGAGTTGGAAGACCTGGGGTTAAGTTCCAGCTTTATGACCCTGGGGAACTTACTTTACCTCTCTGAGCATCATTTTCCTTATTGATAAAATGAGGGCGATAATATTTGCCTTATATACCTCATCAGGTTATTGTGAGGTGTGCGTTTGATAAATATAGAAGCACTACATAAAAATGAATTACTATCATCCATCTTTTAAGTATGGATAGCAGAAGTCAGTTCTAGACTGCTATTGCAGACTGTAGCCACACTATGAGACTACACGTATAGTTATTTACATAGCAGTTTATATCTGGACTCTGGTGATGCAGAGTTCTACCATACAGAATAAATTGTGCAGTTTAAAACTCAAATCATCAATAAGCCTGGTGAGCTAAACTGAACACTTTTGGGTGCTTCCTTAGTGTATTCCAAAGATGGGTTTAATATAGGCAGAATAATTAGTCAGAAAGTCAAAGTAACATTGATGGCAAACTCACTATATGTACAGTGCTCACTAGTATTCAATTCAGCAACATTTATTAAATACCAACTATGTTCCAGATGTCACAAGAAGTTTTCGATGTTCCCAAAGTACCTAATTTATTTCAAGGGTTCATTTTATATATATGGAAAATGTGGCTTTTCATAACTGGTAAGAAAAATTTAAACTTTACACAACTAAAATAATTTAGAGAAGATTCTGTTTAAAGAAAAAAAGGCATCTTTCACCAGGGACACTTCCTTATGCTTTCTATTATGTTGATCTAGAGAAGGCAAAATGCTGAGGGGGTCAGCAAGGGGAGAGAAAATATAAGCATTTAAATACTGCCTAATGTACCAGGATTCGTGCTAAGTGTTTTAATGCTCTGATACCTAGCTGGTAATTGTGTTCTAGCACTGAGTGTCAGGGTAGCTTATGGCAGGCAGGAATTGCAGAAGGTTTAAAAAAGATATAAAATGATTCACTCCTATTCAAATGCATGAGGACTAAATTTATCTTAGACTCTCCACTCACAAACCAAATCATCTGTCCATGGCAAGGTAAAATGTGTATAGAAAAATGAAAAGATCACGTTACACCATGAAATCCTTTGCCATTTGAACCCTTACCATAATACTGCTGCATTAAGCACAATGAAAAATGAATTCCAAGTTTCTTTTTTTATGATTTACTATTCAGACTCCATGGCTGGAAGTCAAGACCAAGGTTACTTTCTGCTTGTCAACAATATAGTACTAGCAGAGTTCTGAAAAAGTTGGGTTCCCCATTCACCATTTCTACCCCTGAATAAAAAGGCAAGAGAATAGCTGTCAGGTAATATAAACATCAGATGCCATAGGCAGTCATCAGGTTTTCTTTCAGCTGCTTACCAGTGTGACTCCTTTTATGTACCATAAGCACATTGGGCCCAATGCAAACCATGCCACAGACGTCACATTTCAGTTTACCATTCGGAAGCCGGATTCCTCCCTCTCCTTGAAGCTCCTGGACTTTTCTGTTGTCAGCCACATCATTGCTCTCAATAATGGGTTCTTCTAGGCTGCTACCTTCATCATGGCCCCTGATGTCTCCTTCCCGACTCAGGGGTTTCCTGTCAGACTCTTCATCGCTTTGCATTTCTAGCTTTACTGAATTTGCTGTGATTTAAAAGAGAACAAGAAAATAGTCATTATAAAGACACAGATAAATATACTTTCTCTTACCTATTTCATTTGTGGGAATCATGGAGAATACACTCTCTCCAAAACTGCAACGATCTCTTAATTACCAAGTCTGAAGGCCTTTTCTCAGTTCTCACACTTCTTGACCTCTCTGCAGCATCTGAAACTGTTGACAGTCTTCTCAAGTATTCCATCTTATCTAAGTATCTATGACTATAAAAGAATAGCCTCATTTGTTTCTCGTTCCATTTGTCTAACCACTTTTTCGTCTCTTTTTCTGGGTCTTCCTCCAATTGTGAATGTACTCTAAGGAAATGGTGTCAAACTCAAATAAAAATGGATCCCCGTGGGCCAAATATTGACTGTGAAAACCACAAATAAACATTACTTTGTTGTATTTTTATTTATTTTGTTAAACATTCTCCAAATATATTTTAATCTGGCTTCCTAGTGATTGCAAGTATGACACCTCTCTGAGGCTTCATGCAGGGGCCTCCTCCCTTCTAGTTCTACATTATATTTGTTGGTGACTTCTGCTGCTGCCCTTGGTTCATCATTTCTACACAGATGATTCTCAGACCTTCAATACAGCTCTAGTCTCTCTCCTAAGCTCTAGGTCTACATTATGAATGGGCTATTAGGCATTTCCAAGTGGACGTAAGCATCTCAAAGCCAACATGTCCAAAACAGAATTCATTACCTTTCTCCTCAAATATGCCCCTCTTCCAATTTTCCTTATTTCTATTGAGAGTCCCAATACCTTTCCAGCCTTCTGTTTGCAACCTTACTATTATCCTCAACTTCTCACCCTCCATATCCAAAAAATAGGTGAATCTTGACATTTCTACCTTCACAGTGCCTCTTGTATCTGTTCCCTTTGCATTATTCATGTAGTCACTTCTTTCATCCATTCCTTCATCACCTTCCATCTTGACTACTGCAAGGGTCTCCTACTTGATCTTTCTCTCTCAAATCTCACACTCCACGTGACTGCCAAAGTAAATTTCCCTAAGTGCAGTTCTGAGCTTGTCATCTCAAGAAACTCCATGGGCTTTCTATGGCCTCTAGGAGGATAAAATCTAAATTCCTCTGTTTAGCTTTTAAAGCCCTTTATAACCTGTCCCTAACCTTTCCTGTCTCCTTATACATTAAATTCCTTCTTGCTCTTAAATCTAGTCAAACTAGCCTTCTCAGTATTCCTCACACATGGCATTATATTTCTAGTTTCCTTGGCAATAAAGCTTCCCCTTGTCTCTCATTCCTTGAATACACACTGCTTACCTTCACCTCACAGAATTCCTTACTTCTTCCAAGACTGAGATCAATCACTACCTTCTTTGTGAATCTTTGCCTGACCCATCCCCCAACTGCTAATGTCCAACCTCCCTAAAATACCTTGGATCTACTACTTTTATTCAGTATATATTTATCAATGTTATACATGTTTCTTTTGATAAAATATAAGCCTCTTGAGAACTGCTGCATTTTTCTCTTGGTCATCTTCAGGGCCTATCATAGGTGTCTGGCATATAGTAAGCACTTAACAAATGCTAGCATAGCTATGTGGCACAGTGGGTAGAGTTCTAGGCTTGTAGTCAGGAAGACAGATCTTCCTTGAGTTCAAATCCAGCCTTAGAAACTTATTAGATGTGTGACCCTGAGCAAGTCACTTAACCTTATTTGCCTCAATTCTTCATGTGTAAAATGAGGTGAAGAAGAGAACAGCAAACCACTCTAGTATCTTTGCCAAGAAAACTCCAAATAGGATCACAAAGAGTCAGAAAGGACTTAAACGACCAAACAAAATAAATGTTTTCTGGTTGATTGATTTTATTACGTTACATAATATACATTTAACCACAAATAAAGATAAACAGGGAGAAATCTAGCAGCTATTTTAAACGATCAAGAAGAGTAAACATGGCAGTATACACAAAAGAACACCAAACATCAAATTACTCACTACTATTATTAACTATGTGACCTTGTACAAGTTACTAAGGATCTCTGTGTTTCAGTTTCCTTATGTATTAAGTGAGGCTGGTGGAATTAGATGAGTTTCAATGTCTTTTCCAATTCTAACATTCTGTGATTATAAACACATCCCACTGAAATAAATTTATTTCTCTATCACTTTTTTATCTTTTAAAAAGAAGTGCTTTATAAACATTCGAACACGGCTTCTCTAGTTTCTTATTTAGGAGATTGAGTTTAGGAGAAGTAACGACTTGACTAGGTTTACACGAGTTTAAGATCAAGGGAAGATGCTAGTCTGTTGCTTAATCCACTGAGCCATGCTGCCTCTAGGTGAACAATGATTATATGTACCTCACACGCTCTGTGTTAAACTAGAGTACTTGTGTAAACATGCTTCAGGACTGAGGTGAAAAGATAATTCCGAATCTTGATTCTGGCCAAAAAAAACCACCTTACCCATATGAAGCCACTATGTCAAATCAGGAGCTCTAAAGTCAGACTAAACGAATAAGGCTGAGAGAGGGACTAGTCTGCCCTGAAGACCACATCGAGCATTACTTAGATGGATTTTTCTTTGCTATGCATCCAAAATCTACTTACTACATGGAACACATTATTAACCATGCAGAGTATTCCAATCCTTCCCATCTGCACATCAGAATGCAGTGAATGACAAGAAGTGCACAGCATACATGCACATACTTGTGATGGTTAAGAAACTTTATGCTTTCTGTTTGCTGTTCTTAGATCATCCCACAGAAAAACTGGAATTTTGTTAGTACAGCTGTAATTCTGGATTGCTGACAATAGGGCAAAATGCATGGCACAATGATCTTGAAAATGTCTTAAGAATTCAGATTGAGGTAACTAGGGAAACTGTAAACTACTTGGTACTTTTGGAGTAAGATGAAATATTTTCCCTCAAAAGGAAACATTCCTCTTTTCTACAATTCTTTTCACGGTGAAACTGTAAGCATTGAATACTCTCACTATCATTAATACTCATCACTATTAGCAGTCCCACCCTGCTTTCTTCCTGTAACCTTCCAAATTTTAGGATGTCTACCATCCTTTCTTAAACCAGTATGAAATTGAGTTTTGGCATTTTTGTCTTTAGAATCTCTGGGATCTGGCCGTTAATTTTTTTCTATTCTTGTTTTTATCTTATATTCGTTTCTGAATATACTCTCATAAACCAACCCATCCTAATGAGCCTACCCTTGCAACAAAGAAAAAAATAACTGACCAAATGGACTCATGGCAGTGTATGTAGTAACATTCTGCATTTGCAGACCACTATCCCTCTCTCTCCAATCTTTTTTTAGTTCTCTCCTTTATGTACATCTCCTTAGGAATACTACAACCTTGTTCTTGTGCAGCACTCCAGACCCAATTTCCCCTACAGCTCTTCATCATTCGTATTTATATAGCACTTTGTAATTTGCAAAGCATTTTATGTTATCTAATCTGATCACTATAACAACCCTAGGAGATAGTGGTTATTATTATCCCCATTTTTTACAGATTTGAAATTGAAAGTCAGTGAGATTAAGTGACTTTCCAGGTTCACATGGTTATTAAGTGTTTAAGGAATGATTCAAACTCAGTTCTTTCCAAATCCAAGGTCAGTGTTCTGCCTACAATGCCACACTGATGCTACTGTGACCACAGAATGCCTTCATCGTTTAGCACTGCCCTGCAGGTAAAGCAAAGACTCTTTCCAATGGATCTTAAGGCTTTCTCTGGATGTCTCATCTTCTACTTTAATTCCAGTTATGATGTCTACCTAAGCTGGGCAAACCCATGCCATTCCTAGTGCATATACTCTCCACCCTGCCCCACCTATGAGCCTATACTCAGGCTGTCTTTCCTCTCTGGAATCACCTGCTCCACACCCTTACCTCAACAAACAATCTCCCTCCCACAGATTAGGACACAATTTAAAACCATTCTCCTTTGTAAGAAATTTCTTAATTAATGCAGAACACCCCTGGCCACCCAATGTAATCACACGCCTCAAGTATAATATTAGTGTAATACAAACAATGAAGTAGAATGAAGGGAAATATTTTCAAAGAGGCATCATCCAACCTCTAGAAGTAAAATGGCTTACAAATTTATTTTAAATGTTGCAGTACAGAACAGCAGCTCCACAACGTGATAGCATTTATTTTCCTGAACTAAACAACAGATGAATATGCTACATATTCCTCCACAGACCAGTGCTCAAAGGGTCTCTAGCATCAGTTCTTTCTTTCTTCTTTTTCTCTTCTTTCCCTCACAAAGTAGAGAAAAGAAAAGATCAATGTTTATAATTAAGAAAACTGAAACCTAAGTAGGGTAAAAGGTCATTAGAATATTAGCACTAAAGGTAACACATTTTAAGAAATTTTAAGAAATAGTGCACTAATAAAGCCTGTGTCCTGACGTTGCAACATTAAGTCATTATCTTTTCCCTGATGAAAAGATAATAATAGGGCCTACAAACAAGATATCAAACATGGGCAAGATATGATTTTCTCATTAACAGTTGTTGAAATACAGCTTGTACATCAAGCCTTCATGGAAGCCAAGTAATGCATATATATGACCCAATGAAGAAACTTAAGATAAGAACTGTAAAACTACAATAGTACTATCACTAAAATACCAAAATGCAAATTTATACATGTAATTTTACACATAAAAATGTTGTTTGAGACACTTTGATCTCTGAGGCACATAGAAAGAAAGCAAGGAAGGAAGGAAGAACTTTTTTTTATAGTCAAAGAAAAAAAAAAGTTTTCTTAAACATTCGCCATATTGGGTAGACTCTTAAGGAACCTGAGCATTCTGTGACGCTTACATTGATAAGCAGGCCAGAACAATCTTAGCCAGATTGACTCTGAGTTAGATTGAATCTGAGTACCTTCATGGAGGCAAGATGAGACTTATATACAGCCAAGATTGTGGGAGGGATCTAGAGGTGGTCAAGTAGTCTGGGATGATGGGAGGAGAGGTCCAGGGAAGATGTTGAAGAGGAGTCTAAGGAGCGTCTTGATGGGACTGGTGTGACTAGAGGTCAGAATCCAGAAACCAAGAGAATGAGCTCACGAGCAGAAAGTAGCCTAAGGCAATCTGGAGGAAACAGAGATTTGAGCATATGGATAATGAAAGGCTAATGGCCTCAAGCAAATGCCAGATCAAGTGGGAAGATTCAAGGAGAGCTCAAGGGGGTTCCCAGGACCTGTACCCCATCATTCCCCCCTCAAACAAATGGGACCCAAATTCTTTTGGGGCAAGGGCTAAGGTCTCAGCTTCTGAAACTGCTTCCTGCTGGCAAGAGGTCTAGAGCTGTCCCTGCCTCAATGGGTCCTGTTCAAGGGGTTCAAGAGCAGTCATCTGGAAGGTAATGATTTAGACCCTGGAGGAGACAAACTTGGCAAGGAGGTCAAGCAAATAAGGACCAAACAGGCTGTACAGGATTACAGAGAAAGGACAATTTCCCTGGGGGGAATTAAACACGACTATGGCAAGGCCAAAACATAAAAGGGAAAAGGTATGTTTGACAGGGGAGTTTTTTGCTGTCGGATACCTCCTTTCTTTCTGAATTGCTCCATGGGCATGTAGAACATGGAAAACATATTTTGAGTCAGTAAAAACATTTCCTCTTTTATTTTCCCATAGTTCTAGGGCTCTAGCGGGTGTTATTAATTCCGCCTTCTGGGCAGGGGTCCCAGCAGGCAGGGGTTTGGCCTTTATGGTGGGGTGGAAACTGACTATTGTGTACCTAGCTCTCTTAATCCCTCGTTCTGTGTATCACACTGCTTTGGGGTTCAGGAGTGCGTGGCACATCCAAAAAATTAGGTCGGGGTAAGAAGGAAGAATTTATTAAGAGCCTACTGTGTGTGAAGAATTATATTAGGTGCTTTCCAAGTATTATCTCTACTGATCCTTACAACAACCTTGGAAGGTTGGTACTATTATTATCCCCATTTACAGCTGAGGCAAACAGATGTTAAAGTAACTTGCCCTGGATAATAGAGCTAGTAAATGGATTTGAACTCAGTTCTTCCTGACCAGTACTCTATCTACTTGCACTATTTAGCTACTCACTTAGGTGACCTAGCCAATAAATATATGTGCCCAGGTGTCTGTCTTATAAGTCTTGTATGCAGATATAAGACCATTTAAAAACGTACTAACGTGTCTTAAGTTTATCTTTTAGCCCTCTAAATCAGTTTAAAACAACAGTTTTAAACAACTTAAAGGATCCTGACATTTCAATAGAACTTTGAAAGTTAATTTCCTTCTCTGTAGATCATTGATTAAATTTTAAAGTTACAATTTAATTCACTTTCTGCTTTCAAAAATGTTTTTTTCTTATTGTTATGTTCATTGTTATTAATTTCATTTAAAAATTCAGTAAAGGTTTCCCTATGCAATCTACAAATGGATAAAGTCCCAGTATGATTAAGCTAATCTTACACATGTACACACATACATTTCAATTATGAAGAATATTTCCTTGATAATTTAACCAACTTGTGGTTATTACATTATTATTACTGTTATTATATTCGAATCAGAAAATGTGGACTGACTTGAGGTTCGCAGTGAAAGGTGAGATGTGAAATTTTGGTGCATTTGGGGAAAATGAAACATCATTTAGTGATAAGAAATGAAAGTTCTATAAAGACAGCTCATCATGATTACATTATTAACTCTGAAAAAAGAAATATAAAGAAGAACTTGTTCATTCATATGTGCTGAGCACTAAGCTAAGTGCTGAGAACATGAGGACAAAAGCAAAAAGAGTGCCTGCCCTCATATTTCAATAAAGAAGCATAGCACACATAGGCAGACTCAAAGGGATAATCGCGTCTAGAAAGTTACTGAGATAGACAGTGGAGCATTAGGGGAATAGGTTGAGACGAACCTTTCTAGGGACAATGACAGAAATGAATGGATTGTGGTTCCACGGCTGGAAAGAGGGAGAGAGAACAAGTATGGTAGCTGGCGAGCAGTAACCTGGGGAGTAAAATAAAGCCCTGGGATGGATGTAGTAGGCAACAGAAGCAATCCCCAGTTAGGATTTCCTGGTCCAATGGGCATTATTAGTTCTGGGCAGGGATGAAAGGGTTAAGTTCTCCTAGTTCTCGGGGTGGGGGGTTGTTAAGAAGAGGGGAACATCTGAGATGGAAAACTGTACTACAGAGAAAAGGGAAGTCGGGAAGTCTACTTCAAAAGAGCAATGCCAGATATATGCATTGGTCATTTTATTACTTGACTCTCAGATACTGAAATGACATAAATTGACTCCGATTTTCCCATAGGGAGAGGATGGATAAAGGCACATAAACATAAAGTCATTGATAACATTAAATTAGAAGTCTGGCTTTTGCAATCTGCCAATTAGGGCAATTCATAGATAAATGTTTTCTAATATATGTATCTGCCTTCATCACTTTCAAAAGTATGTGAAGCATAAATTTCTAATACTACCAGAAAAATTCAGATTTTTGTGGCATGTCAGAAAGCTAAGTAAACATGAAGGCAGGATTTGAACTCAGGTCTTTTTTGATTCAAAGTCTTTCAGCCTTTTTACTAGATGAGACTGTCTAAAGGAGTATTAACCAGGAAACAAAGAGAGGATGTAAATAACTACATGTTAAATTTATTCATTCATAATGTTACCAGTGGCTCAGGGACCTCTGGCTTTATATGGTCTGAGTTCAATACTGTGGTCAGTCCTCCTTCCCAACCTCTTTGCTCATTTTGCCAGCACCCAAAAATGTCTGATTATAACTGGAACATACATTTGTGTTTAGCTCTCCACAAATTCAAGGTTCTCTAGCTTCTTAAGAAGTGCTCACAGAATGAATACCTGATACATAACAGCCTTTATTATTATACCCCATAGAAAGTATTGAAAAGATGAGGCTTCTAGGTGGCGCAGTAGATAAAGTACCAGGCCTGGAGTCAGGAGGACTGAGTTCGAATGTAGCCTCGGATGCTTACTTTACTACCAGTGACAACCCTGATTGCCTCACCCCACCAATAAAACAAAAAAAAAAAACCTGAAAACACTCAAAAGATTGACTGTAGCCAATAAACAATCAATATATCTCTCCTTCCATTTGGGCAAGTTCCACCTCTCTTCTGGAAGCAAGGCCCTGTACAGTCCTCCAGATTCCCCTTCCAGATTTACCTCAATGTTACCCTGTAATGTGAACTTTCCTTGGGAAGGCAATAACCTTGTGATTGCTAGAGAGGCAGGCAGCCCCATTCCCGACAGGTCTGTACCATCCTACTGGCCCCACTGGAATATCCAGTACTCCTGGCTGAGGTCTAAGTCGCAACCAGATCCAGGCTATTCTGTACTACACTGAACTAGGTCTGAGTTCTCAATCCATTCTGGGAAACCAATGTTGGGGAACCAGTAAAGCTGGCCTAAACTGTGCTCTTGGCCTGAGGCTGAGCCCTCCATCCACTTTGGGCTGCCTTGCCTCACTACCTATTCTGAGCTGGAGGGTGAGGGAGAGGGGAGGATGATTCAGTAATCCTGCCCCCTCTAGGAGACCTTGTATCTGCTGGGCTTGGGCTCAAGGCTGAGTCCAAGATCCTGGCCCCGCTTTGTTCCATTGTTCCTGCTTTGGTGACTTGCCTGTGGGTTGAATTTCTGATCTTGAGCTGGGGCTTCTCCTTAAATTTCCTTATTACCACTTGGTCTGGCAGACAGCTTAGATCTTTGTTTGAAGAGTTGTGGGGGAGATGGCCCAAACTATATTCTCCTACTCTGTCATCTTAGCTGTGGAGGGGAGAGGAAATACTATTTCCCTCCCACCTGCTGCACCCCCACCTCCATAGGAGAAGAAAAAGAAAAAGAAAACTTTTTTTTT
>CM053626.1:56468128-56502529 GCA_028646595.1 Phalanger gymnotis | reverse complement strand
GTCAAGGAGAAAATACTGCAAGCAGCCAGAAAGAAACAATTTGAGTATTGTGGAAACACAATCAGAATAACCCAAGATCTAGCAGCTTCTACATTAAGAGATCGAAGGGCTTGGATTACGATATTCCGAAGGTCAATGGAGCTAGGATTCAAACCAAGAATCACCTACCCAGCAAAACTGAGTATCATGCTCCAAGGCAAAATATGGACTTTCAATAAAATAAAGCTTTCTCAGTGAAAAAGACCAGAGCTGAATAGAAAATCTGACTTTCAAACACAAGAATCAAGAGAAGCACAAAAAGGTAAACGAGAAAGAGAAATCATAAGGGACTTACTAAAATTGAACTGTTCTGTCTACATTCCTACATGGAAAAATGAGGCGTGTAATTCATGAGACCTTTCTCAGCATTAGGGTAGTTGAAGGGAATATATAATACACACACAGACACCCACACGTATATACACACACATATATACATACATATACACACATAAACATATATACATACACACATATATACACATATACATATATAGATATATACATGCATAACCACATACATACATACATATATAGATAGATAGATAGATAGATAGATAGATAGATAGATAGATTATATATATACGCACACACACAGAGGATACAGGGTGAGTTGAATATGAAGGGATGATATCAAAAAAAATCAAATTAAGGAATGAGAGAGGAATATATTGAGAGGGGGAGAAAGGGAGAGATAGAATGGGGTAAATTATCTCACATAAAAGTGGCAAGAAAAAGGAGTCCATTGAAAGGGAAGAGGGGTAGGTGAGGGGGAATGAGTGAATCTTGCTCTTATCAGATTTGACTTGAGGAGGGAATAACATACACACTCCATTTGGTATCTTACCCCACAGGAAAGAAGGAGGAAGGGGAAAAAAGGTGGGGACAATAGAAGGGAGAGCAGAGAGGGGGAGGAGGTAATCAAAAGCAAAGACTTTTGAAAAGGGACAGGGTCGAGGGAAAAAATTGAATAAAGGGGGACAGGATAGGAGGAAGCAAAATATAGTTAGTCTTTCATAACATGAATACTATGGAAAGGTTTTGCATAATGATACATGTGTGACCTATGTTGAATTGCTTCCCTTCTTAGGGAGGGTGGGTGGGGAGGGAAGAGGGGAGAGAATTTGGAACTCAAAGTTTTAAAAGCAGATGTTCAAAAAAAAGTTGGTTTTGCATTCAACTGGGAAATAAGGTATACAGGCAATGGGGCATAGAAATCTACCTTGCCCTACAAAAAAATAAGGGAAAAGGGGATGGGGGGAGTGGGGTGACAGAAAAGACGTCTGACTGGGGAATGGGGAAATCAGAATATATGCCATCTTGGAGTGGGGGGAGGATAGAAATGGGGAGAAAATTTGTAATTCAAAATCTTGTGGAAATCAATGCTGAAAACTAAAAATATTAAATAAATTTAACAAAAGAAAAAACGAATGCATTATTTGACATTTAATATTAAAAATTAGAAATTATTTTTCTGTGCTTGTAATTTAAGAACAACTTAGGTGTCCAACTAAAGAATTATTGTGAAACATTATGCTTCCAAAGTGAAGCAAAAACATGCCTAAAAGAGAGATGCACCTTGCATTAATGTAATTTTTCCTCTGCTGATCCTGAATACTTACTTGGCAGGTACAGGATATAGAAGCAAACAGCTCCTTAGATAGTTTATATTATTAGATCTATGTAATTAAAGCTACAATATCCTGATTACAGGAAATAATATTAGTATGCTTCCAAGGTGGATTCAGTCCAGAAACTAAGTTGGCAAGATTTGGGTAAGGACTGCAACTTGAGGAATGTGGAGAATGATTATAACTAGTCACTGTTTGGGTGGAAAAATGTCAAAAACAAGCACTGATCAAAAGAAAAAGTACAACAGGCTCCAAGTTTACAAAATGGGAATGTGATTGCTGTCAGGATCAAATGAGATGAGAGAGATTAAATTCCTTTTGTAAATTGTTTCTTATACACAGTGTATCCCTAAAGTCTTATCAAAGTTTTAAGCGATTAAAGCCTTGTGTAAGTTTTTTCACTGAAGAGTATAGAATAATGAAAACCAGACTTTAAAGAGTTCCATCTAAATTGCTATCATTTACAAAAATGGAATAATAATAATAAAAAGCAACAGAAAATGAATTTTCACTACTTGTTTTTGTAATATAAATGCATAAATGCCAACTGCATGCTCAAGTTACTGAATATTAATTTCTAAAAATGAAATAAAAATTAATGTCATTTATATATGCGCTGTGTAAGTACAGAAAAGCTAATAGTTGCAAGAGATTCTGCAGGGGTAGGATGGACAAGAATTGGCCAATAATTGGATAAATACAGTGAGAAACAGTGAAGAACAGGATGATTATTATTTGCAAACCTAAGTAGATAGACAGAAAATTATATCTTCAACAGAAATAGAAAAGTTTGGAAAAGGGGTAGGTTTTGGCAGGAAACCACACAGTTGTAAACCACAAATCAATGTTCACTTGCATTTAACATTTACATAGTCAATACTTATATATGTAATTAGCATGGGATGCATATAGGTAGGAATAATGCATCTAGGAAAGAGACAATCCTTGATACATTTGTATATAGATCTTTTTTTTTTTAATTAAGTAATTAGCATGGGATGCATATAGGTAGGAATAATACATCTAGGAAAGAGAGACAATCCTTGATACATTTGTATATAGATCTTTTTTTTTAAATTAGGTTAATTTAGAAATACATGATGTAATACATACATGTTTGTCATCTAAGGACATCAAACAAATATCAAGTCTCTATGAAAAGGATTCTTTCAGGAAAATCACTGATTATATAAGCTAAACAAAATTAGCATGTCATATTAGATGGAGATCTGGACTTGGAAGACAGGAAAACTTAGATTTATGACCCACCTCTGTGAGATCTCAGGCAAGTTACTTAACCTCCCAGTCCTCAGGGAATTCTTCAAGATTGTAAACTACAAATCAGATGCCAATCTATATTCATAGTTGGAGTTTCCTCACTGAGAATTCTCTATACCAATGAAATTATAGTTCCAGTCTATTCTCATTCCATAGAAACTAAGGCTTTTAGACACTGAGAACAATATGTGTGTGTGTGTGTGTGTGTGTGTGTGTGTATATATATACTGAGAACAATATATATATATATATGTATATATTCTTTGTAGCTGCTTAAGAATAATCGAAATTATTACTCTGGGATATTCAAGGCACGCATAGGCATGTAATGAAGTATGTCCTGATTGTGGTCTTCCTTACTCTGTTTCCATATTCCCAATACATAATAATTCACCTTGTAAGATAAATTTATCATTTTTGTTTACTTTTTATATATTATAGCTATGAATGAAACAAATGAAATGCTGTGAAAAGTTCCAAAAAAGAAAGACTCTGCAGAGAGTAAGAGTCACTAAGGCTAAAGACCAGGCAGAGATTAATGCCTATGGTAGTACTTTTAAAAAGTCAACCACTTCGAGGGAAAATGGCAGCGGGGGGGGGGGGGGCCTGAATTAGTTCTCTAAAATATACATGTTAAATTCAAAAGACATTACTGTTTTAATCAAAGCACAGTAACTTGCAACAAATTATTAGCCTTTTGCTACAGGAGGGTAAACGTCAGTCTAATTAAAACTAATTATGCTTTCTTATCACAGACAAATCCATTTTCAGCTTTTAACTGTGACAATACATCATTTAATGTTGAGAAAATCTTTTCTCCCAAGTGATGTTAGATAATAATAATAATTCCCATTTCTAAAGCACTAATAAGATTTATTTTAAAAATTATTTCATTCTGAACACTTTAAAATGTTCATATTCACAACAAAATACAAAAGAGGACTATAATATGAAACCATAAATCTCCATTTCACACTACTTACTTTTAGAATTCCCATAGTAAATTCTACACTGCTTCCATGATTGTTCTGCTAGTCTGTGCCTCCCTTTGAATTCTCTCTTCTATTTTAAAAAAAATATTATAATGACTTTTTAAAAATTATTACTATTGTTCAACCCATTTCACTCCCCTATCACACTCCTCAATTAGGAACAAATTTTAAAAATAACTTGTTAACAAATAAGCATAGTGAAAAGAATCTACATAGCACCTATGTCTAAAAATGTACATTTCTGTGCACCGTAAGTCCATCATCTTTCAAGAGGTGGGTAACATAATTCATCATGGTTCTTTATGATGTGTTGATTACTGTACTGAATACAGTTAAGTCTTTCAAAGTTGTTTTTCTTTACAATGTTGTTGACCATGTATAAATTATCCTCCTGTTTCTGTTCAATTTGCTTTGCCTAGGATTCTCTGAAATCGTCCCTTTTGTAATTTCTTTTTTTTAAAGGATTTTTTTTCACACTTTTTTGAGGTGGTGAAGGCAGGACAATTGGGGTTAAGTGACTTGCCCAAGGTCACACAGCTAGTAAGTGTGCCAAGTGTCTGAGGCCGGATTTGAACTCAGGTCCTCCTGACTCCAGGGCCGGTACTCTACTCACTGAGCCACCTAGCCACTCCCCTTTTGTAATTTCTTAATATGAAATAACATTTCATTACATCCATATATCACAATTTGTTCAGCCATTTACCAAGTGATAGACATCCTCTCACATTATAGTTCATTCTATTTTTTCCTCTTCAGAATCATGTTTTTCCCCCTTGTGACTATCTTCCTTCCTTGGTGTCATTCTTCCAGTAAGCTGCCTGTTTTCCTGTTGAGTTTTATATATTTTTTACCCCTAATTATGTATGTATTTAACTCTCATTTGTCTATTTCAGATAAGAGAGTCATCTGATGCTTCCTTCTCCACATTCCTTCCTATGTGTTTGTAGGAATACATTTATGCTAAGTTGTAAGTTGTTAAGTGCTCAGTTGCTTGATTGTAAGCCTATCATTTTTGCCTAGTGAAGCATATTCTGAGATCTCTTCTTTTTAGTGGAAATTGCCAGGTATTGTGTGATCCTAAGTAGCTACTTGGTACTTGAAGTCTTTTTTTTCCTTCTGAATGCCTGCAGTTATTTTTTCTTTTACATGGAAGGTCTAGACCTTGGCTATCTCAGTCCTGGAACTCTTCCTTTTAGGATTTCTTCCAGGGGCTCATTCTCCTAATTCTATCTTCACTTTGCCCTTTGATTTTAATAGATCTGGGCAGTTCTAATTTATGATTTTCTAAAATACAATGTCTAAGTTTCTTTTTTTAATCATCATTTTCAGGAGTCTAATGACTTTTCAATTATCTCTCCCTGACCTGCTTTCCAGCTCAGTTGTTTTTGATATCTTGCATTTTTTCTATTTTTTTCAAACTTTTGATTTTGTTCTAATATCTCTTTGTGTCTCACTGATTCATTAACATCTTTCTGATCTATTCTAATTTTTAAGGAGTTATTGCCTTTTCTTCTAAGATATTTATTCTCCTTCCTTCAGAGTTTTTATTTATCTCTTGCTTCATTTTTTTTCTAAGTATTCATGTAGTCCTTTTGGAAAAATCAATTTTTTCCTTTAAGTCTGTGGTTGTATTTGATATGGCATTACTATTTTTTCTAGGCTTGATTTTTGGCCTTCTCTAGATTTATATTAATTTTTCATCTTGGTCAGTGTCTTCAGCTCAGTGATCTCTCTACCTTTGATTTAAGACTTTATAACAGGCCAGGCTCAGCACTCTGCTATTCTTTTGGGTATTCAGCCTTGTTTGTTCTTACTGCAGATCACCTGGGTTCCTGTACTAACTTCCACCTCCTAGAGTCAGCCCCCTTGGATTTTTGAAGTTCAGAGTGCTAGGGATCTTAAAGTCCCTGGGCTGTAGTGCCATGAGGCACTGGTTGCTGTTAGTAGCTTTTGAGTTCCCTGATGTGGATTTCTCACCACTGTAAGTCCTTCTTGGGGGAACCTCTTCACTCTTGCTGCTTCTGGATAGTCTTGCAGTCTATATCTGTCTCTGGTCTGCCTCCACTCATGCTGGCTGGCTACTTGTTCGTTGGCCTGCCCTAGTGTGGGCTTTGCTGATGGCCTCTGTTCATTTTCCTCACAGGCTTCTGGCAGACTTCTGCTGCAGTTTCTACTTAGAAGAAATCACTTACTATAGTTTCTCACTGACTCCTTGATCATTATTAGGTCTGGTGAGAACTTTAGGGTTTTTTTCTGGAACAGATGTGTATGAAGTAGGTGTATTTCCTCTGTTCAGGCAGTCACCTTGTCTGAAAAGTTCTGACTTCTCAGATTTACAGCCTATTCCTCAAAACAGCACTCTGAGGTTGACAGTAAAAATGTTCTTACTCCCATTTTTACATAAAAAAGTAAACAGAGGCACAGACACGAAGTGACAAGGTCAAACAGCTAGTATATGTTATAGCTAGGGCTCATATCCATTTAACACTAATGTAAGTGATCCATAGACACACTATCAAATATTTTGGAAGAGGCACCCACAATTTAAAAATACAAACTACTCTATTCAAACATCATGATTCTACAGAAATGTAATTTTATTTGTCAAAAGAGGCTTAATTTGCTGTATGGCAAGAGAACACGATTCCAGGCTATTCACTGGCCATTGGCCATTATAATTTCATCAGTAGTTACAGGACCTAATATAGAGTGAATGTAAAGAGACTCCTAGAAATTATGGTCCCTACTGCCCAAATGATTGAGGTTGAAGAAAAAGGTCTTCAGTGATACAAATGTGTGTTCCATGGCCAGAGCCCCTAGGTAGGCTTGTCAAGATAGTGAAATTATTTTTCTCTCAACTCCCAAATCTCTTCCTGCCCCTCTGTAGATATGGAGGTAGCCATTAAGGGAACAAAGCTACAAGGTGTCCCTAAAGTCTGGACACATAGGAAAATCGATGGCAATGTGAAGTTACTGCATTGAGTTCAAGTGAATTTTGCAAAGTGCATCAACCTTTGAATTACAAATTATGGAAATCATATTGAAGATGTTATTTGTTAATATTCCAATTAAATAAAATGTGGTTGAAAATTTCATTCATTTCATTTCTTGAAAAGTACGCATTTTTGCCTATGTGTCCAGACTTTAGGAACATACTATGCAGATGAGAATATAGACTAGAAGAGGTTCTTCTCCAAATGTGACTTGTACTAGATGGCCTCTGAGGTCCCATACAACTTGGAGATTCTGTGTTGTGTCATCTTTCTATTCCAAGGTAGGTCCAAAGATAAGGCAGGCCCAAAAAGAAAGCTGAACTCTGTTCCATGGGACCTTTTCGCTCAATTCTTTTTCAGTTATGTCCAACTCTTTGTGACCCCTTTTAGGGTTTTCTTGGAAGAGATACTGAGTTTACCATTTCCTGCTCCAGATACTTTTACAGATGAGGAAACTGAGGCAAGGGTTAAGTGACTTGCCTAGGGTCACACAGCCAGTGAGTGTCTAAGGCTCAATCTGAACTCATGAAGATGAGTCTTCTTGACTCCAGGTTCAGCGCTCTATTTAATGTGTGCCACCTGGCCACCCCCATGGGACTTTAGGGTCTCTCACTTTGGAACTAAAATAGATTTAGGGGCCTCGGCTCTGAATTAGAAACCATAAAATTGAGGGGTGGGGGAGGGAGCAGTCGATGAGGATGAATTAGAAAGCACTGTGGACTGTGAATCAGGACCTTTCTCAGTGGGGGTAGGGGTGGGAGTAAAGGAATGTGATAGGAAGAGAAAGTGACTCATTTGAAAAAAAAAATAGTAAAAAAAAAAAGATTGCAAAAAACTAGCCATGTGGAAAAGGCAAACCAGTTGACCTCTCTAGTCTTCCATTCCCTCATTTACAAAATAAGACAGTTAGACTAGATAATCTCTAAAATCCTTTTTATTTCTAGAATTACATGGCTTATCATGATAACTAAATACTTATGAATTATTCTATAAATACTTAAAGATGTGTGATACAGTAGAAAGTACACTGGGTTAAGGGTTTTTTTTTTTTACTTAAACCTGGATGAACTTTGGCAAGCCAGTTTATCTTTGGACTCAGTTTTATTATATTTACAATTAGAAGGATGGGTGGATAATTTCTAAGATTTTTTTCAGCATGAAATCTTATAGTCCTACTAAATTCTACCTTTAAATCCCCATGTAGTTCAGGGAAGCCACAATAATATGTATTTCTTTGAAAACAAAGTAGAAAAGTAGACACATTACAAATATTTTTGGGTTTTCACTTCTCTGGAAAGAATTAGCTGATTTTAAAGCAACTTCAAAGTTTTGAGTGTGGTTTTCTTCTGTTGGAGACAACATAATAAAAATCCAACTTTCTTAAAAGACCATGTTTGGTATTGTACTCTTTGCTCAACAGAAATAATTATCCATTTGGAAAACATAATTTATATCTACATTGTGGAGGATTTTAAGTTTTACACTTCCATTAGCTTTCTAATATGCCTACGACCCTACATAGTCAAATACTTGCATGAATAGAGTTATCATGACTCTGCCCAGTGACATAAAGTAAGAAAGAAGAATTTTACTTTTAGGTTAGGAAAAAAATAGTCAGTGAGAAGGTATTAAATTTGACAACAATCTATATTCACTTTTCAATTATCTGTTCCAATTAAGAAGAATACGGTCGGGGATTATCTACTCAGAGAGTAGCGAATTCTTCTGAGAAAAGCAAGGTGACATCCTGAGCAACTAGGAGGTCATTCTTCTGCAGAAATGGTTGGGCTAGAATTTCGTTGTTCAATGCCCAATAGCTCATCTAAGTACAATGGAAAGTTGTGAGGAACAAATGAAATAATGCATGTAAAGTGCTACGTAAATGTCAGCTACTATTATTACTATTGCTATCATTGTTAGTGGAATTAAAAGTAATAAACCATTCAGCCGAAGTTTTTTTTTCCTACAACTAAGCTTAATACATATTTTAATTAAAGTTGCAAAGATAAATCAAAGAAGGAGCCCCACAGGCCAATATCATTAATGAATATCCATTCAAAATTTTAAAATAAAATCCTATAAAATGAACTACATGAATTTATCCGAGAAATCATTCATTATGACCCAGCTGGATTTATTCAAGGGTTGCAAGGATGGTCACATTAGGGAAACAATCAACGTTAACTAATCATACCAAAATCAACAATCTATACAACCTTATATTATCTCAATACATGCAGAAAAAGCCTCTAGCAAAGTACAAAGCTCACATGTGTATTTTTAAAAGTATCTTGAATTAGGAAAATAGGGGAATCTTTTTTGATAACATAAATAATATCTACCTAAAGTCAAAAGCAATCAACATATGCAATGGGGATATGTTAGTAGTTTCCCCACAAAATAGGAGTAAAGCAGGTATGCTCATGCTCCCCTCAATTATATAGTATAGCTCTGGAAATTCTAGCAACAGCAGTAAGACAAGAAAGAAATTAAAGATGTAGAGATAGCCAAAGTGAACATAAAATTATCCTTATTTGCTGATGATATGATAGTTTATTTAGAAAATCCTAGGGAATCAGCAAAGATATTGACAAAATTAGTAGCTACAACAAGGTCTCAAGCTGCAAAATAAGGACCCAAATCAACAGCATTTCACAGCATTTCTGTATTATAATAAAAATCAAATGCAAGAGGCAATAATGTAAAAGGAAATCCCACTGAAAATAACTACAGAACGTATAAAATATTTGGGGTTCAATCTACTAGAGCTCACAAAATGTTAGTATATATTCACTTAAAAACTACTTAAAACATAAAGAATAACCCAAATGGTTGGAGAATTATTCGGTGCTCATGGCTGGGTTATGCCAATATAATAAAAAAAAATCAAAATACTACAAAAGTCATGTAGTTGTAATGCTATATTAAGATACAGTATGTTGCTGAAGGCTCTGTCTAGCACCTTCTTCTCTTTTCTTCTCCCTCGATATTATTTTGCTTGATCATCTCAACCACTTCCATGGATTCAATTATCACTTCTACGCTGATGACTCTCAGATCTACTTCTCTAACCCTAACCTCCAGACTTGCACCTCCAAATGCCTATCAGACATCCCAAACTGGCACCTATTGGAGCAGTGGCCAAAGAACTAGACCTGAAGTCAGGAAGATCTGAGGTCAAATCCAGATTTAGAAACTAGCTGCGTGACCCTAAATAAGTCATTTAACCTCTCTCTGCCTCACTTTCTTTCTCTGTAAAATGGTGATAATAATAGCACCTACCTCCCAAGGGTTGTTCATGTGGATAAAATGAGATAATATTTGTAAAGGACTTTGCAACCCTTAAAGTACTAAACGCCAGCTATAATAATAGTAATTACTCATATTAAAAGTTTATATCTCAAATATCTTAAATTCAACTTGTCCAAAACTGAACTCATTATCTTTTCCCCATCCCCTCCCCTCTTCCCATCCTTCCTTATTACTGTTGAGGTCACCACTGTCCGGGCTTACAAACAATTTGTCAACTTCAGCTCTTCACTCTCTTACCCTTCTTCAAGCCCAATATCTAATCTCTTGCTAAGTCCTATCAATTCTACCTTTGTGACATCTTTGGCATACATTCTCTTCTCTCCTTTGAGACTGACAGGTCCTCATCACCTCATGCCTAGACAATTACAAGACCCCTTTGTTGATCTCCCTGCCTCAACTCTCTCCCCACTACGATTCATCATCCACTTGGCTGTCAAAGTGATACTCCTAAAATGAGAATTTGATCATGTCACTTCCTTATTCAATAAGATCTAGCGGCTCCCTATCACCTCCAACATCACATATATAATTCTGTTTGGCATTCAAGACCCTTGACAATGTGCCCCCTCTTATATTTCCAGCCTTCTTACATCTCTTCTTCCCTACCTTCACATGTACTCTGTAATCCAGTGACAGTGGCTTCCTTGCTATTTCCTGAACAAGATATTCCATGACCTAACTCCAAGTATTTTCACTGTCGTCACTAAGAAGTCATTCCCAACCTCCTTTAATGTTAGTATTTGCCCTCTGTTGAATTATCGCCAATTGATCCTGTATATCTTGTTTGTGCACAGCTATTTTCCTTTCTCTACCATTACAACTGTGAAATCCTTGAGAGGTATATAGCTCAAAGATGGTCACAGATGAAAACAAAATTGCCATATATACCAAAATATTTAATAACAGCACTTTTTGTGTCAACAAAAAACCAGAAGAAAAGTAGATTCCTCTTGATTGGAGAATGGCTGAACAAATTGGAATACATAAATGTAAGAGAATATTACTGTCCTGTAAAAAACTAAAAACATGCTGAATATAGAGAAGCTTGGAAAGATTTATGTGAACTGATACAGCATGAAATGCAATGCAAATGGAACAACAGACATAAAGGAACTGAAATGCTGCAAAATTATAAAGAATAAAAATTTTAAAGAATAAGCATGGTCCCAACTAAAAGATATAAGAAGAAATCCCTTATTTCTTTCCATAGGTGTGAGGTCCATGGCTATGGGACATCAGAGATACTTTCTAAATTTTTCTGATGGATTGACTGGTTTTGCTGATTTTTTTTCATTTTTTCATTAACTCTTTTTTTTGGTCATATGAGATGATTCCCTGAAAAGGAGGTGCAGGAGGGTGAATGGGAAAACAAGTCATACAAAAACAATCGATAAAATTTATTTTAAAAATAACTTTGAATATGAGTTCTTGTTCAATTTTTATTATCTGTAAAAAGCTAAATACTTCAATGTCAGACATAAGTATATATTGTGACTCTTCATAATACCATTTACTGAATAAAAAGTGTCACCTGACTGTTGCATCTTGAGAAAAAACTACATCTCTCGAGATACCTTTACCAGAGCTAGGATTCCTTGACACAGTACAATGAGCCATCCAGAGGTGGTATTTTTTGCAAAAGCATTAAACTGGTCAATCTATCAACACCCAGAAAAATTTCACTAATAGAAAAAATGCAGTTACTTCTACATATTTTGACAACCTGAATCCCACAATAATTCTACTAAGATTTCTTATTTTAAAATTTATTATTATAAACATAATGACCATAAACAACCTTTGACACTCCCTCTGTGACCGTGGGAAAGTCTCTTTGGCTTCCTATGCCTAATTTTCCTCATCTATAAAATGGGGGTAGGGTTAGACTAGATAGCCTCTAAGTTCCCTTACAGCTCTACATCTATGATCCTATGAAATACAAATGATAAAAAAATGCATCCATAAAGGTAATAAAATATTATATAAACTCAAAGCACATAGGGCAGGAGCAAATCATCTGAAATCCATTAACTGTGGCTTTATCATCTCTATTTAAAATATAGAGACTAGACAGGAACTGGACTTGTGATGTCATTAGTATAGGAAAGGTTTAGATGAGGAAACTGCCTCCCTCTCAATATAGATCTGCACCTCCTTTGGAATTTAAAATTTTAGAAATGGTTAGTCTATCATCATTCCCTGCTTCAAGACATGCTTTCTACAGAATCAACAATATATTTGTGTTCTTATTTCCCTGAAAACCCATCAAAATTGAATTCATTATGTTGTGCTATTTTTGTCATTCTAGAAAGTTTAAGATGGTAACTTGAAACTGTCTTCATTTATAGGCCTCTAATTTGAGCATCATTATACCTCTTGTTATTACAGTTCTGTTTCCTTCTTCAAAAACTGATTATGTCCCTTGACAACTGTCCAAATTCTGGATTATCCAGAAAAGACCTTGGATGAGAGTAAAAGCCACAGAATAGATTTGTGTGGAATACCAAGGCTAAACCTGGTCATTACAAACCTAGAACCTGAGTTCTGGGCCACAAGTTAGGCAATTAATTTATATAGTGTGTCTACTCAGGTCATCTATCTTCTTAAGATTAATAACTCAAACTTTACTTTTAAACAAACAGCTGGTAAAGGATCAGAAGAGTTTCAAAAATGATTTCTCCAAATCTACGCTAGAATGGCATTGATATTCACAGGGTCATTATCCTTAATCAGCCTCTTGGAGTTCAGGTGGTCATAGTGTTGTCCCCTTATGAATGAATGGAGTTAGCAAGTTAGAACTAGAAAGACTATTCAAGATAATCTTTCCCAACTCCTTCAGTGTGTCAGAGGTGAAATTTGAACCTATTTTCTTGGATTCGAGGATAACTCTATATCCATTAGCTCACACTGCTCTAAATCTACTGAAAACAGGAATTACAAAATCAATAAGATTTTCCTTATTGTCAAAATGGTTCAGAATGGATTCCAAATTGGTTGAATGCCCATACCTCAAAGGTAGAGACTAATATATTGATGTTAACTTAAATAAGTCTCTAGTGAAGTGCCCCTGGGTTATATTCATGGACTTGTGATGTCCAGAGTTTACATTAATAACTTAGATTCAGGCAATACGGTACAACAGATAGAAAGCCCTGTGGAGTCAGAAATACCTAGGTTCAAACTCTGACTCTTATCACATATTAGATCTGTTACTAAGGGCAAGATATTCAAATTCCCAGTTCAATTTTCTGAGATGATACATTACAGACAAGTTACAAATCTGCAGAGATGGAGGGATTTTCCATATTTTACAGTGATGACATCATAGGTTAGGACGATAATCTTGGATGAAGGGATGTATGTCATGCTTATCCAATCTTCAGATGGCCAGAGATAATAGAGATAGCGACTAATTGGACAATAGAGTAAGAAAGCAAGCCCGCAGCAACACTAACAAAAACAAATCTCAATAGGCTAGAATGAATGGGTCTATTCTAGTAATATAAAAGTGAATTAGGTAAAATGTAAAATCTGACTCTTGAATTTAAAAAAAAATCATTGCCTAAATAAAGAGGAAATCATAGATGGATAAAAATCTGTGTAAAATAAGTATGAGGAGGAAGAGAGATTACACAACTTCGAATTCAAGATGAGCTGCTAGTGTTGTTAATATTGTTATTGTTGTAGTCATTAATCTTTCATTCTCGAAGAGGACCAATGAAATCATGAGGATGATGTATTGACTTGTATGTGAATCAGATTTAAGTGAGGCAGGGCTACACAAAGTCACCAGACTCACTCTCTCTTCCAGAGTCATCTAAATCCAGTGGCAAGACAAAAGTCCAGACGATTGGAGATGGCCTAGGATGCAATGGATTACTTTCTAAATTAAGGTCTTTCTCAAGCTTCAGTTGGTCTGAGGCCATACCCATTCACAGTGACTGAGACCTGGGAGACAGTTGGAAAGAGAATCTAAAAGACCAACATTTCCTTAGGCTGTATCAAGAGAAAAGTATAATGTTCAGAAAGTCACAAGTGGGGGAGATGTGTTAGTGATAGTCCCACTATAATCCTTCCTGGTTAACAGATATCTGGAATCTTATGTCCAATTGTAGGCAATATTCTTCTAAAAGAGATCCTGATCTCCTGAAAAGTTAACTGTCTCTCCTAACCTACTATATCAGGGAAAGCACCAGTGATGCTTCATTTCCCTACCAACTCTCCCATCACCTCTTCCACTGCCTCTCCAGCTACCTTCCCATACTAGAGAAAACCCTGCCCTGTGATTCCATTTTCTGGATTAATCACTGTCTAAGAAAGGCCACTATTTCATAAAAAGCCCAAACTGTGCTTTATTTCACTCCCAAGTTGCCAGACATCTCCTTATCAGTGAACTTTGTCCCCTCCTGAATACCCTTCTGCTGCCCTCCACAATTCCCCACATATGGAATCATGAACCATGATCATATTGACTTTGCCATTGCTCCTGGATAGGGTGTGTCAATTTATTCTTTTTATGTCCCATTCATCATCTCTGCAAATTTCTGGACCAAAGAGGTAATAACTCTTGACCACTGCTGTCCTTGGTGTGTGGTCTCTCCTCCATTAGAATGAAAGTTTCTTCAGGGTAGGGACTATCTTTGCTTTTTGTATTTTGAGGTTAAAAAAACTTAGCACAGTGTTTGGCACATAATAAAAGTTAATAAATGCAGTTATAATTGCATATTTTTCTTAGTTTTTATTGTAGCTTTATACTAATTTTGGACTTGTGTTTGTCATGTCCAGCATGTACCAATTATTTTTTTTCAGATAAAGTATTCATGATAAATGGGTGTGAAGCTTCCATCTAATCTACGAGCATTTTGCCTCTAGTTTTATCATTCACGATGTTAATTTTACTATTCAATTCTCACTATTCTCATCAAATCCCAACTTTGCACTCAAGTCATTATCTAAATATGTATTAATTTATTTTAGACAGACTTAAACCTGTATTTTTTTTTGTTTTGGGTAGAATATGTCTATCTTCTAAAACAGAATACTTGGCATGTAGTAGACATTTTAACAAATGCTTGCTCGATTACTGAATGAATAGAACTTTGGGGAAATTTCACATTCAATATCTAAGGTATCCCTAAGCAAAGGACAGGCACATAATAAGTGAAGTTAAAGAAAGTGTCATGATTTGTTCAAGGGCTCAGGCCCTCATAAAATGACTAGGGTTCACAGGCAGACAATCCTAACACCACACCGGGACACAAGACAGACAAATACAGCCACCAGAAGTGATTGACAAGTCAACAATCTAACCAGAAAAACTGATATAAAGAAGATCAAACAGCAAAATAACACTGATGTTAATCTAGAGGGCTCCAGATAGTCTCTTTGCTGAATGTTAGAACTGGCCCTCGGGACAAGGAGCCAAGCAAATCATTATGTTTATTTTTTCAAGAAAATAACTTTTAACAACCTGCAAAAGAGGGATGTCAGGTCATATAGTTAAATATGGTTTACTGTGATATTAAAAATTATAATAAAATTATTAGAAATTGAGGGTATTTTGCAAAATTTAAGGTACTCTACTAAAGATAATGGGGCTTTGCTTTGTGCAGACAGATCACCTACCAAGGAGTTACCCACATGGAAGATGCCATAGACTTCCTTTCAGGAGAAAACATTCTGTGCTCCCTTTTCACAGGAAGGGGAATAGCCTTTATCCATTAGTTACATTCTAAATGTACTAGGGGAAGGGTATTGTATGTTTATTCATGCTCCATCTTTGAAGTAAATATTCTTTGTAAAATTTAATTTGACTGCTAAGTAAAATGGATCTGGGTTGCAGAGGACCCATAAAATTGAGGGAACACAATCAGTGGGAGCTGAAGCCAATGGCAGAGTGATCAGACACTTCTCCCCACCAATGTAACATGTGTGGATTCAGGAAGTAGAGGTCAGAGTAAGCTTGTTACACGAGTCATTCAGTGTTCCATATCCCCATGGAAGGTTTCCTCATCTAATTCAATCCTTTTCTAATCTGTACATGCAATTTTTGATCTAGACCATACTCTTGATTTCAGTTGTAATTATTTTATTTGTATAAAGTAATATAGACTTTGTCCTTGCATTATTTCTCAGAGATGAGAAACTCAAGGGACATAAAAGCAGCTGTTTAAGGGCAAGAAGGAAGATTGCTATAATGGACTGAGTGCTAGAGTTGGAGGCAGGGAGATCTGAGTTAAACAAAATCCTGCTTGACACACACTAGTGCTGTGACCCTGGATTGGTAGCTAAAGCTTTCCGGGCTCATCTGTAAAATGGGGCACGTACTTCACAGGGTTATGGTGGGGATCAAAAGTCAAAGTGTATTTAAAACATTTTGCAAATCTTAAAATGCTACATGAGTGTGAATTATTACTTTATTCTCATATTTTTATAGAGTTCTGATTATAATGCCATTTACATAGCTCGTTGAGGTTAGCAAAGCACTTTCATATTATGTTTTCTTTAAGCCTCACAACTTAATGAAGTAGGCACTATTATTATTGCCATTTTACTGATGAGAACAGCTATGGCTTAGAGAGGTTAGGGAACTTATCAAGAGTCACATCACTAACAAGATTTTAAAGTAGGATTTTAACTAAGATCTTCCTGACTTCAACTTTATCCATAATGCCACTTAGCTGCCTTGTATCATCATCATTGTCATCATCATCATCATCAATGAGAAAGAGGATGAGTAGGTGAAGACAGAACTAAATTTGGAATCAGGAAGACTTGGGATCAACTTTTGCCTCTGATGTGCATTAACTGTATGATCCTGGACAAGTCACTTAATTTCTCAGTGCCACAAGACCCTAAGTTGCAATGAAGATACAGATCTGCATTGACAGAAAAAAGTTCTTACCAGGAACTCCCTAACCTGATGAAATCATTAGCTCATTAAAATATATTATATATATGATATATTTATGTATATATGATAAATAAAATTTATACATATTCTTTAATATCTAACCAGTTATTTATCCATCCAAGAATCAATTCCAAATAAAACTAGTTTTCTACTAGGCTGCTTTATTACATTATCTCCTTTAACACAATTTATCAGAAAAACCTTATCAGAAAAAAATTTAAGAACATTTAGATACAGGTGTGTGCATATGTGTGCATCTGTACATATACTGATAGATACTATACAAAGCAGTCTCTAAAATAGATTTCCTATTCTCAAGGAATGATGAAGACAAATTGTGAGAAAGTCATGAAAGAAGATGAGACATACAAATAAAAATGTACAAACAATTAAAACAACAACAATAGCCAGCATTTGTGTAGCACTTCAGATAATTCTGACTAAGTTTACAATAAATTAATGAATGTTCTATGCAGGGCACATACCTA
The DNA here is from genome assembly GCA_028646595.1 of Phalanger gymnotis. Classification (NCBI taxonomy): domain Eukaryota; kingdom Metazoa; phylum Chordata; class Mammalia; order Diprotodontia; family Phalangeridae; genus Phalanger; species Phalanger gymnotis. The sequence continues at coordinate 56,484,883 of CM053626.1, read as the reverse complement.
AATGCTGCAAGTAATTTTTATTGCGAGCCTAGGTTCTCATTAGGTAACATTTCTGAACCAAAGGAAATTTCAAGCAAAGAGACTTTTTACAAAGTTTGTGTCCTTTTAGTAGGGGAATATTTGTTTCAATTTAACTCAGTAAACATTTACATCAATCACCTCAGGCATGCAAAAGACTGCTGAGTCCTGGGTATATAAAAATGACTAAGACACAGGCACAGTTTTCAAGGAATCTACAATATGGCTGAAGAGATGAGCCATACCAAAAACAATTTGAACTCTATGTAGATATACCAACTGAATGTGATTGTAAGACAGGCGATAGAGTGAATGTCATAAAGTGGATGCTGTGGATAAAATCCATAGTCACAAAGTGGTTTTAACAGGGTTTCATGAAAAGTCTTTGAAGACCTCAATGTTACTTTTGTGTTTGCTATTAATTCATATTATGGCTTTCACATTATATCTGTTATGTAATTTACATACACCAGGTATCTATAATGAACTGAGGCACATTTTAGAGAAAATGAACCATATCTGTACACAATTTTTTTTAATATACAGACCAAGACTATTAGATCCTAAGTTTAACCTGATCAAAGTACTTTATTTATGGAGTTGATCTGACAGTTTTAATACACCAGTACATATGCCATGTGTCAGGTAATTTCCTCAACCCTTCACCAGTGCGGTTTTCATAACCATGGGTACAATTAAACTAATTACTGTTTATCATTTGTATTTCAGAGTTTTCAAGATATCCAGTATGGGATCCTTCACACATCATAAAACTGAAAATCTAAGGATAATGCAGATGCAAGAATGGCTACGTAGAATTTTCCCCCAAACAGAATTATAAAATCAGATGGTAGTAAGAAACAATGCAAAACTATCTGGTCCATTACTCCACTCCAAGAAAGGAGCCCAAGAAGGAAAGAATAGCTTGTTTTTAAAGACATGCAGAGATGATGATTTCATGATTCCCCTTACTAATATATTTCCAAATTAAACGAAACTAAATCTCAGAAAATTCTTTTTTTTTGCTATTGAGCCTCAAGCCTCCTTACTGCAACTTAACCTTATTTCCTGTTCTTCTGTCTTCATTTATGAACAACAGGCTGCATTTTCTCCATGATCTCTTATTATAACTGGAAAATCATTATTATGAGACTTCTCCTCTAAGTAAAACAATAACAATTAACTTAACCTTTGCTGATATTTGATTTTTCAACACTTTATTACCTCTATAATTTTTTTCTGGTATCTCTCCAATTTCTCTCACTTTTTTATTATATTTTATTTTAAAATCCTATTGATTTAACATCACAGTCATTTCCTGATATATAATACTCCATAGAAACTCCTCCTTTAAAAAAACAGAAAGAACTGATGAACTAATAGAGTATTTCTGATAGTGAACGTAACATTATTCATTTGAAAAACTGCCACTTCTTCACTGAGTAGTGATTCATTATTCATCATCAAAGACAAAGATAGATCTCACTGAATTTAATCTGAGTTCAGATGTCTTTTTGTTTTAATTATTTGTAGAGTGAGTATGTGTGTGTACATACACACGCATACATACACGTCATGTATATATAGTGAATAAATTATACATGCATTCAAACATGTATTTTTCCTGGTTCTGCTTTTTTCATTCTTTCAGTTTAAACATGTCTTTCTCTGTTTCTCTTAATTCTTCATAGTTATATTTTCTTAAGTTCAAGTGGGTCACTCTGTGTTTCTTCTATTTCTTCATATTTAAAATTTCTCAAGATACAATAAAAATCCATTAGTTTCACATAACACTAGTTGTTTAGCCAAATCAAAGGTCATCTATTTTTATTAATGAAGACTTTGAAGATTTTTGTTTATTTCCTCTTGTCTTTGACCTCCTTGTGATGATATATAGCTCACTGTTATGGCAGGGTTGAGGCTTTGCTAAGTTAAAGTATATGAATCATTTCATGACTTTCTCACAATTTGAAATTGTTTTCCAAAACTGTTGAATCAATTTATCCCCCCACCAATAGTACATTATCGTGTCTGTCTTTTCACAGCCTTTCAACAGTCCCTCCAACATTGACATTTTGTCTTTTATTATTTTTGCCAATTTGTGGGTGTGAGGTGAAATCACAGATATGTAGTTGTGTTTATAAAAGTCCTGAAGAAGTCTTGGTGGGTTCACTCCCAAATATTTTATGTATTTTATAGTTACTTTGAATAAACTGTTATCATTTCTCCCTGGTGATTTTAAGTGTTGCTATTGCTTTTGGTAAAATTTTTTCATAAGATACCCACAACTTTGGTGTGTTTTACATGTGTTTTCATATATTTTAAAACTGTATTTTTCAGTACCAATGGGTTTTGTGTATTTATTTTGTATTCTGGTACTTTTATTGCTAGCCTCAATTAGTTTTTCCCTGGTTTTGTGAGATTCATGTAAACTGTTATTTAAGTTTTATTTTGTCTCGTCTTTGCCAATGCTTTGACCTTTAAAGTTTCTATTGGATTATTCCTCTTGCTAGAATTTATAGAAATATCTCAAATAGCAAGAGAGAAGAGGTATCCTTGCTTTACTCTTACACTTATTGAGGAGGCATCCAATATTTCTCCATAAATAAATACAGCTCTTGATCTGACAACTATACTTTTGATCATATTAATAAAGAGCCCTATGCCTTTTGAACATAAATGAATATTATGGTTTCTTAAAAGTTTCTTGATAAAGCAATAGGGCTTTGCTATGTTTTATTTTGTCTATACAATTATGTTCAATGTTTTCATAATGTTGAATCCTCTTTGCATTCCGGGTAGAAATTCACTGGGACAATGTGAATTCTTTCATATATTTTTACAATCTTTTTGCTGATAGTTTATCCAAAATTTAACTTGTAAATCCATATGGACTAGAGTTCTTCTCCCTTTCCCCACCCAGTTAGTTGATTTATGGCCCACTCCACTTCTCTTCATTCTTTAGCTGAAAGGCCCAGAAACTATTGATTTTAAAAGTACTGCTATCGTTTTTAGTAAAAATTGTCCTTAAATAAAAGATAATTGTCATTTAGTAATTCTTTAAAATGTTTTTCATAGATCTTTAACTTGTGTTTTTTTTTAAATTAAAAGACACTAAGTATTACTATAGTGTAATAGTAAACACAATAGATTTGGACTTGCAAAATGGGGATTCCAATTCTGAATTTGTCATTTACTCCCTGAGTTCCTTCAAATAAATTGCCTTCTCTACGCTTGAATTTTCTCATCCATAAAATGAGGGAGCTTGAATAGATCATTTCTAAGTTCCTTTCTAGTTTTAGGTTCTATGAACGGTCATTTTTCTGACAACGGATGCTTTCCCATGGAACACACTACACTGTTCATGTCATCTACCCAGCCAAGTATACTGGTAGCCATGGAAAGCAACACCATCAACAGAATCAACTTAAAAGCCCATGAAGGATAGTGATCCTATTAACATATTTAAATGTCAATCCACTCAAAAGGAAGTTACACATAAAACGCTACTTGATCTAGAATGTCCTGCACTATATTCCAGTCCAGAAATCACTTTTATAATGCATTTCAAAAGCCCAAACAGGACTAATTCACTAATCCTGTAAGGTTCAGGAGAGCTGGTGTCACAGTGGTGTAATAAAAGAAGGAAAGGGAGTGGGTATCTACTCAGCAAAGGTGTTGCAGCATTAATGATAGGGAAACTGACCTGGGAAAAAACACCTGAAACCCACAATAGAATCTGTAGATTGAAGAAGGCAAACATGAAGTTGGACTAACTTGCTGGATGATACAAGGCAGCTGATAGAAGAAATACATCATTCCCAACAATAGCCCTACTTAACTTATTACTGCTTGTACAGAAAAGGTCAGCTAGTCATTCTTAGTTATCCTTAAGGAGGCAGCTGCCTTACTAATGGGAGATGTCAAGATTACTAGAAAAAGTAGACTTTATTCACTGGAGACACATCAAGGCATTCTGAGGATCAGAAAAGCCATGGTCTTAAACTTGAGAAGGGAATCATTAAAAGCTAACTGCAGAACTACAATGATAAGATATAGATATGGTAAATAATTATTGCCGAACTTAATTAACTACTGCCATAATGATCGCTCCAAATTAGGGGTTCTTAACCTGGGATACGTGGAAGGAGGTTCATGGACAGATGTCAGGGGGATCTTGAACTTAGGACAAAATTATATCTAATGAAATTTAGCGTTTCCTTATATTATGAATGTCCTTACAAACCAAGTTATATCAGCAGTACGTGTGACTGGCAAAGGTGTCTATGACGAAAAGAAAAAAAAAAGTGAAGAACTCTGATCTAAATGTTGACTCCACGGTTGTGGAATAAACACCAAGATTCTTGGTTTACAAGCTAAACTACTTGAATTACTTCTTTTTTCCCAAAGCACATGAACAAGATGACTTTTCTATCCAGAAATAGAGGAAAATATGAATGAATATCAAACTTTGAAGAAGTAAATTTTCAACTCAGTAACCAGTTTAATTAAATTATGAGCATTAAATAAACTCAAAATGTATTTATAACAAAGACAAATTCAAAGGAAATTTTTACTATATAAACATATTATGTTCCATAAATTTCTTTGGAAGCCAGCAGAAACAATATTACTAATGGTGGTTTATTAATTTTTTAAAGCCACCAATATGGCTGGGAGTAGTGGTACACACCTGTAATATCTACTTCTGGGGAGGGTGAGGCGGGTAGATTGCTTGAGTTTAGGAGTTCTCAGAGAGAGCAGGCTTACATCGCATAAGGTGTCTGCACTAAGTCTGCCACTAATATGATGAACCTTTGGGATCATAAAGAGGTAGATGCTCCCAGATGCCTGCCAATCAAGAGGTTATCTAGGTCAAAGCTTCCATGCCAGTCAACAATGGAAGTAGGTACGTGACTGCTGAACTTCTTGCTTGGGAAAGATAGAGAGATCTAGACAAGAAAAGAAGGGAAAGCCACCAACAAAGGCATCAAAATGTCATAAGGACACACAGATTCAGATACTGGCACAAGAAATACACCATTTGTGCCATTATTATGTCAAAATGTTTATTATTTTACAGCAAAATAAGTTATTTCGATATTATGGTTTCATTGAAAGATCTACTCTTTTTATTTTTAGCTATTTCATTTATATTAAATAGCATTAGAGTTAATAATATTTATTTTGAAAATGAGTAATTGGATTCCGAAGTCAATCTTGAAAAATTAATCTTGTTTACGATGTTCTGCCAGTATATTTACTGATGTAATGACAGTTTTGCAGAATGTAATCACTATATGAAACATGTCTCTATGGGAAAATGCATTAAAATTCAACATGGAACACAACATTCCATGATTTAGTAAGATTAGACATTACCTTTCTCCTTACTTCCTTCCCCTCCCCAAAACCTCTCAAGCTGGGCAATCAGGGTAGGGTTTCCCTGCTCTAAGGAGAATGTGGCAGGGACTTGGGGGTGGTGTAGGAAGATGAAGAGGGATGGTTGGTAGTAACAAGTATAAAACTGGGTAGGGGCTGTCCTAGGCCTTCTTTTAATGTAAATAATTGATAGTCTCTTCTCGGTACCAACTTTCTCCCCATTACTCCTTTATCCTTTCTGCTATTCACCCTGGGGAATCAAGCCACCTGCTTATGGTTTTATTGTCAAAAACGTATACTTCGGAGTAGGATTTTTTGCTTATTTCAACATTTTTCTCTGTGGAATAGGACTTAAGTCTTATACAAAGCCCTTCTGAGGTTTTTAAAAGTTTTATTTTAATTTTAATAACGGAAGACAGAAACTAAAAGGTTCCCCCTACCATACACCATACCCTTTTACTCTCTTGCTAGTTTTTTGTATGTTTTTAAACTTAGACCCTGTAGGGAAAGACAAAGTTAAGTAGATATCAATGGTGGATCTTTGGTGGGGAAAAAAGGAGCTCTCTTAGTTTTAGCTATTAAGTAATATAGATTCTCAAAGAATAGATGACTCTGAAATCTATACATAAGATCCTGTCTCTCCTGAGCTCTAATCTCATATCAGCAATCATATCATCACCAGTCCTGTTAGGAATTTCAAAGTAGGTGTCTCAGAGACGTCTAGAACTCAACACCGCCCAAAACAGAACTCGTTATCTCCAAAATCATTCTGTCAACCCCCTTGTTTTTCCCTAGGTCCTCACTATCCTTCCCTTCTCTCAGGTTTAAGTATTTCTCATTTTCATTCTACATAGTTCTCAATCTTCTTCACCTCACATTAGATAATTAGTTGCTATATTTTGTGCCTTTTACCTGCACAATATCTGATTTACGCAACAACCACCTTATTCAGGTTCTCATCACCTTTCACCTATTCTGATGGTTTCTTGGTCTCAAGACTCTCCCACTCCTATTCATCCTTCACAGGGGCTACCAAACTGATTTTCCTTAAACAGAAATATGACTGTGCTCCCCAACTCAATAAATTCCAGGGGCTATCTTTTTTACCATAGAATAAAATATCAATTCCTCTGTTTGCCTTTAAGGTCAGATTATGCTTGCCCCAACCCATCTGTCCAACTTCATTATACATTACTTTCTCTACTATATTTTAAAGTACAATCAGAGTAGCCATCACTGTTTCTCCAACATGGTACAGCATCTCTCATCTCTGCACTTTGCATTGGTTGTACTGCATGCCTAAACCACATTTTATATAGTGCCTTTCCTCATAATTCCAATCGGTAGTTTCCTCTTACTACACTGAATTGATTTACTTTTTATGTATTTTATAACTACCTATAGATGTATAGACTATCTCCCTTAATGGAACAGAACCTTCTTAAAAGCAAGAACAGTTTTATATTTTGTATCTCCAGTGCCTAGTATAGTGCTGGGCTCATAGTAGGGCTCAATAAAAATTTATTTAAGTTGAATATCTAATCATTGTATTCTGGGGAAATTCTTTCACACAAATACACTTAAAATTTTGATTCTTCAAGTTTTAAACTTAAAAAAAGAAACCGCCATTCACAATTAATAGGATTTAGAGCTGGAAGGAACCTTAGACATCACCTATTCTAATTCTCTCATTTTATAAAAGAAGAAACTAGAGCCAAAGGGAGTTGAGACACTTGGCTCGGGTTGTAAAGGCAGTGAGTAGCTATATAAATTGAAAATCTGATGAAATGAATAAAGAAAAATATCAATAAATATTTGCTTAATTCAATGAAATATTTCTTTGAAAAAACTGGTTAATTTAAATAACCTTGAACATAAAGAGGATTGTTATAAAATGGTATTTATATACTAATAGTATTTATAAACTGCTTATATATACTATTTATACAGTATATCATTTATATGCTAAATAAGCTTATATCTTAACTTTAAAAAAGAACAATCAATAGGCTAAATTTATGTGGTTTGTTATTTCTATGATTAGAAATTAGAGATAGATATAATAGGAATATAGAATAGGTCATTTCATTTTGAGAGCCGGTGTAGATTGAGAGGCAGCCTCATAGCCAGGTTCAAGCCCCTCCTCTGACAAGTAGTAGTTGAGTGATCCTTGGAAAATCACTTAAACTTAGTGTTCCAGACCAGTGTGTCAAACTCCAACAGAAACAGAGGCCACTAATCTGTACGTAGGGAACCCCGTGCTATATATTGACTTAGTATGAAAATGTAATGGATGTTTTATTGTATGCTTTATTTTGTTTAATATTTTCCAATTACATTTTAATCTCATTCTGACTGCCATGTTGCCAGACGATGGGCCCTGAGTCTCCTTTTTTGAAACCTCTGATCAAAAAAAAAAAACTCTGAGTATAAATTGTAGAGAAAGTACAAACGTGCAGTAACAGAAGTAGCTTCCTCATCTAGGGGTTCCCTAGAACCCCCCCAAAAATCACAGGTCCAAAGCCCATTCCTATACTACTTTGAATTGCAGTGTGTTTCACGTTGAACATAAACAAAAAGACCACCATGAAGATAACTGCAGCTTTTGTGCCAATATCTATCGAAACAGATGATGACACGGTAGTGAAATTCTACAAAGAAATGTACAAGATCTTCTGAACCAAGTTAACGTGTACTTTGGTAGTCAAGTACTTCAGTGTGAAAGCAGGTAAGATGTAACAAAAAGAGTGCTGGTAAATATGATTCAGAGTTGAGATTAAAGTAAAAAGACCAAAAGCTTGAAGACCACTCAGAAGCATCACACCCATATATTATGATCACTTTCTTCCACAATACATTCATGAAGTAATAGACGTGTATATAACAAACAAAAAGAAACTGACTAAAGCGACAGGAAGAGACTAATTACTGATTGGGAGTTATTTCAATGCAATAAATAGGTTGAAAGGAAGGTCAAGAATCAATGTCAGATGAGAAGGAAAAAGTTAAGATGATACTGCATGTAACAGTAACTGCTTCAATCTCACCTATTCCAAAATGAAAAAAAAAAACAAATAAACCACAGGTGCCTCCCAAAAAGGAAACAATAAATTCCTGCAAAAGTTTGACCACTGCAAAGCAGTCCCAACAGTGAAGAGCCCAGAAAACAAACTGAATCATTTGCAAAACAATATGGCAAGCAAGCACTTAGTAATTTTTTCATTCAGTCACTTAGTCATTTATTCTAAACAGTTTCACCTCATGCAACATTCAAAGTAGTGAAGGTGAAAACAATTCTACAGAAGGTTTGGTGAGAGGTCCAACTAAAACATAGTATACCAAGTATATTTATAGATGAAATTGTGCAGAGTACATATGACACATTACCATAAAATGTAAAACTTATTAGTGCTTTGATAACAATCTCTTTCCTTCATCATTTTTAGTCAATTAACCTCATTTGGCTTCTTAATACTTTATCTTAGGGTCTCATTTCCCTCCGCTGTCAACTGAGGGAGCTGGATGAGATTTCTAAGGTCCCTTCCTCTTATTTCAAATGCTGTATGATGGTATGCTTTTTTATAAGGAAAATGAAGTAACAGGCTACATATGCGTATTTGAGAAAGAGTATTTCATTGTTTCAAAGGCTTCCTAATTATTTTTGATGGCATGATCTAATAAAAATAAATCACAGTGGTTATTTACTTAGATGAATGAAAAAGATTTAGGTTAAAATCTATGGGTAAGTTTAAAATTATGCTTGCTTTTCAGACATTTCTGGACATTATCAGGTTAAAATGAATTGCAACCTCGTAAGTAAGTAGCATGGTTTTATATATGCCTGCATAGAGGTTTAAAGACAGTATTAACTGTAAAAAGTCAAAAAGCCTTAGGGATGTTCTGGAGGGAGAACAAGCATTTTAAGTGGTAAATGAGGCATTTCATGATAAGAAAACTAATTTTACCAAAGAAACGGGTAAACTGTTTTTTTTATTAAGCATGTGTTCAGAACAGTATTCAACATTATAAAGCAAAATAAAGAATTAGGAGACCTTGTTGATTTCCTTGCAATATCCACAATTAAGAAAAAACATACCATCCAGTGAGGGAATCATTAAAATGTTACGTAATCATATGACAATCAAGAAACTTAATTCTGCATGAGGACAAAGGAAAGGAAGGAAAAAAGGAATAAATATCATTATAAGCATATATTCCTGGCTGTGTGTAGCTGTATGGCTTTGAGCTAAAATGAAGGTGAGGTGAGGCTAGCATACCAGCCGTCATAAACTGTCTCGGCTGATTACTTGGCAGACAGTAATCTCTGTACTAATTACTCTGTGCATAAACACCTCTAAACTCCCAACCTAGCTTTGAAACCTTTGCTCTTAGAAATCTATTGTTCTTCAACCTAGACCCTTCAACCTATTAACTATCTGTACTTCTACATATTTTGCTTGAAAGGCCATGGCCAAGCACAAGTTTTGCCAGGCTTATTTACTCAACCTTTATCTTTTTAATTACCTGATAATCCTAGTCTAGTTGATTCCTAGTAGGATGTAGACACAGATGAGACAGGCTGGCTATGTGAAGGGTATTTACTGATGATGCCTCAATGCAGATGGCAATAAATGGTAATGATATAGGACTTCAACTATATGAACATTTATCATAAGTCTCACTCTGCTCAAAGCTGGGCATGGTCCTATGATTCCATGATCTGAGATTTCTGACTTATATTGCTAAAAATTATGGTCAGAAAATATGAGATGAACTTAATAGAATTATTTTTCTGGGCTTAATTCTGACCAAGAAAGAATTGGTGATATGAAGGTGACAAGAACTTCAAAAGAAAGTTATCAATGTCACCTCAGCCTTTAAAATAATGAAGAAAAGAAAGCTGGGGATAGTCACAAATATATGTTAGAATTTGAAAAAAGAGATTTCAAAAGTATCATGGAAATAAAATATACAATTCCATGAGCAGAGAAATGAAAAGAGAATATGGATGAAGAGGGATGGAAACTAAAAATAAGATTCTGTCTTTGGGAATATTACCAATGACAAAGAAATTTGGAAGATATTAAAGAAACCATTGCGTGTCTGCAATAGGAAAGAAACATGTAAGAAAAATGTCATGATAACATCTCAAAGAATCTGTAACTTACAAACAATAATGACAACAATACGAATTTATTTTTTAAAAGATGTATTCAGAATATGATCAAGAAGAAATGCTTAGGGAAAACTAAAATGTTCACTGATAAGGAAAACCGGCTTTCTCCATCAAGGAGTCTTCAAAATGAAATAAGAGGAATACACATCATTTCAAAAGAAATTAAAACCCAAGACATGATAAGGATACAAAGGGATCATTTGGAATAAATTCCAAGTCTCTAGACTTATCGATCAACAAATACCTGAAATTCTAAGTCTTTAGATTTATCAGTCATTCAACAAGCATCACCATGTTCCAGACCCTGTGTACTACTCAGGAATATAAGACCAAAATGAGCCCCTAGACTCAAGGAGATTACATCCTATCAGAGGGAAGAGACAGCGTACACGTATACACAAATAAATACTAGGTAATTCGTGTTTGGGGCTGACACTAGGAGGTGGTAGGAGTTAGGCTTCCTGTAGAAATGTGTGCTTGAGCTGGAATAAAGGAAACTAGGAAATTGAAGAAGTGAAAATGAAAGAGTGGATTCCAGACAGGAAGGATAATGCAAGGGTACTGAGAGTTTGGCTGGACTGTAAATAGGAAAAAGAATGTGAAGAGAGGTTGTATGGGGCACGTTGAGAAGTTTTCTAAAACTGAGGAGTTTACACTTGATCGTAAAGGTAATAAGTAAACTTTAGAATTTATTGACTACAAGAGACTCATAGTCAAAACTATGCCTTAGGAAAATCCCTTCAGCACCTGTCTGGAGAACCAATGGAACAGGGGAAAAACTTGAGGCAGGAGGCCCAATTAAGAGGTACTGAAATGATACAAGTGAGAGGCAATGAAGGCTCAAAATGAGAGTGGGGTGGGGAGGGTGGCTGTGTAAATAGAAAGAAGGGAAAGAAGAAATGTTGTGGAAATATAATAGACAAGACTCCGCAAATGACTGGCTATAGCGGGTGAGGGAGTGAGGCATCAGGATGTCACCTAGGTGGTGATCGGAAGAATAATACTATCCTTGACACAAAGAGGGAAATTGGGTAGATTTGGGGGGGGGCATATAATTAGTTACATTTTGGATACGTTTAGTATGAGATGTCTATAAGTATCCATTCAAAATGTTTGTAATAGAGAACATCTTATATAAGTCTAGACAAATGACATATCAGGATAATGAAAAAACTTGCAGATGTGATCCAGGAACCACTGCAAGTCACCTCTGAGAAATCATGAAAAATAGCAGTGTCAGAAAACTGGAGACAAGAAAATGTTATAGCTTTCAAATGGCCGAACAGGTGAAATCAAGAAAAATTCTAGCAGAGTACAGGCAGCAAATGGTTTGTGAATATTTAGAAAAGAAAGTAGTGATCACTAGAGACATGAATTCATTAAGAACAAAGTATTCTCATTTCATCTTTTTAATAGATTACTAGACTGACCCAGAATTGATCAGAAGGAAGGGCATTTGGATCAGATTAGATTTGAAAAAATCATAGGATCACAGAATTTGAACTAGAAGGACCCTCAGAGGGCATTTAGTTCAACCACTACATTTTACAGATGAGGAAAACAGAGGCCCAAAGAGGAGTGACTTGCCACATAAGTAGTAAGCACTGGAGGCAGGATTCGAATCTATACCCTCTGACTCCAGAGCCAATGCTATTTCCACTGCATCATGCACAGTGTTTTCAGTGATTCCCAAGCTTCTCACTGCTGGCAAAGCCCATCCATTTGAGAACAATATTCTCTCAGTACTGGTGTGTGGTGGCAAGGACAATGAAAAGGTAGTAGTTATAAGTAGTCTGCAAACTAACAACAAAGAGAGCTTATAATAAAGAAGGGATGTAAGAGAATCACCAAGAACCTAAGTATGAAAAGAAAATGAAATAAGCCTGTCTACCAAGAATGGGAGAGATCACATTCCTGGCCAGGGCTCACATGGTTATTCTTCCCTCCCCACAAACAGAAAAAAGTAACAACAAGAAAACCACAAGTAGACTGGGATGGACCATCTATGGAGGATTTATGGGAAATTATTGACAAGAATCACACAGGATAAAGAGGGATTACAATCTGTACTGGAAGAGGAAATATCCACTCCAATGCAATAAGGAATCCACCAGAGTAGTGTCCTAGCAGTTGAAGGACTGTTACACAGACTGTGAATTTCTCAGGCAGTTGACAAAATAATTCATAATATCCTTTCGGTAAAGGTGAAGAATGATAATGATAAAATGATACAGTTGGGCTCCTAGCTATAACAATATAGTATAGTTAGTTGGGTGCCTAGTTGATTCAACAATATACAAAAAAGATGGATACATCAATATCGACCTAGAGAGAAATGTGCAACCCGACTATCTTCAGCTTTACTCAACTCAACATTTTATCAGTAACTCAGGACAAGATTTTTCTAGCATGCTTATCAAATTCACGGATGACATATAATTGGAAGAGATGGTGACTACATTGGATGGCAAAATTAGGATTCTCAAAGGTTCCCAACAAATGATGAGGTGGAAATTCAAAATAATGAAATGCAACAGTACACATATGTACTTATATATACTATGACAACTGTAATAGGAAAAGAATGGGGAACAACTGTTAGTCAGTCAGTCAGCCAGAGTTTATGATGTTCCTATTTTATGCTAGGTACTTAGCTAAACTCTAGAGACAAAAAAAGGGAAACAAACAAATAAAAACAGTTTCAGCTATAACAGCAAAACCATGCAAACCACTATGTACAAACAAGATATAGATATACACACACACAGTTATATATGTATATATAATATATTGGGGATAATCTCAGAGGGAAGGCACTAAGATGAAGGAGGACTAGCTTGACAACAGGTCATATGAATCAAAGCCAAGGGCTTGAAATAACTACAAGTAATGTACTAAGTCCTTTTTAGGTAAGAAACTAGGTGAAGAGCACCAAGCTAGTTCAGATACAAACTAGGAGCTTAGAGTCTACAAGACTGTTTGAAGACACAATAGCAATGAAAAATGCGCTAAAGAAGTATAAACAAATTGTTATTTGTTATATGAGGACGGGCAGGTCATTAGCTTAGAAAAGCTGGGAGAAGATTTCCTAGAAGAGATGACATATGAGCTATGCTTTAAAGAATGGCTATGAAGAATTCAACAGATTCAAGAGTAGTGGGAATGACATTCCAGGAATAGATAAAATTGTGAGCAAAGGCACAACAGCAGGAAAGGATGAAGTGTGTAGAGGGGACATTTAATTGTCCCGCTTTTCTGATGTATAAAGGAAGTGGAAGGATGTAATAAGAGATAAGGTAAAAAGGGTAAGGGGACACCAAACTGAAGAAGAGTCTTAAATGCCATGCTAAGCTTAATATGAGACAAAAACATGACATTGCTACTAAAAATGGCAATGCCATCCTAAGTTGCATTAACAGCAGCACAGTAATCAAATCAAGGTAAGGCCTCTTCTCAATCTTTACTTTTTCTGACTTGTGCAGCATTTGCTATGGCTGATCACCTTGTCCTCCTGAGTAGACAGTGGACACTCTTCCATACCTTGGGTTTTCAAGATACTGCTCTCTCAGTTCTCTTTCCAAGTGACTGTTCTTTCTCAGTCAGATCCTTTGCCGGATCTTCATTTCTGTAAAGACACAACTGTGGGTGTCTCTTAAAATTCTTGGCTCTCTTCTCATTCAGCATTCTCTCTTCTTGGTGAACTCATCAGCTCCTATGGTTTAATTTTTGCTTCTCTGAGATGACTTAGATTTTTGTACCTAGTCTCTTGTCTGAGTTCCAGTCCTATAATACATTTGAACTGGATGACTGGCATACACCTCAAATTCAACATATCCAAAACAGAAATCATTATTTTTTCACTTAAGTCTTCCCTCACCCAAACTTCTCTTTTAATGCTGGAAGTACCAACATCCTCCCAGTCTCCCACATTTGTAATAGTGGTACAATGGAAAGATTGCTGGGGACAAGGTCAGAGTATCTGGGTTTATAGCCCAGCTCTGCCGCTCACAATTTGTGTGATCTTAGGCAAATCGCTCAACTTTTCTAGGCCTCTCCAATCAACCATAGCTCTAAACATGGATGGCCATACTTTTGTTCTTGCCATCACCCACAAATATTTCATCTCTGCATTTAAGAACTCCCCAAATTCCTTCATCCAACCAAAATCTCTTATCATTTCATCTCTCCCCATGTCTTACTGCTATCTAGTCTAGGGCTGGGTATATAGATCTGGGTATCATATGAATTAAAGAACATAATTACATCCACAGGAGCTGATGAGGTTAATGTGAAACAGTATATAGAAGACAAGAAGGGGGCCTAGGACAGAACCTTGAGGAACACCCATAGTTATGGATGATGAGCCAGCAAAGGAGAATTAAAAACAGAGTGTAAACCAAGAAACTAGTATTGTGAAAACCAATAGAGGAGAGAATTCTCCAGAGAAAGAGCATGGTTCATAGTTATCAAATAAGGTAGAGAATCAATAAAAGACCATCGACCATCAGATTGACTGTTATGAAATCATTGGTAACTTTGGAAATGGCAGTTTCAGTTGAGTGATGAAGTTGGAAGCCCAATGTTTATTCTCCTACCTATGTGACTGTTGCTCAGTCTGCTTTGTAAAATGTCCATCCCTTCCACGCCCATGGTAGATGTCCCCCAAGACTCAGTCCTGGTCCTTTTTTATCTTCACATCAGCTCCCATGGTTTCAATTACTCTATCTATGCAGGTGGTTCCCTGATCCACCAAGCTGATAAAGCATGTCTATTGCCCAGATTATGACATACATATGAATGGGCAGTTCACTGAGAGCAGGCAGTGCAAATGGATAATGAACTAGGCTCAGGATTGATATGAAGAAGGATGGCAGGGTGGACTACCTCTGAGAAATCATACAATGCCTCCAATGATCTGCTTCTTGTAACAAGTCATTTTTATTATTATTACTTATAATATTACTTCCAACTATCCCAATAATATTTGGCACTACATAGCACTATGCAGTTTACAAAGGATTTCTCTTGTCATTTTTTTGCACAGGTTACACATGATAAAAAAAATTCTGCCTCTGCCTAAAAAAGAATCTGTCAAATGTTTGGTTGAATTAAAAACTGACAGAAATACACTTGGGTGTTACATGTTTAAAAACAATAAACTCTGATATTTTATTAGGGTTAAGTTAATAATAAACCATATATGTGTCCTAGTAAAAGCCAAACTCAGGGTAAGTTATTAATTTCCTACTTCTGGTTCATTTGGGAATGTGAGTTCTGCTTACTGAGGAGATTGTGGAAATTTCATATAAAATGCAAATATTATAGAATGAGGGGAAAATTTCATCTGGCTTTCTTTTAACAGCTTAAGAAGTTCCATATAGATTTATATGAACTACTAAAAGAAATTGTCTAAAGCAGCATCAAAGATCATTCTATTAGCATTGCAACAACCACTTTAATTATGAAGCAGTAGTGAAGAGAAATAACCTGGGAAAAAGTACATAAAGTGAATGTGTAGAGACTCTGGAGTAGGAAGAGTAACTGAAACCTTGAAAAGTAAACAATCATTTGCCAAGGAAATGTTAGCTACAGAAGGGTATCTTGCTCCCAACGAGATCTGAATTTTACATGATGGAAAAGATCATTTTGAGGCCCAGATCCCCAAAAGTCTCAGGGTCAAATACTTCACCTATTAGCTTGACATTCAGAAAATATGCCTAAGGCCTTGAGAAAACTAATCTGGCCTAAGGAGGAGTTGCTGTTGGAGATTATGCACCAACTTTGGCTTTATGTTTTTTAAAGCATTATAAATACTAACTGCTGGGGTGGTTAGTTTCTGGTGTGACTCCTTGGTTCAAAAAATAATCTCTTGGGGGGGTGGGGGTGGAGCCAAGATGGTAGCTGGAAAGCAGGCACTAGCATGAGCTCCCTGCCAAGTCCCTCCAAAAACCTATAAAAAATGGCTGTGAACTAATTCTAGAATTGCAGAACCCACAAATTAGCAGAGGAAAGCAGGGCTCTAGCCCAGGACAGCCTGGATAGTCTCTGGGTAAGATCTATCCCACACGGAGCTGGAAGCAGAGCAGCACGGAGCAAAGCAGAGCCCAGCGTGGGCGGTGTAGACCAACCAGACCAGGAGCTGGGCGGACCATGCCCTAGCACCCTGAATCAGTGAGCTG
>CM053626.1:56444361-56467628 GCA_028646595.1 Phalanger gymnotis | reverse complement strand
GGGCAACCAGAATATACGCCATCTTAGAGTGGGGGGGAGGGTAGAAATGGGGAGAAAATTTGTAATTCAAACTCTTGTGAAAATCAATGCTGAAAACTAAATATATTAAATAAAAAAATGAAGAAGGTAAATTGCAAAAAATAAAAATTAAAAAAATATCTTAAAATACCATCTCTTCATTGATAACAAAGAAGAAAGCATATTTGCCTTTAAATTGCATGCTTAGACACAATACACAGAATTTAAAGGATAACAGAGGTGGTTGGTACATTGTTTATAATAGGATTCCCTGGGGGAACACAATTAGAACCATAGATGTAGCTAGAGCAGTAGTTCTTTGCCTAGGGATAGCAGACTATTCATGAGTTTGTGGACAGGTTTCAGGGGATCCATGAACTTGGATGGGAAAAAATGCTTATTTGTTTCAGTATAATTGGTTTCCTTTCTAATGCCATATGTTTTGTTTTATACATTTTAAAACATTCTGAGGTATCCATAGACTTCATCAGATTGCTAAAAGAGTCCATGGAACAAAAAGGGTTAAGGATTTCCCATCCAAAATGAAAAGGAAATTTAGGGATCCTCTAGTTTAATTCCTTCTTTTGACAGACAAGAAAACTGACTCCTAGAAAAGTTAAGTAATTTGCCCAGGGTCTCAATAGCTAATAATGAGCAGAGCTAAAATTTGAACCCATAACACCTCTAACTACAAGTCCAATATTCATTCTGATGCACAATTATTTAATAATTAACTTTGCTAATTAACAGAGCTAGGAAGCTCATTTAAAAATTTCAAGTTAACTCTCAGGATGCTAAAGAAATATTTCATATAGAAATTGTAAATAACCAAATTTATAATCAACTTATATGCACAATATTTTGTATGTAATTTATAATCAATTTACATACATAATATTTAAGTGCAATAAGTTATGAGTTTTTAATGAATTTCTCTTCAATGAATTTCTTGTCTTCAATGAATTTTTTAAAATATAATTACCACATTAGCACAAACCGCTGGAAAAAGGAACTACAACGTACAATATTACTACCAAAAAATTTTAGAGGGGCAGTTAGGTGGGACAATGAGTAGAGCACCAACCCTGGAGTCAGGAGGACCTGAGTTCAAATCCAGCCTCAGACACAGGGACACACTTACTAGCTGTGTGACCTTGGGCAAGTCACTTAACCCCAATTGCCTTGCCTTCCCCAATCCAAAAAAAAATTTAGAAAACTTTGAATATAACAACTATTCTGAACATGAAAAACTTCAAATCTTTCATTCTTAATTATGTAATAGGTTTAAATTTTATTAAATACCCAAAAGAAGCCAAGGATCTACCATTTCATTTTCCTATGCAATGCTGATAATAGCGTTTCACTACTTAAAAGGTTTTTCAATGACTCTCCACTGCGCATTTCCCAATAAAGTCCAAACTCTTTTGATTAGTATTCCAGAAGCTCCATGCCTTGCCTCCAGCCTCATTTTTCTTAGGAAGCAGCACGGTGTAGTGGAAATAGTGCTGAACTGGGACCAAGAAGATTTGGGTTCAAACCTTGGTCCTACTATTCACTCCCTATATGAGTATGGACAAGTCGTTTAATTTTTTCTTTGGGTTGTTTCACATCTGTAAAATGAGAGGACTGTACTAGACTTTCTCATCTTCAAATCCTTGCTGATATCATTGCCAAACCCTGGAATGGCTTGCCATCTTCACTTATGGAAACCTGCCCATTACTTAAGCTCTACCTTTATTACTCCTCCTTTATGAAGCCTTTTCTAATTCCCCCAGCCAAAAGAGTTTTCTGCCACTCCTGAAATTTGACAGACCTTCCTTTGTACCTTTTACGCATTAAATTATGTTACAATTCACTACATCCTTCTCTTAAGTTACTCTGATGCCTCATCATTATGTGGACGCAACCTTGAGTTCTCAAAAGCTATATCAGCACAGTGCAAAATATTGGCAGGTCCTACCAAGCTGGAAAGGTTGTGAATACAAGCCAAGCAATAGGCCATAGGTATATCTGTCACAAAAAGATTAGCCTCATTAAGAACACTGAGGTTCATCATTGGGAGGCTGACCATTCAGATGTAGTCTACTAAGAAGGGAGAGAATGAAATCTGTTTCTGTTACTGTCCTTCATAAGCTGGCTTCAGAGTACTGTTCTAGCTTCATTCTACATTACTCCCCTTCATGTGCTTGAGCCATATTGGCCTTTTCAATGTTCCTTACCTACAGCACTTCATCTCCCATTGATAGGTCTTTGCAGACTGTCAACCATGTCTGGAATAAATTCCTTCTCACCTCTAACTCTTAGAATCCCTAGTTTTCTTCAAAGCTCAACTCAAGTACCACCTTCTACATGGATCCTAGTCCCTTTAGCTACAAGTCCCTCCCCTCCAGCTTCCTCTACCCTTGGATTTGTATTTTTTACTTACATACGTATATGTTGTCCCTCCCAACAAAATGTAATCTTGTTGAGCACAGGGAGAATTTAATTTCTGTCTTTGTAATTCCAGCCTCTAAGACAGTACCTAGAACATAGGAGTTTAATAAATACCTACTACTTGATTTCTCCTACTAGATTATAAATTCCTTGAGGATAGGGCCCATGTCTTTGTGTCCATATTTCCCTCGGTGCTTACCATAAAGCAAGCACTTAGTAAA
Organism: Phalanger gymnotis; assembly: GCA_028646595.1. Lineage (NCBI taxonomy): Eukaryota > Metazoa > Chordata > Mammalia > Diprotodontia > Phalangeridae > Phalanger > Phalanger gymnotis. The sequence goes on along the minus strand of CM053626.1, from coordinate 56,464,956 downwards.
TTTTCATTGAATGGCATTTCACTGCATTTAGTAAAAGATTACCAATCAATAAACATTTATTAAATGCCTGCTATGTTCCAGGCAATGTATAAAATTTGAAGTTCTATCTCAAATATTCAGGAGCACTACAACTTAATCTCCTTCCCCTGTCTCCCTACTCTGAATATATACAAACACACACCCATCTTACTTAGCCTAGTGAAAGCACTCTTTATGCTGAAATACAAAAATTAAATACTGAACCAACAACAAATTAATGTTAGCTTTTTAAATTACATTTAAATATCTTTAAAACACTTATCTAAATATATTTAGGTGATCTTTAACATTTATAATCTGAACCACACATATCTCTTATGATTTATATAATTATGTTTAGAATATTTATTTTCTATTACTTATTTCTATTATAAAATTTCCCCTTTTCACTCCTTAGGTATCCATCCTTGACAATAACCCTCTCCTAGTATCCTTTGACCACAGAAAATGCTCTGGAAAACTAAACTTTTTAGACTCTGGAAATCTGAAGGTGAGAAGAGCCTCACTGTGTTTTACTATATCTAGACTGCTCTAGCTGGTCTTCATTTTATTTCCTGACATCTGGTCAGCTATTCCCTCTTCTATATTCATCCCAGTTTTCCAAAATCAAATCAATACTTGAAGAGCTACTGAAAAGGGCATGTTAATCTATTCCCTGATGCCTCCATCCATCAATTCTATTAATTTCTGAATCAATATACTACTCCCTGGCCAGTGCTCCCCTCTATGTGCTATTTCTCTCATTAGAATGCATGCTCCTTGAGGGGAGGGAAAGAATTGAATGTTTTTGTATTTGTATTCCTAGCATACAGCACAATGCTTTGCATATAGTAGGCCCATGAAAATGCATTTTAGAAATGACAGACCATGGGTCCTATTGCACAAAAGAACCTTAGCAATTCAGCACCAATAAGAGCTGAATGTTTTCTCAGTGTGCATGAGCACAAATTGTTTCACATGTCCAATGAAACGGCACCTTTGCTCTGAAGCATTCCATGAGCTCCCATCATAAGTTAACACACCCTTCTCTGTCATAGTACTAGTTATCTCCCTAAAGACACTTTTAATCTTCCTACTTTTGTAGTGCAGTTACTTGGGAACGAATATTATCTCCCTTTAGTTGATTATAAACTCAAGTCAACTTTTCATCTTTATTTGGATCCCTTATACATACAGTCCCTAGTATACTCCCTTACAAATAATAGGTGAAAATGTTCAATGAATGTTTGCTGAATTCAGTTACTAGACTGAAAAATTCTGCAAGTTGGGAAAGCCATATTACATGTATATATTTCACAAGATGAACAGATACATAGAATTAAAGTAATTTGCAAAGGTTTACACAGGAAATCAGGCAAAGCATCTGCGATTATAACTCGTTATCGCTTGATATCAAGTGATCTTTGTAAGGGACTATCAGAAAATACAACTCCAGATGGACCACAGGACTGTTGTGAAGATCGCACATAAAGTAAACCTTAAAGTGCTGTAAAATGTCAGCTTTAATTATGATTATTGTAAAAATGCTAAGGTTTTATGGATAATTTTAGGGGGGCTATTGTTCCTCATTTGGGTTTATATGTTATTCAATACATTTTAACCATGTACCTGTAGTAGTGAGTGACACTACAGCCAAGCTACTAAAATCATTATACTTTTGAAACTTTGCCTCAATTTCCCATTCTTCCCTTTTTTGTTAACTGGGAGGGAATTCTTACATCCCTCTGTAACAATCTAAAATTTATAGGTTTGCCTTATCAAGAGAAATAAGTCATCACTCGTCTGTTCAATAGAAAACATGAACTGATAGCAAGGGGGAAAAAATGTGAATAGGAAATCAAATACTCCGTTGCCTCAGGCTATATGCAAGAATTCTCATAAGCAAAGCATTTTCTGATTTTGTCCTGGTTAAAACCAGTTTGTCTGGGATTGGCTCAGTCGCTCCAGTTCCAGCTTTCCCAGCCACCCAGGGTACTGATGTGACCTCTGTCACCTCTATGTTAGAGCTGGATCCAGCCAACAAAATCCAATACATGTAAGTATTTGTCCCTTTATTATCCAGCACCTTCAAGGGCAACAGAGAAACAAGGAATCTGTTGCCTATTCCAGTTGTTTTATCCTTGATACTTTTCACTTAATCCTTGATAAATAGCCAAAGAAGTAACCAGACTGTAGTTAGAGGGTCAGTAGCAGTACCATCCGAATTTGAGAGCTGAGATTTACCAATTACATGAAATCTAGATGAGTATCTAACTGTTAACCAAAAAAAAAATCTGTAGCTGTTACTTTGAATCACAGAATCACAGAACATAAAAAAAAAACTATACAGGACCTTAAAGATCATTTGCTTGGTCACACAGAAGAAACTGAGGCTCGGAGAAACTACATGATTTGCAAAGACAACACAGCTGCAGAAGCTCCACATGGATGGGTGGGACAGACACAGTCACTGCTTCAGTCTGAAAGAATAAATCTTGTATGGTGAAGTGGACGGCTCATTTCACTAAGGATCTAAATGGGGAAAAAGTTAAACCCCAAGTCTTTGTTACTTCTCAGGTCCTTTTCTCTCTTCCCTTTATTTTTCTCCAAGAGCTGATGAGGAAATTAAAGGTGTGATTAGAGTTGGTGGAGAATGAGGGGAAAAGAGACTTTAAATATTACTTTATTAGAAACCAACATTACATAGATAGTATACAGACAAGACATGACAGATACTGCAACCTAAAAAGTACTAACACATCATAGGACCTCTTTTTTCCCCTTTTGCACTCTTTTACATAACTAAAACAAAAGTACTAAAGTCAGAGGCATAAATTTGGTGGTAATATTTTCTAATATCAAATATATACCAAATATAAACCAAAAGATAAAAACTATACTTGTTTAAAAAGATAGAAAACCTTTCTAAAGAATGTATCTAATCATTCTAAAGAGAGTCTGAAAAGCTGTATTACTGAATATCAAAAAAGGGGTAAAAGAACAAGTGTAGCGGCACATTTCTATGTTGATTTTAAGTAAGTTACTTCTACTATAAAAACTTAATTTTACCTTTGAAAAAAAATTAGTACCATATAGCAAATTTCTAAATTTACTGAACTTAATGAACTAGTCACAAAAAAACAATTTTATCACATAATTTAAAATATATATGAGATAATTCATTACATGACATAATCATACCTGGAGATAACTAGAGTTAAAAATGTGTTACATGTATATGGGTGAAACAAAAAGAGAGATTCCATTTTTTAATTAAAAAAAAAACCAAGCTTTACTGACAATAACTAATGGCATAGATTGCCATTCATATTATATTCCCATTTAAAAATAGTAAAAAGACAGAAATAAATGAGGTTAATTCAAAGAAGTGGCCCTTTTAGTTTTACTTTAATATTTTAAAACATTCTATAACATCCTATACAGTATAACTGCATTTGATGATATACAATTGTGTGTTACCAAAGAACTAATGGATTCTAGATTTAGTGTGCCAGAATATGATCCACATTCACATAACACACATGTAAGTGCCAGAAAACATGTTTAAGTATAACTTAAAAATTTGGAAGACACAGATATAGATATATGTGTGTCAATTCTGTATGTGTGTGTGTGTGTGTGTGTGTGCGTGTGCACACTAGGCATGTATATTTGTACATATTTACATCCATGTGTAATTCTTTAAAATTTTGAGTCTCCCCAACTTGTCCACACTTAAAGTTCAGAGGCTACACCCACCCCACCCCACCCCTACCCCCATCTATGACTCTTGGTCTCTCTCTCTTTGAAAAGCTACTTCTCTTCATCTCAATTAGGCTGGAAGTGCAGGTGTTAACTTCCAGGCCCAAGCCCACTACTCAGTCAGTGTAGGAGCTCTGACCAGCTCTGTTTCTCACTTGATCAGTTCACTCCTTTTAAGTAAATTTTTCGCACCCCTCCCTCCTGGGCAATTAACATATTAATACAGAACTTAGTGTGAACACCAAACTGCATAGCTCACTGTAGCTATGGAGCATTTAGGCAGGCAAGGTAGATACAGAACACTGACCTCGGAGTCCATAAGACTGAAAATTCAGCCTCAGATTCTAATTAGCCATGTGACCTTGTGCAAATCACTTAACTTCCGTTAGTCTCAGTTTCCTCTTCTATAAAACAGAGATAATAAAACAGTACCTCCCTCCCAGAGTTGTTGTGAAGAACAAATGAAATAATATCTTTAATTTTTTTAGCACAGTGCCTGGCACATAGTAGGCACTATTAAAATGTTAGTTATTATTATTATTAATCAGAACTCTGATCTCAAGAGATACAATAGCCTTAGCATCCCAAATAGCTGGGATTATAGGCATGTGCCACCATGCCTGTCAGAATATGAATGATACAACTAATATAAATTGATTGACAAGTTACTATAATTTTTAAACCATATTAAAGACACTGGTGGGCAGCTAGGTGATATGGTGAATACAACACTGGGCCTGGAGTCAAGAAGACCTAAGTTCAAATGTGACCTCAGAGTTTACTAGCTGTGTGCCTCTGGACAAATCACTTAATCCCATTTGCCTCAGTTTCTTGGTCTATAAAATGAGCCAGAGAAGGCAGTGGCAAACCACTCCAGTATCTTTGCCAAGAAAACCCCAAATGGGGTCATGAAGAGTCGAACGTGACTAAAACAACAATATATTTTGCTGTGTGTGTATAGACATACATATGTATATATGCATATATATTTAATCTGTTTTACTGACTCTTCATCACATATTAATTTAAATTTTTACTCAGATGAGAAGTAAAACTTTTCTTAAAAACTCATATCCTATACTTTCATAATAGATAATGATTCAAAATTCCATATCCCAAGAAAAGCTGATTTTAACTTAATGGCCACTGACATGGTAACTTCCTAGTTATTCACTGGACTGCAAACCACAGGCCAATCACGGTAACTCAACAAGTTTACACTTAAGTTACTATGTGAAGTGTCTCATCAAATAATGACAGTCAATCTGGCATAACTGGCAGCTCAAACAAAACCCATGGCTTCACGAGGTAGTATTGCAACAGGAATCTGGTAGGTGCTGCTTGAGCATAACTACGGTAGAAGGTCACAAAGAAAGTATCCAAGGAAAGTCAATACTCATTCCTTGCACATAACATTCTTAACTGAAAACTGATAAATTCTTTAAAAAGAAAAAGAAAACCACAGTTCCCTTATAAAACTATCATTTAATTTGTCTTGCAAAACATATACCAATGACTATTTCCATTATTACTGTCCCCTTTGCCATCTTTGCCATAGCTGCAACATCAGGCTTTTACAGTTTGGTATTCATGGAAAAGGTTCCAAACTCCACTGATCTTAGCTAAATCATGCAGGAGCTATGACAGCAGTAGAGGCTTATCCCTCCGTTCCACAGAGGTGAAAACAAAGACTTCTGTATTTCCTATCCCCAGGAGAAGCACCATGGAGCAACAACATGGGGTGGGGAAGAAAAAGAGAACACATTTGAATGAAGTCCAACTCAGCGGCTAATAAAGTCACTTCTTATTAAAGTCTATTACAAAATTTCCACTCAAGAAACAACAAAATAAAGACTAACAATCATGAAAAGAGAGAGAGAATGTATATGTTACGTGTGTGTGTAGGTGTAGAGGTATCCCATAAAATTCTTATGAGGGTTGGAATGGTATGGTAGGAAGAGAAGGAGAAAGGGGAGGTTGCAGAAAAGATTCCTACTGTAGAGCTTTCCACTGTGTATTTTTTTCTATGTTTTTTATTTTTATTCCTATGTTTCCCAGTACTTCCTAACTTGAGAGAATTTTAAAATTTAATTGTTAAAAGAGTTAAAGTCAAACTGAAAGCATTTCCTACCCAAATGATGTACCATGTAGCTATAAATAACATAATAACATTTTTCCTTTAACCCTACATTACCTTAAGCCTGGGGGTGGGGGACATGGGAACGGGAGAGAATTCATTTCATTTTGAGGCTTTTCTGATGAAGCTGCCAATTACTGGAATGCTTCTGAGATACAAATAACAGTACAAGGTCTGAAACCTTCCTCCAGACCCAAATTCAATTAAATGTGGTTCACAAATTGCCACAGCGTGGAAACATATTTTTTGTTGTTTTTAAATAATTGTATTGCTCTTTCTTGTACCTGATCTACATTTCCAAAAGTGTCCATTCCTTGCCCCACCTAAGAGAGTTACCAGAGTGTAAAAATAAAAATCATAAAGAGGAAAATAAAACTGTTCAATAAAACTCATCAAGAGTCTGATATTATGTCTTGTTCCACACCCACAGACTCTCAACCTCAGTGAACCTGTATAGCTTTATGTACTTGGTTGTTTACATGCTGTTTCCCTCAGGAGAATGTGAGCTTCTTGAGGGCAAGGATGTTTTAGCTCAGTACTTAGCAAAATGCCTGACACTTAGTAAGCAGGGGAAGGTGTCTTACACTTAAATATCTTTTGTCTATAAATTTAAGTAAAATTTAAACCAGCAATGGAAAAGGGGAAGGACAGCTATTAATTAAGGAAGGATTGATTCTAGTACCCAACAGAATAAAGATTTTAGTTAGAGTCCATATTCAATCACCCTGGGTAAACATCTTCTAATTCTAACTTGGGGGTCATCACTGGTTACTGGGGAGGGGTATGGTAATCAAAGCCAGTACTATGATTAACAGCATTTTACACCTTCAGTGTAAAGACACAGTTTTCACCTGATTATGGACCACCCTGCTCTCTTTCTAATTCCTGCATCAGGAACTAATGAAAGAATGCTGACTTTAGGTTTACAAAATAAACCTGCCAGTTTCAGACAGCTGATGCACAGCCCCATTACTAAAGAGCCAACATTAAAATCTGGCCCTTGTGAGGCACTCAAAAGAACAGTAATCATAAAAGCCAACAGGAAGCAATTTTCATGTTAGAGTCATGGAACTGCCTCACCCAGCTGGTTAGCTCTCTAGTTTTTTTTTTTTTAATGAAACTGGAAAATAGGGAAAAGTGTTTTTTTTTTAAGTTGCACTGATTTTCAAATTTCAACTACTATAGAATTGAGTTGGTGTTTGTGAATAGCATCGTACAGATGGGAAAGATAGGTTATCCCAGAAATAATTGACTACTTTCTGTACCTAGGAAGGCCAAGGTGTGGTAGTGTTGGCAGTTGTCAAGGTGTCTGTTTGCCCAACTTTTATCCAGCTAGAGCAAAGGTAATGAGCTCACACAGCATAAGGCAGTGGGAAAAGACAGTTTTAAAAAGTCAGGTTCCTCAAATTAAATGTTCACTATTTGGTTGACATATACATTATGGTACATGACCAATTCCAGGAGCTCATGCAAAAATAAATGACAAGAAATACTGCAGAGGCAAGAATGGATTCATTTAACCAAGATTGACTGTTTTTCTCCTTCTCCCAATGTACATAAGGTACAACCGAAATAATGAAAACAAAGGAAATAAAATGAGGAGAAAAAAATATTTTAGGAACTCATAAAATACTAGCCCAAAAGGAAATCTCCAGACAATCTATAATGCAGACAAAAATAATGTGAATTAGGACTGACCAATATGCCCTTTAGTATGTCTAGACTGAGGGAAAATTTCTAGGGTTTTATGACAGCAAGAAGATAGAGAGGGAAGTAAGTTATCCATAGAAAATCATTGGTGAATCTGCTTTCTTAGAGAAGAGCCTGACACTGCAATAGGAAATTAAGAAGTGTTTGTATGTGTGTGTTTGTATTTAAGTTCAGAATTAATTGTGCAAATTAGAGTTATCTCTAAAAAGTGAGGGGGACGGACTGAAGTTTATGGGGATGTAGGAACCCTAGCATTCAACAAATCCTTGCTTATAGAGAACAGAGTGAAGGAACCTTCAAAAAAATCTAATCACTATGAATGTTTTATTAATGCCCTGCTGACTATACTTCTGGAGAGAAAAAGAAATGTGATTAGCAGATTATAAGACATGTTCTTCAAATAAGTTTTTAAATTACTAAACAAAAATGTATTGTTACAATATTTTTAGAGGAAAAAGAAGCGTTAGAGAAAAATACTTTTAAAAATTGTTGTAGTACCATCTCTTCCTCTTGAAAAATAAAAAATTTCTTGCAGCAAATTTTGATTTTTAGATGATTGAAAACAACAAAATAATTGGAAATCTAAACTTTTTCCTATTAATCACACTGGAAAATATAAGCATACAGTCAATTATATATATATATAATATATGTATGTACATATACACACATATACATATGTGTGTATATTTATATATGTGCATTATGTATGTGTATATATACATATGTATACACACATAAAAATAAATTAACTTCAATTTGAAAAAGCTAAGACATAGTAGCTGAAACACATTTTACCACAAAAAATTTAAGATACAACACTTTAAATAGTCTGGTTTTATGGTGGTTTAACAATTAAAATTCAACTATTGCTTTTTTTTAAACGAGAAACTGGTAAAATCTCTCTTAGCTGATTTTTAAAAAGGTAACATATAAAAAGTAACAAGCAATTTCACTTGGAAAACTATTGTTAAAGTGATGTTAATTATGTCATATGGCACACTCTGAAACTTTTCATTTTCTGAAGTTATATACCCTACATATTTGCAATATATAAGTGGTGAATGATAGGACTATGTTTTAACCGGAGTTCCAATTCTGAATCCATGGAGAAAAGGAAATTACAGAGAATGCTCTATGATAATTATGCCAAACTGAGCACTCTCATAGAAAAAGGTTACCAAACTTGTCATATAACTCCCTTTGGCAAGACTGCAAATCTAAAAAAAAAAAAGAAAAAGAAAAAAGAAAATATTCTTCTTTTAAGTCTAATGCAAATGCTGTTTCTGACCAGAATAGAACTAAGAATTAAATGCAGATATAACTGAAAGCCACAGGGCTGAAGGCAAAGTTAGACTTAGGTAGGCCATTCCTTAAACTTGTTGCTAATCCTGTCTAATCATCCTAATTCCCCTAATCTTCATAGGTCTTCAGCCAAAGGGGTCTTTTACTTTATTGGGGGAGGAAGGTACCCTGACTTAAAGATCTGTGCATTCTCTAGTTCCTCCTAAGTATTACCAAATTCATATCCACAAGGATATGAAAAGAGGTGGTGGGAGGAGTTTCCTTTATATAGATGGTACACTGTGCGACTCAGGCTCATTAAAATCATGATAAGGTCATCCATAGAAGCAGGGGCACTGTTTGCATCCAATGAAGTCAGGTAATGTCTCCATTGTTCCACATTGCTATGGTCTGGTGACAGGAACCTCAACTAGAACAAGCTTGCCCTGCATTTTACTTTGCATTTAGATTCCAACTTTGATAAAGTCACACCTTAAAAGATCAGGAGTACTATGCAACACAGAGATAGCAATAAAGCCGCCAGCCATTCCCATACTCTGACAAGGCCATTAAAAAAAGGAAATCAGAACTTGCTATATTCACATCACAAACTGCATTTACACTGCCAGACTGTTTGTAATGTAATCACAGCTACTAAAATCCCTCCTCACATCAAGGACTTCCCACATAAGCAGAGGCAAAAAGCAAAACTGATTTTTACTCCTACTTTCACCTTAATGTTCCCCCAAAGGAGTCGATTCCCAAAGCCATACTGTCATTTTTAAATAGACCCAAAAGAGTTTTTTCATCCCTCTCAGACTGCCACTTTCATTCTCAGTGACTCCCAGATTTCAGTCTAATCCCCTTTGCATTCCCTAAATCTCCCTCAAAGGATCTAATTCCCCTCCTACTACAAATCTGTCTTCTAAGAGCTACCCATAGAAACCAATTCCCTCTATTGCTTTCCCTCACCATAGTCCCCAAAGATCCAATCCTCTTCTCCCTAGCTGTTTTCCTTTCCAACTGTTCCCCAAAGAACTTGACATCACTATCAGTAAAAATACACTGCAAGGAATACTACTAGGGCAGAAAAATTATACAAGATTTTTAAAAAATACTATAACTCTTACATGCTTAAACCATCCACTAAGTAAGCCAATACAATATTTTTGTACTATAATAGAAATACTTCATTCTTTTTCATCATACAAACAATAAAGCTTTAACAAATTTATCAAGACAAAATTGTGTTTTAAATTTAAAAATATACACACGAGGAACAGGGATTCTTGTTTTATTTGGGGAGGGGGGCTATAAAACAATTTACTTTCAGTCACTTAACAAAAATGCTGTCTCAGTCAAAAGCGTTATTGGTTTGCTGGTGTCTGATCAAAAACTTTTAAAAACTTTGTGTTTTAGCTCCACTATCCACAAAAGCCTTCCCTTGATGCATGGTGCAAAAGTGATCTTGGGTTCTTGAAAGCTAAAGAGCAGGGTGCAAATGCTTACAGTTCCAAAAATCTAGAAACATTTTTCAATACAGGTAGAATAATCTGTATGTTTGTTATCTGAAGGGTAGTCTAGCTAATTTAATTCACAGAAGCCTGTTACCAGGCTGCCCATCTTTTGAACATCTTTTAATGATGTTCAAAATACTTAAAATTCCTTGGGCAAAAGGCAGGCAACCTGTCTAAGCAGAAGGGTACCTATACCAATGGAAATCAGATCCTCGAAAAAAATGAAGCTTGCTTTGGCTCACTTTAAATAAAATGGATTAGAAAAGTCTTCATCGTTTTATTGTATCTGCACTAAGATTTGAGAATTCTGAAATGGATTTTTGTAGTGATTTAATTTTTGAATGCCTTTTGGAGAATTTTTAAAAAGAGTTATCTGAGGCAGAAAATGAATGCATACACACCCTGTGGGAAAGTGTTCATTAAAGTATAAAATTCCATATAGTAACATCTGGCAACGAAAATTCTATCTCCCCACCCCAATTTTATCCATTAAGCAATTGGAAAAGAGGGTATATTCAAATTCCCATAAAATATCTGAAGTTAATATTCAAAACATGTTTTTCCTTTGTTTCTTTTTTGGTTTGCCTAACAGAGTTATTCAAACACAGAATTCCTAAAGAAGTTAAAACATTTCCTTGAAAAATGGAGGGAGTGCATGCAATTTATGAGGCAATATGGCTAATCATTTTTTGGAGAGAGAGAACTGTATATTCCATTTCTGGTACTTAAATATCTTAAAGTCTTTTGCAGAGAAGTCAGTTTTAAAAGCAAAGCATCTCAAAGCATCCCAGTATCTCTATGCTACTAAAGATCCCCCAAGAAAATCATTTCTTCCAAGAGTCTTGTTTATCTTACCAATGCAATAATCCTTGCATCTATTCTAGTCAAAAGATGACTACCTTAGTTCAAGACTTAGTTCAAGTCTCCCTTGCCTCTTGGCTAAATTACTGCACTAGCCTCCTGAGTGTCCCTCTTATTTCAGTTTTTCTTCTTTCTAATACATCCCCTATTCTCAAATATTCACATGGATATTATTTCATTCATTTAGAATCCACTCCACTAATCATGATGCATCCATGCTTGCACATCACGTGTAACCATCATCATCCATGGCCTTAGAGAAGTTTGCCCTAGGAGCTCTATCCAACTAGTTGGAATCCTTCGCACTCTTCCCATATGTGGTGAGTACCAGTGGAGCACTCTGGCCACACACCTGCCACCCTTACCACATAAGCAGCTCATTCCTTGAAAACATCCTTTACTGCTGTCCTTCACAATTCCTCACTGGTTCCATATTGCAACCTACTCTTATCCACACAGCTGCCAAAATCACATTCCAGAAGCACAGGTTTGACGATCTCATCCCACTTCTACACCTCCTCACGAAGCTCCAGGGGGCACCTCTTTCCTCTAGGGTAAAATACAAACTTCTTTGTTTGGCATTTTAAGTCCTTTGTAATCTGGCTCCAGCTTGCCTCTCCAGCCTTATTACACATTACTCTTCTTTACATACTCTATATTCCAGCCAAATTGGCCCACTTGCTGCTCTGTTTTATGCAACACTGCATTTCTGACTCCATACTTTTGTACAAACTGCCCCCATGCCTTGAAAGTACTCTCTCACCTTCACCTTGCAGAATCCCCAGCATCCTTCTGAATGCAGCTCAAGTCTCATAGCCTATTCCTAACCCTTGGTTTTTAGTGTCCATCCTTGGAAATTACTTTGATCTACTTGGCATATATTTTGTTTTTACTTATCTACAAGCATGTTGTTCCCTACCCTCGCTCCCCATGACGCAAACTTCTTGAGGGCTTGAGGGCAAACTTCTTGTTTAATTTTGTGTTTTTATCTTCAATGTCAAGCATAGTGCTTAGTATATAGTAAGTACTTAATAAATGCTTACTTAATGAATGAGAGCAAGAAGTTTCCAATTATCTAGACCTAGGAAAGAGGAAAAGAAATGTGGTAAATATGCCTTCAGAAGTATTTCAATAGTTTCATAAGAGATGGAAAAAAGAGGTTTCATAATATAAATATTTATATTATTTATATAATCTAATGCAAAAAAATTGAGGAGGGAATTTAATGTTCCACATAGAGGAAATGTATGGATAGGTTTATTTTTCTGTGAATGACAGAATGAGTTAATAATTCAATAAGACTTTATTAAGTATGTACTCTGTAGAAGGCAGTGTGTTCACATAGTGGAGAGGAGGGATATTCACTGTGAACTCCAAGAACACTGTGGACTCAAAGCCTTCCTCCGACACCAACCCATGGGAACTTGAGCAAAGTATTTGTTTCCTGGGCTGGGTTCTCTTCATCTGTAAAATAAAAGGCCTATAATAATAATATTAATATATCTAGCATTTATTTAGAACTTAGGTACTGTGCTAAGCACTTTATAAATATGACCCCATTTGATCCTCACCAAAACCTGGGAGGTAGGTACTAATATCATTCCCATTTTACAGTTCCAGACACTGAGGCAGACAGAAGTGACATGATTTGCCCAGGGTAACACAGCTACTAAGTATCTGCGGCTGGATTTGAACTCAGGTCTTTCTAACTCAAAGCCCAGCAACTCTATCAACTGCACAACTCATATATCCTGCCTGATTCCAAGTCAGACATTCTTGGCACACTGGACTACATGCTTCTAAAGATCGACGAATGTTAGGAGAATAAATGAATGAATCCTATATAAGGCAGGTAGCTAGTACAGCTATGATTCACCTCTTACTGAGGAGGAACCCAAAATTCATCCAATATCAATGAATTAACTGAGGTCACAGAGACAGAAAGTAGCAGAGCCTGAATTTAATTCAGGTCTGCTAAGTCTCAGCCCAGTGGTCATTTCCACTGTGCCACATTGATTCCCTGTTGGAATGACCCTATCTGAATAATATTAACTGTTCTAATGAATTTGGATCAAAGTGGCCACTTATAATTAGATTCATAAATAGGTCATAATAGGTAAGCCATCTGAGGTCTGGTCACAGTCCAAATCATAGGCTCAGAGGATTAAAGATTTAGAGCTCAAAGAAACTCAGAACCTCTAATCTGACCCCTCTCATTCTACCCATGAGGAAACTGAGGGCCAGAGAGGTTTAGTAACTTAGCTAAGGTCATCTAGGCAGTAAAAAAAGCCAGCATTTGAACTCAGTCCTGTTTCTAAATACAATATTCTTCTTTCCATTGAAGTATTACTTGCCTCTAAATCATTTAATAGCACTAAGATCTTAAATTTAGTTCCTCTAGTAACAAACTGGGCCCAGTGCCATCTAATATATCCTTCTCTCAGAAGCTAGCAGAATACATACTTAGATAAACTCAGTATGTAAGAGAGAGATTCCTATAGATATAATTCACACGTATACATGCATACCTTTGTACATACACTGTCTGAGTAAGTTACATATATTTATAAAATCACGTGTATATAGTACATATAATTTGTCTTTATTTATTGGGTGAAGGTTTTTTCCATTTCAATTTTGTCTTTGCATTCCTAGAACCCAAGACAGGACTTAGCATATATTACACCTTCAATAGATGTCTGTCAAATTGAATTGAGTGTATACATAAATGTATGCAAATCTATAAATACTCTAAGCATCTTGGAGTATTACATACAGTCAAAAAGGTTATTTTGGATTCATTGGCTGAAGAAGTCAGGAATGAGGTCAAGAAACACTCTTAGAGAAAGAAAATAAAACTATCCATGAAAGGATTTGAGAATTTAGGCCTAAAACTCATAAAAAATCAGCAGGAATCAAGGAGTAAAATAGTAAGACTATAATATCAGAGAAATGGGGGATGGGAAGGGAAAAGATAGTTAAAACACAAAAAGTTTCAAGGGATTTACTCTGTGTAGCATTAAAAATTATGATAGGAGAAAGGTATCTATATTTTGAAAAGGATACTCTATAGGTTAACTACGACAACACAGTTCTAAAGAATCTAAATTGTGACAAATAGGTAGGATTTTTAGAAATGTCCTCACTGCAAAATGGGCTTGTTTTCCTATGTGAAGAATTAAAAAAAAATCCCAGAACTGTGCACACATTCTTAAATGTCTTGTTTTTACTGTTCAGGAAATGAGTTCCACTTTAAATTACTTACCCAGCATTTACCCTATTGCCATATCAAGGGCTTATTTAGCATATTTACGAGGATTGGCCCAGGACTATTCAGTTCTCAAAGGCTGAAATGCATAGATGTGTCCCACGAATCCAGTCGGCGGGGCTACAAACCAGCTACTGGACTGAGGTGACCTGAGATCTGATTCCACTGCAGCAGCCATCAATCTACAGTGGTAGGGTTATCTTACCTAAAAGAAGCCCTCCTCGATACCACAGCGTGCCAAGGGTGTTCACAAGGTGCCAACTCTGAATTCCCTCAAATAAGATTCCCCAAGAAGGTTTCTACAGCCTTGAATTATTCTTCTTTAAAAAGGACAGACATGTCCTTACTATTTGCTTGTGACTCTAAACAAAACTTTCCCACAACCAGACTGTTTCTTGGACTTCTAAAAAGTTTTTGGTCAACAATAAATCCTCTGTATGAAATAAAGATTCGCTTTGGGAGATTATTTTGTTGATGATTTTAAACAGTTGTTCCTATCAAGCTATCAACAGTCATAAACTCCAAGTAACACTTAAATTTATAGCACTAAATACTTTCCAGTCAGTCTTCCCCTAGGAGTTTATGTAAGGCTAACATACCTTTAAAAACAGCTGCCCTATATAAACGAGTAATCAAATAAATGACGGGATGATACTTTCACAAACCACATTACAGGTGCTTAGTAACAGGTTTCCTATGCTGCCTTACCTTTCACTCCAATTTATAAACCTTTAAACTTTGCATCTCATTCCTACCTGACCAAAATTTAGATATAACTGACGTGCACATGCAAACATCCTTTCTGTTTCTGATGCCAATGGTATTAATGCTTCATTTCCAAAAAAGACTTGCTATAAGCCAATATGTTAAATCAAATAAACTTCATGGCACTGCAGGACTACCACACACCACACTGTATTACTGATGTGTTTTTTTAATCATGTTTGAATTAGTAGTAGCAACACTGCTTCCCTCTGTCCCCTTCTGAACTTACTTCTGCTTTTAAATGCAGTTTACTTTCTCAACTCTTTAAAAAAATCAGTATCACTACCTTCCCACTCCCCACCTTTCCCTTCCAAAAATAACAAATAAATGTAGCCAAATAAAATACATTGGTTATGTCTGAAAATGTTTATCATCTACATATCAGATTATGCACTCCGAAAGGGCAGGGACTGTCTTTTTTTGTATATCCAGCACCTAGCACAGTGCCTTGGCACACAGTAGGTACTTAATGAAAAATGCTTACTGAGTGACTGAATAGCATACAGTTCACTACTTCTTTGCCCACAGTGGAAGTATACTATATTTCATTAGCAACCTTTTGGAGTTATGACAATTTATTGCATTAATCAGTTATTAAGTCTTTCAAAGTTATTTTCCTTTGTAATATTGTTGGTATTTTGTAAATTGTTCCAGTTCTCCTCATTTCACCCTGATCAATTCATACAAATCTTCTTGAGCTTCTCGGAATCCAATTTTTTTTTATCGTTTCTTAATGGTGGAGTAGTATTTCCTTAAATTTATATAGCATGATTTATTCAACCATTCCCCAAATGACAGGCCTATATTTTGCTTCCTATTCTTTGCTATAAGCAAAGGTTCTGTTACAAATATGTTTTGTACACATGGGTCCTTTCCTTCTGTCTTTCATATGTATACGTTTACTAGGAGGATAACTGCAACCTATGCAAAAGGATGCATAGGTTCATGACACAGTTGATATAAGTCTAAATTGCTTCTCACTATATCTAACTTTAAGCTATTTTACTTCGAAGAGTAAACAATAAGGAGAATAGTTTCAAAACAAGAATTAATGGCACTGTCCTTTTTCAAGTTCATTTTTAAAACAAATTGTGAACATTTTAAGAAATTATAATCTTGATTTGTTAAGTTTACTGAAAATTAATAATTATACTTATGCCTTTTATATATTTTTATGTCTAAACTGATAATATTAAAACTTACTAGGCAGAGCTACAGTTAGCAATAAACACTGGTAATAAAAACAGGAGCAAATAAGGCTAGTGAAAATGAGTTAGGCAGGGTAGTATAATTCATGGAGGGGGATTAATGAGACTATTCATTCTCTTACAATCCTATGGGCAAGGTCCAGTGGGGAATGCACTGACATTTTCAGTCTCACTACTCCACAGAGATGTATGCATCCCAGAAGCATCTCTCAGCATAAATATCTTATCACTATTCTGGACTTCATTTAACAATACCAACAACAAAATGAAATGGTTAATAATATTAATGCTACATGTTGAGGTCATAAGACTATAAATTTATTTCAAAAACTTTTTGTAAATCATAGTTTATATATAAAAATGAACATTAATAGAAAGTATTGAACATAATTGCATTTGCAGGAAACAAGAGTATATTAATTGGTCTATTTGGCTGGGCATTTCAATAAACACTGGATAAAACATTTTTTTTGAACTTCCAGCTACTAAAATAAAAATCTTTTAAAAGCCAGAGGAAGTGGGAATCTTTTGTTTTATAAACAATGAACAACACGCTTTCTGTCTATTCATCAAATACAATCATCACAAAGGACCAGACATTTGCACATTGATATGGTAATGATATAAGTACTTGAAACCTATGCTCATAAGAAGTTAAAGATAGTAAAAGTCCTAATTATGCCAAAGAGACAGAACTCAATTGCTAATTTCTCAGACTGTATATTTAAGCTTCTTTATGAAAACTTGGGCTCTTGGAAGAGATAATTTCCTGAATTTTGCCCTTCCCCTTCCAAAGCAGATAACGAATTTCGACAGAGGTAATTTCTTATGGCAAAATTTCATTTTTATATATTTGATAAAGGAGACAACAACACTGTTCAACTTTACCTATGTTAAGCAGCCAGGTGGGACAATGGATAAAGCAACTGAGCCTGGAGACCAAAAGACCTATGCTCAAATGCAAGCTCACATACTTATTAGCAGTGTGGTCCTGTGTCTGCCTCAGTTTCCTCAACTGTAATATGGGGATAATAATGGCACTTACTTTTTAAAATAATATTTGTAAAATGCTTAGCACAGTGCTTGGCAGATAGTAGGCACTCAAAAAGTGTTCATTCCTTTCCCCTATCCCCGTCCCTTACCTGAAATTCATTTCGAGAAATACGTATTAAGTACCAGTTATGTGGCAGGTGCTAGAGTTATAAAAATAAAATCATCCATGCCCTACAGAAGCCACTATTCTACAAAGTCCATCAAAAAAAATATTCCAATGGATCTATGATCTCATCTATGTGGGTATTCCTCCAGTGATGCAGATTGTATCTCATCCGGGCATAGAAATCCTCAGTTATTCTTGCCCATGTCTTGACCAGCAGGGGTCCAGTCAACCTGCAAAAGTCCTTTCTTTGCCTTTTAACATAGGAAGAGTTCCATATCCCAATTAGTCAATGTAAAGATACAATGAAATTTTAGCATAAAGCAATGTGGGCTACAAGCTGTAATCTCTTTATGAGGTGTGATTCTCTCTAATTGGTTGTAGAAAGGATTATCTAATTAATGGGGGAAAAACCATGCTTCCTGGGTTCTTAAGGAGCTTAAGGAATTTCAGCAATGGACCATTCAACTGATAAACCAGTCTAATGGTGGAAGGGTTCTATTTAGTTGGGAGCATGTCAGTTAAAGAACTGTAGCTGATTCCCCTAAGATGGAAGTACTCCTGGAGGAAGAATGGGTAGGGTTTCTTTCTCTGTCTCTCTGTCTGTCTCTGTCTTTCTCTCTTTCTGTGTGTGTCTCTCTCTCCTCCCCACGCACACCCCATATCTTTAGAGATTATAATGATAGGAGACGACACATTCAGATGGAAGAGTCGCTCACCTGAGGGAAAACAACTTTAGGGAGAATGACCTCTCATGGCAGAGAAAAATGACAGTTATGGACTCTACAAAGCCACTGATCCCCAGAGTGAATCTGAGAATTATACCTATACCTAAAGGGAATTTCATGAAGATTCTGCGAAGGGAGAAGGGAACTTCTAGTCCTCCAACAAGAAGCTGTGAGTTACCCTTTTACTATATGTATTCTTTACAGGTATCTCAATACCTTTGTATTTTGATTAGGCAAACTTTCCCAATAGGTCCTGTGTATGTTTCTGAAAGAATGCATCCCAGACATTTTGGATGAAATTAAAAAAAAACCCTACTGTTACTGCTCTACCATCTTAGCAAGTATCTTTGCTAAAAACCTAATTAAGTCTGTCTGACTGTTACTGGCAAGCACAGTAGTGGGGACTTATCACTGAGGGTACTAGAAACCCACCTTTGGGGTTACCCCTAAAACACTTAAGAGTAGTTAATCAGGGGTAGAGCCAAGATGGCAGCTGGAAAGCAGGCACTTGCATGAGCTCCCCACTAGGTCCCTCCAAAAACCTATAAAAATGGCTCTGAACCAATTCTAGAACTGCAGAACCCACAATATAGCAGGGGGAAACAGGGATCCAGCCCAGGACAGCCTGGATGGTCGTTGGATGAGGTCTATCGCACACAGAGCGGAGGGGAGCTCAGCTGGGGCGGCAGCAGGACCAACCAGAAAAGAAGTTGGGCAGAACAGGACCTAGCTCCCTGAATCAGTGAGCTGTGGCAGTTACCAGACTTCTCAACCCACAAACACCAAAGACAACAGAGAAGGTTAGTGGGAAAAGATGCAGAGGACAGAGTTCACGGTTTGGCCACCACCCCAGGGGCAGTGGGGGAGGTGCAGCTACAGAACTACAGCTGCAGTTACTTCTGGCCCCAGGCCCACCTAGTGGGAGGAATTAAGTGGCAGGTCAGAGCAGGAGTGCAAAGCCTGCTTAAGATTTGCGTCAGGTCCAGGTTGGTGGTTCTTGAGGAAGGAGGAGTGCTGGTGTGGCAGAGCTGGCTGTATAGAAATAGCTCTAAAATCAATGGCGCATCCCCTCAAGCTTGGAACAAAGTACTCTTGCTCTATGAGCAGTCATACCCACAAGAAAAACTCAAGGGTCAAGTACGTTGGCTGGGAACATGGCCAGGCAGCAAAAATGCACTCAGATTCAATCTCAGACTTTGGAATCTTTCTTTGGTGACAAAGAAGACCAAAACGTACAGTCAGAAGAAGTCAACAAAGTGAAAGAGCCTACAACAAAAACCTCCAAGAAAAACATGAACTGGTCTCAGGCCATGGAAGAGCTCAAAAAGGATTTGGAAAAGCAAGTTGGAGAAGTACAGGAAAAATTGGGAAGAGAAATGAGAATGATTCAAGGAAATCATGAAAAACAAGTCAATGACTTGCTAAAGAAGAACCAAAAAAATGCTGAAAAAAATATTGAAAAAAACAACACTTTAAAAAATAGACTAACTCAAATGGCAAAAGAGTTCCAAAAAGCCAATGAGGAGAAGAATGTCTTGAAAGTCAGAATTAGCCAAATGGAAAAGGAAGTCCAAAAGACCACTGAAGAAAATACTACCTTAAAAATTAGATTGGAGCAAGTGGAAGCTAGTGACTTCATAAGAAATCAAGATATTATAAAACAGAACCAAAGGAATGAAAAAGTGGAAGACATTATGAAATATCTCATTGGAAAAACCACTGACCTGGAAAATAGAACCAGGAGAGATCATTTAAAAATTACTGGACTACCTGAAAGCCATGATCAAAAAAAGAGCCTAGATATCATCTTTCAAGTAATTATCAAGGAGAACTGCCCTGATATTCCAGATCCACAGGGCAAAATAGAAATGGAAATAATCCACAGATCACCTCCTCAAAAAGATCCCAAAAAGAAAACTCCTAGAAACATTGTCACCAAATTCCAGAGCTCCCAGATCAAGGAGAAAATACTACAAGCAGCCAGAAAGAAACAATTTGAGTACTGTGGAAACATAATCAGAATAACACAGGATCTAGCAGCTGCCACATTAAGGGATCGGAAAGGCTTGGAATATGATATTCTGAAGGTCAATGGAGCTAGGATTAAAACCAAGAATCACCTACCCAGCAAAACTGAGTATCATGCTCCAAGGCAAAATATGGACTTTCCACAAAATAGAG
>CM053626.1:56397860-56443861 GCA_028646595.1 Phalanger gymnotis | reverse complement strand
TGACAGATGGGAGGGCTGACTGGGGAATGGGGCAACCAGAACATATGCCATCTTGGAGTGGGCGGGAGGGTAGAAATGGGGAGAAAATTTGTGATTCAAACTCTTGTGAAAATCAATGATGAAAACTAAATATATTAAATAAATTAAATAAATAAAAAGAGTAGTTAATCATTCTGTGGGGTCCAGGACTAACAATCCAAGTGTGAGCAATAAAAGTAGCCCCAGAAGGGCTGCTACATTGAAACCACATGGAAATCAATGGAGCACAAAACTGTCATTGATTGTCTCTTGTTCTCACTATAACACATCGTCTCATCTTTTATTGTTCTTATTATGATGATAGTGTTGTTGACTCGTTTCAATCATGACCGACTTTCCATGAACCCATTTGGGGTTTTCTTGGCAAAGATACTGGAGTGGATTGTCAATTTCTGCTCGGAGCTCATTTTACAGATAAGGAAACTGAGGCAAACAGGGTTAAGTGACTTGCCCAGGGCCAAACAGCTAGTGTCTGAGGCCACATCTGAACTCTGGTCCTCCTGACTGCAAGGCCTGGCACTCTATCCACTATGCCACCTAGCTGCCCTCTTGTTATTAATGTACATGACTCATTTTCATATGGAGGTGGACCCTGGAATTTCAAAGAGTATTCAGAGCTCAAGTTTTCTCAGGGTCTATCATAATAGAATGGTTTGGGGCATGGTGCTGATATAACATACAATTATTTCTCTAAGGCCCTTTTCATAAGGAGCAATTAATGATGAAAAATGCTTTATGTTAAGGAAGAAATGCATATTAATTGTCAAAGAGTGTCAGATATTGCTGCCAGTACGGATGAACCTTTTGATACTAAATAGAAGCAGGAGAAAGAACTTCACTTTAATATAAACTGCCAACATTTTACTGTGTTTGAAACAATACAAGCTTTCAGATAAGATTTAGACAGTTTTGGAGAGAAAATGATCTGTAGTGCAAAAGTATTGTTTTAGGTCTGTTTGTTAACAATGTAGAATATCTCACTTGTGTAGGAAAAGTTTAGTGTTATGACATGGCAAAGAAACTAGAAAAATATAATTGTGAAAAAGTGAAGATTTCAAAATTAAGACATAGTTTGACCAATTAAAAATAGTAAATTAATAAAAATTAATTTGCATATATGTATATATGTATATATATATACACATATATATATATATATATATATACACACACACATATATATACTTAATGCCTAAAAAGTATGGTGGTGGTCATTTGTGTCCAATCTTTTGTGACTCCACTTAGGGTTTTCTTGGCAAAGATACTGGAGTGGTTTGCCACTTACTTTTCTAGCTCATTTTAACGATGAGAAAACTGAGACAAATAGGGTTAAGTGATTGCCCAAAGTCACACAGCTAGTAAGTAAGTGTCTAAGGCTGGATTGGAACTCACAAAGATGAGTCTCCCTGACTCCATGCCAGACACTCTATCCACTGAGAAAGCTGGTTGACCCAAAAGACTCCCAATTTGGTAGGGGAAAATTGGAGAATTATGGATTTATAAGTAAAAGATGATTTTAACTTATACTCACTGAAGCTTTGAATGTACTTTGAGTTATAAAAAGTCCTTGAGAGCAGGAGGTGCTGGTTGAAACCTCTGTAATACAAAGGCATCACATAAAACAGCAGGAGAGGAAGAGGAAGAGGGAGGTGAGTTAAAGACAAAGCAAAAGGGCTGGAAAAAGCAGTTCAGACCTATGGAAGTCCAAAGCAGTCAGATGAAAAGTTTAAGGTGAGTGATTCTTGATTGGTGAGAGAAAGCTGATTTCACGGGCCAAGCGGTCCAGGGACAGCTATTATAATACCCTTCAGCACTACCTAGAGTTGGGAAAAGGTGAATTTTCTCATTGTGGCATGTTGCTTTCTACTGCCACCTCTGGTTTGAAAAGAAAAAGCAAAGGGGACTGACAACACTGGTGTCCTGGTGAGCTGCTTAAAGAGTGAACCTAAACTGTTTTGTTATGACCTCAATTTTAAGTGAACAGTGCGACATCTGGGTGAATAACCGGCAGAACCCAGAGATAGCCAGACTGATGAACTTGGCAGCTGTATGGCTTTAAGAAAACTGCTATTCACTTACAGTCTAATACTTGCTAAATGCCCTTTTAAGGGTAATGATTAATTGAAGGCACTTGTAAAGGCTATGCAGCGAAGATGATTTCCCCAGATGAAGCATGATGAGGATCAGTAGTCAGGCAGTTTGCGGAGTAGTTTCATGTACAGCAAATGTTCCTGAATGGGCTAATATTATTGAAGCCTGCAGTGTAGAGTTCTGAGTTACACTTAACACATGCGTTTTCCTCCCTCACGCTCCCCTGCCAGTGAATGAGTATGCCCACACTTCACCATTAACTATTGAGTATACTGGAGGGACAGTGTGATCTGGGTTTATGTACGTGTATTGTGTTTTATTTCTTCATTTATATATGTGCTTTGATACATCATCTATACTATTATTATTTCTTTTTCCTTATCACTAAGTAACATTATATTTAGGGTGCCAAAGTGTTATTATTTTGAGTGGCTGATTATGTAGATAAAAAACACATTGGATGGGGGCTCATTTATTAAGGGGGAATATGGCTAGAGCAGTGTGATTAAGGGAAGTACATTTCACCTTCAACAGAGTTGTTCCTACAGTCCTGAAATATTCTGAATATAACTATGTAGCAGTAGTGTATCTCTGAAAACATAAAACTGTTAGTGTGAAAGCAGGTTAGAGTCATCTAGCTAAATTCAAAGAGAAGTAAGGATGTCTGATGCTCTTAGAAATTAATTCGAAATACTACTGTAACACACATTTGTCTTGTTACATTTTGTAGGCACTGGAAGAGACCAGCAGACATAACATTACCAGTATACTGGCAACAGACCAAGTATAAGGAGTTAGCTCAATCACAAAGCCGGCTACTTGGTGTGACCTCATTGGCCATGGCAACCCAATACATAAAACAAAATGTAGTACAATTTAACAAATTAAGATAAATCTAAGCTAAAGACACAGCCATAGTAGCTGGAAAAATAAGAAGCTTCACATAGGAAGCAACAACTGAGATGAATCTTGAAGGAAGCTAATGAGTTTAAGATACAGGAGAAGAGGAAATACATTCCAAGCATGAAGGTGAGCCTGGACCAAGGCTAAGAGCGACAAAGGGGGGAATATGGCAGAAGCAGAATAGAAGAGCTGGCAGCTCAGTTTGGTTGGAACATATAATACATGAAGGGGAATAATATGAAATGAGTCTAGAAAACTAGTCAGATGAGGGCATCAGACGGTGGAACCAGGCACCTCCAGTCGAGGGCATTTATTCCAGAGATAACAGGGAGCTAATGAAGCCTGATGAGCAGAGGGAGTGACAAGGTAAGAATTCCGCCTTCGAGAACACTTTGACAGTTATGTGAGGAATGGAATAAAGAGGCAAAACTCTGGAAGAAGGCAGATTTCCAAAGGCACTATTGCAGTCGTACAAAGAGGAGCTTAAAATCTCAGTTAGAAAAGCAGAAGTGGGTTGTGAATAAAGTAGAACAACTGACTGAAAATGCAGGTGGGGATATAAGGAAGATTTCAGAATAACTCTAAGGTTTGAACATTTATTTAAAAAAAACATAAAACCATAGTGTCCTTCTAATAATGAAACATGATCTAACTCACGGGTAGGGAATTTGTGGCCTCAAGGCAATATGTGGCCCTCTAGGTCCTCAAGCACAGCCCCTTGAATGAATCCAAACTTCAGAGAACAAATCCCCTTAATAAAAGGTTAGATTCTAGCTCTTGACAGAAAGGTGATTGACTCGGGGTGCAGCATGATATCAATTTTCTGGGCATGGCCAATGTAGGAAGTTGTTTTGTTTGACCGTACATATTTGTTACAAGGGTTTTGTTTTTCTTTGTTTCTTTCTGTTTTTTTTTAACCAATGGGGGAAAGACAGGAGAGAGAAAAGTTGATTTTTGTACATTAAAAAATTAAAATTTAATTATGAAATAAAACAGACACAATCTCAAAAAAAGAGAATGTGTGTCCTCAACAAAAATAAGGGAGTTTGGAAGAGAAGCAGGTTTATGGAGGTAAATAATTAAGTTCTGGTTTTTTGCCTATTGAGTTTGAAATGACAACGGGATGCAGGTCAAGTCTATCAGCATGTAGATGGTAATGCCACAGTGGAATTGAAGAAATATTAGGGATGGATATAAAGATTTAGGAGTCGTCTCCATAGAGATAATAAATTGAAGCCAATGATGAGATTACTAAGACGGTGTGGAGAAAGACGAGGGAGACATCCAGGTTTAGTGAACAGGAAAGAGAAGAAAATCCAGCAAAGGTGACTAAACAGGGGTCAAACAAAAAAAACCCACGAAAACCAGGAGAGCACATCCAGGAGGATGGGATGGTCAATAGGGTCAAAATCTACAAAGATTTAAGTAGGCTGGGAAGATGGAAAAACCCATGGTACTCAGCAGTTACAGACTGTTAGTGATGCAAACAGAAGATTGTGTGGAAGGACTGAGAAGTCAGGGGGAGGCACGGAAGTGACCACAATGAATGCAAAGGACTTTTTCTATTAAGTTCATTTTGCTACTACAACAATGACATTGTGTCAACTACAAGTTATGTCATCATTTCCCTGATGTCATGGTCTTCTTCGAAAACAAAGGTCAAACACAACCTGTGAGTAGACCAAGTTGCCTGAATTGGGACCCAGCTAGTTGGGTAACTCAGCTCATCCTTTCCCTCCTCTCCAAAGGAAGGTAAATTTTGATGGCTAGAATCTGGCCACTTAACTTGGGGTATCCTGTCTACATTCCTAGATTCCTTGATTCCTTCCTTCCTTCCTTCCCAAAACCTTAAACCCAGTTCATTCTGAAGCTCATAGGTTGGACCACAACAGGTCCCTGCCCAAGCTCCACTTAATGGCTGTAATTTGAGCTCTCCTGGCTTAGAGTATCAATGGTAACTATTTCTCTTTGGAACAGCACCCCTGAGGGTCTACCCCTCTCAGCTTGATTTTTTTCTAATTAAAGGGGCCATCCTTTGACTCACTTCTTAAAGAGGCCTATTCACTGAATGGGGCTTACCAAAAGGCCTTAGCCGAAAAGGGCCAGGGTCTCCCATTGTATCCTGGGCCATCTTCAGTCATACTGATGAATATCTGGCCACTAGACACAGATGGCTCTGGAGGAGAAAGTACGGCTGGTGACCTTGCATAGCCCTCCCTCACTCAAATCAAAATCAACTGCAAGTCATGTCATCATTTCCCTGATGCCATGGCCCTCTTTGAAAATGAGCTACAAACACAACCACATATGTACAGGAACATGGGTGTCATGTGATTCAGTTCAATTCAACAAGCATTTCCTTATCTCCTGGGTCCTGTATTTTTATTTTAAAAATATTTTGTTATAAATAAATAATAATACTAGCTAGCATTTATATTGTGCTTTTAATGCTTGTAAAGTTCCATACATCTTATCTCATTTTATCTTCATAACAAAACTGTGAAGTAGGTGATTCTGTTCTTCCCATTATATTATTATTTCCATGTTAGGAAACTAAGGCTGAAACAAGTTAAGCAACTTACTCAGGGTCATTAGTAAGTATCTGGGTGGCAGGATTCAAACTCAAGTCTTCCTAAATCCAAGTCCGGCACTCAGAATAAATGTGTACAACCATCAATAAACATCAATTCCAGATACAAAGAACAGAAAAAGGTGAATTGCACATGAAATCATAAACCTCAATTATCAACAACTTGTTTTCACATATACATACCTGTGTAGTGAACTGAAAATGGTAATTCCAATACTGCCTTGCTTTTCTGCCTCTCTTCTGGAACTTCCTTCTACTATTTTCTGTGTATTTTTGGTACATTTCATTAATGCTCTTTTCTTTTCTTGGCAACACTGTTATCTCCTTATTAACTACCCGCCTCAATGAAACTAGCAAACAACTAAATTTCACATGTCAACAAATAATTATAATCAAGCAAAAGAGATCTATTCTTTGGCCATATCATAACCGTGATTTATTATGAATCTTCTGGAACTAGGGATTTTCATTACACTAATCAAAGTCTTTCAAGGATCTTTTCCATTACAATGTTGTAGTTATTGTATAAATTATTTGGGGGGGGGGTTTCTTCACTCTGAAAGTTGTACAAAAAACTTATGTGCAAATTCAATATAGGTCTTCCCAGTTTTTTTCTGAATCTGTCCCTTTCATCGTGTCTTAGGGTGCAATAATATTCCATTACATTCATATACTATAATTTATGTAGCCATTCCCCAATTGATGGGAACTACTTATTTCTAGTTCTTTGGTACAACAAATAATGTTGCATAAAATTTTTATACATGTAGGTACTTTCCCTCTTTAATCTCTTTATATTCAACAAGCATTTATTAATTATCATTATTATTATTAATAATAATTAACTCACAACGTGCATAGCACCGAGCTAGGTGTTGAAGATACAAAGTCAAAAACAACAACAAAACAGTCCCTGACCTTAAGGAGCATTCCACTGGGAGAAGACAACATTACATGAAAAATAATTTCCAATAGGCCTCCAGCAGGAGGTGCCACTTCAGTTAAGTCTGGAAGTAAACTAGGGCCAACAGAAGGCAGAAATGAGGAGTGAGAGCATGGGTGATGGTTTTGTGCAAAGACATGGTGATGGAAGATGGAGTGTCACGTACAGGGGAACAGCAGTGTGCCATCTTGGCTGGATCACAGAGTATGTGAAATAGCGAAATGTACAACAAATCTGCAAAGATGAGCTGGAGCCAGATAGCACACGGGCTTTAAAGGCTAAATAATGGGAGTTTATATGTTATTTTAAAGGCAGGGAAAAACTACTGGAGCTTCTTGAACCAAAGAGTAATTTAGTCAGACTTCTTAAGAACCATTCATTTGTCAGCTGTGTAAATAATGGCTTAGAGAGGGGAAGAAACTACAGACAAGGAGACCAGTTAGAATGCTACTGCAAACTTCCAGGAAAGAAGCAATTAGGGTCTAAACACATGAGCAATCTAAGTGGTACAGTGGATAGAAAGTTGGACCTGGATTCAGGAAGATCTGAGTTCTAATCCTCACTATGTGACCCTGATTAACTCACTTAACTTCTGTCAGTCTTAGTTTCCTCATCTGTAAAATAGGGATAATAATAACGAAGTTGTTATGAGGATCAAATGAGGTAAGATATGTAAATTAAACCAGTATATGAATGTGACTTATTATTCATAATTAATATTTTATCAATAATAATAGTTATTACTAGTCTCGTTATAACATTATGTGCTTCTACACACATTGAAGTGTCTGAAAGCAAAGTGGTGTTTACTCCTGGTATTACTTCATGTCTTTGAATTCCCAGGCTCCTTAATTCAAACCATCTGCTCAGGTTCTGCGCTCCCACTCCCAAACAGAGCCATCTTATTTTCTTAATTTCATTCTGACTGTGTCACCTGTCATTGGCAGATCAAGAGAAAAATCCCCATTCCCAAGCCAGAGATCAGCATGTCTCAACAACTAAGTTTAAGACCAGAGAGTTTTAATTTTAAGACTTAACACCATTCATTCCATCTCTCTATCCATACTTTTGAATACAACTTTCTCATGCCTGGAATGCCCTTCCTTCTCACCAACAATGCTTAGCACATACTAGATGCATAATAAATATTTAGTAATTTCCTGATCTACACCTCTTAAAATTTCTGGTTTCATTCAAAGTTCAGCTCAATTACAATCTTCTACATGATCTTTCCTGAACCCCCTAGCTATCAATGCCTCCCCAAATCACCTTATATCATCTATATATTTTGAATACACTAATACAGGCGAAGTCTGTCATATCACATAGCTTGCAACCGCCTTTGGGGCAGGGACTGTTTCGTTTCTGTCTTTGTATCCCCAATACCTAGCATAGCACCTAGGACATAGTAGATCCTGAATGAATGTTTGCAGATTGATTGAATTAGCTCTAAGACTGGAGCTCAGGAGGCAGACTAGGGTCAGATATGTATATGCAGATCAGGGAGTCACATGCACAGAGAAGATAATTTAATTTATACATGCTGATAAAATCACCAAGAAAGAGTACAGAGAGAAGGGTTAGAGTCTTGGAGGGGTATCCACTATTAGGGGGTAGGTCATGGGTTATGATCCAGCAAAGAAACCTGAGTAGTGACCAGACAGATAAGAAGATAATCAAAAGAGAGAAGTGTCAGGAAAACCTAGTTAGGATAAAGTATAAACAAGAAAAGGGTGATCAAAGGTGTCAAATGCTGTAGTAAAGTCAAAAAAGGATGAAGACTGAGAGAAGACCATGAGATGAGGCAATTAAGGTATCACTGATAATTCTGGAAAGAGCAATTTCAATTGAGTAATAAGGCCAGAAGTGAGACTCCAAGGGGTGAAAAAGTGAGTGAAAGCAGAAGTGAAGACAATACAGAGGGCTTTTGCCATAGATCTGGATGAGAAAGAAAGAAGAGACATAAGATTATAGGCTAAGGATATGATAGGCCCAAGAGCATTTTTATAAGGTAGAATACATAGGATAGAAGAGTCTTAGGAATACTTGTAAGCATCAGAAAAAGAGGCAGAAGATAAGGAGAGATTAAAAATTAGAAGGGGATAAGTGAGGACAATCTTGTAGGAAACGTGAAAAGGAATGGTACCAAGGCATAAGGCTAAGCTTTGGCAAGTTATGAATGGCAATAGGACGAGGGGGCAAGGGAGTTCACTGTAGAGGGAAGTATATAATAGAAATTGTTAGTTTAGATTAGGAAAGGAAGAAAATACACTTATAGAAGGGTCCTTCCAATCCCCACTGAGAGTTGGAAGGACTAGAGGTTATTGTGAGGATAAAGATTTTGTATCTAAGCGGACCAAATTGCTTAGAGCATTTGTTGCCGCTGCTGCTGTTTTCTGTTTTTCGTTTTGTTGGGTTTTTTTGAGGGGTGGGGGGCACAGAGGAGACAAGTAAATCTTACTGAAAATGATACTTTAAAAAAACTGGCATTTATTCAGTAGGGGGAGTAAAGGGCACATATATTCAACAAGAATAAAGGTGTGAAAGTATTTTGTGTTAATTGAAATGACCAGACACCTTTCCTTGAATATGGCATGTCTGCCTCCCACAGGCAATACAAAACTGCCTTTCCTTACTATTGCCAATATGTTGAATATTGACATTTATATATATATTTCTCCAAACATCTATTTCCCTCTATCTCCAAACAACGTAATTGTTTGACATCCCAGTCTCTGGTTTGAGAATGGGGATTTTTTTTATTCATCTGCCAATGACAAGCGATGCAATTACACTGAAATACTTTAAGAAAACACAAATTCTCCAAGATGGCTCTGTCTGGAAGTGGGAGAGCAGAACCTGGGCAGATGGTTTGGGTTAAGGAGGACTGAGCCTGGGAATTCAAGTAGATGAAGTAATAGCAGAGGATGCCAATTGATTTATGAATATGGATGATGTTAGCATTCTTATAAAACTGCAAGGGTCACATTTATAGAAATATCCTTCACTATAATGACTAGAGGGAAAAGGTGACTTGGGATAGAAAGTCTTCAGGGGTGGAATAGGTAAAAAGGGTAAAAAGATAAGAGTGGTGATTTTCATAGTATACCCCCAATCAGAAATTAATAAGTTAATAAAAGCAAAAGATGCTTTTGATAGTGTTGCTATTTAATTATAAACCATAGGCTATAGTTTATCTCTGAAGATCCTTGGGGCTTTGCTAAGTAAAGCATTTGTGTAGCAAGAAGGAAATTCTTGGTTCAAACTCTAATGTGAAACGCTATTGTTAACTTTTGTTATCCTAACAATCTCTGTGCCATGTATGATGTTTATGGTAATTTATATCTCAGAACTAAATAAAAAAGAAAAACCCAACCATATAACCTGGTCTCCTCAAGAGACAAGAACCACAAAAATAATAGCTCACATTTGTACAGACTTTGGATCCATGCTTAAAGGAAAGGCTTACCCCTTTCTTTCAGGAGACTAAGGTGGAAAGGTAATAAAACATCATTATGTTCTCAATAGGTATTTCAGGGGATCGCTGTGTAGTACTTAGGAGTAGCTGCTGCTCAGGTGAAGAGATAAGACAAGTAGAGAGTAGTTATTGCCTGGCACTTCCTGCTATGGAGTGAACCTCATGATCTCTAGTGAGCATGCTTCCTTAAGGAGATATTTAGAAAAGTGTGGGAATCTGTTAATGTCTAGGCTAGGAGTTAGCAAGAAGGACAACTTTGCAATTCTGGCTTTTAGAAAATAATAATAATATGATAATAATAGCATTTATAGAGAGCTACGGGTTGGCAAAGCAGGTTACATACATGATTTCATTTTATTTTCATAACAACCCTGGGAAGTAGGTGCTGTTATTATACCCATTTTACAGATAAAGAAACTGAAACAAACAGAAGCGTCTGGATCATGGTCTCATGGGTATTAAGTGTTTGGAGGCAAATATGAACTCTGGTCTTCCTGACTCTACCTCCAGGGCTCTCTATCACCTAGCTGATCTGAGGACACAGCATCCTGAGGAAATATTTATCCTCTTGGGCAAGGACTTTTTGTAAATTTGACCTTTGTAGCCTCAGAACTTAGAACGATGTCTTCCCCTGTATGGCAGTTGTAACCAATGACAGCTGAACTGAACCAAAGTAGCCCAAATTTATTAACACCATGACTCACTACCAAGAAGAGTTCTGCCTTTTAAGGAAACAATGTGCTATTACCTAGAACAGGAAAACCTTGAGAACTGTTATTCTGAGAGGGTAGGGAGAAAGTGGTAAAGGGTTTTTCTTTTTAATAATTTTTATTAGTTATTTATTTTTAGTTTTCAACATTCGCTACCATAAGTTTTAAATTTTCTCCCCCTCCCTCAACCCTCCTCCCCAAGACAGCCTGCAATCTGATATAGGCTCTACATATATATTTCTATTAAGCCTATTTTCACATTAGTCATGTTGTATAGAAGAATTATTACGAAATTAATACGAAAGAAAAAAAACAAAACAAAATACCCTGCTTCACTCTGCAACTCAGACTCCATAGTGCTTTCTCTGGATGTGGATGGCATTTTCCATCATGAGTCCTTTGGAAATGTTTTAGGTCCTTGCATTGCTGAGAAGGGTTGAGTCTATTAAGGTAAACAGGGTTTTGATGATAACTACTGTCACCCAAACTGTGATTTCTTAAAGAGATCAGCTCAAACAGTATCTGTCCAGCATCAGATAGAAGCGTCCTTGAAGAACATCAACTCTCAATTGGCACATTTGCACTAGGCCTGGTAACCGGGACTTGTGAGCACAGCTTTGTCCTCTGCCTTAGTGAGGCTAACCTCAACCTGCTAAGTCCAATATCTTGGTGTAATAATCAAGATGCATATTGGGATGAAAAGAGAGAGGGGAATTTGGAACAAGGGTCCCATTATCTCATCAGTCCAAATCACAAAAACACCAGTGTAGGTTTTATTACCCTAGAGTTTGAAGAAATTTCAGAGGGTAGGGAGGTCATCTAGTTCTTTCATTTTGTAAACAAGGAAATTGAAAGACAAATATGTCAAATGATTTTATAAGGTATTATTGCTTGTCAATAACATTCAGGTCTCCTAACTCCCAATCCAGTGCTTTTTCTACTGCCCAACTTCTTGAAGCACTACAACAATTTCATCTTGAGCTGACATTATCTTGAGTTTATATTAGGATATTAGTTTATATTAGGCTAAATAGCAGTGTTGTCATTCAAATAAACTGCTTGCTGCCCAGTCCCATCCATTTACCAACTATGACTTCACATTTTCTAGTGAAAAACCTTCAGGTAGATAATAAAAGGCAAACCCAATGACTTTCAGAGTTTAAAGATTAACATGGTCCAAATGGCAGCGGCACTGGACCAAATGGCAAGTTCCTCACGGTTTTATCAAAAAGTTAGTCTTTCCTCTTCTAGAAGGTATATCCTGCTTTATTGTTTCCAGGTAAAGCTATTATGGCTTGTAGATATCCTATCATTATTCATCTGTTATGCTAAAGGGATTTATCCTTCATTATGCAAAAAAATCATTTATCTCATGATCAACGCTTTTGGAAACAAAATTTTTTCTTGACCTGACTGGTTCTAAATAATAATTCATTACATGATAAGAGTTTGCAAAAATTATATCATTCATGTGCAAAATAGTATCATTATAGAGTGTTACTTCAGTAGTAAAAATATAAATCATAAAGCATGTAGTGTTATTTATATGAAATAAATGATTCTTTTGAAAAATAACAAAAAAGAATAATTTATCCAATGTTTATGCCTCCCAGAAGCAAAAGTATTTCTACTGCAAAATGACAACATATGCATTCATATCTAGCATCCTCTCCAAAAGAATTCTTTTGAAACCAAGATGAAGTTTCTAAAGTTAAAGGAGATGTATGTTAATACTAAAGACTTGTAGAAGAGTTACCCTAACTCTGGCTCTCAATAAACTCATCAACAGGCTAAGGCTGAATAATTAATAATAGTTATAATAATAAACAATGTAAATTACAACTATTCATACTTCATGTTCCCTTTAGCATCTAATCTAGTACCTAAGGTTATAAACCTAAAGCATTTGATATGACATTTTGATAGTTACAGTACCCTTTTCTCTCTCTTTTTTTTTTATTTTGGGATGTTCCTCATCCTCTTGGACTACACCTAAATAAAAAGTTTTAGTAGCAATCAGGTGCAACTGTACTAACTGAGAACATTTTAAGAATTAGACCTCACATGGGAATTTTATCTATATCTATGCCACCTTGGGAAAATGAATGTTTTTACAGTTAGATTTCTTAAAATGGATAGCAGATTAATTGGTACAAGTTCTCAAGATAATAGCTGTCTGCCTGGCTAACCAGCCCTACAGCAAGTCAGGCAACTTTAGATACCCATATCTCCAGAATTATAATAAGAGGCTGCTGTTCACACCCTGAAACTCATCAATCAGAATGATCTCCTGCCTAAAAAAACAAACAACAGAAAACCCAATAGGGATATCTAGCTAAATGCACTATGACTCAAATTATGTGGATTCTGGAAAAGAGAAGGAAGGAGAGGAAGGAGAAGGAAGGCAGAGAAAGAGGAAGAAAGGGACAGTGGGGAGAGGAGGAATCTTACAGATACAAGACTTGTCAAAAATTTAACAAAGCGGCCAATTTTAAAGTGCTACTTAAGAAGTCTCTAAATTATTCACTCCAATTCAACAAACATTTATTAAACAGGTACAGACTCTGCAGGTATCACTGTGCCAGAGTGGGAAATCAATGAAGTAGGATTCTTCAGTCCCTGCTTTCAGTCAAATAGAAGGATATATATAGAAATGACTAGACTATCATACAAGATAAGCAAAACCAGTCATATGTCAGAAACAAGATTTGAATGTTCCTGACTCCTTGGTTCACTCTGCCATGCCAATTATATCCTTTTTTCCCTATGTGTGTATATAACTATCTATATATGTGATACATAGAAAATACGGATCCATTTATATACATATGGTCACACTCCAGTGCACCTCATGGTATAGAGGAAATCTTGGGGTTTTTTAAGGCTATGATATCGAATGTAAGTGTTGGCAGGCCTTAGCAAGGTGGAAAAGCTTTAAGTATGGGCTCAGTGATGAATTGTAGGTCCTTCATGGGAGATCAGCCTAGCTAAATTTAGAGTCCAATGAATCTTTTTGTTCATAACAACTCTCAAAGACCATCTAAAAATTGCAAATGGGTTGCAATTCCCCACACCAATTGTCAGGGATCTTTTAAATAATAATACAAATAAATCACTATGAGAAATCTGAAGCAGAAGAAAATATGTTCATCTGAGGGGACTGAGGAATGCTTCATAGAGGAGTTGTGAATTGATTTACACCTTAAGGGAAAGGAGAAATTTCAACAGGCAGAGAGACAGGGAAAAACAGAAAAGCATTCCCACCATGGGGGTAGGCATGAGAAAAAGTGCAGAGATGGGAAGAAGTACCACAAGGAGAGTCAACTTTAGTGTTCTTCTTAAAAATAAGGGTAGCTTCATGATTTTACATGAGAATATAGATCCAAAATAGTAAAATTCTTGGGTATAATATAGCATTATATTTTGCTCTACTGGAGCATTGCATGTATTTCATCAGCATTTGAAATGTAAAGAAAAAGTTCTACATTCTCTCTATTACAACCACTATCATTGATCCAGAAAACCAAAATTCAAGAAAAGTTAACATAATAAATAATAGTTTTCCTTTAAATTGTTTCTTCTACTACCCAAATACTTTTATTCATTGCTCACATATGTAATCAATAAGGCAATGTGGAAAGAAAGGACATTACCAGTAGAAGCTGGTAGTAAGGTACTTTTAAGTGTTGAGCATCACTACAGCAGAATAAGGAGATTACTGAAAGAAAACATGTCATAACGGACAGTGTTGGACCTAAAGTCAGGAAGTGCCAGGCTCAAATCCCACCTGAGCTATGTGACCCTGGGCAGCCTTAATTTTCCCATCACTAAAATGGGAATAACATGGGTAGCACTTACCTTAGAAAGTTGTTAGAAAAATGTAATGCACATAAAATGTTTTTTAAACATTAAAACACTATGTAAATGACAACTATCATTATAAACAGCAGTCACACAATGGAACATAATAGTCAACACCAACCCCCACAGTCACTATTACCACTTTCTGTAGAACTTAAGAGCCCCCTCTCCCCCTCACTCTCCAAAGCCCTCAATTCCAGAGCTTGACACAACTGTCCTAAATCCTAAAGCTAAAGCTGCCACCATATGAAACAGGAGAAAAGGTGTGCTCCTATAATCTCAAGCTGAAATATAAAATACATTTTTCCATAGAAACAATGTTATCATAAATTAGAATTTGAGTTCAGTTAAATTAGGGATTTAAGAAGTTTTTCTAGGTTAGCCTTGGAGTCTAACTATGAGGTAAAGCATTGCTCCTCTGGGAACAACTGACTTACAAATGAACTTTTGAAACATAACCTGTTTGTTTAGTTAGGGACACACAGGCAGTTACTGTCACTGACCAGGCTGGCTCCCTTTATTATAATACTCAAATTCCATACCTACATATATCTAGTCCCTTGATTGATCCTTTTCTTCTGATTGCCTCTCCTATTTCCCTCCCTAAATGACTTATGAATCACTCTCTCCCAGTATCTCTAGATAGCAAGGTTATTTTGTAAACTGTTAGTTTCTTAAAACTAATTCCCTAGGGGCTTCAGCAATATTACAACTGGAAATGAAGCCTCTTCTTAAGCAGAAAATATACATCCTTTTTCAATCAGCTAATGGATAGTGCAAGGTACCTCCTTGCAATGAAATTGAATAGATAATATTAACTTCGATTAATGTTTATAAAATACTATGTATAAAGGCACTATTCAAAGTGATTTCAAAATGAAGAATTTGCTTTAACTATAATCACATGAAAAGTGACTTAATTCTTCATATTAAAACTGTACAATAAGTGTAATCCTACACTATCCGGCACATGGCAGGCTCTTAATAAAGGTTTATTGATTAGAAAATGTTTATTGATTAAATAAAGATATCTGCTGTAGTTTTTACTAGAAGTTATTTCTTGATTTTATTTCAGCTGTGTCAAACACATTTTGGTAAATTTTTATGGTAGTAATTTAAGTTCTCATTATGTCACTCTCTTCCAGAAACAGCATGGTATAGTACAGAGGAAAAATCTCAGAATCAGGACTATATGGGATCAGGCCCTGCTTCTGACCCATCGTGGCTGCATGATTTTGTACAAATCACTTAATCTCTCAGTGTCCCCAGAAATTCTCTTAGAAATTCAAGTTGTAGAATATTTACTAGATCTATATTGGTATAGAAAGTTTCTTCACCAGGAGCTCCCTATACTTACACTGATGAAATAACAGTCAAACAAATAAAAATTGGCTATGAGAGAACATAATCTTACTAATCAAATACAGATACAGTATCAACTGCATTTTTAAAGTTACAACCAATTTTTTGTTAAATCTAGATATACCCAATAGTATGTAATAGAATATGTACAGAAAAGTAAGTCAAAATTTTGTAAATCAATTTGCATTTAAGTTCACTATTATAGCCATCAATATTGGGGATCCTTCCAAAAAGAAAAGTTTTTAAGGAAATTAACAGTAAAACTTTTTGTAATGGAAATAATCATCCTTTCACTTCTACACTGTACCAGATATGCTTTTAGATTGAATTTTCTTAAAAGGAAGGTTTATCAGCACTATTCAATGCCTTGCTTCATCAGTAGAATATATATATATATATATATATATGTCGGTGGCACAGTGAATAGAATGCTAGGTCTGAAGTCAGGAAGACTCATCTTCCTGAGTTCAAATCTGGCCTCAGATACTTGCTAGCTGTGTGACCCTGGGCAAAGCACTTAACGTTGTTTGCCTCAGTTTCTTCATATGTAAAATGAACTAAAGAAGGAAAGAGCAAATTACTCCAGTATCTCTGCCAAAAAAAAACCCAAATGAGTTCAACAAAGAGCTGGACATGACTGAAAATGGTTGAACAATAACATAGTACATATAGTCTGAGAACTGATGAAGAACCGGTAAACCTCACTGTCATATCTGGATGGGGTATATAAACATGGATTGCCTTAAAGTATCTAGTTGGGTAAAAATCTTTGCCTGCTACAGATAGCTCACTAAAAAGCACAAGTAGTCCTACTAAGGCTTCCTCATACTTTTCATTTCGAAAAAAAAAAGATTCTCATCTCCAGTTCTCTCTTACACTTTTTAATAAAAATGACCCCATAATGACTCCAAGGCCACTGCTACCTCCCTAGATCTCTTGTGATCCTTTCTCTGCTTTCTCCAAGTTAGTATTTTGCTCACCTTGAGCTGCTAATGTCTCCTGCAATTCCAACAGGGTCTATGGCAATGTGGGAATTTGTTTTGACTATACATATTTGTTACAAAGTTTTTTTTTTCTTTTTAAGTTGTGGGTCAGAGAAAAGATAAATGCTTGCTAATGGAAAAATAAAATAAAATGAATGATTTTTTTTAAATAAAGTTCATGAGGATTTCTGGGATAAAGTATGTGATTCACACACTTCAATTTGAAAGCCATGATGTCAGGAAAAAAAACTTTCTAAGAATTAGAGCTATACAAAAGTGGAAAAGGCTTTACCCAAAGGTGATGAGTTCCCTTTTTTAGAGGTCTTCAAGCAGAGGCTAGACAACCACTCATCAGGTATATTGTAGTAGGGAAAACCATTTGTGAAGGGGATGAACTAGGTGGCCACTGAGGTTCCTTCTATATATCAAATTCTGTTGATTCTGTGACTCAGGCCCAGAAATACTGAACCCAAGTGAGGCCTCTTGGAATCGTATGGATAGAGCTGGCCTGAAAAGTCAGATATACCAGTGTTCAGGTTCTGTCTCAAACAGTAGGTGCGACCAAAGGCAAATCATTTGCAGATACAAGGAGTGAAAAATTTTCTCACCCAGGAGTTCCCTAGGCCAAAGGAAGCAAAGGTCTAGTTCAGGAGTGGGGAATCTGTGGCCTCGAGGCCACATGTGGCCCTCTGGGTCCTGAAGTGCAGACCTTTGACAGATTCCAATCTTCATGGAACAACTGAAGTTTGGATTCAGTCAAAGGGCTATACTTGAGGACCTCAGAGGGTCATATGTGCCCTCGAGGCCGAAGGTTCTCCACCCCGGTCTAACTTCTCTCCCTATCTGAAATACTGGTCCTGATATCTGAGGCCCAAAACTGGGAAATTTTGAAAAAGGGGAGGGGAAAAATGCAACTAGAATAAGGTCCAGGGCATACCAGGAAATGCAAGTCTGGGTGGGGCATAAAAAATAAATTAAGCATCAGGAGGGGGAATGCAGAAAAAGAGATACTGAAAAGTGAGGCTGGACAAAGTATGCTAGCTACCTCTTTTTTTTTTGAAGGTTGACCTCTCCTTGTACACTGGTAGTAGTCTACTTCCTGCATTATAAACTGTGGCCCCATTGCCACCTCATTTCATTGCAAAAAAGTCAGTATAATGAAGGGTTAATTGTTGAGTTGCAGTAAGTCTCCTTAAGTTTTAGCCAGAATAAGTTTTGAGAAACTGAGGAAACAAAGATTTAAGAAAAAGAAATGGAAGAGAACAGTAAAAAGAAAATCCAGTACGGACAATGTAGGATTGAGTACATATTTTCCCTTTGTAGATTAGACAGAAGGTCAGAAAGTGCATAGACCTTCCTTGTAAAGCACCCTACTAGACTGCTCCTCATGGCTACCAAAATTGTGGACCTTTCCTTGCCCTGAATCCCAGTGTTCAAGTTTTGACCACATTTGTACTCGCAGCCTAGGTGCAGGGCCACGGAATCTAGCAGAGAGCTCTGCACTTAAATAGGTACTTAATAAAGGTTCACTTTATTGAATTAGGAAGACATGGCCTGACTAGTAACAAGGTGCTTCCCCGCCTCTATCTTCCGACAAGTCAATGAGATTAAAAGGAACAAGAGCCAGCTTGAAGGTGAGAAGTCACAAAAAGGTAGCACTTATTTATCCACAGGATGTGTGTATGGCATTGAGTCTACTCCAACCTACTCAATCTTGGCTAGATTTGGCTAGTCCAACCTACTCTAGCTGTGGAGGGGTAGGAGTTCAATGGGTGTGTGAAATCCCAAAGGGTTGCTTCCTTGAGTTGCCTAGGCAGTCAAGCAGAAGTTCCCAAAGCTCTGGATCCCCATTCTCCCAAAGACCAAACAATGAGAATGATCTGGTGAAAAAAAGTGTCTATATTTGAAAGGCTCATAAAAAAGTCAAGAAGAACATACATGGCTAAAAAGAGAGTCTCAACCTGCGCTTTCACAAGCATAGAGAACACACAAATTCCAGTTGGCACCTTCTCTGTAGTACTAAAGAGTTACCCATAGCACTTAGAGGTTAAATGACTTGTCCAAGAGTCATATAGCCAGTATGTATCAAAGGCAAGACTTGAACCTAGGTCTTCCTGGCTTCCCAGTCAGCTGTCTTATCCATACTACACCTCTATGCTTAGTTTTACTTTTCCCTCAAGAGTCTTAGAGATAAAGGGAATCCTAACAGTTCCCCTCCCCTATCCCTAAAACCAAGTCAATGGAAAACTAGTCATTTATGTATAATAAGCAGGAATATACTAATTCCTCAGCAGTCATTAAAAAGCCCCTCTGACACTACTTGTGTGACCTTGGGCAGGTCACAATTTCCCTAAACTTCAGTTTTCTTAGATGTAAAACTGAGAGGGTTAGACCCTAGATGGACTCTGAGGTGTGTTCCAGTTCTACATCTATGAGCCCCCAGAAGGGGTACACATATTAAGAGTAGGGTGATAATAAAAACAATAATAATAGTATAGTTACATAACATTTTAGGGTACAAAAGCACCTTCATCACAACAAGCTCCTGAGGGATACAGTGAAATACCTCCATTTTATAAAGAAACTGAGGCACAGAGTAGTTTAGTTTCTTTCCCAGGGTCACCTAGCCAGTAAATGCCAGTCAGAATTCAAACTACATTCCCTGCTACCCCTCAATATGAAATCTAATATTACTAAATACAGCTTACATTTATATAGCACTTTACAAATTATAAAGAACTTTCCTTATAACAACTCTCTGAGGTAAATACACCAAATATCATTATCCTAATTTTACAGATGAGGAAATTGAGAACCAGAGGGGTTAAATTATTTATCCAGAGTCATATCTCATTTTCCTTTAGTTGAAATGGCAACTAAAGGAAAATGAGATATGACTCTGGATAAATAAGATTTAAGTATTAAAAGAGAACAGGAATTAATTCCATGGAGCTATAGAATCAAAGAATTTGAGAGAGAGAAGAAAACTTAAAAGTCAACCAGACCAACTCTCTATCTGAAGAATTTACCCACCTACTATATCCTGGACAAACAGTTATTCAACTCAATAAGCATTTATCAAACGGCTGTGTACAGAGTATGGTACAAAACTTTGGGACTACAAAGAAGAAAAATGACACATAATTTACTTACTCAGTCTCTGCCTGAACAACTAGACTGGAGCAAAAGTGATTACTTTTTGAGGCGAAAAGGAAAGCTTCTCCCATCATTGAGAAATTAAAGGCATCACGTCTGAAATAAGCATATGCTAGTTGTAAATGCTGTAATATTTTTTCAATGAATTATAATTTAAACTGAAATCATAGGAAGTGATGCTGGTCTATTAATTAGTAACTAGAAGTGTGATGAAATACACTGAAAAGTTTATCTTTATTCATTAGAAGCATTATTGTCTATAAAGCTTTGCGGGATTTGGGGATCGAATCTGATTACATTGGTATAAGGAATTCCTTATAAAAAAGCTGACTCTACCAAATAAATTCATAAAACTTTACAGTTTTTCGGTATCTCCAATCAAAAAAGTGCTTATTAAATGCCAGGTGTCATGATAGGCACTGTGGCTCCAAACTGAAAAAAAAAAAACACATACTGCTCTGAAGAAGTTTATATTTTATATAAAAGGAAGTTTATAATTTATATAAAGGGAAATGGAGAGGGAATCATGTAAATGAACATATAGGTAGATATAAAATGCACATAGTAATCACAAAGTAATGAGAGAAACAATGTGGGGGAGGGGACAGAAGAAAGACCACACAGAGCACATGAGTTGAACTTTAAAGGAAGGTAGAAGGAAGTACATTCCAGGCATTTGGGACAGCCTGTACAAAGGCAGAAAGATAGAAGATGGAATGTGGTCTACACTGAAGTACAAGCAGACTAGTTTGCTCTAAGGTAGAGTTCATTAAGATATGTAATATGTACTAAAGTCTGGAAAGGTAGGCTGCAATCTCACTGTAAAGGTCTTTGGATGTCAAACAGGCCTTTGTATTTTATCATAGAGATTCACTAAAGCTTCCTGACCCAGATAGTGACGTGACTGGACGAGCACTCACTCAGAAATCACAGAATTATATCATTTCAACTTTGAAAGGGATCTCAGAGGCCATGTAGTCTAACCCATACCTGAAAAAAGATCCTTTATAAAATATATTTAACAAATATGTCAAAATACAAGACTAGTTCATGTTGGAGGGGCTGTGGCAAAACAGACGCAATAGTACGTAGTCAGTAGAGCTGTGGTTCAGTGAAACCATTTTGGAAAGCAATGTGGAATTATGCAAATAAGTGACTTAAAAATCTCATATGCTTTGGAACAGTCATTTCATTTGGAGGCTTATTTCCTCTTTGTGCGTATTAAGGAGGTTACTAATAATAAGAAAGCCCTCATATACATAAAAATATTTATGGTAGCACTATTTTGTAGTAGCAAAGAATTAGAAACCTCATTGAAGCCCTTCAACTGGAGAACGGCTAAATATATTGTGATTCATGAATGCAATGAAGTATTGCTGTGCTATAAGAAATAATAACTGTGATGAACACGAAGCATGGGAAGATTTATGTGCCCTGATACAGAGTGAAGTAAACAGGGCAAAGAAAACAACATAAACAACAGCTACCGCAATTTAAATGGAAAGAACAATCACAAAACAATAAAAAATGAAGACTGAAAAACAATAAAGAATAAGTATGGCCCCAAAGAAGAGACATGAGAAAACAACCTCCACCTCACTGCTTTGCAGAGGCAAGAGGTCCCTGGGAATGGTATAGTGCATACATTTTCACACTTTTTCTCTGTATTGATTGATTTTTGTCAATTTGTTCTTTTCTTTTATTAATATTTCTTAAAAATTATTTGTTACATAGGATAGTTTTCTGAGGGGGAAGAGGAAATGGGAGAAATTTTGCCATATAAAACGATAGTAATAACATTTCATAAATACACAGAAATATATATACACATACAAATATATGCATGCACACATATGGATATATGTGCATATGGACGGATGTATATATAGATATATATATGTATATATTGTAGATATTTATAAACTTTTATTGCTATTTTTACATGCCAAAATTTCTCTTGGCATCCCTCCCCCTCTCAGAGAGCCATCCCATATAACAGATAACTTTTGAAAAATAATAATAAATATCATATTGTTTGTAAACCTAGACATATACACAGACACACAGACACACACACACATACACGCACTCTTGATAAGTCACTCTCTTGCATTTACTTGAAGACCTAGAGGAAGACCTCCTGAGGGAGCCTTTTTCATTCTTGCATGGCTCTAGTCATTAGGAATTTTTCCTTATTTACATCAAGCTCAAATTTGCCTCTTTTCAACTTCCATCTTTTTCAAATCCCGTATTTCTGACCTCTGGGGCCAAGCAGAATAAAATTAATAACCTTTCTGAAGAAAGCCCTTCAAATATTAGCAAACGGTAATCATGCCCCCCTTGCATCCGCCCAAGACTTCCCTTCTCCAGGCTAAACATTCCCAATTTCTTCAAATGAAGCTAATATTGAATTAACCTGAAATCTTTCACCATTCTGGATGCCTTTTTCTGGACATCCTCCAACTTATCAATACCATTCCTAAAAGTTATATTGCTCAGAAGTGG
Source organism: Phalanger gymnotis (assembly GCA_028646595.1). Taxonomy (NCBI): domain Eukaryota; kingdom Metazoa; phylum Chordata; class Mammalia; order Diprotodontia; family Phalangeridae; genus Phalanger; species Phalanger gymnotis. The sequence continues at coordinate 56,421,240 of CM053626.1, read as the reverse complement.
ACACAATACTTCATGTGTGATATAACTGAGCAGAGCTCAGAGGGATAATTATTACCTCCATATTCCTGGAACCTATGTATCTCTAACTTAAGATCACATTAGTTTTCTTGGCTGCCACATCATTCTACTGATTCATATTGAACTTATGGTCCACTAATACATCAGAACTTTTTGGACAAACTGTTATCTAATCAAGTCACCTCTCCCCAACCCCACCTTCGCCAACATCTTATACTTTAGAAGCTGATTTATCCAGACTATCCCTTGTACGGCTATCTAGATTTCAAGTTTTAGAAAGTGATTTAACTTTTCAAATATTTATAACTTCTCTATCCAAATAAATGATAAGCAAACTAAGGCTGAAGACAGCCTTACACTTTAAGTTAAACACAGAATATATGAACTGTCCAGGATTTAAGAGGTAATCTAGCTTAACTTTTTTGTGCCTACAAAGTGCCTAGCCAAGTGTCTCAACAGGTATTAAGCAAATGTTTGGTTTATATATATAAAGTTGTTACACGTCCATTGTATAAATCTGTTTTATAATGGTTGATTCCATTTCTCCTTGACTACTGGTAAAATGTAGGGTCAACCGTGTAAGTATCTGCATTTGAAATGTGCATCTCCGATTTCCTTTCAGTTCCAGATCAGAGGGATCCAGCTTCTTATCTGGAGCAGATCAGTATTTGGGTGCCACATGGTATCACTAGTCACATTTCTTACTTCCAGGGGTGGTTCAAGGAGCAGCTGAAGTTACTGCGAAACGATCCGAGGAGTCACAGAGAATGGTCCTGAATTTCTCCCCAGCATTCATTATCTCACCTTCATAATCAGATCAAAATTAACTGGCCCTTAATGAAAATGTCACAGCCGTATGCAACACTGATATGTGCCTAATGTTTGTCTGCAGGGAGATAATTAATTGTTTGGTGAAGTACTTCATGACACCAAAAAGAGGAAAAATAAAGAACATTAAATGCTATCAAAACCACAGAACAGGGCCTTTTTGAGCCTATACTCTGAATAAAATGATCTCAATTATATTCCTTTTATGCAGGGAATTCAGCAGGGTAACATTTGCTGCCATTCCTAATAGCTGCTTCTTGGTTCGGCTGCCCTAATCGGCTGCTGAAATCTAAACTGATTATTCCCGAAGTGTCAATAGATGCACAGCCTCCCAACTGAAACAGGGACCTGTGTCTATTTTGTGTAAACAAACCAAGGGAACACTTGGAAAAAAAAAAGGTAGAGCTGAAGAGAGAGAGAAAATAGGCACCTTTGGCAGATAGTGTTAAAATGTTATATATGCGTTATAAAACAAGGCAGAAGAATATTATAAATGACCCTAAAGGGGACAGTAAAGAAAAATTAGACATGGGAAGGAAAAAATATAAACATATGACCCCTTTTTTTAAAAGCACAAAACACCCTCACCACCAAACCTTATCATTCAACTTTTCCTATTACTTAGCAGACAAGAAACTTAACATTAGTTCCTCTACTCGCTGTCACGGAGACCAATATAAAATGGAAAGTTCAAATTTTCAGTTTATCATTAGTACTGCTGACAACCCTACTGAGTTCACTATCGCCATAAAGATTCAGTAGTCAATGGGGAAATTTGTTGTTTAAAGGCGGGGAAATACAGCCAGCAGGATACTCACTTTCCTTAACTAATACCGGCAATTTATAACCTGTTAGGTATTTCAAAAGACTAACATTTACTTGACCCATGATTTTCATTCATGACTCCACTTTCTTTTCTTTGAAAATAAATCATCATATTTATTATAAATATCCAATCGATGTTATGAAGATTTTTTCTCTCTCTTCTCATAATTTCACAATATTTCTTGAAATAACTAGGGCTACCATGAGACATCATAAAACCAAGCTGGGAATCACTGACACTGTGAGTTACTGGAGAACATGTTTCTTCCCTGACAAAAATGGATTCTTGGAAGGCACCATGCAAACCCTACTTCTTGATTATGTCACAGGGGCCTAAAGAAAAATAGCAGGTCTGAAAAATAAGCTGCTATTTTATTCATTATGTAAGGATCCTAGGAACCCAAGATTTAGAGCAAAAATAACTCATGTAGCCCTCTTCTTGAAGCTGGGGCCTAAGATATTAAGCTTTCTGGCCAAGGTTACATAAGGAGATTATAGGGCAGCTGAGGGGTACAGTGGATGGGAGTGCTGGGTATGAAATTCGGGAAGACTGGAGTTCCAATGTGGCCTCAGACACCAGCTTTGTGACCCTGCACAAGTCACTTAACCCTGTTTGCCTCTGTTTCCCCATCTGTAAAATGAGCTGGAAAAGGAAATGACAAACCATTTCAGTATCTTTGCCAAGAAAACCCCAAATGGGGTCACAAAGAGCCAGACGTGACTGAACAACAACACAATCGTGAATTATGGCACAGCTACGATCTGAGCTCCAGCAACAGCATAAATGTGATAGACCTGAAGTCAGAGGACTTTTATTTGAATTCCAGTTCTGCCACTGACGTCTAAACTCTCCAAGCCTCAGTTTTGAGGATAAAATGAATGTGTGAGACAATGGCTTCTAAAGTCCCTTTCAATTCTAAATTGATGATCCTAAGGGGTCAAATTCCAAGCAATATTCCCTTTCTACTACACTTTCCCTTTCCACTACACTATGCTGCCTTCTCATCATTTCTACAGTAAAATGACTAAATGTGCTGAAAAGGCGTTCTTAAATTTACGACCAAACCTTGGAAATACAGCAGATTTTCTCACTGGAAAATTTTTATCTGCCAAAAGTCATATTCCAAAGAACAGCCATTGACTGACAGAAGCTGGCCACACTTGACTAATAAGTACCTCTAAAATGCACATGCCTACATTTTGTTAAAGCTGACCCAGGACACTGATGATGTCTCTACAGCCAATGTCAACACCCCAAACACAAAGACCAAGCTAACCACTTTTCCCTCTAAGTATGAGTGAATCATCATAGTCTTCTGGCTTCCTAAGGTGCACATATTGAAATCATGCCTCCAGGCACATTTCCAAACCCAATTACAATAGTAAAATTAATGAGAGGGCAGTAAAACTTTCACTCATATAAAGCAGAAACACCAAGTTGTAAGCTAATTCTGATGTTGCTTGCATCCTTGAGAGTGCAAATTCAGAAGTTTCTGAATGAACCCCTTTGCAGGGATCTCTTTAAATTAATTTGTTATTTTTCCAATGCTAGTGATCACACCTTTCACACATTGCAGTGTGAAAACCTATTTCCAAAGGCCTTGTAGATGTGTCAGTTGCATACCTGATGACCGTATTTTCTTTTGTGAGTTTTTAAGATATCTATCAACAAGTCTTTTCAGCCTTAAAGCACAAGTAACTCTCTTGGGAGCTTCAAATAGTCATCCAAACTGCTTTACCTAGAGCAAGAACTTTCCCTCTAAGGAATTATATCAGTTTTATTCCCTATGGTATTTTATCTGAAAATGGAAAAGAAATAATAGCTCAAGTTCCTTTTTTCATACATGCATGGATTCCAGGTGTAGTATCATTTGGCCCATAATTTCATCCGAATGTTCTCAAAATAAATTATGGATAAAGTACCTGAAAGTAACACACAAAGTACTCAGTTCAAAATGGGTTAATGGCTTGTCACACCTACACTGTTTGCTTAAGTTTGTTGTTGGAGCAGGAGATCAGAGGGAGATTGGAGGAATGGACTAAGCATTCCATTAGTAACAACATTCCTAAGAAGTAATTATGCTAGTCTTCAAAACTCATTAAGGATGACACTGCATTACCCTGTTTTACAAAAGGAAATACAAAAAATCTAATCTATTCATTTTAAACTTCATTTAGATCCTTAGTGTTTCTTAATTTAAAAAAAAAGTAGAAAAAAAGCAAGCATTATTTTCAGTGGTAAAATGAATTAAAACTGTTGATAAAAACAAGCAACTTGGGGGTGGGGGTGGCAGCTTACCACATTCTTGATGAGATAAACAAATAGCCAAAAGCACTTGGGGACTCTTTAGAAGACTTCTTCCCAACCCCTGGAGGTGGTTCTATTCCAATATGAGAAAAGTGGAGATTCTGATTTGGTCCACCCCAGAATTAGTCTATATTTAAAAGGGGAAGGGAGTAGCACTAAAGAGTTTCTAGAAGGAGACAAGTGTCTAGAGGGGCTCCTAGGGATAGATGCCATAGCACGGTGGGCCACAACCCTATCCCCAGCTTCTGAGTACTATTATCAGTGATCACCACAATACTGTGCACCATACTTGCTGCATGTGCACTCCCTTACACAAGGCTCAAAATTTATGGTTTCAAATCAGGTCACTGTATTCACCTCCAGCCTCCATTGTGTGCCAGTTTCACATCTGAAGAACAGCACAGGGAGAGCCCAAACCTGGTGGTTTGCACTAAAAATAATAAACAATTATTTGTTTATTTGCAATATTTGCAATAAACAAACTCATACAAAATTTTGATTTTTCCTGACAGCAAGCAAACTTCTAGCTCCAGTAGATGAGGTTATCAGTTGACAGGCCCAGGGGCTCATCACTACCTTAAATTAAGAGGTAAGGAGGCTTTCTGGTCCTTGTCCTTGAGAATGCTAAAGAGGTCGAGAGGGAGAAATATGGTATGGTATATGATAAGTAGTTCCCTATTCTCAAACCTTACCTAATGACTCTGAAGTAGTGTAGAAAATTTAAAGTAAAACCTTCCATTCTCCCTCACCATTATCTCCAAAGGAGAACTGCTTTGTTTCTACTTAGATATTTGCCTCCATGCCCTTATCTTCTGGAGGGAATGGAGGATGGGTAGCCAAAAACTACTTTCCCTCTGAAATAGTACAACTTTATGCTAAGTATCCATCAGGAAAGAAACTAGTATCACAGAAAATAAGATCCAGTAATTCTGCAATATTTTGATGTGAGAGACAGCAAGCAAATGGAAAAGATTATTCAGTGTGGAATCAGAAGAGACATGGGGTTTAATCTGGCTCTTGTATTTGTTAGTTATATGACCATAGGTAAATCACTTTACCTCTCTAAAAGCCTTAGTGTCCTCATCTGTAAAAGAGGCCTAATATTATCATCATGTATTAGCTCACAAGGCTGCTGGAACAAATGAGATGATGTATTTTGTAAAGTATTTAGCAAAACCTTTAAGTACTAATAAGCTATCATATATATTATATTCTATACAAAATTCTAATCAGCTATTAAAACTAAATTCGACAAGCATTTATTAAGTATTACTGTATGAAACGTACTGGAGAACGATGAAAGGGGCTGAATGAATGAAAAAGCATTTAATAAGCATTTACTATGTGCAAAGAACTCCACTAAGTACAAGGGAAATAGAAAATTAAGCAGACTCTGTTTTAAAGCACTTACAATCTAACGGGGAAGGAGACACATGTAGGAGTTATCAGCTGCCAAGTCAGATAGATAAGGCCGGTGGGCCTTAAGAGCATGCATGGTAATCTAGTGTCCCCATGCTTTCAAACCTTAAAATCTACTAAAGGGATAAGACATGTACACAAAGAATTATGATTCAGGGTAGATTATGATACGGACAAGGGGGAGTCCTAATCAAAGGGCTATGAGAAGTATGAAGGAAAGCTCAAGGATTTCATTAGAATCACGAAGGCAGAGATGTGGTAGGAGCACATTCCAGGCATGAGGGACAGCTTGCATGAATGTATGGAGGAGGTAGGCGCAATTATAGAACAAGATCAGAGAAATGTCCAGTATTTCATTCTGTATGGAACGTATGGTGCAGGAAGGATGGGGTGTCAAATAAGCCTTGAAAGGTAGGCTGGAAGCAAGGGCTTTAAACAGTTGGCCAAAATATTTGTATGCTATAAGCAAAATAGGTTTGAGCATGGATACAACATAGCCAGAAGGGAAAGAAAGAAAGCAGAAAAAGCTAGGGTGGCTATTATAATAATGATGGCATGAGAAAATGAAGTAATAGTACACCTATCATATCCATGAAGTGCTGGATTCATCATATTTTACAGGAAAGAGAAACTGAGGTTTTCAATCATAAATGACTGGCCAAGGTCAAATAACAAAGTACACAAGTTTAAAAGAGCACAGGACTTTTATAACTTAGTATATGTCTTTCCATCAACTTTCCCTAGCTCTGTTGTCTAAATTATACATGTATATGTACGTATATATACATACACACATAAATGTAAATATTCTAGCCTTCAATATTTAAACTAACTGAATAACTATACAAAAAAGGACGCTGCAAGGAGAAACAAATCCTGCAGAAAGAGAGAATTCTCCTAATCCTCTCATTTTCAACAGTCAACTAGGATTTGGGGTGGGGGGAAGTAGTGGTTTTCGGTCTGGGTGTACATTTATAACACTAAATAGGAACTACACATCAAGATGGAATGATTATTGATTTCTTAATGGATTACCGCTGCACAAATTTACACTCACGGAAAAAGCATCAATCTTTGGATAATAATTATAAACCTATCACAGTACATACAGCATTCTGACTGAATTGAAACTTACAGCTATCTGCCGGGAAATGGCCAATGTTCTATTTCTCTGGCACCAACCACAATATAGAATGGTGAGAAACTACTTAAAACAAAATTACAAGACACGGTTTATATCAGCCGCAGAATGCACCATCTATAAATTGTAATAAGAGACGTAAACAATCAGGTCCTTACAGACTTTTCTTAATCATTAAAGAAAAAAACCAGTAAAATGGACAGATATACTCCTCACAGGCATCACTGGAAGGTTTGTAAGAAGGGCTAAAGAAAGACAGCCAGCGACATCTGCTTTGTTATTCCACCATATATTAGAACCCTTTTTCAACTCCGTTTGAGGAACTTCAATCTGTACTATATCATTAACAGAAAAGCAAAATGGGAAGAAAGGTTGGACCTTTCCTTGGGTCTTTAAACTCTTGTTGGGGGGGGGGCATAATTTTATTATTCTAACAACTGTTCTTTCCACAAAAGAAAATTATACCACAAGGTGGTTTTACGCAGTAATCTGACCATAGTGTAGGAAAGGGAATTAGATTATAGTACTACCTGTCTCAGCCAATCCATCAACAACCATTTATTAAATACCTACTCTGTACCAAACACTGTACTAGGCTCTGAAATTGGAGTTCTATACTATGTGAACTCCAATTAATAAATTTTTTAAAAGTTTGTTAATAAATAATAAAATTAATAAAAACAATAAATTAAAATAACAGTGTCAATTATTCAATTGAATTCTATACTATCTAAACTCTAAGTTTTCATATTCTCAAACTATGATAAATAACATTGCATCCTTCTGCATGCAAATTTCTCACTCATTTGAGTATTCTCATTTCTGAGAAACTTTTTTCAAGTGTACACATGCACATAATTTTTTAAAATATGTATGTACATTTCTGTAACAAAGATGAACAAATGTGAAGTCAAGAACTATAATCTGCACTCTGTAAGACATCAATTTTCATTGGTTTTTTGGATCTTACTCCACCATCAGTAAATTCTATTGAATGAAAGTCATTTCTGTTTTCTAAGAACTGGCACAATGTGTGGTTTTCCTGCTTAATGAAATAACTTCTTTTTAAAAAGCCATCTGTCTTTGCAGCATATCACAGACATTCCCAAGAAGAATGATTTTATTTATAAAGCATTCTTCCTTCTTATTAAATTACCATGGGACTATTAAAGTATCATAATAATAAACTAATAATTAAAAATCATCATATAGGATATCAAATATTTTTAAATGCTAATTAAACTAAACATTATAAAATAAAGGCAAGAAGGTATAGTGGAGACAGATCAAGCCTGAGAGCTAGAAAGTCCTGAGTTCAAATTCTAAGTCTGATACATATTGATTATATTACCTTGGCCAGAGCAAGTCACTTAATTTCTAAGGGCACCAGAAAACTCTCTATAATTATAAGTTACAGAGATCATGCCAATCTGCATTAATAGGAAGGGTTTTTTCATCTGGGAGTTCTCTAAATCAATGATATCATGGGTTCAGTCCTTAGTACTTATTATAAAATACGCTAATTTATGAAACAGCAAAACTTTACAGAAAAAAATAACTGCAAAATGGCAAAGGAAGGACTTGAAATACTTAGAACTGAGATTTCACTGGTGTCTCACGAATGCAACAACTGGGCACAGTAGTCAGAGTGCCAGATGTGGAGTCAGAAAGACCTGAGTTCAAATCCTTCCTCAAATACTGGCTAGCTATGTGAGCCTGTGCAAATCACTCACTCTCAGTTTGCACCCCTCTAAAATGGGAATAGTAATAGCATTTACATCACAGAGGTTTTGTGAATATCAAATGAGGTAAGGTGTAAAAAGTGCTACAGAAGCATCAGCTATTATTACTACCGTCTGAGAGAGCTGCTTGGGGACACAGAGATTCAGAAAGGCTATAGACATACAGCTAGGGTATGCCGTAGTTGGGATTTGTACCAAAATCTTTCTGACTCTAATGCCAACAGCTCTACACCATGCTGCCTCATAAACTACTATCAAAGAGGAGAACTGGATGTGATGTTTAGTAGGGACACAAAAAGCACTTTTTTAACTTGAAGCTAAATAATTACTGTCTAAATCACATACAATGTTGATTATACAGGGGAAGTGACAAAGCCGTGGTCTCTAAAGTAGGTTACATTTTGAAAGATTAAGATCATTGTGCAGAAACACACAGGGTACAACATGATGTTTGGGCAAATACAATTTTTATACAATTTACTTCTAAATGTGTTCATGTATTTATATTTAATTTAATAAACATTTATTGCATATGCGTGGGCAAGGCACCATAACGCTAAAGATGGAACGAAAATTAATAAGTAAAATTTAGTCCCTTTCTTCTAAGGGTCTTACTATGGAAGAGGAGACATTCACAAATAAATCTAAGACATAATAGACTGAAAATGTGTGTTAGAGTGGGACTAAGTAACATAAGAGTTGAAAGGTGAGAGATGGTTTCTGGCTAAGAAGATCACAAGAAGCTACACGGAGGACAAGGTTTTGAAGAATGCATAGGATTTTAAATAGGAGTGTGCAGGATGTTATCATAAGCATAAGGAAGCCTACGAAGAAAAACAAAGAGTAAGGAAAGTGTGGAATATTTTGAGGGAATAGCAGGTAACCTAGTTTGGTAAACCATTGGATATGAAAAGGGGACGAGTGGAATCCCAATGAAGCTTCGGAGTTAAGTTGGAGACAGATTGTGAAATGCTTTGAATGTCAAAGGAGTTCAGAATCTATTACTCCAAACTGTCTATTACAGTGGGGAGCCAATTCATGTTTTTAGGGAGGACAGCGATATGAATATACGCATGCATTAGGAAAATTATTCTGGAATGAGTGTGTAGGATGGAATGTTCGATGGGGTGAGAATATTTTGCAAGGAAAAACACCAGCTTCCTTCATGTCTCAGGTCACCTAGCCACCTTATAAGGGAGTCCTTTCTGGGTCCCCCAAGTTGCTAATGTCTACTCCTCGAACAAGAGCATCTGACTGTTCTGTAGGGCAAGTAGGTGGCACAGTAAATAGAGTGCTAGGCCTGGAGTTAGGAAGACTCATCTTCCTGAGTTCAGATCTGGCCTCAGGAATTTTCTAACTGTGAGATGCTGAGTTAGTCATTTAACCCTGCTTGCCTCAGTTTACTCATCTGGTAAAATGAGCTAGAGAAGGAAATGGCATACTATTCCATCATCTTTACCAAGAAAACCCCAAATGGAGTAGCAAAGAGTTAGACACAATTGGAAAAAGAAAAAACACAAAAAACCGATTCTGTATATGTCTTGTACGTTATTTTCTTCCATCAGAGTGTAAACTTCCTACTTAGGAGGAAAAACTCTTCATTTTTTCTTTGTGTCACAACTGCTTAGTACAGTGCCTGGCACTCAGTAAATGTTTAATAAATGCTTGTGGAATGACTGAAAGAAGAAATGATAGATAGAATAAAGACCCTAGACAACATGGTTAAGAGATAAGGAAAAAGGCACAATTAAGGGATTGATCTGACAAAGGAAAGAACTAGAAAAGGAGGGAAGGTGGTGAAGGTGAGTGAGGGGATGGAAAGGTTTTTAGGGCATAGAAGAAGATAAATGAGGGAGTTCACATGAGATAACTATGGTCTTCTCAATAAATTAGGGCGTGATATCATCTTCTAAGAAGGGATTTGGAATAGGGGTTGGAGATTTGAAACAAGTACAAGTTTGAAAAAGGTTTCTGTGGTGACCACATCAGGGAGTCCTTATGAATTAAGAGATTGCAAAGGCAGCATTGAGGGTTGGGTTGAGTGTGTGTGTGTGTACATATATGCATATGTATGTATATATGTGTACGTATATACACACATGCATATATATACATATACATATTATGAATTCTAAGTCAATTCAATCAGAAGAGTGTCATTAATTTCTTCAGTAATATTTGGTATCCTGAGAATTAAGAAGCAATATGGGTGGGGGAAGGGTTAGCTGGGCTTGGTTATTGGCAAAGCAGGTATAAGTTCGTGGGAGGAAAGGTATTTTAGGATACTAGAAATAACAGAGGGAGAAGGCAAAGAAAGAAAAGAAAAGGTACAGGAAAATTAGAAGAAAACTGAAAAGATCTAGAAGGAATACTGAGAACAAGCTACATCAGAGGTAATAAAAGGAATACTTGTGTATGAGTCTATGTATGTGTGTGTAACTGAATGATAGATACTGTTTCATCATTCTTCTATTACCACTAATTCCTTTCTTTTTCCTCTTACACAAGGAGACTCCCATTCCTTTTCCCCCTCAACCCTTATATTCAATCAGTTGCCAAAACCTTGCCCTTGCTACCTACTGCCCACAACTTCTCTCAAATTCAACCCAACACATCAGAGGCAGTGTGATTCACTGAAAAGAATGCTGGTGTGGAGCCAGAGAACAGAGCTAGTTCATATTCCAGCTCTGTCAGGCACTTCCTGTGAGGCCTTGGACAAGCCATTTACCTTTTCTAGGATTCAATTCTTCATCTGAGAAATGAGTGGTTTGAACTAGATGACTTCTAAGGTTCCTTCCAGGTCTAAGTTAATGATCTTGACCTAGAACCTAAGTAACTGCAACCACCTCCTAGCTGGTCTCCCTACCTCCAATCACTCTTTTCTCTAGAGTCTCGTCTACGGTCTAGACCATCTTCCATACAGCTTCAAAGTGAGTTTCCTTGAGCATGGATCTGACTCCCCTGTTTAGAAAACTGCAATGGAACTCTCCTGCCTGTTGGATAAAATGGAATCTCATTTAGTTGACAACCTAGACTCAATCTATGTGTCCAGCTTCAGGGCAGCTTCAGTATTCATCCTCCTGAAATCTATGAGCCCAGCAAACTGGCCTTTTCCGTGTTCCCCACAAATGAACACTTTCACCTTTATTGAGTGACATCCTTCATTCCTTAAAGACACACACAAGTAACTAATTTCAACAGGAAGCCTTTTCTTATGCCAACAGCTTATATTTAACTCCCTTATACGTATTTATTCAGGAAACATTCATACAAGAGCCCGTTGTCCTCCCCATCCCCAAATTAATGTAAACCCTTGAGAGAAGGGATTGTTTCAGTTTCTGTAGTTATGTTATTCACTTTGTTTTATTTTTGTTTTATTTTGTTTTTGAGACTGTGTCTCTCCATCTCACCCATGTCAGGAATTTAATGGCCACTCCCAAGCCTGACCCAACTCCTGATCAGAGCAAAAACTTTGACAGGGCCATTTTGTCCCTCCTAAGGCAATCTGGTGGTTCCCCACTACCCAGGGATCATTACATTGGTGCCAAACTTACTTGTGGACACTCAATTTTAGCCCACTGTAGCTCAGAACTCCTAAACTCAAGTAAACCACCAGCCTCAACATCCTGGCAGCTAGAATTGTAAGTGTCTGCTACCATACCTAACCAATCTTCATGCTTGTACCCCCAATTCCTGGCACATATATGGCACTTAATAAATATCTGTCAATTGACTGAATGTCACAATGATAGAGTCTTTTGTATCTAACCCACTACACCTAGCACAGTGCTTTGTACATAGTAAGTCCTTAACACACTCTTGTTGAATTAAATCATATTGCATTGAAATATATTATTGTATGAGAGTCTTAAGTTTTGTTTCTGGTACCACCTTGCTTCCTGGACAAAAGAGTTTCAAGAACTTGTTGATGGAAAATACTCAGGTTTGGGAAGGCTGCAGCCAGCAAAAGTGCTGGGAGCCATTTTGTGGTTAGCTACAATGTTCCATTCTATATTTTTGATACGGGAAGAAGAAGCATATAATAATCTATTAAATATTCTTCTGTTAAAAGAACAGAGTTTGCTATGAGTGTTCATGTAGATGCTATGACAAGTATTAAAAACTAAAAACGGAGTCTCTGCAAAACTACAGAAGGAAAACTCGGGACTCTCCACCAATAGCATTCTTAGATTTAAAGGTATTTTGCTTGTTATTAAAAACAATCTTGTTGGCAGTTGAAAGTGTTCTACAGTAACTCAAGTCCACCCATTCATATAATAAAGAAAAAGAGAAATAGAAAATTACAGAATGATATTCTGGGTGGCACAGTGGATAGAGTGCCAGTCCTAAGATCAGAAAGATCTGAGTTCAAATCCAGCCTCAGACATTTACTGGGCAAGTTAACTCTGTTTGCCTCAGTTTCCTCATCTATAAAATGAGCTAAAGGAAATGGCAAACTACTCCAGTATCTCTGTCAAGAAAACCCTAAATGGGGTCACAAAGAATAAGGCAGAACTGAAAAGACTATAAGAACAAAAACAAATAGAAAATTACTGAATGGTTATTTAAAAGGGTATTCTTTCTCCATGAAAATTAGTAGGAACTATTGTCATTAATGTATAACACCTACATGAATTTTCTAGCATGACTATATATATTTTTTTCATTTCAATTACATATTGTAGAAGGTGAATTTGTTTCTCCTAAGGGTCAAAGTTATATGGCATAGATTTGATCCAAATAACCTTGAATTAACCAAGTTAAATTTCATAAGATTTCATAGAACATATAATTAAATACACTTTGAAAGACAACAAATTTTAGAAGAATAGGGAGAAAGCAAGAATTGAAAAAAATAGTTTCTTAAGATGGGGATAGGGGCTGGACCAGTTATTTTATTTGTATAGAGATCTTCCAGATGAGGAAATATGCCTCTACAAGTTCAGAATGGCACCTTCTCTATAATTCTTCTGAACTCTGAAATCCAGCTTTCTCCCTATTCTTCACAAACAATACTTCATCATCTCTGTGGTTCTGCACTGGCCACCCCACCTACCTGTACTGTACTCCTTCCTCACCTCCACCTTACAGGGGAGTTAAGTCCTTCTCTTTTTCAATACCACAACTCATGCACCATCTTCTGAATGAAGCTTTTATTGATTCTCCCTTTCAATTTCCAATACCCCCACTCCAAATTTCACTTTATATTTAGCCACTTCACATCTAGCTCTGTGGGTGCATTTATTAACTTTGAATATAAAGAGAGAAAATATGTATGTATATATGCTATAGACAGATAGATAGATAGATAGATAGATAGATAGATAGATAGATAGATAGATAGGTGTAACAGTCTCTCCTATTAAATTCATTTTTTGTTGTTGTTTTAAGTGCTTTGTACAGGACCTGGCACATAGTAGGTACTTAATAAATACTTGTTGATTAATTAGAGTTGCTCAAAACACTGAGAGGTAAGTGACTTTCCCAGGATTATGCAACTCTGTGTATCACAGGCAGATCTTAAATCCAGGTATTTCTAGATTGTACTCTGTTCCTTCTCTATTATACCAAACTTTCTCTCTCTCTCTCTCTCTCTCTCTCTCTCTCTCTCTCTCTCTCTCTCTCTCTCTCTCTCTCTCTCATTAACATTACCCTAATCTTAAAGATGCAGCAATAAAATCCTCTCACATGTTACAAAAGCAAAAAAGTGACCTCATGTCATGGGATCTATCAACGTATTAACAAATGAGTTAGAAATAACTGTCCACTGACTGTAACAAAAATATGTACCCTCTTGCACAAATTTCTTCAAGAGAAAAAATATGTTACTGGGCACCACTGAGACAAATATATTTTTTAAATTAACTTTTAAGTAATTTTCAAACTCTTTCTCTCAGAAACCTCATTGATTTGGGGTACATAGCAGACAAAGCAAAACTATGTGCAAAAGTGGCAGTTTCTTACCCATGGTATAGTTTATCTAATTATTTCTCTTTCCTCTTGTTCACTTGGAAAAGTTTTTGTGAGATTCTTTAAAACTAGTATTTCTTAGAATTCACCAAGTCACAGCACTCAGTCAGCAATTTATGAACCAAATACACAGCATTGCCCAGGCAGGTGAATGTTACACAGCTTTCCAAAGTTTCTTGGTTATAGTCATTTCTTGATCTACAACAGTGAAGATAATGAATATTAGAATTCTGTGGTTACCCTCAAATCAGAGTGTAACTTCAAGTACAGTCCTCAACCAAATTTCTTAGTACCATTTCTAACAAATAACCAAATTGGTATGGAATTTGTTTCTTTTTATTGGTTCAGTAACATATACTTTTCTTTCACTGAAGCATTTGAGGGCATATATGTGTTATTAGCTGCCATGTATCAATGGTAACATCAAGTTTGAGAAATGATATTGATACTTATTCAACAATTAAACCATGAGATGTTTCTCAGCCCCTTCAGCATGCCAATAAGACCTGGGGTGATCTGCAAATAATCTGCCCCCTTCATGCAGGAGATGGTGATGTGAGATCCCCTATTTAGAACTTCTTTAGAAATATAAATTATAGAGACAGGACTAACCCAATGATTCAAAAGAACCCAGGGAAGTCAAGATGATTCCAGGCCCCCTGAGAATTTTGCTCCACTTAGAAAGTACCTGGAGGAACCGGAATGTCGAAACTAAGTGAGGTTACTCTAGGTTAACCAGCCCCTAAATAACTGAGGTATCATAATAAGTTTCACATGATTTTAGACTTTGCTTTTTTTCAACTTTATTTAAAGCATGACATTGTCTATCTTTAGCAATATCTATAAAACTTAAACTTCAGACATTAGTGTGCATCTAATTTTATCTGCTGATGCTTAGAATGTTTATCTTTTTTACCAAGTATCCTAATCCTAGTAAGCTTACACACAAAACATAATCATTTTACAGCAAAGACTCCATGGGATAATGTCCACTTCTCAGACTGTGTATAAAGCCCCAGAAAATAAGGTCATACCTTCAACCTATTTTATAGTTCTAAGAATTACAGGTAGGTTATAGGAAAATTACTTGTGGTGTAAAAAACACGTTACCTAAATTTGAAACTAAAGAAATCCCAAAAAGATACTAGAATCATGTTAAGGTCTCCTCTGGACAGTCCTGATAAAGGTATTCACTCTAAAAAGGCATTCTGAACAATTTTAGATAAAGAAGCCAATCAGAAGTCTCCCATCCAAGCCCTTCCACCAAACAAAAGCCACCAAACAAAGCTTTTAAATTGCCATCTTCACAAGAAATGCATTATCACTGCATAATTACCATTTCAATTATTCCTCTCACAAACAAAGCAGGTTTATTTGTGATTCACTTTAATTAGGTAATTTTAGTTTCATTTCTTTGGTAATTGATTTGAATACAACAGAATTAATAATTGTCTCATGTCTAAGCACTTCTTTTCAAAACCAGGACTTTGAGGTCCTGTCTATATAGCACAGAAAAATAGAATGAAAAGAATTTTTTTTAAAAATCAATCATCTGGATGTTATATATTACACAAACTCTAGTCTGCTTTAGACTAACACTTATTGGTGATGACCAAAAACAAACTGGACACACATCCCTCATGAATTCTGCCTGCACAAAATTGTGAATGCTATGATTTATCTACATGCTAGTTGCTTTAGGGGTTAAACAGTTTTGTTACCGTTTTTATCGATAGTTAAGATTTAAAGGCTCTTTAACAAGACTTTCTCGGTGGTTACTTACATTTTTTTCTCTGCTTAGTCACAGAACAGTCAACAAATATATTTAATAAGTAGTGAATTTCTTTTTTTACAAATAATGACAAAATCTCGCCTGTTCTACCTGATAAAGGAGGAGGGAAGACTGGAGAAAGACTTAGCTGGTCAACTAGTGAAATTTCTTTGCTGCATCAATCTGCGTGGGCACTCTGTCTACCACTGCAAATTAGAATTTATCTTTATCTTATTTTGTGCAATTTTTATTCATGTGTTCCCATGAATTCTCCTTAAGAGATGTGTCAAATGTACTAGAGGACTTCCTTTAGTTCTTTTAATACTTGGTAGCAACGCGGATGTGGTTCACTTCTTCCATTAGTGAAGTATTAGACAATGGAAAAAAAATTTCCATTTACACACAGTTAAGTTTATGTTCAGAGACAGTTTAAAAACAGTTATTTTGGGTACCATTCGTCCTCTTTTCCACCACTCTTAACACCATCATTTCCAAGGAAGAAAGGGACCCCCTAATGAGAGCTATTTTCTATTTTTACAAAATTTTACTTAATAGTCATCATCAAAGAATTCATCATCTATTGGTCAGTCTGTGATTAGTCTTTCCAAACTTAGGTAAGAAAATGAAATCATATCATTTTGTAGCAATTCAAACTAAATACTGACAATAGCGATCCTTCTATGACTGCTTTCATGAATGAAGAGGACATAATTTTCTTCTGAGCACTGTCTGCTTAACAAATGAAACTGCTTTGAAAAGTGTAAATGGTTTTATGAAAATACAAGGTATTATTTAACTCAGAGATCCTTAATCTTTTTTGTATCATGAGCCCTTCCCCAGAATAATATTTTAAATGCATCAACTGAAGTACATAGGATAAAAAAGGAACCCCACTATATTGAAATATACTCCTCATAATCTTTAAAATAAAATAAAGTTCAGAGACCCTAGGCTAAGAACCCTTAATTTAAATGCTCAAAAGTAGTTTATCTTAAATATGTGAAAAATCAGTTTCACAACTGATCTGGTTCTCCTTATTCATTTGCTTATTATTAGTAAGCCCACATTCAAAAGCAAACTTGAACCCAGGCCTAATCAAATCATGACAACTTCATTATCTAGGTTTTAAATGAATGAGGTATTTGCATTAAGCAAAGAGGGGCAGCCATAGGAAGGAAGGACCACTCAATTCTACATTAAACCTTAATTCATTACTAGTATGACCATGGGCAAGTCATCTTCTCTTTGCACCTTAAAATCTCATCTATAAAATGGAGATAACATTTGTACAACCTTGAGGCAGTGGTATGCAGTGGGTGGAGGGAGCTGCCCTCTGAGTCAAGAAGGTCTGGTTTCAAGTCTTGCCCCAGATGCATGCTAGCTGAATGACCCTGGGTAGGTCACTTAGTTTCTCAGTGCCTCAGGCAGCTCTCTAAGGCTACAAGTGGCAAGAAAGGCGATGACTTTTATTGGTAAAGAGCTTCCTTCTCAGAAAGAGGTTTATGCCTATGAAATCTTCCTTTCCCTATCCTGACCACCTAATTCACAGGATTTTTGTGAGAAAAGTACTTTGTAAACCTTAGCATGTTTTACAAATGTGAACTCACTTATATTACAGAGGAGTGGGGTTTGTTGGTTTGTTTCATTTTTGTTTTTGGCCCAAACCCCTCATTTTATCAGTACAGGAACTCATTTTCATTTGTAAAATGGGAGTGATAGTAGTACCTACTACACAAAGTTTTTGTGAGGATTACAAGACATCATGTCTATAATTCTATTGCACACTTGAAAGTGCTACTTAAATGTTTGTTGTTGTCATTATTATCATCATCATCGTTCCTCACTCTGACATTGATTGGCTCGACAACTCTGTCGACTAAGCCATATTGCCTCTCAATAGACACAAAAGTTTTAGTATAGCTGAAAAAAAGAAGTCATGGAATTACAAATGCATGAGGTTAGCACAAGGTTGTGGGAAGGGTCTCTTTAGTTCTTCTACACTGGTGTTTCTACTTCTTCATCAATTTAAAAGTTTGTCTACCATATCCCTGTGTTTTTCGAATGACCATGGGAGCCTAGTACACGGAATTAAACTTTATTATTATGGTATGGGAAAATTTAAGGGTACAAACAGTTAAGCAATCTACATTTCACCAATAATCAGTTTTGCCCCAGATTAAAGCACTACCTCTTCCACTGGTGAAAGCCAAAGTTGAAAGTGCTAAATATATCTTTCCAGGTATGGCAAAGTATCACACTCCCTTTAGTCCAGCAATCTTTTTTTTAGTCCTTAACCTCTGGGTGACTGCTGTCCAGGGCTATTCCCTTCTCTATTCCCAGGTCAAGTTACCTTCTTCAACTGCTCTTCTAGGATATAAAAGAGTAAGGTTCTTTCCTGTTCAGGTACATCAGAGGGTACCTAGTCCTAGTACAGTACAGAAACACCATTTGGCCTCTTACAGAAAGTTCAGATTTTAAAATATTTGCAAGTACGTCTCACTTAACATATCCCCCTGGCTACTCTGGCCTGATACTTACTGTTTTCTTTCTATTTTTTCTCTCAAGCTTTGACATAGACAGTGTTCTCTTCATTAACGTATCCAAAATAATCCATTCTTCTTTCTTCTATCTACTGCAGCAGGCTCTGTCCTCTGACACTATACTTCAGATGGGACATTTTGTATCCCTCTTTTGGCTTCTCTTCCCTTTCCTTCTCTTCTTTCTTCTTTCCTTTCATCCTTTCTTTCTCTTTCTCTCCCTCCCTCCCTTTCTATCTTTGTTCAGACTCTGAGATCTCCTCTATTGTTTCCCTTCTAAGATTCTTTCTCAGGCTCGTATCCTCTCTTGCCCATCATTCTCTCTACAAACATTTCTTTACCTACCTACAGTTCTGCCACAGGCACACAATCTAGCTCAAAGTTCTACCCTCCTCTTTCTAACGTGACTATCACCTACACCTCCTATAGCTTTGCTTTAGAATTCGTAAAATACTTTTAAAGAGCAACTGCCACTGACTCCTACTGGAAAACTATTAAAATATTTAAGACTTCACATTAATATTGTCACAAACATCCCTTTGGCCCCAGACAACTATACAATTCATAATCACTTTCAGTAGTTTTCCCACAAATAATTTAAGTCAACAAAGACTTATTTAAAGCACTACTATGGTCAGATCACAAAGGAAGACAATTCATATGAAATTCAGTCCTGGAGTTGGGATTTGAATCAAGTAAAGGGATAAGAACCACACACATATACCTTTAACACATGATAAGACTTGATAACTGTATTGGCGAGGTTCAAAAGAAAAAGTGTTGAAGGACACAAATTGAAGAAATTTGGTACTGATGTGCCAATCAAAATTAAATTGATGAATATGAAGAGTACAGAAACTGTATGCATAATTTTAATAAAAATTATAACTACCGTTGGTTGTTCAGTACAACCAAATCTACTGCATAATGATCTATAGGTATTATAGTCTACAACAAATGCTTCCCACAGGTTCCTCAAAGTCATTAGAGAATCACAAAATTAAAACGGGACCTTTAGGGACCTTCTATTCCAACTAGACTGAACCCAAATGAGAATCTATCCTATGACATCCCTCATCATTAACCTTTGCTTCACTTTAAATTTAAAAATAAAAAGATAACAGAAGCAAATTTAGTATTATTTTTATATTGACAAATTGTTTAGATGCAGCACACAAATCCTATCTACCTCACAATCACAGTTATTAAAATGCCTATGCTCTGAAAAGTTAAGCAAAAGAACACTTTGCTAATATCTTAACCAATAAGACGTTATGAAATTAATTAAGGTTAGTAATCAAATTAACTACGTATCACATCTTATTAATCTACAGAATCTCTTTAAAACTCAAGCTTAAAACTCAACTGGTATGATTCATAGAAGATTAAAATTGATGTGTATGAAAAGTAGAGAAATTTTATGCAAAGTTTTGATAAAATCTCTGATTCCCACAGGCTGTTAAATACAAACAATACTATTCCAGATTGATTTGTAGGTATCATAGGCAGCAAAAATTCTTCCTCATGGGTACTTCAAAGTCATTACAGAATCATGGAATGTTGAAATTAAGAGAGACCTCAGGGGCCATCTAGGCCAACAAAAATCCCTGATAACATACCTGATCATTAGTCACGCAACCTTTGCTTCAAGGAGACTAGTAAGGGAGAACTCATATACTTACCAGGGCAGCCCATCCCACTTTTGGTTAGTTAATTCAAGTTGAAATTTGCCCTTTTCACAATTTATGCCATTACTCTTCAGATTGTCATCAAGGGCCATGAAGAACAAGTCTAGTCTTTCTACATGACAACATTTAATCTCTTCTATTTATGTTATTGAGAGTTATATTTATCTATCTACATGTGTTTTCAAAGTATATGCCTTTAAATGAAAGATCACAGTGTCAGGTCAATTAATAAAATGCTTTATATGTTAATGTATTAGAATACTCTATTGCCAGAAAAGAAATTTGAATCATTAAGAAAACATGGAAAGATATCCATGAATGATATAAAGTAAAATCAGCAGAACCAGAACTTTAAAATAGACACTAATTATAACAAAAATTTTGGTGTTGCTATTTTTAAAGGAAAAGTGGCCAGAACTTTGGCTAATTCTGGAAAGGGCCACAGAACAAGAGAATTTCTTTGCTTGCTGATATTTATTAATTTTTTTGGTTCATGCCTTGCTAAAGATCTGGGATAAAATATTTTCTGTTTTTTGCATCTTTATCTTGTTGTTTAGTTTTGTTGCCCATCTCTAATTTATAATAATGGTTTAAAAATACTAATGGACAAAGCTAAAAAAATACACAGTGAAACTGAAAATACTGGTGGTTGGAATGTTATGTTACTAATAGTAGTGTCTTTAAATATTTAATATAAATGACAAACTAGCTTAGAAGAAAATACTCATTTATCAAACTTCGGTGAGAATATCACACTAATTAAATTGAAGATTACATTTGTATCTAATAAGTTGCTATTACTTCTCTCCTCTTCAAATTCCCACACTTTCCTATAGATCATAGAGTTGTTTTACTAAATTGAACCGAACATAAAAAGAGGATGACTTGTTGCACAAATTGCTTAAATTTTTATTTTTATCTTCTGGGCCTACTGGTCAATTAGACTAGTAATAGATATAACAAATTAGAAAGTTTCTCACAGTTTTACTATAATACAGGTATTTATTTAGAAAGATAACTTCTTCAAAGAAGTGAACTCAAATTCTATCATTCGATTACTAATATGCTGTACTTTAGATAGACAGCAATTTCTACTATGAGAGTTTAAAGACAGATGAAATACAGTCTCATAATTATTTTCCTAGTTTTCAGTTGTGCACAAATAAAATTTATTACTGCTTTTTAAAAAATTTGCCTAATTGTTTCATAGTAATAGATCACCTTATAGTTCAGTAATCTGTTCAAATCAATATACCTAATAGTTTTCAAAATAGCACCCCCCCTCCTTAAATATTTTATATTTATTATATTTCTATTTATTCTGTATTTACTTACATGCATACTTGTCACACCTATTCTGAGTAGGGAATTGTTTCATTTAATGGATTTGTAGGATATACTTGGCACACACTAGGTGCTTGATACATGGTTATTGATAATTAATACACAAAAATAGCACTCCTCAAACAACCAGAATCCTATGATGTAATAATATGGATGGCTCACTAAACAATTTCTAAGGTACTAACTATAGGGATGGGAATAGAAATGGAGTTAGGACTTGTGACTTCTTTGGTATATGGACCTTCCAGAAATATTCCATTGCCCAAAAGGGACGTAACATCATAGTTCTTTGAAATGTTATCACGTTAGGTCCCTTAAACTGAAAACTTGGTGGGAATCAGGTAAGGTTGTTATCATTAAGTTCTAAGGTAAATAGGGCTTCACTTATACAAGAAAGCAACAACAGTGATGAAGACCTACAGAATGCCAACTTATTAAAATGTTATTTTATAGTGATTAATTCTCTGTTCTACTTTACATAGAGAGTGGTAAAGAAAAGTTAACTGAAGTATCATTCAACCTCACATGCTTTTGATAATAGCTTCAAATGGGTGAATGCTAGACAACTGGCCTTAAAAACAAGATAAAGAATAAGGCCGCACCTAAGACTCGGTCATTCTTATTTATTTTACATCAATTTAGAATCTGCTAATTCAGAGTTCCACAGGCAGCTTAGGAGGTGCAGTGGACAGTGCTAGGGCTGGGAAGACTCTTCTTCCCGAGTTCAAATCTGGCCCTAGACATTTACCAGCTGTGTGACTCTGGAAAGTCACTGAACCCTGTTTGCCTCAGTTTCCTTATCTGTACAATGAGCTGGAAAAGGAAACGGCAAACTATTCCAGCATCTTTGCCAAGAAAATCCCAAAAGGCATCACAAAGTGAGTGTCAGACGTAACAAAAATACAACTAAATAACAACGACAATTCAGGATTTCACAGAACCAAAGAATTTCAGAGCCTGAAAGGACTATTACACTCAAGTTTGTAACAACTTAGGTAAAACTTAAGTTTGTAACAAATTGGATGGATTTTTGGTTGAAGTTTACACTAACTTAAAGGGTTTGGTAGATAAATTTAGATGTTAAGGAACTTTGAGATATGTCTATGAATCTTTAGTCAGAAGGACTTTAGAGCCCATCTAGTCCCCCGTATATAAACAAAAAGGCAATGTATGGCACATAAGCAAGGATCAATAAAGAATATGGTAAGCCAATCAGAAGAAGTCATTTGGATACAAACGAAAAATTAATTACAAATAAGCTTTATCTTCCATTTTTCTGTTGATACGTCCGCCATCCTTCAGTCTCCCCGGGTTCATAATCTCGACTGTTGATTCTTCCCTCTCATTCCTCCCCCATTTTCAATCAGTTACAAAGTTCTATGGATTCCAACTCCACAAAGTCTCACATGTATCCATCCCATTCCTTCCATTTACATATTCACTAACCTAGTTCAAGAATGTCACACCTCTCACCTCTATTAATGTAACAGCCACCTACTTGGCCTCTGCTTTCAGCCTATCCCCTTTCCAATCCACTCTCCATACAATTACCAAATTAATGTTCCTAAACCTCATATCTGAGCATATCAGTCCTCTGCTCATGAATCTTAAGTAGTTTTTGAAGACTTCTAGGATAAGAGACAACCCCCTCACCTTAGCATTTAAAGCCCTTCATAGCCAATGGCTCCCTATTACCTCCGGATCAAATAGAGAATCCTTTGTTTGGAATTCAAAGCCCTTCATAACTTGCTCTATCCCACAGCCTTTCTAATGTTCACACACACACACA
>CM053626.1:56347909-56397360 GCA_028646595.1 Phalanger gymnotis | reverse complement strand
CACACACACACACACACACACACACGAATCTTAATTCCATCTCTTTCTCTCGCTCAGACACTAGAACCTGTCAAAGTGATTTAGCTGCTGCATTTTACATGTGTCATGCCAGGAGGTTGTTGGCTGTTGTCGTATGTGTGTATTTTTTAAAATAAATTCCAACAGGCTCTTCCCTTCAATCAAGACTGCAGTTTATCCGAGGCAACCCCCCGCCCCGTACGTACACACACACACACACACACACACACACGCTGCAAAATGCAAGTGAACACAGAGCAGACGCCAACCAACAAACACCACCAATCCGTGACAGCAGTCGAAGAGGAGAACTGATTAATCGATTAACATCTCAGAAACAGATCATCAGAGAGAAGGAATTAAAACCTAGAGGAAGGCATCTCCCATCCGATCCCCCGCGCGCCCCTGGGAGCCATCCCAGCTGGGCTGCCGACCAGCATCCCTCCCTCCTTCCCAGCAAATGGAGTATTATTGTTGTTATTATTATCATTAATCAGCCTCTCCTCCCCTCCCCCTTCCTCATCCCCCTCCCCTCCCCCATCCTCTTCTTCCTCCTCCTCTTCATCCCCTTCCTCCTCCTCATTTCTGGTCAACAGCAACAAGTCCTCGGACCCGCAGCCGGCGAGTGCAGACAAGGCTGCATAATTACCCTTAACTTTGCCACCCTCCTCCTCCTCCTCCTCCTCCTCCTCCTGCCCCCCGCGCGCCTTAGGCTCCGCTCATTGCCCCCCGGTCGGGGCCGGGTGAGGGCAGATCCGGCCGAGCCGCCGCCGCCTCCTCCTCCTCCTTCTCCTCCTTCGCCTCCTCCTCCTCCTCCTCCTCCTCCTCCTCTTCGCTCTCTCCACCATGCCAGCCAGCGCCGAGCGAGATTTACCTCAGCAGGACACGCAGGGAGGCAATCCCATCCCCCTTTTGTTTGTGTTTACTGTGAGTGGGTCCTCTCCTCCCTCTCTCTGTGTGTATCTCTCTGTCTGGGTCTCCCGTGTCTCTGTGTGGGTCTCTTTCGGGGTGTCCCTGGGTGGCCAGTGTGTGTTGGGGCACTGCGGTGGGCTGTGGAAACTAATGCAGTGGCTCTGGAGCGGAGGGTAATCCTGTTTTTACTTCCTCCATCTTCAGCGAGGAGCAGGGTGAGCCCGGGACAGCTGGTCAAACCCCGAGAAACCGATCCGGCTGCCAAGCCCGAGCCCATCTCCCCCAGCGCCTGCTGGACGCGGGGCGGGCGAGCGGGCGGGCACCGGGAAGGAGGGGAAGGACAGAGAGGGGAGGGGAGGGGAGGGCAGTGCAGGAGAGGAGGGCAGGCTGGCGGGCAAGAGCTGCGATGGTGCGTGCGCGAGTGTGTGTGTGTGTGTGTGTGTGTGTGTGTGTGTGTGTGTGTGTGAAAAAGAGCTAGAGGGAGAGAGTGTGCGCGCGCGCCCCCGGTGAGTGGGTATCTGTGTGTGTGTATGTGTATGTGTGTGTGTGTGTGTGTGTGTCTTTGCGCTCGGGGCCGCTCAGCACACTCGGCAATCGATTACAGGACAAGTGCTGCTTCTGCTGCTCCGCTCCGTAACACACACATACACACACACACACTCATACACACGCGCACACACTCTTTCTAGTTGATGGAGCGCGATCAGGACTTCACCAACCAGAAGCATTCCCCCATTCCTGCCCCGTCACCTCGCATTACTCTCCCCCCAAATACCCCGATTTCTACCCTAGGTTGGGAGGGGGAACACGGCCAGCCAGGTCTTAAAGTACGGATGGTCACTCCGCCCACCCCTCCTCACCCCCAAACTCAGAGGCTCAAGTCCTCCAGCCGAGAAAGAAGTATTAAAACGATGTGAGGTTCCTTTCTGCTGCCTGTGAAGTTGCTTTTTAAACTCAGATTCATGAATCGGTTAATACATAAGGATTTTTTAAATTATATTTTTTTCTCTTAAAGAACCGATAGGGACATGGCGGACTAGTAATAGCAACTTAGGGATTTTTTAAAATCTTTCCAGTATGCTATACGCATGAATTTTTAAAAATCAGTATTTTTGCCATGAACGTTCATTTGTGTGTGTGGTGTACGTAACGTGCGAAATTAGACACTTCGGATTTTTTTATGTCTCATTTTGTCCCCTCCGTGATTTCATTAGCTTGGAGAACTTTCACTGTGGGAACTCACTCCACCAGATGCATAATAGCAATTTATCTGTAACTTTAGTGTCTCAGAGAGTTGCCTAGGGGCACTGAGAGATTGAATGTCTTGCCTTGTGGTCAAGTAGCCAGTATTGTGTCAGAGGCAGGATTTCAGCCTAGGTCCTCCTGACCGATCCCAAGACCAGCCTCCAATTCACTAAGTCAGGATGCCTCCAAATGTGTAGTACATTGTAGTATATGTTCAGAGGTATTAACATGTGTGTGTATTCAGTAGTCTGTTTGTTGAGGTTGTTTGGAAAATAAGATTCAGATTTCAGAAAACAAAAATTCAAACTGTGGGACACAAGTTTATGATTACCAACAGAAATGGGATCAGAAAAAATTTTGCTCTGCAATTTAGCCTAATTGCTACTTTTTCAAAGTCTTTCACCTTCTAAGTATAGCGTTTGTTAGCTTTCCCAATTGTGAACAACAATATCAGAGAGAGAAAGTTGTGATAGAAGAGTTTTGTTCATTGACAACTACAAACCCCATATTCTCCAAGGAATACGTTAAGGAAAAGCCTGTTTCTTTGGTGAGAACTTTGAATCAGAAGAGCAAAATGTGCTTTCTACAAATAGTAGCATTTAGTCGTTTTCCAGACCACATTTGTAAACAGGGGGGATGTAATCATTGTATAATTAAAGGAAGAAGGAAATTGGAAGGAACAGAAAATACTGTATTGTGTAGTCTTAGATTTTAAAACAGAAGAAATTATCAGTCCTGCCAAGCAGTACTTCTGAGAAGCCTTATCACAGATTGTGAAGAAAATCAATGTTGAAGGAGTAGGAATACCAGGCTGTGACAAGAATTCCAGAAAAGTTTAACGTTCTATGCTAAGGAATAAGAGACGATATAATGAAAAGAAATACGTGAATTATTTGTAGCACAGTGATTTTAATAGTTGTACCTTCCCTTGGATTCCTTTTTCCCCCTCATGTTAATAGTTTTCCATTGGGGTTGACTTTTAAAGGGGTTCCCAAATACGTGTATAAATTCTGAAATTCTTCACTTCCTGAGCATCACATGTTGTATTTATTCAGGAAAACATCACCTTGATGTTTATGTTGTGTCCAACACCACAGTAAAGACAAAATAATTTCCATTGGAAAAGCAAATAATTTGAGTTTAGGAGTTCAACAGCTTTGTGTATGATTTTAAATTATTATGGTTTTAAGGAGGCTAGTTCCTCTTAGTTTTGTGGTGGTAAGATAGATTTTAGTACTTTTCTGCTATAACCTACATCAAAATAAGTTCTCTTAGAATCATACTGTGAAAGGTAGAATGAGGACCCTTGCAAGTCATCCAATTGATTCCCTTGGACCAAACTTGAGCTACCCTCCAGAAAAACAGGAATCAATTCCTCTGAATAATATGCAAATGCACAAAGAAGGCTGTTCTACATTATCCTTTTGGTTTAAAAAAATCTAGGTTTCTAGAGCTCTCAAAATCAGTAAGTTTTCCCTGCAGTCTAACTCCTTTCCTTTTTCTACAAAATAATCCCCTTCCCCAACTGTTCCCATATTGAAATATATGTAAACTATCTGGGGCAGAAAGAAAAGATCAGACAAGATAATTCAATACATATATAAGATTAGTTTAAGCCATTAATTCCATGGTAAGATCGGATCTATCACGAAGTCTTAAGAATTCATCCAAAATTTCCCAAAGCTGCCATGTTACTGGGGTCCTGGCCCCTGGCTACTTCATGCTTGATTTAGTTCCCTTCAAAGGCTGTCCATTGTATTATTTAGATTCATTGGCTCTGGGGTGGTAGGAGGCACACTTTCTCCCTCTAGTGGCTAATTATGCAGCTGCTCTTTCATTCCCAGGCCTGGGAATAAAGGGTCATCTCTTGAGTAGGAACACTGGAACTCGGATCCCTAACTACACACACAAGTTATATGAAAGCAGGAGACCACCCTCAAGCATTAGAACACTGTGAAAAAAACTTTTTTTCTTTCGTATCAACTCTTCTTCCTCTGTTTTAATGAAAGCTTCAGATCATTAGACTGTCACCTAGCTAACCAGAATGTAAATCAGTAATTTTAGCTATATAGTGAGACAATTCCTGTTGCTTCTGAAGTCTTGCAGCACTAACTCTGAAACATTCAGTCAAGGGAGCCCTTCAGCAAATTATACCAGTTTTCTTTGTATAAAACAACTCTTAGGCATTTCTTTTCTTTCAGGATCTCTTTTCTGTATGCTTGAAACATAATGTAAATCCTGAATAGGTTTGCCCTAACATATTTAATATATAATGATCAGATTCCCATGAAACCTTCCTATGATTCCTTTTCACTTAATGCCATTTATAGCATTTTTCCTATAAAATTTAACTACTGTAACATTGTTTTACCTGGTTACGTTTCCATGAATTCACTTCATGATATCAGGTGGAGTATGACAGAATATATAATATGTAGACCTACCATGTGTGAAATCCTTGTGTTGGCTGGGAGCTGGTCACAGCTGAACCTCATTCTGAGAATAAAAACTAATACGACTGCTACAACATACTAGGGTTCCAAAGGATGTGGAAAGGCTTTTTACACACTCATAGACACAAATTATATTTACATTTTTTTTTTCAGGCTGAAATCTACTTGGATATCTGCTTTATTGGTGGTAGCTTTTTGTTTGTTTAACTCTAGCCTGACTTTAAGACCACGTTTTCCTGCTTATCCCTTCTATCTCCTTGTCAGTCTGTTATTGACCCTCCCTTCTGATCATTTCATTTCGGCCAACATTGATTAGGTGTATACCATTCAAGATGCTGTATCTTTTTACTTACCCTTCCACCCCCATCTGCTGGTATTTCTTTCTTTTTACTCTAACCAACCTCTTGCTTCTGGTACCTCAGTAATTGACTTTCTGTTCCTCAAAAGTGTGTTTAGCTAGCAACATACCTTTTCATCGTAACTCCTAGGTGGTTTTGCTCCACCCCAAAAAGGCCAGAGGGATCTGGTCAGTGGAATACCTTATTCTTCGGTAACCAGATCTATTTGGAAATCTATATTTTCATCTCCATGCACAAAAATTAAGGTGACATTACATATTTCCTTGGCTTTCTAACTTTAAATTTCCCTGCTAACATAGTTAAGGTTATGTTCTAGATATAAAAGAGTCAAGACAATAAAGAAAGAGTCTTAGTATATGTCTCAATATGTTTAGGAGATTTTTGTTTGTTATGTTACAGATGACTCTAACCCTTTGGCTATGACATGATCTAGATAGGAGCAGTCATGAGTGACTTCATAGAACATTCATTACCTCAGGACCAAACTGATGATGAGCCCCACCATGCTTACCTAGGCTGGGTTTTGGGATAAAAACAATCAATTGTTAGGTCACCATAGCAATTAGAAAAACCATCTAATAATATGTAAAGGGGGTGTGATTTGTATCAGCAAAATGAGTGCCCACAGTAAGGAAATCATGTGTCTTTTGAAATACTGAAATTAGTGGGCATTATTAAAAGAAATTTCCACAAAGGCAAGTAACAGGTTGCTATTTTTTAGTGTGTATATAAACAACAATTTTGAAAGAAAGCACATCTAACTCTTATGTTCTGGAAACAAACTACTAAAAGTGAACCCAGCCAGTATAGTTTTATCGCCCAATAAGTACAAATTACAAAGGGGAGAAAACAATCAGCATTGGTGAAAGGTACCAAGGAGATTGCTGGTATTTTTTTTCTTTGCCTTTATTTTTTTCTTAGTGGTTTTATATTTCAAAGCCTTTAGCATCCCTTTGGAAGAGCTTGGATAAACTCTGTTTTTTTCATTTGCTCGGGTCTTAGAAATTGATGTGTTTTCAAAACTCTGTCACTGGAGGTGTTGAAAATTATAATGTTTTCTTCTGGGCAGCTAAGTGGAACGGGGGATAAAGCACTCGTCCTAGAGTTGAGAAGACTTAAGTTCAAGTGTGGCTGAAGACACTAGTTATGTACCACTGGGTAAGTCACTTAGCCCTGTTTACCTTAGTTTGTTCATCTGTAAAATGAGCTGTAGAATGAAATGGCAAACCACTCTAGTATCTTTACCAACAAAACCCCAAAAAGGGTCACAAAGAGTCAAACATGACTGGAAAACAACTGAACAATTTTTTATTCATTTCAGAGGATGCATATTTTAGTGCTGCTAATTAAATTTTTAGACATTTCCTAAATTTATTTATTATGCTAGATGTAGATCACAAATGTGGATAACCACTGCCGTAAATGATCTTTCCTTTCAAGAGAGCAAGTTGGTCAAGTCAATACTGACCCAATCATTTTAAAGAAATTACTTGTTTGGTTTACTTATTCAGATCATTATTATTATCATTTTAAAAGTGAACCATTAAAAAATTTATTCCAGTAAGAAACAATGGGCTATTGTCTTCTTGCTCAGCCTTTTGTGTATTTGCTGGGTCCTGTAAGACAAAAGCAATAAAGAAAAGGTTGGACCTAAGTCTTAAAATATAGAATTTTAAATGCTTAAATAAATCCTCTTCTCAAATAAGTTAGGATAAAATCTCCCAACCTTTTTAACCTGAGAACCCTACTCAATAGAGGTGAGGGTAGACTGGAGTTCCCAGTTAGTATTTCTATTTCCTCTACTCCAATAATTGCAATCATTTCCTCTCTCTAGTATAGCTGAAGAAGATGCCTTCCTCTGTATCTCAGGATCATCACTTTAAAACTAAAAGGGGTCTGACAAGCCATCAAGTTCAGTGCTTTCAATTATCCAAGGCTTCTTAAGAATATGAGAAGAAATCATGCCAGGCCAGACCCAAATAGTCGGTCCACATAGTATGATTTCAGGTATTCCAGAAAATAATACTCTTCTCCAAAACATTTCCCTTATCTGATGCCTATAATCCCTTTCCAAGGAGCATTTTTTCCATCCCATAATTAGAAATGTCTGAAATTGTAGTAGACATTATAATAAGGGAGAGGTAAAATGTTGGTCTTAATTTACACTAATGTTTAAGGAACCAATTCAATATCCTGTTCTGTGTCAAAATTGTGATAGAAGAGTAATTAGTTTTCCCCTTTGAAAAAATAAAGGGGAGATTTTAAATCAGATAGACCAAAATGATGGGAGACAGAAATAGCTATGTTGAAATGTAAATATGGCTTCTTCATTTCATATGAAGTTATAATAGAAATCTTTGGGAGATGTTTCAGAAGGCATTTAAATTTTGATTCCCAGAATGGGGAATTGGCTCTTGTAATGGAACATAATAAATACCACGAGATACAGGAATCCTCGATACATCCAATTATGAGTAGATCATGCTTAGCATTTGGAAGGAAGGTGAAAAAATCAAGAAAATTCACATGGAAGAACAAGAAGTCCAGAATATCAGAGGAAATTAAAATAAAAAGGAAAGGAGTACTTGTACTGCTAGATATTGAGTTATGATGTAAAACAAAAATTAATATGGATAAGTATTAACATTATGCACATTTGAACATGGGTTCAAAGAAATCATCTTTATAAGTACCGATAGGGAAGGGATTAAAGTTTGTCTGAAGAAAAGATCAAGAGGTTCTAGCAGAACTTGTGGTCTGCTACAATTAACAGTATGAAATATCAGCCAAGAAAGATACCATCTTGGGCTGTGTTAACAGAGGCAGAAGGAAGAGAAATAAGGTATACTCTGCCTGTTTTGAGGAGCAATATCTGGATCGTTATGTTCAGTTCTGCTTTCCACCTTTTAGGGAATATATGGGCAAGCTGGCACATTTCCAAAAGAAAACTCCCACAACAGTGAAAAGCCCAAGATTGACGGAACTGGGGATATTTAGTATCGGCAAGGGCAGACTGTATGTAGCTGGATGAGATTACTGTCTACAAGTATTTCAAAGACTCTAATAGGGATTCGGGGTAGCTAGGTGGCACAGCAGATAGAGTACCAGGACTGTAGAAAGGAAGTTTCAAATTCCTATGTTCAAATCTGGCATCTGACCCTTACTAGTTGTATGACCCAGGGCAAGTCCCTTAATCCCTGTTTGCCTCAGTTTCCTCATCTGTAAAATGAATTACAGAAGGAAATCACAAATCACGCCAGTATCTTTGTCAAGAAAACCCCAGTGGAGTCATGTAGTACTGGACACAACAGAAAATAACTCAACAACAACAATAAAATAGAGATTAGACCTGCTTTACTTTGCCCTGGAAGAATAGAAAGAGTAACAATGGCTAGATGTTGCTAAGAGACGAATTTTGGCTTAATTTAAAGAAAAGCATCCTAACAACTCCATACTATCTAAAAGTAGAATGAGGTGCTTTATTAGGTAGTGGGTTCTCTTTACATTGATGGTCTTCAAGTAAAGGCTGGTCGACACATATCAATGATGTCAAACTCAAATAGAAATGGATCCTTGAGGGCTACATATTAATTAGGAAATCATAGACTAACATCTGTGTTGCATTACATTATTATTTATTTCGTTAAACAGTTCCTAATTACCTTATCTAGTTAGGACCCACTCCTGAGTTTTGTGGGGCTGTTTTAACACCTCTGAATAGGGGATTATTTTTCATGTAGAGATTAGACTAAATAATCATTAGGTTCCTTATCCTTCTCTAATTCCTTAATACTGTGCTATATTAAATGTTATTAAAGTACTGAACATGAAAACATAGTATACTTTTTGTCTGTTTCCTTGATTGAGGCTGACTTACTTCTTATTACCATATTACCATAATTTAAAAAAAATCTTCATTACTGAGAGAGTGTTTATGTTTTATGGTTGGGGGCTAAACGAAGGGTGGATAAGTGATAGCCCGTGAACCCTTAGACCTCCTGCAGTGTCAAGATACCTAAAGGAAGTCCTTCCCAATAAACTGAATGAAACTTCCCCTCCCCTGCCAAAGGAGGAGGGAGGCAATTATGGTAAACCGTGGACAAGAAATCCCATCACATGACATAACACCCTGATACTCTAGTACAATTGAGCTCTTATTAGTAGATGGACTTAAGATAACAAAGCTGACCAAAGTAAAGTCTAATGATGAAATATTGGACTGTAACGGAAGCATTCACTTTATCTCCACATAAATCCATGTAATTTGTATATGTATAGATGAGATACTTTGCATAGACTTCAGGCTTTTAGTAATTAATATGAAAATTCAGTTGATTATTCACCTTAATTTTTTTTTAATATTCATTTTGAAACTATTCTAGGAATCCTTTAAGTAAATAGCTCCCTTTGTACATTTAAGGCAACAGAGACTAGATCTGTGATTTCACTTATCACATACTCCTGGATGAAGAAATTCCCTCTGCTGATGCAGGTTGACATCTTCTCTGCAACTAAGAGGCTTCAAAATTTGCTTAGACTTTGTTAGAGGATAAGTGATGTGCCCAGGGTCACATAGGCAGTAGGTATCAGCAGCAGAATTTGAATTCATATCTTCTTGGCTCTAAAACCAGCTTTCTGTTCTCTGTGTCTCACAGTGTGCTTAAAATATAATTCAATTTACAATTTTTCAGGAATCCCTCTATTGCATCAAATGAAGTAATAAAAATAGCATTTATATAATCTTTGGAGTTTTACAAAGCCTTTACAGAACAGGGATCTGTGAAGTAGGTAGTACAAATTATGTTTATCATCATTTTACAGAAGAAGAAACTGAGCCTCATTTATTTAAAAGTGAAGTGTCTTGCCAAAGGTCACACAGCTAGGAAGTTTCAAAGCTGCAACTCAGACCTACTTCATAAGCCAAGTTAAAGACTGCCTTGCTGGCAAGAACCACCTTGCCCCTTAATTCTCCATATGGAACTTTGAAATGTAGCCCAAAATTAACATTGCAATTTTATAGAATATTTAAAAAATTTTTAAATCTCTTTAAGTTTTTCAAACTTAGGAAACCTAAAAGAATATTATTTTCTTTAGAAGACCCAAAGGATCACTTGACTTGTGGGCTGGTTAGACCTTTTAATCCTTATTAAAGATGTTTCTTCTCTTTTGAAGTTCCAGGTAACACTGAAAAATATGTATTTGAACAAGATTATTTGATTCCATTATATATAGTCTATTCAACAGTCCAGGAAGGTGATGTGCATGCTGATTTGAAATTCATTCACAGGGAATAGCGAGATCTATATTAAGGGATCAGTCTCCGATGAAAATGTTTAGTGGGGTACCACGGAATGGAATATAATCCTTTCAAATGTTTATTCAATTGTTTTTAAATGACACACTATTCAAGCTTGATCATTATCTGAAGAGAAACACTAGCTGAATTAAGCTGTAACCTCTTAGAAGATAGTAGTACAATTCATAGTGACCTTGACCCATTAAAGAAATGGTCAGACCAAAAGAAGGTGGAATATAATGTGATTATACTACTGCTTTAAGAGATGAAATATGACTCCGACAGATGAAATCATTGGGCTACTAACAGCATGAGTCATTAATATCCCACTTAAAATTCCAAAATAAAATTTATATGTACTAACAGGAATATGTTCCATTTACCATCCTTCCTATTTGGAATTCTCTTTCCCAGCTTCTTTCTGGCAGTTCATAGCCACTGCCTTTTTTCGAAATTCAGCTACAAATTTATGTATTCCAGGAAGCCTTCTCTTACTAACTGTACTGTATTGTTTCTCTATTCAGCATGCTCTCAAGACACATAGGGTCAGTTTGCTTTTGTAAATTTTCATTTGTATTAGCCTTAATATAATTTCATGCATATATGTTATTTCTCCAACTAGACTATAAGCTTCTTGAAAAGAAAAGGATAGTATTCTTTCTTTTGTAACCATAATTTTAGCCCTCTGCTTAGCGTTAAGCATGAGCTAGATCCCTCTGTATAAGTAGCCCATAAATACTGTTAATTGACCTATTACCTAGAACACTGGTTTACCCACGGGAAGTATCCAATAAGTATGTGTCATCCAATAAATATGTATTATATGAAATAGTAAGTTAATCCGCCTACTATTTGTAATATTGATTGGTTGATTGAAGTCCTGGTGTGATACCATGTATAGCTTTAGTTTCCATATTGTGAGATGTAGAGAGATGTGTAGGAAAACAAAAATTTTGGAAAATAGAACTTGAAGTTATATTCAGAGATGTCCAGAACCGTAGGGATAGTGGGATCCTAGATCTAAAGATGGAGGAGACCCTACTCGACCCCCCTCATTATACAGATGAGAAATTTCAGGGCCAAGACGATTATGTGACTTGCTCAAGGTCCCATAATTGATAAATAAATCAACAACCTTATTAAACAGTTATTATGTGCCAGGCACATGCTTGGTGCAGGGATACGAAGACAAAAATGGATCAGTTCCTGCCTTCAAGGAGTTTACATTTGATCAGAAGAGGCAATATGCCCATGTACAAAGGTGTACAGAATAACCTCAGTAATAAATGTGAGGTGGTTTAGGGAGGGAGAGCCCTGGCAGCTTTGGGATCAGGAGTGGTTATATGTAAGTTGAGCTGAATCTTAAAGAAAATAAGGGATTCGACAAGGAGGAAGGGAAAAGGGAGTCCATTCTTAACACAGAAGACAGTTTTAAGACACAGAGATGGTTGTCATAGTATCTCATTTGGTTTTGCTGAACAATATAGTACAGGAAGGGGAATGATAAACAGTATAATGAGTCTGGAAATGAAGTTTGGGACCAGATTATAAAGAGCTTTAAAAGCTATAGCTTAATTATTTTTCTCAACTGAAACGTATTCTAATGAACACAACTGGTATTTGTCATGTCATCCTGAAAATTAGAAACCCAATTTAATTTGAATAAAGATTTACAATCTCCCCTAACCCCTCCCTCCCCAAAGGGTAAACAGGAGATTAGGGAACCACTAAAGTGTATTGAGTAGGGGCATGATGTGGTTAGATTCTGTGCTTAAGGAAAATCACTTTGGAAGCTGTATAGAATATGGACTGGAGTGGGGAAGAGACTTAAGTCAGGTAAACCAATTAAGAGGCTTTTGCAGTTGTCTAGGAAAGAGATGTTGAGGGCCTGTATCAACCTGGTGGCTTTGGGAAGAGTGAGAAGGGAACAGAAGTGAGATGTAATGTGGATGTAGAGACCACAGACTTCTGCAAGTGTTTGGCTTTGTGGGGTGAGGGAGAAAAAGAAAGGGAGGCTCCATTATCCTTGTATGAGACTTACAGTCAGTGATGTTTGAAATGGGAGAGGTCCTGTAGGCCTGAAGAAAGAAATGTTTTCATGACTTTCCAAAAAATAGAGAAGAGAATAGGGTCTGGAAACTATAGACCAGTGAACCTGATATTAATTCTTGGAAAATACTAGATTGTGTGATTAATGAGGGGGATACTGAAAATCTGGAAAAGGAAGTGTTGACTACAAAGAGCCAGCCAACTTGGCTTCATCCAAGGCAGGCCATGCCAGAGTAACTCCATTTCCTTTTTTGACAGGGTTACTAAACCAGTGAATAAGATGAATTCTGTAGATACCATTTACCTAGATTTTAGTAAGACATTTAAAAAGGTATATTATGGAGCTTGAATAACAATACAAATAGATATTTCAGCAACTGTCTGAATGGCCCAACTCAGAGAAGAGCCATTGATGATTCAAAGTCAACATGGCAGGACACCTTCAGTGGAATGATCTAGGAACCTCTATCTGGCCCAATACTGTTTAACATTTTTATAAATGTCTTGCATAAAAACATGAATAGGGAGTTCATTAAGTTTGGAAGGGATGACATATTAGATGATAGCGACAGGCTAGAAAATTGCACCAAATCTAGTAAGATGAAATTTTATGGAGATAAATATAAAGTCTTACAGTTGGGTTCAAAAAATCAACTCCCAAGTCCAAAATGGGGGGAAACATGGCTGGAAGGCAGTTTGGAAAAAAAAGATACTAATGTTTTCCCTGAACAGCAAATTCAATGTGAGTCCACGACTGTATAGTGTGACAGACCAAAAAAAAACCTAAAGGCAGCTAGATGGTACAGGGGATAGATCATCAGGTCTAGAGTCAGGAATATTCATCTTCCTAAGTTCAAATCCAGCCTCAGACACTTATAACGCTGTGTCCCTGGGCAAGTCACTTAACCCGGTTTGTGTCAGTTTTCTCATCTGTAAAATAAGCTGGAGAAGGACATGGCAAACCACTCCAGTATTTTTGCTGAGATAACTCCAAATGGGGTCACAAAGAGTTGGACACAGCTGAAATGATCCAGCAACAAGCAAAAAGTCTAATGAATTCTTAGGCAGCATTAAGAGTGACATAGATTCTGGGAATAAGTATGGAATAATCTCAATGTACTCTACCCTGATCAAACTACACCTGGAGTATCGTGTTCCATTTTGGCCACCATAATTTGGCAAGGACACTGGTAAACTGGAGAATATCCAGAGGTGGACAAATAACAATGGGGCAGGGTGGGAGTGGGGGGTGGGGAATTGATTCTATGCCACATAGACACATGATAAGACACATGATAGGAAAAAGGAGAAAAATAAATCCTGTGAAATTCCAAAATATACAACTAAGCTTCTTTAATTTCCTTTTAAAATTTTCTTTAATTTCTTTTTTTTTTTGGACAACTTTTGGATTTTGAGTTAGAATGGTCAACCCTCATCTTGATTGGCTTGAACTAACCCTTTCTTAAGATAAAGGCCTGGATTTAGAGAATGATTTTAGGTTTCTTGTTCTGTGGTTTGTGCATTTTAAAAGTAGGGCATAGTTCATTAGAGGCTGAATTTAGGGAAGTATTTGCAAATATGGAACAATTATTAGCAAATTCATTACTTAATGTAATTTTATGCTAATTAGTGAATTGGATACCTTTGTCCAGTTAATCCTCCCAAGTCTGGTATGCATTCACTCTCCTGTAGTTGGTAGAATCCCTAGTTTATTCAAAGCACCTAGCAGACCTCATTTCTTACCTAAGACCTTTCTAGATCTCTCCCCACCCAAACCCATCCCCAGTTGTTAGTGTTTTCTCTCTCTCTCTCTCTCTCTTTCTCTCTCTCTCTCTTTGTCTCTCAAAATTATTTTGTACATACTTTGCATTTACAAACTTCAGTATAATTTGTGGTCCCACAGAAGAATGTAAGTGTCTTGAGGGCAAGAATTATTATTTCTTTGTCTAGCTAGTCCAGGATTAGTAGAGTGCCTTGAATATAGTTGGTGCTAAATAAGGATTTGTTGAGTTGAACTGAAAATGACAGCTTGTCATTCCTTCATTATTTTTTTACCCATTTTCTTTCAATTTTTTTTTTCACGGCATCATAGATTTAGAAGAGAACTTAGAAGCCATAGGCTTAAATGCTCTCATGGTAATTGATTTAGACCTGGAAAGGACCTCAGATGTCATCTGGTCCAGCTTTGCTATTTAAAGATGAGGAATCTAAGACAAAGAGAGGATACATGTCTTGCCCAACGTCACTAGTAGTAAGTGACAGAGGCGGGATTCGAACCCAAGTCCTCTGACTCCAAAACTAATACTCTTTCTAAATCGCCAGGCTTTTTATTTTATATTTTAATTAGAAAAAAGAGTAGCACATTCTCTGCTGTTTACCTTAATGTATCCTGTGTGGTGACAACTACATCCGTTTGCTTTCATAAAAGTCACCACTAGTAAGATATTTGATGATACAGCCTCATTCAGAGTCTTCTCTCCACAGCTTATGTTTCAATTTTATTCAATTCAATAAACATTTATTAAGTGCCTACTATGTGCCAGGCACCGTGCTAAGCACTGGGGATAGAAAAGAGGCAAAAGACAGTTCCTGCCCTGAAGAAGCTGACAGTCTAGTGGGAGAAACAACAGGCAAACCACACACACACCACCCACACAAATATATATAATACTGCATATCATATATATATTTGTGTATATGTATATACACATACACACATATATACACACACAAATATATATACTGCATATTATATATATATTTGTATGTATATGTATATACACATATACTATACATACATACATACACAAATATATACTGCATATCATATATATTTGTGTGTATGTATATACACATATACATATATACACACAAATATATGCTGCATATTATATATATTTGTGTATATGTATATACACATACACATATACACACGCACACATATACATATATATTTTTTAAGCAAGCTATATATAGTATAAATAGGAAATAATCAACAGAAGGGAGGCTCTGGAATTAAGAGGATTGGGGAAGGCTTCCTGTAAGAGGTGAGACAGAAGATACTCTACTTGCAGACTTGTCCAGTAAAGCCTTAAGAGGGGATCCAAATTCAAATAGAAAGCAGACAGGATTTGAGATGAAGAAGTGCTTGAAAACTGAGGGATGAGAGACCTATTGATTCACAAAGAGAATTGTAAGGGTTTATTTTTGTTTATCTCCTCCAAGAATCTTCCAAAGGGAAATTTTTGGCTTAAGCATTTGAAACACATATAATTGCTCTTTGGAAATTTGTGGTAGAACCTGGAAGTGATGATGTAGTAAAGGAGTGATTTATGTTTGTTGGCATTGGAAGGAATCTGGCTCCCAGGAAGAGAATGGTTTGCTGATTAAAAGATATAAGACACTAATCCTTCATAAAACAATTTTATATGACAAGGAAATGTATATGGTGCCATGACTTATTTGTACACAATGTCCCACTCCATCTCATTCCTCACTCATCAAACAGTTCTGCCCGTTTAGTTTTACCATTGTTTAATTTTTCTATCCCTGCCCCCATCCTACAAAGAATGATTGGAGAAAATTTCATTCAGAGTTGGCCCACAGCAGCCTTCATTCCTAACAGTCAATAAGTCAACCAACAAGCATTTAATTAAGTACTTATTATGTGCCAGGCACTCAAAATAGGTCCTCACCGCCCCTTTGTAATCGCTCCTTTGTAATCCCTCTGTTAATCTTGTAATTCCTTGGCAGTTTCCTAACAATGAGCATTCTAAACCTCCTCCAATCTCCTAAAGTGTCCCCATACCTCCAGCTTTATTATGATTATGCCCATCTAACCTGACTTTTCTCAGTTTATAGCCTATAGACTTAAAAACACTTATTTCTCCATTTCCCCTTTCTTCTGTTTATCTTATCTCAAAGGAAGATGATGAAAATCTTATTTCAAAGGATAATGATGAAAGGAACCTCATTGAAATTTCTCCTCCAGATTGAAAATGGTTGAAAGAGGAACACAGAATTTGTGTTTCCTGAAGTTTCAAGTTTCCCTTTTTTTTTCTTAAAAGAATTTTTGCATCTATAGCGGTTTTTTTTTCTCATACCATATTTTCCCATGTATAAGACACACCTTAATTTCGGGGCCAGAAATTTGAAAAAAGAAAGTATTATATAAAGTTATTGAACTCAAATTTTACTCAACTGCTCACAGCTTTCAGGCATCTTTTCGGCAAGTCTGATGCATGTATGCATGTTTAGTCCATTCCATCTCATGAACCTGAAGCACCAATTTTGTCCTCCTTTGAAATCAGTAACTTCTTTTTTGTTAGCAGTACTTCTTGCCTCATGCTGAACCATCTTTGTGGACACAGGAATTTCCATTGCCCTTTGCTCTTCATTCCATATCTTCAATTCCCTCTCTAAATCAGGCCATTTTGCTGACTTGCCTCTCATGGCCTTCTTCTGCAGTGGCATTTACAGTAGGGTTTCTTCTTCCCATAGCCAGTCTCAGATTGTTTTCTTAGTTGGAGAAGGACCAAACATACGATTTCCATTCACTTTTGCAAACGGGATCACTTCTAACTTGAATTCAGCACTGTACAAATTTTTTTTTGAGACATTTCTGTGCAGAATGTGGCAAAACATAACCTAATATACTGGTAACAAATGCGAAACAATGAGCGCAAAGACAAGCATGAAAAAGTGGGAAATGCAAATAAAAAATGTACAACAATGAGAGCAAAAGCAAATGTGAAAAAGCGGGAAATGGAAGTAAAACAATCTACAACCACTGTATAAGACTCACCCAGTTTTAGACCCCAAATTTTTCAGGAAAAGGGTATGTCTTATGCGTGGGGAAATATGGTATCTTGGGGATCCTGATCCTTCAGTTCACCCTTCTCTTAATAACATCAAACTCTACCTTTCCACTAGCAACTTCTTCTTTGCCATTTCCTATCTTGAAAAAAAAAATTGATTTGACTTTACTGTCTCTTTTAGCTGCCATCTTAATTTTCTTTCCTTTCACAGTCATTGCCTTGGAACAAATGACTTTCAGGGCTACCTCCATTTTATCTCCCTTAACTCACTCAGTCCTTGACACCCTTGCCATGTGAATTTCACTCCCCATCACTACTGCAACTGCTTCTCTAGAGTTTTCATTTTTTTCAG
Source organism: Phalanger gymnotis (assembly GCA_028646595.1). NCBI lineage: Eukaryota > Metazoa > Chordata > Mammalia > Diprotodontia > Phalangeridae > Phalanger > Phalanger gymnotis. The sequence goes on along the minus strand of CM053626.1, from coordinate 56,379,859 downwards.
TTCAAACATTCTCCACCTGTGTTCAATTTAATTATTTGTTCCTTAAAACTATCTCCTTGGATTCTATAACACTGTGATCAATGGATCTTAGTTCTAGAACTGGAAGGGGCTGGAGAGGCCATTTTACAGAAACTCTTTTATTTTACAAATTGGGAAATTGAGGCTCAGAAGGATACATGACTTGCCAAAGGTCAGCAGGTATTAGAGGTAACATTTGAACCAATATCTTTTGACTCCAACACTCTTTACACTATATCACTCTGACTTGTAGAATTTACATTATAGACAGCATTTTCAACCCCCTCACTTTACAAATAGGGAAATATTACTCAGCTATGTGCCTGGAAGTCAAGTGGCCCCATAGAGGTCTGAATTAACTTTCTGTGTGCATGAAAAATGCAAATTTGTGGTTCTCATATATAGCTTAGTTATGATCACATAACTAAAACTAGGAGTAAAATCTAGGTGTTAAAAACACTTGTTCTGAGCCTTCTAGTGCCAAGATGGTGGAGTGAGAAAGGAACCCTCTGAAGATGCCCTTTGAAATTCCCCTGCATGGCAGCATGGCAGCATAGCAGAAAAGATCTGTCTCACTGGTGTAAAAAAGTAACAAGGGCCAAGAGCAGCAGCAGCAAGGCTTTAAGTCTGGGGCAACTCACCAGCAAGGCTCTTCATTCCTGCGAGCTGGCAGCCCCCTAGGGAAGTGAACAGTCTGTACAGCACAGCAAAGTCCCATCTCAGCCACCCCACCCCCAGCACAAGCCACCCTTGAGGCCTTGACTCCACTGCAGACCATCAATGAAGCCCTGCCCAGGGGCTGATGAATAGCAAGATTCTGGCCTTGGGGTCTTCAGCAGAAAGACCCTGTTTCCATAGCAACCCAGCAGCCAGGGCCCACCCCTCAGGCAGATCAATAACAAAATTAGAGGCCTTGTCTCCATAGCAAATCAGCAGCAGCCTCAGGAGAGGCCAACAGGGAAGCCACCCCTCTCTCATACAAACCAAAAGGGAAGCCTACCCTCCAGAGAAAGCAAGCAGCTAAGCCCTGAAGCCCAGTGAAAGCCAGCAGAAATACCCAGAGCCCCAGCACAAAACCTTGGGACAGTACATGACCAGAACCCAACTCTCACATGAAAACATCAAGGCACAAAAAATACAGAAAAATGAGGAAAAAACAATGACAAAAAAGTTACTATGGTGATAGGGAGGATCAAGGCATAAACTTAGGACAACAGTGTCAATATGTCTACATGTGAACTTCAAAGGAAAATGTAATTTGGTCTCATGGCTAAAAAGAATTCCTAGAAGAATTTTTAAAGGCAAATTAGAGAAATAGAAGAAAAATTGAAGAAAGAAATGAGAGTAATGCAAGAGAAACAAAAAAGAGTCAACAGCATGGGAAAAGATACAAAAATTTACCAAGGAAAATAACTCCCTAAAAAATAGAATTGGCCAAATAGAAAAGGAAGTACAAAAACTCACTGAAGAAAGTAATTCGTTAAAAATTAGAATTGAAAAAGTAGAAACTAATGACTCTATGAATAGAAGAAAATGTGAAATTTTTTATTGGAGAAACAACTGACCTAGAAAATAGTTCCAGGAGAAATAGTTCCTGAAAGCCATAATCAAAAGAAAAAAAGCCTGGACAGCATTTTTCAAGAAATTATCAAATTATCAAATCTAATATATTAGAACCAGAGGACAAAATAGAAATTGAAAGAATCCACTGATCACTGCCTGAAAGAGATCCCCAGATGAAAACTCCCAGGAATATCATAGGCAAATTCCAGAATTCACTGATCAAGGAGTAAGTGTTGCAAGCAGCCAGAAAGAAACAATTCAGATATGGTGAAGCTACAGTCAGGATTACATAGAATTTTGCAGCTTCCACATTGAAGAAGCAGAGGGCTTAGAATATGATATACTAGAAGGTAATGGAGTTAGGATTACAATCAAAAATCATCTACCCAGCAAAATTGAATATAATCTTTTGGGGGAAAATGGATATTTAATGAAATAGAAGACTTTCAAGCATTTCTAGTTAAAAGACTAGAGATGAATAAAAATTTGACCTAATATTTCATGACTCAAGACATAAAAAGGTAAAAAAAAAAGAAACAAGAAATAGAAAACAAGAAACTTGAAATAAGAAACCTTATATTTTTATATGCAATATGATATTTGTAACTTAACTTTATTGCTATGAGAGCAATTAGAAGGATGAAATGTATACAGCGGGTATGAATACATGATGATGTTGATGGGATGATACCCCAAAAAACAAAATGAATGGGTGAGAAAAATGCACTGGAAGAAGGAGGTGAGAGATTGAATGGAGTAAATTATCCAAAATAAAACAGGCGTGAAACAGCTGTTATAATGGAGGGAAAATGGGAGAGTGGGACATGGGAAGCAAAGCTTAAACCTTATTCTCATCGAAACTGGCTCAAAGAAGAAATAATATACACACTCAGTTGGATAGAGAAATCTTTCTTACCCTATAAAGAAGTAAAAAGGGACTGGGATAATAGAAGGGGGAATGATAAAAAGGAAGGTATATTGGTAAAGGCTATGATTAGAACTAAAAACACTTGTGAGGAGGGAAAAGGTAAAGGAGGGGAGGACAAGCAAAAAATACCATGGAGGGAAATACAGTTAGTTATCATAACTATAAATGTGAATGGGATGAACTCACCCATAAAACAGAAGTGGATAGCAGAATGGATTAAAAACCAGAATCCTCCAATATGTTTACAAGAACCACTTTTGAAGTAGAGAGATACACACAGGGTAAAGCTAAGGGGCTGGAACATGATCTATTGTGCTTCAGCTGAAGCAGAGAAAGCAGGGGTAGCAATCATGACCTCAGACAAAACAAAAACAAAAATAGACTTAATTAAAAGAGATAAAGAAGGAAAGTTTATCTTGCTGAAAGGTACATAGACAATGAATTCGTATCAATACTAAACACATATGCACTAAATGGTACAGCATTTAAATCTTTGAAGGAGAAGTTGAATGAGTAGCAGGTGGAAATAGATAATAACTAGTAGGGGACCTCAGCCTTCCCCTCTAAGAACTAGATGAATCTTAAAAACAAAAAGCAAGAAAGAAGTTAATGAGGTGAATAAAATTCTGGAAATGTTAGATTAGATAGATCTCTGGAGAAAACTGAATGAGATTAGAAACGAATATTCCTTTTCTTTCAGGAGTACATGGCATCTACACAAAAATCAGCCGTGTGTTGGAATATAAAAACCTCCCAACCAAATGCAGAAAAGCAGAAATAGTAAGCACATTTTTTTTCAGACCATAATGCAATAAAAATTATATTCAATAATGGACAATAGAGAGATTAACAATTAGGAATTAAATAATCAAATCCTAAAAAACAAGTGGGTCAAAGAACAAATCATAGCAACAATCAATAATTCCATTAAAGAAAATAAAAAGAAGACAACAAACCAAAATTTCTGGGATGCAGCCAAAGCAGTACATAGTGGAAAGTTTATATCTCTCATTGCTTACATCTATAAGATAGAGAAAAGGCAGATCAATGAATTGGGCATGCAACTAGAAAAAGAACAAATTGAAAATCCCCAATTAAACATCAAATTGGAAATCCTGAAAATCAAAAGAGAGATTAATAAAATTAAAAGTAAGAAAATAATTGAACTAACAAAACTAGAAACTGGTTTTATGAAAAAAAAGAAACAAAATGGAAAACCATTGGTTAAGTTCCTTTAAAAAAGGAAAGAAGAAAATCAAATTACAAGTATCAAAAATGAAAGGGATGAATTCACCACCAACAAAGAAGAAATTAAGACAATCATTAGGTGCTATTTTGCACAATTATATGTCAATAAATTTGATAATCTAAATGAAATGAATATCTATAGAAATATAAATTACCCAGATTGACAAAAGAAATAAAATATTTAAATAACCTAATCTTAGAAAAGTAAATTGAACAAGCCATCAATGAACTTCCTAAGAAAAAATCCCCAGGACCATATGGATTCACAAGTGAATTCTACTTAACATTAAAAGAACAATCCCAATACTATATAAACTATTTGGGAATATGGGTAAAGGCGGAGTCCTACCAAATTCATTTTATAACCCAAAAGAGAGTTTTATAACCCAATTTATAACTCAATTTTATAACCCAAAACAGAAAGAAAATTGTTGGCCAATTTCCTTAAAGAATATTGATGCAAAATTTTAAAATACTACCAAAGAGACTACAGCAATATATTACAAGGATCATACACTATGATCAGGTGAGATTCATACAGACATGCAGGGCTGGTTCAATATTAGGAAAACTGTTAGCATAATTTATCATGTCAATAACAAAACCAACAGAAATCTTATAATTACCTCAACAGATGTAGAAAAAGCCTTTGACAAAGTATAGCATCCATTCCTATTAAAAAATACTAGGGAGCATAGGAATAAATGAAACTTTTCTTAAAGCAATAAGTAGTATCTACCTAAAACCATTAGCAAGCATTATCTTTAATGGGAATATGCTAGAAGCTTTCCCAATATAATCAGGGTGAAGAAAGGATGCCTATCATCACCTCTGTTATTTAATATTGTACTAGAAGCATTAGTTCTAACAATAAGAGAAGAAAAATAAAGGAATTAAAATAGGCAATGAGGAAACAGAACAAAACATCACTCTTTGCTGATGATATGATGTTATACTTAGAAAATCCTAGAAAATCAATTAAGGACTACTTGAAATTGTTAACAACTTTAGCAAAGTTGCAGGAAACAAAATAAACCCACATAAATCATCAGCATTGCCAGATATTACCAACAAGGTACAGCAGCAAGAGAAAGAGATATTCCATTTAAAATAACTAGAAAATAAAAAAAATAATCAGGAGTCTACCTTCCAAGACAAACCCAGTAACTGTATTAACATAACTATAAAACATTTATGCAAATAAACACAGATCTAAAAAACTGGGAAAATATTAACTGTTCTCGAGTGGGCTGAGCCAATATAATAAAAATGACAATTCTACCTAAATTAATCTATTTACTCAGTGCCATACTAATCAAACCATCAAAAATTATTTTATACAGTTAGAAAAAATAATAACAAAATTCATCTGGAAGAACAAAAGCTCAAGGATAATCAAATAAATCAATTTTAAAAATGTAAAAGAAGGTGGTCTAGCCATACCAGTTCTTAAATTGTATTATAAAGCAGTAAGTATCAAAACTGTCTGATACTGGCTAAGAAATAGAGTGATGGATCAGTGAAATAGATTAGGTACAAATTACATTACAGTAAATGACCATAGTAATCCAGTATGTGATAAACCCAAAGATCCAAGCTTTTGGATCAAAAACTCATTCTTTGAAAAAACAGCTGAGAAAACTAGGAAATGGTATGGCAGAAACTAGGTATACACCAACATCTCACACCATATACCAAGAAAAGGTAAAAAATGGGTATATGATTTATACATAAAGGATGATACTGTTAGCAAATTAAGAGAACATGGAATAGTTTGTCTATTAGATTTATGGATAAGGGAAGAATTTAGGACCAAAGACTATTAAGAGAGCACTACAAAATGTAAAACAGATAATGTTGATTATATAAAATTAAAAAATTTTCACACAAACATCAATGCAACCAAAATTAGAAGGAAAGTAGAGAACAGGGGGTGAAATTTTGCAACAAGTATCTCTGATAAAGGCTTCATTCTCAAATATATAGAGAACTGAGTCAAATTTATAAAAATGTAGTTCATTCTCCAATTCAAATGATATGAATAGTCAGTTTTCAGACAAAGAAATCAAAGCTGTCTATAGTTATATGAAAGAGAGATCCAAATCGCTGTTGATCAGAGGATTGCAAATTAAAACAACTCTGAGGTACTACCTCCCATCTATCAGAGTGGCTAATATGACAAAAGAAAAAGAGCATGTTGGGTGTTGGAGGGGATGTGGGAAAACTGAGACACTATTGCACCATTGGTGTAATTGTGAACTGATTCAACCATTCTAGAGAGCAATTTGAAACTGTGCCCAAAGGGCCATAAAACTGGTTCTTCGATTCAGCAATACCACTGCTAGATCTGTTTCCCAGAGACATCCAAAAAAAAAAGGAAAAGGACCTATGTACACAAAAATATTTATAGCAGCTCTTTTTGTGGCGGCAAAGAATTGGAAATCAAGGGGATGCCTGTCAATTGGGGAATGGCCAAATAAGCTGCAGTATATGATTGTAATGGAATATTGTTGTGCTATAAGAAATGACAAGCAAGAAAGTGAAGTGAACAGAACCAGGAGAAGGTTGTACACAGTAACAGCAATATTGTTCAATGAAGAACTCTGTGAATGACTTAGCTATTCTCAGCAATGTGATGATTCAAGACAATCCCAAAGGACTGATGATGAAGCATACTATCTGCCTGCAGAGAATGAACTGATATTGACTGAATACAGACTGAAGCATACTATTTTTTACTTTCCTTTTTTTCCTTTTATTTGAGTCTTGTACAAAATGACTAATATGGAAATCTTTTACATAATTGCATATGTATAATCTGTATCTGATTGCTTACAATTTCAGTGGGGAGGGAAGGATGGAGGAATGGAATTTGGATTCAAAACTTTAAATTGAAAAAATGTTAAAAAAAATTGAAGAAGAAAAAAGACTTATTCTTCCTCTTTTACTTCAAGACACAGCTCAGACTTTCTTCAATAAGTCTTACCTGATACCCTTAACTGCGAGTGCAGTCTCTCCCAAATTACCTTATATTTAATTATTTTGTATTTATTCCAGGTAGGTGGCACAGCGGATAGAGTGCTGGGCCTGGAGTTTAGGAAGACTCATCTTTCTGAGTTCAAGTCTGGTCTCATGCACTTACTAGCTGTGTGACCTTGGGCAAGTCACTTAACCCGGTTTGTGTCAGTTTCCTCATCTGTAAAATGAGCTGGAAAAGGAAATGGCAAACCACTCCAATATCTTTGCCAAGAAAATACCAAATGGGGTCATGAAGAATTGTGCCCAACTGAAACAACCAAACTGCAATAACAATTTATTCCATACGTACATATATGTGTGCATTTACATCCGGATATATGCACATAAACATATATACATGTGTACGTATTTATATATACATACTCATATGCAGACATAGATGCATGCTTTCTAGTCATTAGACTCTAAACTTCTTGAGAATAGGGATGGCTAAATCTTTTGCATTTGTATGTCTAACACCTGGCACATAGAAGGTGCTTAATAAATGCTTATTGCTTAATTGATTAGTGGAGGCAGGGTGTGCGCCATAGTAGAAAGAGCCTTGGAACTGGAGTCAAGTTCACATCCTGGCCCTGGAAGTTACTACCTCTGTGACCTTACAAACTTTTCATTTAATCGCTCTAGGCTTCAGTTTTCCCCAACTGCAAAATGAAGTAAATGAACTAGATGACTTTTGACAGTATCATTAGTGAGAATGTCAAACACATTGTTGCGAATTGTTAAAATGCAAGTAAATCATGTGAGTGGAGGGAAATTGAAGGAGTTTGAAAAACTAAAATGTCTACTTCTTGATGTATGCATATAAATTTTATAAGATTCAATGTTAACACTGTTCAGTTTTTAAGAGACCTATGATGTGATCAGGGTATATTCTCTACCAAGATGTAGATTGCATCTCTATAGATACTTTGGTAGAAGAGTTATTGAGGACAAAAGAAAAATCATCTCGTGGGCAAATCTCTAGTGATGAACCTCTGTGATCTTGGCTAGGCTGGTCCTCAGGCAACTGTTGCTAGGCCTGGATTTAAAACCTTTCTGAACATACCAGAGCTCGAGATTCCCTGGAAGGACTTTGAGAACCCAGGATTACATCAGTGTCACAGTGAGACATTGGAGATAGCCTTCAGCAGAGGTTTGGAGGATATAAGTTTGTATGAGAGTAACACTGTCTTAGAAAGTGGTAGCACTGGATACCCCTCCTCCCCCTTCTGGTCCCATTTGTGTCTGTTACAAGGTAATAGCCCTCTCTTTACTCCTATGCCTTTTCATTGGCTGTTCCTCATGCCTGAAGGGCACTCCTGGACTCTACCTGCTGTCTTTCCAGGCTTCCTTTGAGACAGTTCAAGTCTCACCTTCTGTAAAAAGCCTTTTCAGGCCTCCCCAAGATCTATTTCTATTTATGCTGTACTATCCTATATGTATGATTTCTTGCATGTTATCTTTTCCATTAGAAATTCAAATACCATATTTCTGCCAGTCTTTGTACCTCCCATGCCTAGCACTTAGTAGGTACTTAATACATTCTTGTGACTCAGAGGAACTTATTGGTAAATCTATACTGAAAATAGGAAAAGGCCATCAATATATGGAATTAGATAGATGATAGATAGATGGATGGATAGTTTGGTTAAATATGGTTAGATAGATGTGTAGTTTGGTTCTGTTGTCATTGGTTTTTTCTGAGAATATGAAGTGATAAAATGAGATATTGAATATAAAATGCTTGTAAATCTTAAAGCACTATACAAATATCAACTATGAAGGCATAAGATTAAATCTGAAGTGATTTAAGGAAAGCATTTCAGTATATGATATAATGCACAATTTGACAAATTATTTGTTATATCTGGAATATAATTGTATTTCAGGTGGTTGGAATCTCTCTAAATAGAGCTAATAATTAAAGTGAATTTAAGCTTGCTAGCCTTTGCAAATTATTAATTAGTTTTTTATTATTAATTAACTAAATTAATTATTAATTACTAAAAATGTTATGGCAATAACCATCTCCAGAAAAAAACAAATTTTTAAGGGAGGGTGGTTTGGATCCATGATTTCTTCACAGTAAGAGAATCCTAAAGCAGCTCATTATTGTCTTAGAGAATCCCGAGTCACTAAGAGGTAAAGCATGTCTTACTCAGGATCACACAGAGGTTTTACGTCAGAGGCAGGTCTTGAAAACAGACCTTCCTGACTCTTGTTACTTACTCCTGCTGGCTGCCTCTCAGGAGAATTGGTTGGTTGGTTGTTGTCCTTCATTCTCAAAAAGGACCAAAATGACATCATTGTACTAGAATTAAGTTTCAGTGCGTCTCACTCTGGCTGATCAGACCAATACCACGTTGGAATGTTCTACCACAGGTCAGACACAAATAGTCCATGTGAACATTTGGGGTGGATTCTCTAAATTTGCACATCTTGTGTTTCCTTTGAGCTATTTTAATTCTGCTTTGCTTATAGAGCCCAGCACCTTTTCCAATGTGAGTATGCCCTGCGGAGTGGAGAATATTGGCCTTGGGAATTACTATCAACCAGGTTCTAGCTTAGAAGCAATAGGTCTTTCCAATAATAGAGTTAACAAAATATTACTTAGGTTTACATTTGATAAAAGAATTTATAGTACAAAGGCACATCTATTTAATGAATATACAAACAAAATATTAAGAGTAGGGCACAAAATTCAGCAACTGTATCTTTCTTTGTTACTGTAATTTTGCTTATGTAAAGTATCCTTGGAGCTGCTAGAAAAGGAACCAGCGTAACCAGAATACTAATTTTGTAAACGCTATTACTTCATGTCTACTGTCCAAGTTAGAGCTGGTAATACTTTGATGAGCAGCTGAGGATTTGATGAAGAACTTTGTAAATACTCTATTTAGAAGCATTTTTTTAGTCTTCTGGGAGATTGGTATTTTCCTTCTTTTGTGCTTTATTGCTGAGAACGTTTGTATGGAAACAAGATCTTTGTTTCTTATGAGCACATCTGTTCTTGCAGTTGTCCCTTATGAGAAGTCACCATCCTCTCTGACATCATAATCATTTCCACAGCAACCAGCATTGCTCACTGTTCCTTTAATCAGAAGTTACAGAATGTAAGCTTTAGCCAAGTATTTATCTCAAAACAAACAATAAGTCCCAGTGTTATACAAGTCCCACGTGCTGACCATTTAAATGAGAAGAAAAAAATCAAAGCTTTGGTTTTAAGCATTTTAGTTCACTTAAAACCCACGTTGCTGACAGTTTCCATCATGCCTTATTTCAAGCAAGAATAGAATGCTTTAGGAAACAGATTCCAAGGTGGCCAGTCTTGTTGTACCCCAATGTCCTCTCGTATAGCTTGGTGAGCCTTAGTTCAATGAGGGTGAAAATGTATGAGACATGTTATTTTAAGTTCCGCATCAAATAAGGACATCAATTTAAATAACAAGAGGAAGGGTCCTGAGGTCCTTTATTTAAAATGACTTTATGAACAGGCAGCACACTTCCTCAGCCCCTGTAATGCTGTCATCTCTATCATGAAACAACAATGAAGAATCAGGGCACACAATTACTCAGATGTTGAAACTTGGCTTTCCACAAACCACGAAAGCAGGGAAGGGACTTTGTGATACAGACTACCAATCAATATTTAATTAGCATTTCAGAGTGAACTTGGATTTTTTTGTGACCCAATTTTAAGGTTTGTGTGTGGGTTGTGCCCGTACAGCTTATGTGTATCTACATGGGTCCATCTCGATATGGATTAGAGGGAGGCAGAAAATATTATCTTTAAAGCCTCCTCTGTCAGCTCCAAGGGAGACTTTCGTTTTTGCCAGGAGGGGAGCAGGAGGTGGGGGCCATGTGGTTAGCAGCTCTCCTCTCCTCAGACAGGAGGTTTTGAGCTAGACCTTGAGTTATATCTATTCATTCCCACCCCTCAACAGTCAGTCTAGAAGAAATAATATTTCAAATCACTCTCGATTGCTATAGCTTAATGGGGAAAGAATTCCATAAGCTCTATATCAAAAGGCTTGACTCCTTACCCACAAAATGTCATTTCCAAAAAAAACCATCACGTATAGTGAATAGCAAAGAAACACGTTCATCCATGCCAATAGCAAAAATGAATTCAGACAAGTTAAACAATTTATAATACACCAGACAATATACAGAGAGAATGAGCTCTCTCATTGGGAGTGAGATATCTTAGTTCAACCACAAGATCGTCTCCTGTACCAACCCAATGGGAAATTCCCATTCCCAGAGATTCTAGTATAGTAAGCTAGGCACATGGCTCCTCTACATATGGCTTCTTCCTGGCAGCTTTCTCTCCATCCTGGGACTTCTTTCTGAAGAGAACCTGGAAGCACATGTGTCTCCTTTATCAAAGCCATAAGCTAAAACCCCTAAGAACCCTCCTTTCCCAAGCTCTTACCAACTATGCCCCTCAAGCTGGCATCGAATATCTGGCAATCATTCTTCATCACTAAGGATGAGGAGAGTCTCATGCAAATGGCCTTGAGCCCTGGGTTATATGGTCATCCACAAAAAAATATCTAATCAATGTCTACTAAGAGCATAATATAATCTTAGAGGTTGTGGACTAATAGGCAATATGGGGGGTATGGGGAGAAAGGAGATATGTGAAACATTGAAGGCAAGTCCAAAACTTGTTGTTGGGCATGCAGGGCTCTGGGCTTCGTTACCAATGCATCCTAAGTAAATCCAAGCAAATCTGTGGTTTCTGGGTTTTGGACTCAAGCAGAACTAGGGCAAGATCAGTAGAGTTTTAGGTGGCCAGCCGATAGCAGATATCCAGGACTTAGAGGGCAAGTGAGATTTAAAGCAGAAAACAGCCCCTGGGAGTTCCAAGTGGCAATTGTAGTCACCAGGAGGAGAGGGGAACAAGATTGTTATTTGGAACTGGCGGGTAGCGCATTTTATATATAGGATGTCATTGGGAAATAAGGCAAGTGCCCAGTAAGTAGGGTGCCAGGGTTAAAACAAGGGCAAGAGCCTTTCTGAGCCAATGCAGGGGAGTATAAAGAGACCTAGGCTGAAGTCCTTTACTTCAGAATGAAGTTGTCTTTGCTGCTTTGACCATTATATTCTTCTTCCAGGAAATGGACTCTCATCTACTTTAAGTCCTCTCGGAAACTGACTTCATCCTTTTAATCTACAGTCTTGATTCCCTTCACCTTTTTATTGTTGGGATAGTCCTCTTTTAACTTCACGTTATGGTCCTGCAATTTGTCCCTTCTCTGAATCCCACCTAATTTTTGTCTGGCCTATTTTGCAGCCAAGTAAACCTTAAAATATTTGGAGTCCACAAATGTGGATGCCAACTGTTCTTCAAATTACACCAGAGATTTCAGTGTCAAGGTCAACAGAGTACCTAGCATGGAGTCGGGAAGAACTGAGTTCCATTCTGACCTCAGACGCTTACTATCTATGTGACCCTGGCCAATTCACTTAACCTCTGTTTTCCTCATTTTTCTCAATAATGAAATGGAGATAATAGAACCTATTTCCCAGGGTGGCTGTGAGGACCAAGTGAGATAATAATTGTAAAGTGTCTAGAACATAGTGCTGTTTAAATGTTAGCTATCATTCTTTTTTAAAATATTTTTTTTAATTTTTAGTTTACAACACTCAATTCCAGAAGTTTAGGGGTTCCAAATTTTCTCTCCCTCTCTCTGCTCCCCCCTCCCCCGCAAGATGGCATGTAATCCAATGTAGATTCTACATATACCTTCACATTGAATGTATTTACATAATAGTCCAATTGTAAAGAAGAATTATAACCAATGGAATGAATCATGAGAAAGAAGAAACAAAACCAAAAAAGAAGGAAAAAAAAAGAGAGAGCAAATAGTTTACCTCAATCTGCATTCAGACTCCATAATTCTTTCTCCGGATGTGCGTAGCTTTTTCCATCATGAGTCTTTTGGAGCTGACTTTGAACCTTGCATTGATGAGATGAGCCAAGCAGACCTTACAGATACCGTGTGACTGTGATCCTGTATAATTATCTCCTGGTTCTGGTCCCCTCACTCAGCATCTTTTCATATAAGTCTTTCCAGGTTGTAATGAAATCCGTCTTTAGCTATCATTCTTATTCCTGTATTGCCAGCCATTAGAAACCAGTAGGACATGTTGGTCAGATTTGTTTCCTTGTAGAGTGACAGATACCCCAAGTTGGGGAAAGAAGACTGCTATTCCCCCATTCCCCATCTTCTATGGTGATTCTCTTGCTCGCTCCTAGCTCATGTGCCATCAATATGGCTTTCCCTTCTATGCAAAAAAGGCAACACGGCCAAATAGATCAAATGCTGAACTTGAAGTCCAGATGGTCTAGATTCGAATTTTGCCTTGGCTGCTTTTATTAGCTGGGTGGTTATGGGCAAGTTGCTTCATTTCTGTGAATCCCTGTTTTCTCATCTGCAAAATAGAGATAATAGTACCCGTACTATCTCCCTCAAAAGACTCTTATGAGGCTCAAGTGAAATAATGGAAAGCACTGTATAAATGTCTGTTGTTATCATTCTGTTTAGACTTGGTTAGGTGTAGCTTCACTTTCTCAACTTCACCTTCACAAGAGGTATCTGCTCATATTGTATTTCGGGGGCAAAAGTACCAGATCCTGAAATGGGTAATTCTACTTTTGATACAAAAGGGAACTAATTGCTTTAAAGCACTGCAAGATGAATTCCACTTCATTTCTAATTATACTCAAGATGTACAGAGTTAGTGAGATAGCACATAGCTACTCTTGGTGAAATTAAGAAACAAGACTCAGATGAACCACAGGCTTAAATACTGAAACAAAGGGAAAGTATGATTGCTGCATCACTTTTAGTGATATTCAGAAGGTAACGCATAGTAAGAGATTGGAACAGAAACAGGAAAGGGCAAGTGTCCCTATATAGAAACAAAAAAAGGAAGAGAGTGGAACCTGTAAACTACAAGCTGGTGGAGTTGGCTTTTTATTAATGGCAAAACCCTAGAACATATTATTAAAGGGGTGGTTAGTAAATATCTAAAGAGGGATGCTGTGATCACCATATGGCAAAGAGCTACAAATTGCCCATCAATTGGAGAATTGCTGAACAAGTTGTGGGATATGATTGTGATGGAATACTATTGTGATATTTGGAATGACAAGCAGAATGGTTTCCGAAAACATGGCAAGAGTTATATGAACTAATGCAAAATGAAGTGCATAGAACCAGGAGAAAATTGTACACGGTAACAGCAATATTATATCCATGATCAGCTGTGAGATACTTAGCTACTCTGATTAATATGACAATCCAAAACAATTCCAAAGGACTCATGATGAAAAATGCTATCCGCCTCCAGAGAGAGAACAGATGAACTCAGTGAAAATCGAAGTATGTTTTTTTCACTTCTCAACAGGTGGGGCAAGGAGTGGGGAACATTTTTTAAAATGAATGTTAAAATAAATAATAAATTCATTTTTAAAAAGAAGCAAGAGCTGTCATAATTTTATCAAGAACGGGTCATGCCATTTCAGGGTTTCTACAGGAATAGTTTGAAAAGTCAGTCATAGATTTTTCATAGAGTTTAGAGCTTAGAGGGAACTGAGAGGATTAGTCTAATTGCTGTACTGAATGGGTGTTGCCTCAGATAAACTGAGAGCTGGGAAGGACCTTAGCTTAAAAAGGCCAAGGTCTCCCACAGCTTCTGAGGCCATCCCCAGTTGTCCTGATCTATGTCTTGCCACTGGACCCAGATGGCACTGGAGGAGAGAGTAAGTCTGCTGACTTTGCATAGTCCTACCTCATTTAAATCCAATTTACTTGCAATTCAAGACATCGTTTTCCTGATGTCATTGGTCCTCTTCAAGAATGAAGAACAAACAAGAAGAATAGTAGATTAGAGCCCTAGATTTTAGCTAAGCATTTGACAAAATCTGTCATTTTATTCTTATAGAAAAGATAGAGACATATGAGCTAGACAGTAGAAAAATCAGGTGTATTTATAACTGATTTGATGAATAGACTCATTAGTCATTAATGGTTAGATGGCAGTTTGGGAAGAGGCTCCTAGAGGTATCTGTGCTTAGCTTCGTGCTGTTTGTATTTATTAGCGACTTAGATAAAGTCATAGATGCTATGCATATCAATTTGCATTGACACAAAGCTAAAAAGGCTTGGTAACATATTGGATGGCAGTCAGGATCAAAAAAGATCTTGACGCCTCAGAATCAACTTATAAGATGAAATTTAATAGGGATAAATATACTATTTATGATTCCAAAACAATTCTCCAAGGGTGTCTATCAGCTTCAGAGAAGGGCCTCATCTGCATTAGTAGAGGAGGTTCCCTACTGTCAGGTCCTTACACGAATGAAATCTCACCTAGTTCAGGAAAAAAATAAAGGATTTCAGTTGATGGATTTTTCTAGTATTTTGTCATCTTTGCTCTTTGAGGATAAGGCCTGTTTTCACCTTTCTCTGCAGCACCTGGCACATAGCAAATACTGAATAAATGCTTGTTGACCTAAATAAATCTTTGTATACATTTTTTCCCGTTTCTGGATTCTTTAGATGAATAGATCCATTGATCTATTGTTCTAGTTTTTAAAATCTAGTACCAGATGCTGTTGCTAATAATTAGTTTATAATATGTTTTGAAACCTGACAAGGCGAGTGCTCATACTTCACCTAGAAATTTTTGCCCAATTTGTTTTTTTTAATAAATTTCATTACTATTTTATCTATTTCTATAAGTGAAAATGTTAATATTTTATTGGTTGTACATATCATTAATTCTGTGATCTCATTGATGAACATACTCCATTAGTGCATGCATCCCACACAAAACTTAAACTTTTGTGTAATTTCTTTTGTACGTTTCCTGCCATAAATCTTCTATAAAGTCTTGCCATTGTGCTGGATGGCCTCATCTAGGTCTTTAATATTCCTTGAATAATAATACATCATTCAATATTCTTTCTCATGTTGCTCTGTTGCCAATCCATGTCTTTTCTGATGATAAATTTCTTGGAAATTTTTTCACCATTGCTTGTATGTTGGCCATCATTGGTAACATTTTATAGCTTACTTATACCCACCATTTGCCTCTCCACTGCCATTTAGTTCACCTACAATTTTATTCCTTTAGACACTGATTCACAATAATATAGAACAGAATGGAAAAAGAACCAGAAGAATATTAGTATTTTTTAAAAATTGACATTTCCCCAAGGAACCCCATGCCCATACTGCATAATTTCCCAAAAGCAATCCAACTTGTTCTTTTTCTTCTATTCCTCCTTACTGTTTATCACACAAGAATCCATTTCCCTACTCCATGCATTTTCATTGGTTGTTCCCCATGTCTGAAATTCTCTCCAACTTCACTCTTACCTCTTAGCTTCCTTCAATTCTCAGCTAAAATTCTACCTTCTACAAAAAGCCTATCTTGGTTTTCTTTAATGTGAGTATCTTCCCTCTGACATTAGCTCTAATTTATCCTGTATACATCTTGTTCATTCAGTGGTTTGCATATTCTCTCTGCACCTCTCCCCATTTCCTGTTAGATTGTGAGCTTTTGAGGGCAATGGTCTAGTTTCACCTTTCTTTGTATCCCCAGCACTTATCAGAGTGCCTGACACATAGAAGATACTTAATAAATGCTTCCTGACATGACTTGACTATTCAATTATGGATCTATCTCACTGTTCTTCTGTACTGCTGCATATCCAAGACATAGGTACTGACAGACCAACATAGTAGGCTATCCATCCAAATGTGTGCCATAGTCTGGACTCTGGACTATACATTTTTCAATATATTAAAAACTCCTTGGAGGGAAAGACTGGTTTGATTTTCTTGTTTGTGTCTCTGCCTAGCACAGTTCCACTCATTTAATAAATGCAAATTGAATTAGTAGGCATTCTTCATCCATTTGATTTCTCTTATGTGAGTTGACAGCTCAGTTTCTTTTCAATGGTGTGGATCCAACTTTGAATTTTATTATCTTATGCTTTCTTCAAGGAATCTCCATAGTGTTTCTGAATTAGGTATACTCAGTTTGGTGTCACTCACAAACAGGAAAATCTCATGAATTTCATCATCTGTAAGGATTCCTTCTTTAATTTGATCTCTGTGCTGGACATCTTCCATGATAGTGTTGACTACATTTGCCAAACACGTATCCCTGTTTTATGAATCACTTGATATTAACAAACAGGGTGTATCTCTGTTCCATCTATCAAGGAATTTTGACTTATTTTTATGTATAATGAGAGATACCTTGGAGAAGAACCAATAAGGCTGCTCTTTGCTGTAACTTTTTAAAAAAAAATCAACAAATACTACAAACTATGGAGTTTTTTTTTCTTCTCTACAACTTTTATTCAGTTGTGTGACTGTGAAGTCATAATCTATTAAAAAGTAATTTTCAAAAGTATGCATATACTTTTTTCATATTTTAATCAAAGACTTCCTATATTATTTGCCTCTCATGCATATCAAAGCCAGATAAGGAATTTGTAAGAAACTCAGATGTATCTAAATGATTCTTTAGACCACAGCCTCATTTAGAAGCTGTGGGGAAAAGCTTGAAGTGGATGGTATAGTTAAATTACAACTTCAGAAAATATAGACCTTTATATTCACCAAGGCATTTTATCCCTTTCTTCAATGCTCATGATGGTCAAAGACTTAGTTTCCCCATTGCCCCACCACAAATGTCATTTAAATGAATGTCTAGTATGTCTTAATTCTGCTGTTTCTCCTTCCAGTATCATTGGCCTAATTCTGTATATTCCTAAACCAAACTGTAGGGAGCATACTTTTCTGTTAGCTACCTTGTTGCTTTTGTGCATTGGCTAGGTTGTTTTGACCTAGTAGTTTCACCCACCCCTCTTCTATCCTGTTATTTCTGGATATGCCTTAGCTCTAAATCTTTTTCTCATTAGCACTGGCATTTCTTGAAATAAGATGATAGCAAAAATAATAATAAAATTCTAAATATGCACTAAACTAACCATGGTTACATTCTTAATTATAGTCAACCATATATTTGGATGGCCAGACCCTCTTATACCCAATGCTTTGTGTTTACCTTGCTCTTGGCTATTTTGGCTACTTCTCTTTGCAAGTTAGCTCCTTCTCTTTCCCCTCTCTGTCTCTGTCTCTGCCTCTCTGTCTCTCTCTCTCTCTCTCTGTAGATACACACACACACACACACACACACACACACACACACACACACACACACACAATTTTTCCTCCATTCCTTGTACTTTCAATTTCATCAATAAATGCCCTTAGCTTGCTATGTCTTTGCTAGGTTTCATTCTAAATTTTCTGCAGACCTCTTTTCCTCTCCATCATTCTTTGTTGTTTTGTGAGGTGATACTGCTCAGAATCTTCTATCGTGTTCCTCCATAACATTTCATAAATGAATTTATATTCTCAAGTCGTGTTGCCTTTGTTTGCCATGTCTCTCCACTTCTCGAAGTCAAGTCAAATGTTCTCTGGCTGAGGCAATAAATTAGGGCCATTCACTGAAGCAGTTGGAATAAGGGTTGGTTCTCTGAGTCTGGAGAATTTAAAACTTAAGAGATGGTTTCTACTATCCATCTTAATTCCTTTGTTTGAAAGCAAATGCCTCTCCAAATAAATGATTGTGTGGTAAACCTGTCTCTGTACTAGGAAGAGGAAAAGGAAACCTATGAACAATACATACCTGTCCCAAGGAGATTTAATATTTTATTATTTAATATTTTAGTTTTCAACATTGATTTCCAAAAGATTTTGTGTTACAAATTTTCTCCCCATTTCTACCCTCCCCCCATTCCAAGATGGCATATATTCTGATTGCCCCATTCCCCAGTCAGCACTCCCTTCTGTCACCCTACTCCCTTCCCCCATCCCCTTTCCTCTCACTTTCTTATAGGCAGAATAGATTTCTATGCCCCATCCAAGGGGATTTAATAAAGAATAATCATTTTAGCCAACTGAGAATGGGATGCTGTGGACTTCCAAATCTATGTCCTGATTAGGGCAATAGCATGGTATATCTCCAGATTGGGGGTGGTACGGTAGTGGTTTCTTAGCTTCCCCTTTTCTCTGACATGGTAAAGATGTTCCCTCAATTTGGGGAGTTTCAGATTTTGATGGGGAGCACAGTATTATTTGTTATCTCTGAATCCTGATCAATGCCTTGTAATCTTTGAATGCTGTAATTGGCTGAAGGGGTAAAAGTATGAGACTACAGTGTTCCAAGATTGATGATTTATTGAAAATTAGATAACAAGGGTTAGATGGCAAGTCTCATCAATGACAGGGAACACTATAGGACAATCTGGGTCCAGATGGACATTTATCTATGAAGTTATTGAGAAAAGGGGTAGGGGAACCTGTTTGGCTGATTTTAGAACTTTAATTTAAAAAGCATCTAACAACTAATATTTACAAGATATATGCCCAGTAATATGGGCATACATGTTTCCAGGGAGTTTCTGCCTTTTAAATTATCTGGCACATACAAGAAAAATGGCCTTGGTTTATTCTCTCAAATTGGGAATCACATCATGCTTACGGTTTTTTTCTCTTGAGATTCTACATGTGAAATTTTAACTTAGAGTCTGAGTCTGTAGGAGCGTGGGAATAAACTGTAAATATACAAAGATCTTAATAGGAGAATAAAGGTCTCACTGGTTAATAGCTACGTATAAATATATGTATAAATGTATAGATGTAGACACATATTCTATAGCAAGCAGTATTCATTTACATTCTTAAGGGTGAGAATGGGAAGCACTTACAATTCCAAAATTGTAGAATGCAAAATTATATCTTTAAACATATAATAAGAACTGGTATAAAACTATGAAGACCAGAAACATTATGGAAAGCACTACATCATTTAAGGTTTGTTGGCCTTGTCATGGGCGGTTTCTGGGTTCTTTTATCCATCTCTTTGTGATGAGTGTATATGTTCGTTAGTGTACAATAGGAAATGCTCATGGTGTTATCATTTAATTTATTCATTCCCCATTTTGGATTTGTTTGGGGTTTTTTTTTTTGAGGCAATAGGGATTAAGTTACTTGCCCAGGATCACACAGCTAGTGTCTGAGGGTAGGTTTGAACTCAGGTCCTCATGACTCCAAGGCCAGTGCTCTATCTTCTCCATTTTTTTTTTGACATCAGTGGTTTATTTGGATAGTGAGGTGAAACAATCATAATGGTTGTGTGCAATATCTTCTTACCTTTGTCATTTATTCTAATTTGGTATTGATACTGGCATTTACTTCAAGGAGTTGATGGTTTGATAATATACAGACAGATGCTCATTTGGGTATGAACTGGATATAAGTAACCAGTTTTTATGTCTGTTAAGGTAGAGTTGGCTTTATTGCTTCTTTAAATGTTACTCAGTATCTGCCATATTCAGTTCCTTCTGAATACTCATAATATGTAGACAAATAGTTTTTAAGTACTTTAGAACAGGGCTTATTAAACTTTTTCCACTCATGACCCCTTTTCAGGTTTAGGCAGCATTCACTGGCCTGAGGACATGCACAGTACAAAGCGCACATCCTTTGTGTTCAGACCAAGGCTCCAGTGAAGTTGTGTAACACAACATGGGCAAGTGCTTCCAGGAACACCTTGGAGTCATTACAAGTTTGATTTTTAATTAATTTTTGGTCATTGTGCGTTCAGAAATCTTTTACTGGTGCTAAATTTTTCACGACCTATGTGGGCTCGTGACTCACAGTTTAAGAAGCGATGGTCTAGAATACTTTGAATTCTTTTCTTCTTAATCACGGATCGTATTTTCCAACTATTTCTTTGCCATCCAATCCTCTTCCCACATTCATATTGGAGTCACTAAGGATCAGTGTAGATGTAGGATAGATTTGGAGGACCATTTCCTGTTCTTTAAACCGTTTCTCTCTTTCCTTAGCCTCTGTAACAGATATTGGCCTTTTTTCCTTATGCTTGTTATAAGCACTGAAAGGGGAGATAACCAAGTGTCATATAAAATGAGATTCCATTTTTACCTGGATTTTCATAGGCATCTCAAACTCAACATCTCCCCCAAAATGTACCCTTTCTCTCTAAATCTATGTTTCATTAGAACTTCTTTATTTTTGTCAAGGGAGTCACCATCCTTCCATTCATTCCACTTTGTAACCTCCAAGTCATCATGAACTCTTCATTCTCTGTAACCCTACATATCTCAACAGGTGTCAAGTCTTGTCATTTCTAGCTCCTCAACATTTCTTACTTCCATCCCATTCTTTTTATTCACGTAACCACCATTCTTGTTTGAGTCTGTTATTACCTCTGACCTGGACTCTCACAATAACTGTTGGTCTCCTTGGCTCATTTATCTTCACACCCCAATCCCTTCTCTGTTGAGCTGTCAAAGTATTTTCCCAAAGCATAGGTCTGACCATGTCACCCCTCCTACCCCCACTCAATAAACTCTGGAGGCACTCTGTTAACTGCAAGATCAAACATAAAAATATCTGTTTTTGGCATTTAAAACTTCCTCACTTTCCAGTCTCTGTATACTTTACTCTTGTCCACAATCCATAATGGAACCACAGTGCAGCTACTTGCTATTCATCATATATGACATTCCTTTTACTGTCTCTGGGTCTTTGGATTGGTTATCCTCCATATCTGGAATGTTCTGCCTCCTCTTCTGTTCCTCTAAGACCCCATGGATTCTTTTAAGACTCATCTCAAATCTCACCTTCTTCCAGAGTCCTATCCCCATCCTTCCCGCCTTTCTCCTCCACCCTTTCTAGGTTACCTTCCATCTACTGTAAAAGCTAGCATCCATTTGCAAAGTGTTTTACAAATACTGTCTTGTTTTATGCACACAATAACCTTTAAGATATGGGTGCCATTATTACCCCTATTTTACAGATTAGGAAATTGAACAAATAGAGGTCTTGTCCAGGGTCATCTGAAACCAGATTTTAACTCAGAACTTCTTGACTCTAAGTCCAGTGATCTATCCACTGTGCCACCTAGCTGTCTATGTAATAACATCTAATATTTATATGGCACTTATGTGCCAGGCACTGTGTGAGCTCTTTACAATTATTATCTCATTTGATCTTCATAACAACCCTTATTATCTTCATTTTAAAGATAGTAAAAATGAGACAGAAGTCAAGTGACTTGCTGAGGGTTACACAGCTAGTAAGTGTTTAAAGATGGATTTGAACTCAGACCTTCCTCATTCCCAGACCACCACTCTATCAACTGCATCACCTAACTGCTGCCTATATGTGTGTATGTGTGTATGTGTATATGTATACACATACACAGATACATATATATGTGCATACACATATACATACAATATATCTTATGTGTACCTAATTGTTTGTAAGTTATTTTCTCCATTAAAATGTGAGTTCCTTGACTTTTACTGTTGCCAAATTTTTTGCGACCCATGTAGAGTCATGACCTACTGTTTAAGAAGCGCTGGTCTAGAAGACTTTGAATTCTTTCCTTCTTAATCAACTATTTATTTGCTTTTAACTCAGGACTTCTTGACTGTAAGTCTGAGATAGATCACTACCTATCCACTGTGCCACCTAGCTGTCTATATAATAATACCTAACATTTATGTGGTACTTATGTGCCAGGCACTGTGCTGAGCTTTTTACAATTATTATCTCATTTGGTCCTCAAAAGAACCCTTATTTTCTCCTAGCATTTAGCAAATATTAAGTGTTAAATAAATGCTTTCTGATGGGCTCACTGCTGGTAGATGCTGTAGATAAAAATGCAATGAATGAAACAATCTGCTTCCCCAGAGATTTTACATTCTAAGCTGCATAGTCTCTACTGCATACCTGGACCATCTTTTTTTTTCCTAATTATACGTATATCTCTCTGAGGACATGTTTGATGCCATTTCTTCTAATGCTATTTCTTCAGTGTGTTGCAACCAACTCATCCCATGCATCCCACACACCTCTCCATTGCCCTCTAGGTGACCTGAAACTTTAATTCCTCAGAGATTGTGGTATTCCATGATTCATAGGCATAGAACATCATAAGGAAAATATTGTTCCAGTTGGGACTCAACTCACTGTCCTGCTCTATTTACTATGCCACTCCTCCTTGATCCTTTTATCCTTAAAGCTTCCTCTGATCTTTTTCTCTTTCTCGCGAAGCCTGTGCTCCTGGGGGAAGTCATACAAAAGCCAATTTTGATTCTGATTAAGGTTTAGTTCCAGAATTGTGAGTTCCTGCAATATCATTTCATGTTTTCTCAGAAGCAGAGTACTTAGGCCTGTGAGGCTGGTCCCTTTGAGGGAAAGAATAAGGATAATTTGAAAAGTCTCCCGTCTACCTTCATGAAGCTGCTTCTCTTAGTCCTCCCCACTGCTCTCGTATATCCACCTAGACTGATTCACTCTTCAAATGTGCCACAGAGAAGTGTATGAACTCTCCTAGTAAGCTGCTTATTGATATTCTCTCCTCATTGGTGGACTACTGTCATAACTGACATGTCTACCACAGCAATAATATTTTCTGAAATCAAATTGATTTTATAATTTAATGTCTACTAAAACAAAAGTATTCAGTTCAGTGTATGAAATCAGGATCAATGGAGGATCACAATCAGTTGGTAAGAAGCAACTATTGGTCCAAATGGTCTCACTATACAAGATACTTTTCACCATTTAAAATCATGAGAAACCCTATTGATCAAACTTTCTGCATAAACATCATGCAGTTGGCTAGCTAATATTTTCTCTATGTTATCATTGGCTAGACTCTAATTTAGGTGGTACCTATTCAGCTTTTGCTAAGTTGTTTTTTCTTCCAAAGCTTTGAGTTCTGTACCCCATTCATATAGAACACATCACATAATCATCATGACAGAATTCAAACCCAAACTAAACATCATTGGAACAAAGTAATATCAGCAAAGAGAAGAGTGATGGTATCATAGAATACTTCTGCTCTGTATCCCCCTCTTCTAGCTTGGGTCCCAGCCCAGACCTTAATTTCATGAGACACTCAGGCCATGCTAACTTTACTCCCTTGTCTGTTCTTTAGACACTCTCTAGACAGCTCCACCTTCTGACTTATTGTCTTGCTCCCCTGCTAGTACCATCCTTCTCTCCCTTCTCCTCTTTGATATATGAGTCTCCTTTATGTATTGCTTTCTCCCATAAAAATGTAAGTTCCTTAAAGGTAGGGACTGGCTTTTTTTGCATATTTATCCCCAGGGCTTATTACAGTTCCTGGGATGGAGCAATTGGTTAATACATGCCTTTTTCTGGCTGCTCTCACCAATATAGGGTAGGCAAAGTGCTTAAAATAAGTCAAAACTATCAAAGCAACAAGAAGAATCAAGAGACTCACTACCGTGAGTATACATTGTAAACTTTCAAAATAGCACATGTATTTTTCATTCTGTATTCATTTTGTAAGGAAATATCACAAACATCACAGTTCTCATTTCCTTCCATAAGATAGGCAAGTTCTTTAGAATGGCAATATCACCGTGGTTGACAAAGAACTACATCTAATTTTAATGTTGGTGTCAATAACTTTTTTCCCCTAAACACTGCCTAACCACCTCAATTTTACATTTTCATTCCATTCCATATATACTTCTTTCTTGATCTACATTATTTCTAAGAATTTCTCCTATCTTTGGTCCAGTTGTGATCCAACACAACCACTCCTGGATTTTGAACCTTACTACATGAACTCAGTCAGCTAGAGCAGTAATGGTCAAACTCAAATAGAAACAGGTACCACTAATGCATACATAAGGATCTCTGAAGACTACATATTGACTTGGTTTTACAATGTTATTTTATGTGTATTTTATTGTATTTTTGTTTATTTTGTTAAATATTCTCCAATTACATTTTAATGTAATTCAGTTCAGGCCCCATTACGGGGTGTTACCTACCTCACCCCAAATTTGACACCTCTGAGACAGAGGGTCTCCTAGGCTTAGCATCCCATCCAGAACAATTATAGAAAGAAAAAAAAAAAGACCTTCAAGGAAATAAAGCAAAAATGTAAGTAAAACACAAACAAAATTTGGTTCAATAGCTTCAATATTTTAAAAAGTGTTTTAGATACATCCTCACATTGAATATTCATATAATTTTGCCACGGATAGAAAGTGTTGGACCTGGGGTCAGAAGACCTTCTTTGCAGCACTGGTTCCTCTGCTCTCTGCCACACCAACTCAGTCAATTAATGTCTCTGGAACTTAGTTTTCCTCATCTGTTAAATGAGGAGGTTGGACTAGATCACCTCTGTGCCTGCTTCCAAATTTGTTTGTTCCTTTGAACTTAGATGAAACTTCAAGGAACGTTGTCCTTCCCTCCCCCCGAATATCTTTTCTAACATAGGCAAGGCACCTTCTTGCTTAAGCTTGGCCCTGCTCTTTTCTGTCCTGGACACCATTATTTAATTATTTAATATCTCCATTCTTTCTAATTCAATCAACCCATATATACAGTGTCCCAAAAGTTTTAGCATAGTTTTAAGCTTCTAAATCTTACATAGTTAAGCTATTAAAGCTTTAATCTGTACTAAAATTTTTGTAACTGTATTTCTTAAGTGCTTACTACATTCTAGGCATTGTGCTAGGTAATAAGGATACAGGTACAAACATTGAAATAATTCCTACTTACAAAGAGTTTGCATTCTAATGGGAGAGACAATCAGGATGGAGAGAGAGAGAGAGAGAGAGAGAGAGAGAGAGAGACAGAGACAGAGACAGAGAGAGAGACAGAGAAAGGTACAAATACCTAGATCTATGTGTGTGTGTGTTATATACATATATACACCATAAATATAAAGTGAATAAATGCAAATGCATACAAAATAGTTAAATACAAACACACATTATAAAATTTTAGCAGCCCACTTCAAGATACAATACAAATCTAGCTTTCATAGTTCTGTTCCCACATATATGTGCAAGTACAATATTAGTATACCGATAGATACAGAGTTGAGTCAAATCTAGATGAGACTTTTTTTTAAAAAAAGACTGAACTATGATGTTGTAGAGATCCCAAAATGCCCTTTTCCTTCATTATTAACATTATTAACATTATTCATTAACATTATTCAGAGGAAAATATGGACATGAATTTTAAAACTTAAAAGCATTGTATAAATATGGGTTCTTATTTTATTTTATTTTATTAGGAAAGTTTCTTAGACAAAAAAAATAATTCTATAAGGAACAATAGAAAGGACTAGAACAGGGCTGGCTAAACTGGATTGGAGTAGACCTAAGGAGGGGTAGGGCTTATCTAAAGAGGAGTGAAGGTTCAAGAGAAGGTAATCTTAAACATTACTTTCAGGATATTACTTTCCTGCTCAAGATCCTAAAATGATTCATAATTGTTTACCACATCAAGTTCAAACTCCTCTGCTTCCCTCTCAAGTCTCTTCACAATCTGGCCCCACCCTGCCTCTCCACATTTATTTTCCACTACTCTTAAGCACACACCTGGTTCCAGTTGGGCTGGTCTTCTCACTATGTCCTTCCATGCAACATTCCCACCTTTGCTCAGGATGTTGCTTCTGTCTGCTTCCTCTACCTATTCTTTAAGGTACAACTCAAGTCCATAAAGCCTTCCCTAACTACTACTATTACCCTCATTGCTCTCTTACTGAAGTTCTATAGTCAACTACAATGCTACCCCCCTTAGCACTTAGTTCTCTTTCCTAGATAACTTATCTTTCCAATTAGACTATGAGATCCTTCAGGGCATTTATAAGGCTTTTTTTTTAAACAGTGCCTAACACATTTGCAACTGACAAATGTAGGTTCAGGCATGTTGCATTTGAGATGACAGTAGGACATGAAAATAGTAATGGCTCACAGACAATTGGAAATGTAGGATTGGAGATCTGGAGAGAGATCAGAGCTGGAGATTTGGGAGTCATCCTCATGGAGGGACAGCTTGGAGCTATAAGAATAGATGAGTTCTCTAAACTAGAATTTAGAAAGAGAAGAGCAAGGGTCCAAGAAATAAGCACTGGAAATATCCACACTTAAGAGGAGAGAAAGGAAAGATGAGTGACTAGAGGTGAAGGAGAAATCAGGGAGACATGAGGAAAACTTGAGTATTAAATTGTCATGAAAACTAATGGGATGATAGAAGGAGTTCAACAGTGTGAAATGGTATAGAGAAGCCAAACAGAATGACAACTGTCAAAAGGTCCCAAGATATAGTGATTAGGAAGGCCATTTTGGAGAGTATAGTTTTAAGAGACTCGTGAGGACAGAAAATTGTAGGGGGTTGAGGAATAAATGAATGGGGTAAAAATAGATACTGATTTATCTTTGCATCTCCACCATTCAGCAGAGTTTCACATACTATAAGTGTTTGCTCAAGTTGATGTATACAGAATTCACTTGAGCATATGTAAATGAAGGAAAAGAGAAAAATAGTTCTGTATCTAAATAGATCAGGAGGATCAAAAGGAGACTTTTTTTTTCAATGAAGGTATTTTTGAGGGTGTTCTTTGGTTTGAGGTAAAGGATGATATAATCTATTGCAGCAACAAACCAGAACATTTATTTTTGAAAAGGAAGAATCTACTACAAAGAGAGAAGTTGGAAAAGTTGGTTGAAAATGGAATAATTGATGCTCTCAATGAGGAAGAAGAGTAGATTTGGTACGGTGAGGAATGGCAGCAGGTAAAGAAATTTTATTAAGAGGTGGAGAGTTCACCAATTCTGAAGTCATAAAGGTATAGCAGTACCAATTGATGAGGAAGTCCTGGGTGTAGCCATCCTTATAAGTAACCAATATGGAATGAAGATGGTCAGTTGACTCAAAGACATAGTCTAAGATTATGAAGATGAATATTGTCTTTCATGATGAGAGTATGACAGCCAGGCTAGCTAATAAATGAGATGTACTACCAAGGTCCCTAGACTGTCATGTTGTTAAGAGAATAAAGTAATGATGTTGGGGAAAAGGGAGCTAATTTCAGAATTACAGAGGAAGAGAAGATAAGAGATAACATCTGTGAGCATGCCAGGCCTATAATGGGTGAGCAGAAATTACAGAGATAAAGAAAGTCATTTAAGTCGGGTAATCTGTGGAGCTTTGCCTTTATTCCAAACTAGGTATTAACACCTTGTAGGAAATGGGGCAGGTGGTACAATTCAGGCAAATATTAATGTAATTAAGGAGAATGGAAGTATATGCTGGAAGTTGGTAGATAACAAAGGCAAGGATTTAAGATGGGTAGACTTGAAATGAAGACAAATAGAATGAGGGTATAACAAACATCAATGGTTTATGATACGTTCCTGAGGTAGGAATAGGCCAAGCCCTCATCTTCTCTTATTGAATCTTGGAGGGTGTGAGAGAAGGTACGACAATACCACAGCAGGGGATGTGGTATTGTCTGGGGAAAACCAAGTTTCCGTTAAAGGGAGGAAATAGAAAAAAAGATGGTAAGAAATGGGTTATTTATATGGGGGGGGGGTGAGTTCTACCGAATGGAGTGAGGGTTCCACAGAGCATAATGGAATAACTTAGTGCATAAGATAGTATTTCTGCAGGAGAGTATGTGTGTAGGAGGAGGAATGAGAAAGGAGGGGGTCTGATCTTTGGTTTGAGGCAGCAGCTGATACAGTTTGCTGCATGAATGAACGATATAGTTTATCCTTCAGATGAAAGGAGATCTTTGTGATAGCCTTTCCATTCACCAGGAAGAAAATAAAATTGAGACAGTTACCAAATTATGTTTAAACAACACCTTCTTCAACAGTTTCATAAATGTCATCTATGAATAAATGAGTTCATATAATACTAATGAGGCCAATGTAACTGGTTCAATTGATTGAATAATGGAATATCCACTTTGAATAAGACTGTGGTGGGAGAAATACCTATCCCACCATTTGGGTTGGGCTAGTTTTATTTTTCCATAAAAGGCACTGAAACTATCCTTGAGATCTAATTGGCATAGGAGACTAAAGGCTCAGGGTATTGATATCACTTCCTGATTACCTGAGTAAAAGACTTGAGTTGATCCAAGCTGTTCACTGATATTTCCCAAGCTGACGACCATGGGTAGTTAAGAAACAGTGCTGAAACAACCCCTAGTATCCTTGCAGCATTATCTGATTGATTAGCCTTCCCCTGCTATGACTAAGTAATCTCCTTTTATTAACTGTTGAATGACTGATGAATGCCTCAGTATGTTCCATCCTTCGACCTAAACTATCTGAGCACTGGCCTGACTCAGGCCCAGCCTAGAATAAAGACACTATCCTTGGTATTGAGGGAAAAACAACAATACGTGAGATCCATTACTTAAAAAAATGCATACAATATAAACAGAAAGAAGAATAGCAAAAACCTGAAACTGAATGTGTGATTCTCCAGTTTGGCCCTGGATAAGAAAATACAAGTTCCTCTTTTCCTTAAGGGCATAGGGGAGCAGACAGTTGGTGGAGAGCATTATATGTTCAGTCACTTGATATGTTGGTTGGTTTTGATTCATTTCACTAAGCTGCTTTTTTCCTCCTCTCTTTTAAAAGTCTTACAAGACAGGTCATTTGTAAGGGCAGGGATGGATATATTTAGAAATAAAGGTGATATAAAACATCAAAATACATTAATAACAACTTTGAAATAGGTAAAAAAGATTTCTTGCACTCAAAGAACTTACAGTCTGGTAGAGGAGAAATAACATGGATTTGGGATTTCTGAATTAGGTGGATCTCATGGGAGATCCCAACTTATCTCCCAAGAAAAGACTGATCAGGGAATTGAGACCTTGTGGATCTAAGTCAGAGGGGAAGATATTTAGATTAGAGTGGAACTAGCAATCACAAGATCATCAATTCTATTATATGGTATATTTATGCTTACTTAGTGTTGAGTGGTAGTGAATCCAAATAAATGAAATGAACTAGTATTGTTTGACTATAGAATAATAAAACAGGAAATAACACACTCAATTGGGTATCTTACCCTATAGGAAAATAGGGGGGAAGGTGATAAAAGGTGGATGATAGAAGGGAGGGCAGATTGGGGGAGGAGGGAATCAAAAAGGAACACTTTTGAAAAGGGACAGGGTCAAGGAAGACAGTTGAATAAAGGGGGACAGGATAGGATGGAGGGAAACATAGTTAGTCTTTCACAACATGACTGTTATGGAAGTGTTTTGCATAATGATACATGTGTAGCCTATGTTGGATTGCTTGCCTTCTCAAGGAGGGTGGGTGGGGAGGGAAGAAGGGAGAGAATTTGGAACTCAAAGTACTAAAAACAAATGTTCAAAAAAAAGTTGTTTTTACATGCAACAAAGGCAATGGGGTATAGAAGGCTTTCTTGCCCCACAAGAAAGTAAGGGAAAAGGGAATAAGGTGGCAGGGGGGAGTGGGGTGACAGAAGGGAGGGCAGACTGAGGAAAAGGACAACCAGAATATATGCCATCTTGGGGTGGGGGGGAAGGGTAGAAATGGGGAGAAAATTTATAATTCAAAATCTTGTGGAAATCAATGTTGAAAACTAAAAATATTAAATAATAAAAAATAAATAAAAAATAAGACAAGCTGCATTTATACAAAACAATCTCATTATTTATATTCTATGACATAGACATACTGTGTTTTTGTATTTCTATCTTTGTCTACACTTAGGTGGACAAAAACCAAGAATATGTGCCTATATACTCATTTGAACATCATGTATTTTTCTCCTATTATTTCAAATGGAAGAAATAGCTTTATTGAGTGGAGTAGTTTCCCTTCTCTCTGTTGTTGCTTATCATTTTCCATTCACCATGAGAAGCAATAATGTTCTTTCTTTGTACCTCCTCTTTCCTAATTTAGCTGTACTACCTGAAACTAGTGCTTCATTCCACAGCAAGTTTAATTTCATCCTGTGCAAATAACATTCCATTTATATATGCCATAAAGCTCTAGCAAGGGTTAAAGTACCTTTGATTTCTGTCTATTATAAATGAGAGTACTGAGATTAATGAAAGGGTGATGGAGCGGGGTGGAGCCAAGATGGTGGTTGGAAAGCAGGGACTTGCCTAGGGCTCTCCCCCAGGACCCTCCAAACACTGATAAAAACAGTGGCTGTGAACAAATTCTAGAACTGCAGAACCCACGTAATAGCAGAGGGAAGCAGGGCTCCAGCCCAGGACAGCCTGGATGGTCACTGGGTAAGGTTTATAGCACGGAGCTGGGAGCAGAGCTGAGCAGAGCCCAGCATGGGCTGTGCCCAGACCAACCAGACCAGGAGCTGGGCAGAACAGGCCCTAACGCCACTGTGGCAGTTACCAGCCTTCTCAACCCACAAACGCCAAAGACAACGGAGAAGGTTAGTGGGAAAAACCTCAGGGAGCAGAGTGAAAGGAGTTCACAGTTCAGCCACCACCCCTGGGGCAGCAGAGGAGGCACAGCTACAGAACTACAGTTGCAGTTGCTTTCATCCCCAGGCCCACCTGGTGGGAAGAATTAAGTGGTGGATCAGAGCAGGAGTGCAGAGCCTGCCTAAGATCTGAGTCATGGTCCAGGTTGGCAGTTCTTGGGGGAGGAGGAGTGCTGGTGTAGCACAGCTTGCTGTGTAGAAATAGCTCTGAAAACAATAGTGCAAACCCTCAAGCTTGGGACAAAGTGCTCTCTACTCTACAAGCAGTCATACCCCTGACGAAAAACCCAAGGGTCAAGTAGTTGGCTGGGAACATGACCAGGCAGCAAGAAACAGACTCAGATTCAGACTCAGACTTTGGAATCTTTCTTTGGCGACAGAGAAGACCAAAACATACAGCCAGAAGAAGTCCACAAAGTCAAAGAGCCTGCATCAAAAGCCCCCAAGAAAAACATGAACTGGTCTCAGGCCATGGAAGAGCTCAAAAAGGATTTAGAAAGTCAAGTTAGAGAGTAGAGGGAAAATTGGGAAGAGAAATGAGAATGATGCAAGAAAACCATGAAAAACAAGTCAATGACTTGCTAAAGGAGACCCAAAAATATACTGAAGAAAATAACACCTTAAAAAATAGCCTGACACAAATGGCAAAAGAGGTCCAAAAAGCCAAGGAGGAGAAGAATGCCTTGAAAGGCAGAATTAGCCAAATGGAAAAGGAGGTCCAAAAGACCACTGAAGAAAATACTACCTTAAAAATTAGAT
>CM053626.1:56324707-56347409 GCA_028646595.1 Phalanger gymnotis | reverse complement strand
AAATTGTCCTGCATGTCCGTTTCCCCTTCTGTACTTCCTTATGTGACTTTTTTTCAATGCTCATTGATAGATGCTTTTCTCTTCATGTTTTTCTTTTTAAAATAATTCAATTTCTAAGCATAGTGGTAAAATTCATTCCAGTTCTTAAAGTTTATTTTTCTCCCTAAGTTAAATAATTATTTCAGTTATAATTGATGGACCTACATAAATTTTTTTTTCATAAAATGATCTTATAATATGGGGAAATATACAATAAATTAGCTATGGCCCATATTTATTGGTAGGTGAATTTAGTGATCCCAAGTTTACAATTAGGGGCTAAAATCAATATGAATATGTAGTCCTCTTAGGGTGTGGCCAAGTTTAATTTTTCACTGAATAGATCACAGTTTTCCTTAAGCTGTTGTTTTTATTTTGTTTTCTGAAAGAAAATATGAGGCTTGACTACAAAGTAATGAGATTAATTTGGTACAAGCCACATGAGAAATGTTGTTAATCCATTATGGCTGCACCATACACAGGATCTGTCCATTTCTGTTGTTTTTTCCCCTCATGTATTTGTCTGTGTGTTTGTTATGACTCTCCCATCCCCATCTCTATAGGGCATAGATAGAATTTCCTCTGTGGCACTCGATATCTCTAAGTCCTCGGCTGTTTCTGGCGAGGCACCGTGCTATTTTGAGGTAAGTTACAGCCCAGAGCTTCATTATAGGCCCCATTTGTGAAAATTATACCAAATTCCCAGATATGTGGTAAGTAGTTGCTGGTAAAAATGTGATCCTAATGCTTTTCATAATTGATGTTTTTAAAACCAGATATAATTCAGACTGTGCTGCATCCCTTCGCTGCTTCCCCTCCCCCTCTAGTAAAGGACTTTAGTGGTGATGATGGATTCTGCATTTTGTGAGGTTTTGTCTATCTCATTTTTAGACATACTTTCATTTTTTAAAAATTCGCTATCTATTTCTGCAGCCTTAGAATCCTTTCTCCATGATGGTGTGTGAAAGGTAATGTGACATACACAGATCACGACTGTATGAACAGAGCTCCCAGAAGGTATTTTGTGACTGATTCCACCAGGAATGTTCTTTGTTAGTGCTCTGTGACAGCTTGCGAAAGAGCACATCATTACATTTGCCTGCTTCCTTTATTCAGTAAAACTGGAGATTAAATAAAGCATCTCTCAGGGCAATTCCCAGATTATTCAGTTCGTTTGTGGTGTAACTTTGAAAATAGCATTTTCCCAATATTTGCCCATGCCTACATAAATAATATATTGTTTGGCCATAATCAAGAATATCTACCTACTCATCCAGACTAATAAATACTTAGGGCCAAGATAAGTTTCAGGAAACAAAGGTCCTGTTTCTGTGATCTGACTCATGCAAAAACAACCATTGACTTTTTCTGGAGTCAGAGGGAGTTTGTCAGACATCCAGAATCAAACTCATAGTTATATAGGAGAATATAAAATACAAGTGAAAGACCAATGCCAGCCTGTACAACGGACACTGGTAATGCACTTTGGGTGATTTAGGATTTCCCAGACCTCCGAGGGAATTTTTGATAATTAAGTAGCTTCTACAAAGCCATTTAGTTTCCTGGTGGAAAAAAATATTAATAGACACACACATGCATACGTAGCCATTTTATTATTTAAAATATTACATGATAAAAATGGTCATTTCATTATATAAAATATTGCATAATAATATTAGGGTAATATTGACAGTTTTATTGTGTGAAATAATTATATTAATGGCATAATAACATTGTATTATTACCATTTATTGCTGCTGTTTTTCTTTATAATTAGTTTACAGTTAATATAGCTAAAGAAGAACTGTATTTAAAAAAAACTATCAGTTATGGGTTGACTGTGGATTCTAGCACATGGTTTAGGTGTAGAAAACTGTACTTTGGTAGCTAAGTAAAGTTCTCTCTATTCTAGGAAAAAAATAATACATACCAGTCTTATTTAATTTTGTTTCTGGGGTTTGTCTTAATAATATAAGGACATAGAAGTTACAGCTAGAAAGACCATGTAGTCCATCCAGCCCCATCCCTTTCTTTTTTACATAAGACCCAAATAGATGCAATGACCTGCCCACGGTCCATTCTAAATATGACTGATTCTCTATGTATGTAGTCCATCTAATGCATCTTTCCAAAGTTTATTATTCGCCTAAATGCCAAATGCCACTATGTGCCATTGATGAATTTAAAATCACAGAAGAATTCAGTAGCCCAGGAATTCTTTGCTCTATTCTCTATTATTCATCCTATTTTGTTTCGAGCTGATTTGTTTTATATGTAGATAGTTACTTATCTCTGCAGTGATAATTTTTAGTTTTACTTTATTTTAAGATCTCTTGCTAGATAAAAGTGCCTTGGCAGCAGGTGGTATACAATATGGTGGAGCCATTTCGGGGGAATGTGTGACAAGGTGGAATGGAGAGAATGAACTCTAATACCATAAATGTTAACCTAAATTTTTTTAATAAATATGAACATTAAAGGCATCCTGTTATTAAAGAAACTTAATTTCTTAGTATTGGGAAGAAAAGGGAATAGATTCAGATAATTCACAGAATTTCTGAATTAGAAGAGATGTCAAAAGCCATCTAATCCAAGCTATACTTGAATAAGAGTCCCATCTACAACATATTCAATAGGCAGACATGCAATATTTGCTTAAAGATTTCTAGCAAGGAGAGGACACAGCCTGTTCAGATTTTAGGTAGCTCTAGTTATTAAGAAGGTTCCTCTGAAATCATTTTTTTCTTTGAAGTTTCCACTTATATTCTTAGTTCTGACCTTCATGGCCCAACAGAACAAGTCCAATTCTTGCATGTGTTAGCTCTATACATACTTGAAAATAGTTGTTAGATCCCTCCCAAGTCTTCATTACCATCTAAGTGTCCATGAGTTAGCATACTTGCTAGGTAAAGTTGTCAAATGGGGTCTTGGGAAAATGTGGAGGAATAAGAATAAGCATAAGAGAGATTTAAATTGATTTGAAAGTAAAATTGAAATTTGGGAAGAAATGAACTTTTTAAGAAGATCTCAATTTTAGACAATCAAAAGGAGGACTTAATTGGTTTCCTTGACTTATTCTCCAAATGTTTTAAATTTTTTTAAGTTGGTAAAACCATAAAAGAGGCAGTGTCTCATAGTGGAGAGAGAATTGGCCTTGATGTCAAGATGGACTGGCTTCTAGTCTTGACTGGTATGTTTTGGCTACTTAGCCCTATCCTTAGGTCATTCTCCAGGTCTCAGTGACCTATAAGGTACTGAGCAAGTAGAGATCCCCACTCAGTGAACTCACAGATCTGGTCCAAAAAAAGTACTTGCTGTGAACATTAAATGCATATTATCATGTGATAGTGTTTTAATAATAAACATCTTGGATCAAAAACAGATGGAAGATATTTATTGTAAAATGTGTTCCTAAAGGAAAAGACTTTAGACAAGGCTTTTTTGTTGTGTCATTACCCTTTTGACAGGCAGTCTGGTGTAGCCTATGGACCCCTTCTTAGAATGATGTCTTAAATGCATAAAATACACAGGATTTAAAAGGAAGTGAAATTATATTGAAAGATGATGATCAATTGGTAGATTAATAGATAGGTAAGTAGATACAGATATTGATACATCAATTGAGGGGGCAGCTAGGTGGTACAATGGATGCAGCATCAAGCCTGGAGTCAGGAAAACCTATGTTCAAATCCAGCTGCAGACAGTTACTAGCTATGTGACCCTAGGTAAGTCACTTAACCCGGTTTGCATCAGTTTCCTCATTTGTAAAAATGAGCTGGAAAAGAAAATGGCAAACCACTACAGTATGTTTGCCAAGAAAGACCCAAATGGGGTCACAAAGAACTGGACACAATGGAAACGACTCGACAAAAATATCAATTGATATGTATGTATACATATCTCTAAGTACCTATATATATACATATATATATATGTATGTATGTATGTGTGATATATAAAATTCAAGCATACAAATACATACATATGTATAGGTGTCTATGTATATACACATATGTATATGTGTATATGCACACACATACACACACACACACATATATATATACACATACACATACACATACACATACATACATACATATACACAGAGTTTATAGATACTAGGTTAAGAACCTTTAAGTTTTCTTCTAGGAAAATTGAAAATGTCTGTTGACATCTTTAGGTCAGGCAAAATGCTCTTTAACATAAAAAGAACTTTCCTTTTGAAAGGTTTCACTTTATGAGCCCACAATACTTTCTGATTTAGGCTCTGAATTGCTTATTAAGGAAAGAATTTTTTTAAACCGCTTTCCATTGCACCATGTATTCTATTTCTGTAGTGAAACTGGCAGTTCATTTAAATGTTTATCAGTTTTTTCCAACTTTTCCTACACAAACTTAGTTTACCTTCCTTGATATTTAGACTATACACCTGCCCTTTCATATGCTTTCAAGAATGTCATCCAGACAAGCTTCCACTTTCTTCATAGCACAGAGTTAGAGGTCCATTACAACTTCTTCCTTTGAAGTAATTAATGGAACAACATTGATTTTAAAACAACTGTAAAATATAACCTTTTAACAAAGGAGAGTTTCTTAACTAGAGAACATCATAAACTATAAAGGTTATATGGAAAATAATTGTGATGTTGTCATAAATTGACATTTACGTGATGATGAAAGAACTTTTATATAGGTACTTTGAAACCTAAATATGTCTATAGCAAAGTTATGGGTATTCCCTTTACCATAACGTATTGCAACCCCTCCAGTACTCCAGTACTTCTCAATCTATGTGTTTCTGGTCCATCTTCCTGTAGATCTTCTATAGAGAATCCATCCACCATACTAAAAGCTTTTCTGTGATTCTTTCAGTATTTCTGTGGATACCCATGCAACATTATGAGAGTTGACCCCAAAACACGAAGAAGTTGAGATTATGAATTTAAAATTGATTCAGATTATTGCCTAGTAGTGAATGGGAGCCAAAGTAAAATGATCTTGGTTTGGTTTCCATCTTTCTGCCTTTGGAACAATCCCACTAAAAAGATTAAATGACTTGGCTGTGGTCCCACAGTTAAGCAGTGGTAACAACCAGAAGTAGGAGACTGGTCTCCTGAAAATTAGTAACCATAAACAAAAAGTACATAAATCAGGAGAACTTATTTCCAGTCCCAGGTTGTTTGCTAGATTTTTTGGTGTGTTCTCAAACATATAATCACAGAAACTCAGATTTAGAAGGAAGGAAACAAGAATTTATTAGATGCCTACTATTTGTGCTTTCCAAATATTATCTCAGTTGATCCTGAGGTAAGGGCTGCTATTATCCCTATTTTACAGTGGAGGAAACTGAGGTAGAGGTAGAGAGAGGTTAAGTGACTTGTCCAGGGTCACTCAGTGAGTAGCTTCCTGAGGTTAGATTTGATTTCAGCATTCTCACACACTGTGCCATCTGTCTGAGAAGGGACCTCAGATGACATTTAGTCTAACCTGTGTCTGAATAAGATTCTTCTCTGCAACATGCCTGACTAGTAGTCATCCAGTTTTGCCTGAACAATTCCAGAGGTACAGAATCCACCACCTCATAAAGCTTCTCCCTAATTGTTGGGAAGTTTTCCTTAAATTGCTCTTTCTGTGACTTCCACCAAATTCTTCCAGCTCTTCCCTCTGGGGCCAAGAAGATCAAGATTAAATACTCTTCTACATGACAGCCTTTGAATATTTGGAGATAACTATCATGTCATCCTTGAGACTCTTCTAGGCTAAAATCTTTAGTTCTTTCAACATATACTCATGCAGCATAAACTCAAATCCTCTCACTGTACCAGTTGCCTTCCTTTGGATTTGCTACAGCTATTTCTTCCTGTTCCTACCCTTTAGACCAAATATTTTTAACCTTTTTTGTGCCATGGACTTTTTTGGAACTTTTACAAAGCCCATGGACCCTTCCTCAGAATGTTTTTATTTAATTTAAGGAAATGCTAAATATTTGTTAGAGGTTGGTGAAAGTAAAGATACAATTTTTCCCCGTTCATATCCATGGACACTCTGAAATCTATCCAGGGACTTTGATACCACAAATTAAGAATTCCTGCTTTAGAAGGGAAAAAGATTGTGGAATTAGCCCCCAAAGAGTGATATACTTTTTTCCATTTTAAATGGGATGGTCCCTCACAAAGGTGATATCAAGTTGATTTATTATAGTTCTAGCTATTTCTAGTATATTACCATCTTTTAAACTTATTTTTTGAGATCTTTTCATGTTCCACTTCCTTGAAGTTCAGTAAAGGCTAGTTGAGATTCTGCTTTAATTTTACCTATATAAAATGGTATTCTAGGTTATAGTTAGATTTCATGTCTTATATCAAGACAAATTTCAAATGAGTATATGATATCTACAAATGGTAACATCATAAGCAAGTTATTGGAGGAAATAAGAAGCCACTTTTCAGATCTGAGAATAGTTCATGATCAAACAAGGATCATCCAAAATTAAATAGAAAATTTTGTTTACCTAAAATTAAAATTTGCTTTCACAAACAAAACTAATGGGGCCAAAATTACAAAGGAAGCAGGTAACTGGGGAAAAAATCTTAGCAACTAATTTCTCTGATGGGGTCTCATTTCTAAGATAGATAAGGAACTGATTCAAATTTATAAGAAAAAGAGTCATTCCCTAATGAATAATTGGTTAGGGATATGAATAAGTAATTTTCAGAAGAAGAAATCCAAGTTATCAATATCCATTGGAAAAAATGCTCCAAACCACTAATGATTAGAGAAATGCAAATTAAAACCACTGAGGGACCACTTCACACCCATCAGGTTGGCAAAAAGGACAAGAAAATTCCCAAAATGACAAATATTAGAGGCACATTAATATATTGGTGGTGTAGCTATGAAGTGGTCCAGGCATTCTGGAAAACAATTTGGAACTATGCCCCCAAAGTCACTAAACTGTGCCTTCTCTTAAGCCCAGTGATAGGTAACTACTTATTAGGCCTATACCTCAAACGGGTCCAAAAAAGAGGGAAATTTCATATAAGAAGAAAAATAGGGAGAGCAGCTTTTTTCATAGTAGCCAAAATCTGGAAACTAAAGGGATGCCCACCTGTTGGGGAGTAGCTAATCCAGTTATAGAATATGAATGTCATTGCCCTCTAAGAAATGATGGCATGGACAGATTCAGAGAAACCTCAGAAGATCTGCTGGAACTGATGAAGAGTGCATAGAAAAGGCTTGTATTTTTTCCACTACACCAGTCTAACATTTTAAAGAAAGGCTGTAATTGTCATGAGCTGTTTCACTTTTAAACTTTAAAAATTCCTGAGAATCTATAATATTCACAGAAAATATTTAGTATTTAGTTAGCCATACCTCACTATTACTTCTCACTGAAGAGCAGCTGTAGACACCAAAATAAATAGATCTATGATATTTTTGTTGTTCTTCGGTCATTTTTAAGTTGTGTCCAGCTCTTTATAAGCCCATTTTGGAATTTCTTGGCAAAAATACTGGAGTGGTTTACTTCTCCATCTTTTTACAGATGAGGAAACTGAGGCAAATACAGTTAAGTGACTTGCCCAGTTGCACGGCTATTAAGTGTCTAAGGCTGGATTTGAACTCACAAAGATGAGTCTTCCTGACCCCAGGCCCTGCACTCTATCCATTGTGCCACCAATATGTACTCTCTAATTATGATTATCTTTACTCAAATTATCTAAGTTCATGATTTATAGTTAATTTTGTGCCTATCTACAGAAATTTTCGGTAATTAATAATGAAATACAAATGCATTCCGTTCACGTGCTCTTGGAGGATGCTCTCATGTCCTTTTAACCAACCACTCTGTTCCTTTTTGTTGTTGTTGAGTCATTTCAGTTGTGTCTAACTGTTTTGTGAGCCCATTTGGGGTTTTCTTGGCCAAGATATTAGAGTGGTTTGTCATTTCCTTCTCTAGCTCATTTTACAGATGAGAAAACTGAGGCAAATGGGGTTATGTGACTTGCCCAAGGTCACACAGTAAATGTCTGAGGCCAGATTAGAACTCAAGTGTTCCTTACTCCAAGGCTGGTGCTCTATCTGTGCCACCTAGCTGCCACTCTGTTCCTAGTAGCTTCTATTTGTCCTAGGAGACTTCCTACTCCCCAGGAATCATTTCATCTTAAAGACTGAGTCTCCTCATCTGACTGAGACTGGAAGTGTAGAGACATCTTACAGGCTCATCATTTCCACCACTTACTGGCACAGGAACTCTGACGCTTTCTGTTTCTGACCTGGCAAGTTTTCCCCTCTTTAGGCAATCCGAGGGGTGTGTGGGGTTTTTTTTGGAGGGGTTGGGGTAGGAATGGGCTCAATGTGAAATTTAATACAGTTACTGGATTGGCTTTGCTTAGTGCATCTCAGAACTCAAGAGATCTACCAACCTAGGCCTTCCTGGTAGGAGATTACAAACATGTTAACACCATGTCTAGGTCAACCCAAATTGTTATGGTCACTATCCAATGTCCCCCCTTCTCAACTACATCCACTTAGTGAATCTGCAAAGTTGCTGTGTTAGAAGCAAGACACCACCCATCTATTCATGCCATGTCTCAGTAATGATACAGATTTTCATTCTTTCCTGTGGTGTCCTCTATTTCTTTTGAAGGTGCTAAGCATCTATGGACTTTCTCCTTCCTCTTTTCTATCCACTAGATATATTTTCCCTTTATTTGACATTGAATATTTTTAAAAATAGCAATTTCTTCTAAACCTGTCTTTTATCATATTCTTCTTTGGGGGTCCTCTTCTGTCTTTTACAGAATTTCTTCCCAAATCTCTAATAGAAGGCATCCCTCCACACCTCTTCCCCTCTGCCTCCCTTTTTGTTGCTGATTCACCTATCCCTTCTCACCATTCATAGGATTACCTTGATAGGAAACAATACAATAAAATAATAGATCTCCTTGATTAAACCTTTCATTTGCGGGCTTCTACTTTGTCAGGGCATTTCATAGGCTCCATCGGATTTCAAATAAGTGAAGGAACTTTAGAGTTCCTCTCAAATAGTACAGGAATTTGTTGTATTCTTAGAAGGAAGAGTGATCCATTTGGCATTAAAATTGCTCAGATCAAAGCCTTTCTCTGACTTTTACTGGTCATATGCCCTTTGACAAGTAACTTGGTATTCTGAGTCTGTTTTCTTATTAGTAAAATGAGAAGAATAAAACGTATACTACCCCCCTTATGTTTTTCTGGGGAGGACATTCTTTATAAATGGTCAAGTGCTAAATAAATATGATTTATTAACAAATGATCATCTAGCCTTTGCTGAGATGGACTCAGCCTCCACTGATGGAAAGCTCACTATTTTATAAGGTGGCCCAATTTGTTGTTCTTAATGTAGACCATACTCTCAAGATGAGAAAAAAAAAATCCATAGGTTTAATGATTCCAACTTCTCACTTTAAAGAATGTAAGTTCTGAGCTGCCACTTTTTCTTCCCTATAATTTATTCCTCTTCTCCATTCCTTCCTTTACTTCTCAAAGTTTCTTTTTGATTCGTAGGCCAAATGAGATTCTAAAAATAACCATTTCAGTGTTCCGATTGAGGGCATGATCTGTAAAAGGACCAGCTTATTTTTTTAAGCTCAAAATATAATTCAGTGATAAAACTTTGGATGGAAACTTTTAGGTGGCAGTAAATCTTTAGAGCTCAGTAATAAGCCTTTGAAAGTACTGGTTTGTGAGGGAGACACTTCCTGATTAATGGTACAATATCAATTATATAAAACTGCAATGCTGTGATATTTTCAGAATTTAGAGTAATTTGACATTATGACATGAACTACTGTGAAGTGTGATAATGAGCTGCCAAGTGTCATAAAGTGCCATGAGAAAAAAAAAACAATCCTTTGCATTTAGGCAAAAAATGATTTTTCTCCCCTCCTTTACTTAAGTTTAAGCGTGCTTTCTTGAGCACTGTGAATATCTGCAAGCACAAGCTTGAGTTCCAGGAAATGAATGGTCTCATCTCTTTTGCTTTCGTAAATCAAATCTGAATAATGTAAATCAAATTTCTAGAAGAAAATAATAGTATCTTTCATTAATTGGGGGAAAATATATGTCTAAGAAATGAGACATTTTAAAAGATATGGGCTTTTCTTTTCATCTCCTTATAGAAGAGTCCAGAGAATGTAGTTACGGCTTTCAAAAAGTTATGCCTCCCTGATTATTGGGTGACAGACACTCATCTGGGTCATTAAGAACAAATCCAGGCTGTTGGAGGTGCAAAGCTAGGATACATAAATGGCAAGACCACTCCACTGAGTTCTAATTTCTTAGGGGAAAAAAGTGC
This sequence comes from Phalanger gymnotis, assembly GCA_028646595.1. Classification (NCBI taxonomy): domain Eukaryota; kingdom Metazoa; phylum Chordata; class Mammalia; order Diprotodontia; family Phalangeridae; genus Phalanger; species Phalanger gymnotis. The sequence continues at coordinate 56,337,034 of CM053626.1, read as the reverse complement.
ATCTCTTTCCCTGCCCCCAACCTCCTTGTGAAAAATGGGACATATCTGTATTAGAAACAAAATTCGTAAACCAGTTAGCAGATGTAAGAGCTTAGAGATCAAAGTAGGAAATTGAGAGAATTTTCACATAGACAACTGTATGATAGGCATTACATGGTGGATAGAAGCATATACAGTGCTATGCTGGAGCCCAGCTTTTGACAGTTGATTGTTAAATTTTCAGTGTGAGCATTTACACTTTGGAAATCAGCAAATCAGGGCTTGATGTATTATTTTTGTTGATTCTCTAGAGATGAGATGAGAAATGGCTGTTAAAAATTTACCAGCACATCTCTGAACCCTACAGCTTTTGAGTCAAGAAGAACTGGGTTCAAGTCTTATGTTTGACACATGCTAAGAGTCATAGGTAAATCATTAACCTCTCTGACTCAGAGAGCTCTCTAAGATTATAAATTACAGACAAATTGCCAATCTACTTAAGTAAAGGGAGTTTCTTCACTGGGTGTTCTCCAAATGGGTGAAATAACAAGCCTGGATTAAAAAAAAAGTGTATTTTAAGTCATAACTTTGATTTTTTTTAAATTGATGCTATTATTCATTAATATGATTAATTCAATGTTTGAGCATTTAAGTGTTCTCATTACACCATGAAATGAGTCAATTCAACAAATATTTGTTGAATTAAGGGAACAGAAGAGTGCTTTATTCATGCTCATCCACTCAGTTCAGTGGTCACACCTATGGAGGTAATTTACAAATCTAAATCTCTCTACCAGAGCCCCAGCTACATATCTACCACTTATCTTATGGACCCTTCCAGTTGGAGGTTTCATTATTAGTTCAAACTTATCATCTTCCCTTAACAACCCACTTCTTATGACTTGCCTATTTTTTGTTGAAAAGTGTGAAAGCTTCAAAACATTAGCTACCTTGGATTCCATGTTCTCCTCCCTCATCTTCAATAACCAATCAAATGCTGCCTTTGTTCATTCTTCCTTAGCCTCAGTGAAGGGATTAAGAAGAGGACAAACATTTTGGAAAAGGAGAGGCCAGAGACTGCTATAGAAGCTAGAAAGAAAAGGCTTAATTCATAGAGGGGGTAATTGCAAACCTCAGCCCATGTTGGGTTTCTTGGGTTAGTAGTTTGCATCTGCTGTCTTTTTCTTCTCATCCTGGGGTCTTGGGAACAGCTATCTGCCTCAGATGTCAGCTGCTTTGGACCCCATTTAATCCCCATGTCACTTGTGGGTTCCATGATCCAGGTAGGCGATGTTTCCCTTTCGAGGTGCTACAGGTGGATACAGGACGCCACTCTCCAGAGTTTGACTGCTATGGGGGTGGTGAGCAGGACTTCAAAGGGACCTTTCTACTGTGGCTCCAAGGAGTGTTCTTGGAGGTGGCTTTTCCAGTAGATCCAGTCACCAGGGTTGGATCAGGGGCTGAGTCTCCATAGGAATTTCTAAACAATGGGCTGAGATAAGTTGGTAAATCTCTGATATTTTCTGAGCCAACCCTATATAGTATTGTAGGAGGGAACCTTTGGCTGTTCTGCTTCCCACCCATGGGTACAGTGGCATTGAGTGTCCTGTTACTCTCTCATAGAGACTGAACTTATAGGAACCAAAGAGTCAAGATCATGGGTGTAGAAGCTGTGGCCTCGAGGCCACATGTGGCCTTCTAGGTCCTTGGGTGCATCCTTTTGACGGAGTTCAGGTTTTACAAAACAAATCCTTTTTTTAAGAGGATTTATTCTGTGGAGTTTGTATTTAATCAAAGGGTCATACTTGAGGTCCTCAAGGGCCATATATGGCCTCAAGGCCACAGCTTCCCCACCCCTGGAGGGGATATAAGGCTTAGCCGGGCTAAAGCAAGGACTTTGGATCAAGGGATACCTCACTCCTCAGAGAATTTAGCAAAGGAGGTTTTAAGTATCCCATTTACTCTTTCATCCATTCCTGATGAGAGGGTGATAAGCATAATGGAGGTGCTGAGTAACTGGCCAGGATTAAAGCAGCTTAGTTAATGAAGATCCTGTGAAATGGGCACCTCTATCATTATGTATCTCTTTAGGAACCCCCCATAATGTATAGGAGCCTCTCTTCTGTCTCTATAGCTATCACCACAGTTGAAGTTTGTATGGATCTCCTCACTCCCAGACTTTTGCAGAGGTTTCCTAACTATTTCAAGTTATTTCCTCACCCCATTTCCCTCCCCCATTCATAACCCATCTTGGACACCACTCTCAGAAGTATGTGGTACAGTTTAAGAAGGGCCGAGCATGTAGTCATAGACCTTGAGTTCAAATCCCCAGCCCTAACACTAAGTGCTTCTGTGACTTTGGGCAAATCTTGTCACCTCTCTAGGCTTCAATTTCTTCATCTATAAGATTAAGAATAGGCAACTTCTAAGGTCCTTTTTCATTCTACACTGATGGTCTTATAATTGTCTACAAAAAATGACCTTATCATACTACTACTCAGTGCATAAACATTCAATGGTTTTCCCTAAGATAAAACCCAAAGCCTTTTGCCTGATATTCAAGGCCCTCTAGAATCTGGAGTCAATTTACCTTTGAACTTTCTTATCTCCCACTATTGCCCTGTATGAATTCCCTAATCCAGCCAGACTGGTGTACTCATTGTGCTTCCTCCTAGCCATAGGGCATTTCTACCTCAATGAGTTTGCTTATGCCAATGCCCTCACCTGGTATACCCTCCCTTATCTTCTCTGCCTATCTAGAACACTGGCCACACTTCTAATTTAATCTGCATGGCCTAAACATAGGTCAAGTATTACCTTTATCACAAATCTTTCATTGGCCATTGTAGCTCATAATGATATCTCCTTTCTCTGAACTCCTGGTACTTTTGCTATGTAAGGCCGATTGGGCACTTAATCATGTATAGCCTTGTAACACTGAATAAATGTTAACTAATTTTTTTTTTATTTATTTGTGCTCAATCTGCCAAACTGCCTTTGAGAGCAGAGACTAAGTATTACATGCTTCTTAATTCTCTCTCCATTGTGTCTAACGTAGTGTTTCATATTATAAATGTAATAAATATTTGTCAATTGAATGAAGTAATGATGGATTAGAAATCAAATACCTTCCATTTTGTCTCTTACTCAGTAAGCTTACTTTGTATCCTTTGGATAGAATTTCCCAAACTTTTACCCAAAGAGAGAGTTTATAAGTATAATAGAATGAGACTTGGATTGGGAGCCTACTAATAGTTAGATACGACAGAGGCTACTTCCACCCCCAGGAGGTGGTATCACGCCTATGCTAGAGTCTAGCTCCAGCCCACCCATGTAGACTTAGGTCTCACACTCTATTCCAGGCCAATTAATCTACTTTTTTCTTGAACTTGATATTCTATCTCTTGCCTCTGAGCCTTTGCATGGTTGTGTGTTTGACCTGTGTAATTGTTCTCTCCTTGTCTCTGCTTAGAGTCCTTAATTTTCATTGGGATTGGGAGTCTACTAATAGTTATAGATGACAGAGGTCCCCCCAAGCTCATTGACTTAATTCCACACTTGGAGATGGTGGTGTTAGTTTATGCCTGTGAAGATGCCTCCCTGCTGGAAGTGTCTGGGAACCAGGGGACCCCGGTGGAGATGGGCAGTGATTAGTGGTTCCTAGATCAACCAAGTCAGTTTAGCTGATTCAGATTGACTGATTGTGGACCATTGACTTAGGGAAATTATTTAACTGAAATGTCTCTTTAAACTTACCAGAGATCTCTTAATTGCATTTCTCAGGCTTCATCATTCTAGACCTCTCTATGGCTTTTGAATCTATTAGCTGCTCCATACTCCTGGTTATGTTCTCCTTCCTCACCTTTCATGACATGGCTCTCTCCTGCTTCTCTTCCTCCATGGCCATCTGCTCTTTCTCGGTCCCCTTGTCTGAATCATCATTTGTGTCCTGCCCCCAAAACATGAGCATCTCCCAGATCTTTGTCCTACTGGCTCTCTTCTTTCCTTTTTTGCGTACACTCTGTCGGTAATATCATAAACTCCCGTGATTGTAATTATCATCTCTATTTGATGATTCCAAAATACAGCCATGCCTCATGTCTCACCATGCATCACTAACTGGAAATCTCCATCTATGCTGTAGGGCATTTCAAACCTGATATTCCCCATGTGGATCTCATTCCTTGCTGTACTAAAGCCGTCCCTGCCCCACCCCTGCTCCTTCCCATTTTGGGGGAGGGCACTGGCTTCCTTCTAGTCCTTGACTCTTCATTGTCCTTCAACCCTCTTTTCTAACATGGCCAGATCTTACGGATTCCATCTCTTCTTTCTTTTTGTTTCTCTCTGTTCACTCAGCAACTGTCAGTCCAGTTCTGGTCCCTTATCACCTTTCTGTTAGGCTGTTATAATGCCCCCTAAGTGGTCTTTCCCCTTTGTATTCTACAGAAATGCTAAAAGAATCTCTTAAAGCACAGCAATGACCTTGAAACTCGGCTGCATGAGAATCTTCAATCCTGGAACAAAGCAAATTTCTCTGTTTCACTTTTCAATCCCTGCAGAGGTTCCCAAACTAATTTGGCCTACCACCCCTTTTTCAAAAAAAAATCACCCAGAAGCCCCCAGCTTAGGTTAGGTTAGTTAAGCCTTATTTTTATACAAAGCCTCCCCCACCAATTGCACTTGAGGCTACTTCCACCCCCAGGAGGTGGTATCACACCTATGCTAGAGTCTAGTTCTGGCCCACCCAAGTAGACTTAGGTCTCACACTCAAGTATTCCAGGTCAATTAATCTACATTTTTCATGAACTTGATACTCCCATCTCTGGCCTCTGAGCCTTTGAATGGTTGTGTGTCTGACCTGTGTAATTGTTCTCTCCTTATCTCTGCTTCTTAGAGTCCTTAGTTTACATCAAGAAGCAAGTCATATGCCACTTTTGAGGAAATTTCCTGACCTCCCTAGTAGTCTGGGCTCTCTGTCTGTCTCCCTCTTTTCCTTCCTTCCTTCCTTCCTTCCTTCCTTCCTTCCTTCCTTCCTTCCTTCCTTCCTTCCTTCCTTCCTTCCTTTCTCTCTCTCTCTCTCTCTCTCTCTCCCTCCCCCTGTCTCTCGCTGTTTTTCTCTCTCTGTCTCTCTAGCTCTCTCTAAGTAGCCACTTAGTAAATGTTTGTCAATTGATTGTCTGTCTCTCCGTCTCTCTCGCTCTTTCTGTCTGTCTCTTTCTCTCTCCCCCCTCCCTCTCTCCCTTTCTCTCTTCCCTCCCTCTCCCTCACTCCTTCTCCCCTCTCCTTTTCCTTTTCTCTCTCCCTCCTCTCCCCCTCTCTCCTCCTACCTCAAATTATGATGTATGTCTATCTCTGTTTACATGTTTTATTTCCAAAGTAGAATATACTGACTTTGAGAGCAATACTTATTGTTATCATTAGCTTTGTATTTGTAGCCAAAGTGCTTAGGATGTTGCCTTGCAAGTAATGCAATAATAATAAATTAATTAATTAAAGTTTGTTTTTAATTGAATTTAACTGAATTGAATTAGTTGGCTGTCTTATCAAGTTTCCTCAAAGCATGTTCTTCACCCCTGTCTCTGTTGCTCCTAAGCTAACCTTTTTCCTCTACAAGATTTTTGCACCCAAGTTTATATTCTAAACTTGGCACTACCTTTGACAGCCATCATTCAACATTTGGCCAGGAGATCGTTTGCTGGCTGAGGCAATGGCTCTTCTGATCTCCTTGCTGAGAAAGTTGACCTACCTCGTTTAATAATTATTGTCTGCTCTTTTATTAATTTACCATTTGAAGGATTAAGTGGCTTATTTAAAAATATCAGACTGAAGTTCATTCAATTCCGTGTCTTTTCATTTTTATTTTTTCTTTTAGTAAGATATCGATTGGTCCCCCTGCCTATTATCTCTCTTCTCTGATCCATCATCTTCCACACAGCTGCCAAATGTCTGACCGTGTCACTTCCTTGCACAAAAACTTTCAATATCTCCCTATTGCTTCTAGGATAAAGTGATATTTTTGGAGGGGTTGGCACTTAAAGGCTTTCACCATCTGGCTCCTTTTCTTCTTTTGGGCTTGTGTGTAATTAAGTGGTTTTTCTTATAGGCTTATTACACATTACTCCCTTCTATACACCTTGTATTCTGGTCAACCTGACCTAGCGGTTCCTTATCTAGGACATTCCTTTTCTCATCTCTACCTTTGTTAGACTGGGTTCCATGCCTGAAATGTAGCCCCTCCTTATTTCCACCTCTCAGATGCTCTAGCTTCCCCCTAAGCTCAGTGATCATGCTCCCTCCCACACAAGGCCTTTTTCTAATCTCTCCATGCCCCTCCCCCCATTAATTTATATTTACTCTGTATAAGTTTTTATTTACTTTTATGTGTATCCTGTGTGATAGACTGCAAGTTCCTAGAGGGAAGCAAATGTTTTGTTTCTTCTTTGTATCTCTAGTACCTAGCACAGTGTTGGGCACACAGTAGCCACTTAGTAAATGTTTGTCGATTGATTAAATGATAAGTATTTGCTGTAACAAACAAGGGATCTGATCTTACACATTTAGCTAATAAATGAGTTACATTAATAACCAGATATTTCCTATCTGTTAACATATATTCAATTTCATTTTTTGAATTTTTTTTGTTTCACCATGTCTAGTATCTCTTGATTCTCTTCTAGAAGAAAGGGTGCATGATATAATATTTTTTAAAAATTCTGTATAATCTATGAGGCTTTGACCTCTCTTGTTTCTTACTCCTGAACTGTATTTTCCAGTGTATTGCACTATGCTAGCCTATGCCCACCTGTGCATTGAAATTACCCAGTATTAAAATATATACTGATTTAAATCTGGAGGGTCTTGTTGAGTTCTTTGCAGAGTTTCTCTTTCTCATCATTCTCAGCAACAGATATTGGTGCATAAGCTACAATTATCTTCATAGTGTTCTTTTGGAAATGCTTACTATGTGCACTGTAATATGAGATCACCAAATGCTGCGTAAAATTAGACATACAATAATACAATTACACCAGTTCCCTTATTTACTTCCGAAGGAGAACCTATAAGCCATTTTTCTATTTAGCGCCACTTTCTTTAGACTTCTAGTTTCATTTCTGCCAAGAATGTCAAGGCTGATATAGTTTGGTTCTTCCTATAGCATGTCTGCTTTTGGATTATTCAAAGATTTCCTATTTAGAGTCCCAACAGTGATGTTAATGTTTATGGTCTAGAATCTAGATTGTAGATACTGTATGATTTTTAGCACCTTTAGCTCACTTTTCCAACACCTAGCAACCTTCTTTGAAGAAGCAGAAAGGGGTCACACAGGACAGAGGACTACTAATTATATTTCTTTGTTTCATGTGTTTCTGTGGCTAAAAAAGTCACCACCTACTGGCAGCCAACTGGTGATGAGTCTCTTGATACTAACCTAGGTTGGCTTCCAAAAAGAGACACGTCAATTGCCAGGACTGCCTTTGAAGTCTTTCCATCATGGGAGAATCTGCCACAACTAGTTCTCTCCTAATATAGCCTTTGAGAACCCCAAGTCACCACTTATAGGGGAGTAGGTTGTTTTTCATAATTCTGGAAAAATGTTTTTGAATAATTTCCTAGAAAATGTGCTCAGATATTTAAAACAATTTTTTTTTCTAAATTTTTCATGATGCATGTTATCCTGAAGCTTGACCTCTAGATTTGTCACTTTTTTCTGCATAGTTTCTAACTCTCTCAATAGTTGACTTGTTTTTAGTTCCTTTTTTCCATATCATTTACTTTGTCTATAATTTTGTTTTTGTCATAACATTCTCTTGTTAGTTGCTTCTATGATTTTTCAAGTTTTTATTATATTTTCCATATTTTACAATTTTCACTATTTCATCTCTTTTTTTTTTAAAAAATGCATCCTTTAATTCTATATGTGACTCCTTCCATGATATTTTATTTCTAAAAGCTGTTTTTTATTTGTTCTTGTGATTTTCTCATTATTTGGTCTGGTCTAGACTGATGATTTTATCAGAGTAGGGAATTTCTGTCCATTGGTGCCATTTGGCAGCTTATTTGTACCATGTAGTCTCAGTGAGTTGCCCGGTATACTGAGAGGTTAAGTGAGTTGCCCATGGACACACAAATAGCATGTGTCAGAGGAAAAACTTGCACCCCAATCTGTCAGATTCCAAGGTTATCCTTTTATCTACTATGCCATGCTGCTGCATGATTTTTTTTTAGCAAAATTAGTTCTTGATTAAGTTATAATAGTTGTCTAGACTACTGTAATAGCTTCCTAATTAGTTTCCCTGCCTTATCTCTGTACATTCTCCAACTGATCCTTCACTTAGTTGTTGACATAATCTTTGTAAGATACGTCTGACCATAAGGCTCCTGTATTCAGAAACCTTCAATGGGTCCTTTTTTTTTCTCTAGGATGGAATTATTAAAAACAAAACAAAGCAACATTCCTTGGTGTGGGTTCAAATTATACTTCCAGCCTCATGTCACCTTATGTGTCTTCATCTACTCTGCATTCTGGCCAAAGTAGATGACTGACTATTGGTGCCATTTTTTGCCTCAGTGGACTCTTACAGGCTGTCTATTATTCCTGGAAGGCTTAATGTTGTTATTGTGTTTGTCCTTCGTTTTCAAAGAGGACCATGACATCAGGGAAATGATGCCATAACTCGCAGTTGACTTTGATTTGAGTGAAGGAGGGCTGTGCAAAGTCATCAGTCTCACTTGCTCCTCCAGAGCCATGTGGGTCCAGTGGCCAGATATTCATCAAGATGACTGGAGATAGCCCAGGATACAATGGGAGACCCTGGCTCTTCATTTCAGAATCCTTATCTTCTTTCTTGATTCAGCTCAGGTATTACTTCCAGTACCTTCCTTGAATCTCCCCTATCCCTAGCTGAAAGTCTTCTCTCCATCCAAAAAAGTCCCATCATTCCATTTCTTGGGGTATATTTGCATATATTTTATCTCCTTTCCCTACAATGCCAAAGGATTCTTCCTGCTTTGTGCCCCATGTTTGTTGAATCATTGAATCATTTCAGAAACAAAATTAGAATCTCACTCTATGGCAGTTTTCTGACAGGAAAAAAAAATGAGAAAGAAATTTTTTTTAAGGATGCTTTTGCTTCCCTCCATGTCTTATGGAAAGAACATCTTGCTCAGTCATTCCAACAAGTTCCCAATTCTGTTAGCGCTCAGCTCTACAGAGGAAAAGCAACATCCCACATGAGATACCTGTCTGCCTCAATGAGTTTAGGACAGGGCTAAACAGAACTCAGATCTCTTGATGTCTGTATTCTTCAGGCTATGGGCAAAGTCTCTTTTTGATTTTTTTCCCACTTGAAAAAGATGTTGGTGCATCAGTAGTTTTTGAATACTTCAGATTTAAAAAAAGAATATGTGCCTTTTCTATAGTTGTTCCCAGTTAGGCAGTTTCCAGTAATTTTAATGAAATACTCAATTCAGCCCATCATTCATTTTTTAAGTGACAGCCTAACACAGTGTAAAGCACTGGTGATAAAAGACAAAAGAGGAAATCATCCCTCCCCTCAAGCAGCTTACATTCTAGTGGAGTGTGGAAGCGGATTACCATATACATAGATAAGTATATTCAAAATGTATTCAGTATAAATACAAAGTATTGGTCAGGGATAGAGAGGAAGCTAACTCAGACAAGATATTGGATGAAGTGCCATCTGTTGATTGATTCAGGCAAGAGAGGCTTGGCGTTTCATTAAAAAAAATTGACCAGGAAGGAGGAGTGAGCACTCTGAAGCCTTTGTTTCCTAGAGCTAAATTCCTGAACAAAAGTATCATGCTACTACAGGCCATTTAACAACTAATGTAATAGAATGTGGCAATAGGGACATGAGGGCAGCTAGATGGCAGTGGACAGAGCACTGGTTCTAGAGTTAGGAAGAGCTGAGTTCAAATCTGGCCTCAGACACTTGCTAGCTGTGACCCTGGGCAAGTCACTTAACCCTGTTTGCCTCAGTTTCTTCATCTGTAAAATGAGCTGGAGAAGGAAATGGCAAACCACTCTGGTGTTTTCTGCCAAGAAAATCTCACATTTTTTGCAGCTAGGGGCATGGTGGCTAAAGTGCTCGGCTTCATCTTCCTGAGTGCGAATCTAGCCCCGGACACTTACTAGCTGTGTGATATTGAGTAAGTCACTTAACCCTGTTTGCCTTAGTCGTTCATTGTAAAATGATCTGGAGAAGGAAATGGCAAACCATTGCAATATCTTTGCCAAGAAAACCCTAAACGAGAACACAAAGAGTCAGACGTGACTGAAATGATTAAAGGCATGGGGCACAAAACAGGAAGAATTCTTTGACCAAGTTCTGAGGTATGCTTGATTGCTGCTAATCCACCATGACTCTGGAGTGGTCTTCACAATATAATAGTTAACATTTATATGGAGCTTACTGTGTGCCAGGCACTGTGCTAAGTGCTTTATAATTATTCTAATTTGGTCCTCACAACAACCCTGGGAGGTGTTATTATTATCCCCGTTTTACAGATGAGAGAACTGAGGCACAGAGAGATTGTATGACTTGGCCAAGGTCAAGCTAGTAAGCTAGCTTGTAAGGTGTTGAGGCTGGATTTGACCTTAGGTCTTCCTGACTCCTAGTCCAATGCTCTACCAACAAGCTGACTATGGACAGGTTTGATTTCTTGCTTTTTTCTGTTTTAGAAAATAACACTATGACTTACACTTGGGATGTGTGTATGTGTTTGGTCCAGAACTGTGAATGCATTGGTATAGGGAACTTCTTATGGAGAATAGAAGCTCAGCCACTAGTCTGTATCTGGTCTTAGAGAGTTGCCTTGGGCACTGAGATATTAAGTGATTTACTGAGGTTCACACAGATAGCAAGTATAAGAGGCAGGTCTTAAAATCAAGTCCACCTTGATTCCAAGGTCATCCCTTTATTCACTGGGCTACATCTCCTCTTGGCTTCAATTAGTGCTATGGAACTTGCCCGTGTGCAACAAGGTACCAGTCTTCATATAGTGGTATGATGATAGTGGTCTGCTGGTCACATGATTTGAGGATTTTTTTTCCACCAATGTTGATGAATTTCTGCTGTTTCGTCTATGTTCCTTCATCATCCCCTTTGTAATAATAATAGTAGCTGACATTTATACAGCACTTAAATGTTTACAAAGTACTCTGTATATATTTTCTCATTTGTGAAGCTAAGTACCCTATATGGACTCCAATCCATGACCTCAATGTCATTAACATATCCAGAATGCATAGCTGTAGAGCAAAGAAGGGGGGAAAGCAAGGGGGAAAAGAAATATCTGAATAGAGGAGAATTAAGTAAGCAAAGAAAACATGAATAAAATAAGTGATAAAAAGCTTTGGAAAGGGTGACAAGTATTTGAGTTGAGAAGGAAGTAGAAAGATTAAAGAATAAGCTAGAACTTCTGCCTTCATCATCTTGAGTTACAGAGGCATCTTAGGAACAGCTAAGGATGTATAGGATAAGGTCAAAGATAAGAAGAAAGGAATAAAAGTGAATTGGAAATTTATCCACCCAAAGATGAGTGTGAAAACTGACAGAATAGAGTAGAAGGCTGTGCTTAGTAGTTTGCAGTGTATTTTAAGTTAGAATTCAAGTTTGAATGTAATATTTCTGTCTTTTGCAAAGGTGCCATTGAGAAAATAAATACTATATAACTTTTGAAGAAAATTCTTATGACCTTTACACCTGGGTATTCACTTTCATAATATCATAGGTTTAGAGCTAGAAGGGAACTTAATGGCTTTAATATGTCCAGCCAGTCAGCAAGCATTTATTAAGCACCCGTTTTGGGCCAGGCACTGTGCTAAGCACTGGGGATGCAAAGAAAGGAACACGATTTTTTTTGCTCTCAAGTCTAATGCTCACAGTCTAATGAAAGAGATAACATGCAAACAATGATGTGTGAAGAAGATAGATATATGATATATAATATATACAAACACACATATAAACATATAACACACATATATGTATATGTGTACATGTATATGTGTGTATATGTATACATATGTATATACACATGTATACATATGTGTGTATATGTACATATATGCGCATATATGTGTGTATATATGTATGTATGTATATATATATATATGTATATGTATATAAACAACAATTTGGCTAGCAGCTGCTGCTGAGGTGTAAGACCCAACAGAACTAGCAACAAGAGTTGCCAGCACAGGTTCTTTGATTTGCTTTACTAAGGAAAGTAACTGTAAGGGGTTAACAATCTCACTTTAATCCAACATACAAATTTAACTCAGTTCAGGAGGAAAAGCAAGCAACCTGAACTTCAGAGCAAATA
>CM053626.1:56302296-56324207 GCA_028646595.1 Phalanger gymnotis | reverse complement strand
TTCAGAGACATTTTCTATAGGTTTTTGGAGGGACTTGGCGGGGAGCTCATGCTAGTCCCTGCTTTCCAGCTGCCATCTTGGCTCTGCCCCCATTCAATATATTTCTTATCTGACAACAATAATAATGATTAAACTTGATATAATGATGATAGTCTTTCTATCGAGCTTTAATGTTTGCAAAGCAGGAATATAGCTGCCCATTAATAAGTATGAATGTAGATCATTAATTAATAATTAATAAATGCAAATGTAGGTCATCTTCATTAACAGTGCATCTACATTTTACAGATGAGGAAACTGAGGCCCAGGAATTATGTCACTTGGCCAGGATCACCCAGCCAAAGAAGTGTCCAAAGTCAAATTTGAACTCAGCTTTTCTTGACTCCGGGACCAGTATTCTGTCTACTGTACCATCTAGTATCTTCTGTGGCACTCTAGAGCTCTGCCATATAGATTCCTGCAGTTCATTTTGTCCAACTCTCTCATGTTACAGATGAAGAGGATAGCCCAGTGACTTATCCAAGTTCATATAGCCAATTGATGGTGAGAGTCATGACTCAGGCGCATATATTTTGACTCCCTGGTCAGTGTTCTTTCCACTACACCATATAGCCTCTCGCTTTCCTCACAATATCAGCAGCTGTGAATAGATTTTTGAGTTTTGAAAAATTCTATGAATATAATAAAATATTAAGCTTTGATTTGGGTTACAAATAGAGCTTAGTGATACTGACCTGCTAAAATTATTGAGACTTTTATTGTTCTACACAATCTAAGATTATGCTACTTCTGGCAGAATTGGAAAAAGTAACATATGGCTTTGTGATCTCTTCTCTCTAGGTACCTGTGGCTTCGTGCTCACATCTTTTGAACTTCCACTCTGGAGCCCAGCTGCCTGGATTGAGATCTAAATGAGTATAGACTTTCCTATTGCTAGCTGAGTCCAGTCCCCAGACTAGACCATGCTTTAATTTCACCTCCTATCTAACCATCTATCTTGACAACAGATTCTTAACTTGAGACTCGTGGACTTCTTTTTTTTTTAATTTGGTAATTGTATTTCAATGCAATTTGTTTCCTTTGTAATCCTCTGTATTTTATTTTGTGCATTTAAAGACATTATTCTCAAAAGAGGTCTACGGCCTTCACCAGACTACCAACAAAGGATTAGAACCCCTGACATATGCCATCTTGCTCCTGGTCTACACTTTCCTCTCCCTAGCCATCTCCCCTTTTCACACTCTACCCACGTGCTGGGTATAGTAGTCAAAACAGTAGCACCATTGCTTCTGGGAGGAGTGTGCCAATTGGCTGCCTTAAGGATCAGTTCACCATCTCTGTGACTCCACAAATGTTCCTTTTCTGGACACCTTTCTTCTATATGTGTAGTATCCCCCAATTAGAATGTAAGATAATTGATGGAAGGGACTGCCTCCCTTTTTGTATTTGTATCTCCAGGACTAAGCACACTCCTTGGCCTGTAGCAAACACAATAATTTTTCATTCATTCATTCTCTACTTTCTCCCCTACCAAGATCTAAGCATAATTAGCAAAGATCTAGTTATTTAATTCATATTAAGGTACAAATTTAATTCATATTAAGGTACAAATTTAATTCATATTAAGGTACAGATACTAAATGATGACACCAAGGCATAGAGAAGTTTTTGTTAAAAGGAGTGCGATGCTTACTTCCAACCCGGTTTTCTTTCATCATGGCATTTGACCCTGTTGACCACTTGCAAATGCTCTCATACCTTGGTTTCTGTGATACTACTCTATCCTAATTCTCCTCTTCTCTTTCTTTTACAGTCTCCTCTGTTAGATCAGATCCCTGCCAGCCACTAGGTATAACCATTCTGCAAGGCTCTGTCTTGCATACTCTTCTTAATACAAAGCCTCTCTTGGGGATGTCATTAGTTCTTTTTGGTATAGTCATCATCTAGATGTAAATTACTTCCAAATTTACATATTGAGTCCTAATTTCTCTCTCAAGCTTTGGTCTCACATCACTAACTGCTTGTTGCTCATCTCTAATTGGGTGTCCCATAGGCATATCAAACTTAACATGTCCAGACTATAACTAATGTTTTTTTCCCCAAACTCATCCCTCCTCCAAACTTTCCTATTTCTGTTAAGGATACCGCTCTACTTCTATTTACTAAGTTAGTAATTTGAGAATCATCCTTGACTCTTGAGTCATTCCTACATCTGCCTTCCCCTTATCCAATCAGTTCAATTTAATTAAAAAAATAATTATTATTGTATGTGAGACTTTTTGTTAGCAATGGGGGACACCAAAAAAAAAAAGCCAAAAAAAAAAAACCAAACCAAACCACTAGACCAAAAAAATTAAGGAAACAGCCTTGCCTTTGATTTTACATTCTACAACCTAGTCTACTTATGACCTCCATAAAATCTCTCCATGCAAGGGATCCAGCTGTAGGCCCTGGTCACCTATTATTTGAACTATTGTCCATATAGTCAAAGCTTTGGTCTTTCCCATAGCAATGTAGGGCTATAAGAGTTAGACTATGAGGAAAGTTGAGCACTGCAGAAATGACATTTTTGAATTGTGATGCTGGAGTAGACTTTTGAGAATCTCTTTGATAGTAAGAAAATCAGATCAGTCAATACTTAAAGAAATTAACTGTGGTTATTCATTGGAAGGACAAATACTGAAGCCAAACTTAAATATTCTGGCCACATAATAAGAAGATGGTACTCATTGGAAAAGACTCTGATGCTGGTAAAGATCGAAGGCAAAAGGAGAAGGGGACGGCAGAGGATGAGATGGAGAGAGAGTGCCATGGAAACAAAGAATATGAGCTGAAATAGACTTCCGGACATAGTGGAGGACAGAAAGGCCTGGTGTGCTGTAGTCTATGCGGTCACAAAAAGTCGTGTTGGACTAAAAGATTAACAATAGCCTCTTTATTGGTCTCTCTCCAGTCTTTCCTCTTTCCAGAACTGAGTACATAGCTATCAAATTATTGTCACTGAATCACATCATCGCATCATTTCTCTACTTAAAAATCTCCCAGATGGGCCCCAGACTCTAAATGCTGTCTTCCAACTCCAAACTTTTGCACAGTCTATCCTCCATTCCTACAATGCCTTTCCACTTCACCTTTATCTCTTAGAATCCCTCTCTTACTTCCTTGCCTGACCTCCTCTATTGTGAGTGTTCTCTTTGTTCTCAAACTACTTCTTGTTTACTCATCCTTGTACTTGTTGTATCCCACTCCCTCTGGTAGAATGTAAACTCCTTGAGGGCAGGGCTGTTCTTTGTTTTTAATCTTTGTATCCTTGGCACCTAATACTACATCTGACATTTATTGAATTTTCTTTAATTGAATCGTTAAACCATCTTACAAAAAGTAAAGTACAAATTGATACTTTCTTCAGTTTAAATACACATGTGGGTGTGCACACCTGCCATTTAGGGTAGCTAATACGAGGCACTCAGGTGGCCCAGTGGATAGACTCCTAGATGTAGGGTCAGGAAGACCTGAGTTCAAAATCTATCTCAGACATTTATAAGCTGTGTGACTCGGGACAAATCACTTGACCTTTAGCTTCCTCCCTTTCCTTATTTATAAATTGGGGATAATAATAGCACCTACCTCCCAGGGTTATTGTGAAAATAAAATGAGATAGTAATAGCAAAGTGCTTAGCAATCCTTAAAATGTTTTATAAATGTAAACCATTATTATTGTGATTATATACACATATGTACAAGGTGTCCCCAAAGTCTTCAAATTGCATTAAGACTTCAGGGAAATCCTATATGTACATATGTATATATACACATGTATTTTTGTATATGCATAAAAAGTTATAGAAATATTTTTAAAATTGTTTTTATTTCATTAGATGTATCCCAATTACATGTAAAAATTTTTTAAGAGTCTTTTTAAAAAAAATCTTGAGTTCCAAATTCTCCCCCCACCTCCACTCTTCCTCCTCCTAAAGAAAGCAAGCAGTTTGATTTTGATTACATATATGAGGTCATGCAAAACATATTTCTACATTAGCATTTTTGCAAAAGAAAACACAAACAAAATAAAACAATAAAAATAAAGAAAGTAAAAAGAAGTATCCTTTAATCTGCATTCAGAGTTAATCAGTTCTCTCTATGGAGGTGCATAGCATTTTTCATCATGGGTCCTTTGGAACAATCTTGTATCATTGTCCTGATCAGAGTAGCTTGGTCTTTTACTACTGTATACTGTGTATGCTTAATCTATTCCATTGATTTGCCATTCTATTTCTTAGCCAGTACCAGATTGTTTTCATGATTGCCCCTTTATAATATAGTTTATCTTACATAAATATACAAAATATATTAATAATATATATTATGTCAGTTATAATAATATAAAATAAAATATATAAATGACATAGTTTATATTATATAATAATTTTGAAATCTGGAACTACTCGGCCACCTTAATTTTTTTCATTGATTCCCTTGCTATTCTTGACCTTTTATTCTTCCAGATGAATTTTGTTACTATTTTTTCTAGCTCTGTAAAATAATCCATTGATAGTTTGATTGGTATGGCACTCAATAAGCAAATTAACTTAGGTAGAAATGTCACTTTTACTATATTATCTCAGTCTCCTTGTGAGTGATTAGTATTTCTCCAATTGTTCAGATCTGTCTTTATTTCTGTGAAAAGTGTTTTATAGTTTTGGTCATATGGTCCATGGGTTTGTCTTAGCAGGGTTTTGTTGGTAGCAGATTGAGATGCTAATAATTTTGTGGGTTTATTTTCTATCTTCCAACTTTGCTAGAGTTGTTGATTGTTTCAACTAGTTTCTTAGTTGATTCTCTAGGGCTCTCTAAGTTTGCCAGCATATCATCTGCAAAGAATGATGGTTTTCTTTCCTCATCCTCATTGCCCATTTTTATTCCTTCAACTTCCTTTTCTTGTCTTACTGCTGTAGCTAGCATTTCTGGTGCAGTTTTGAATAATAGTGGTGATAATTGATATCTTTGCTTCATTTCTGATCTTATTGGGAAGGCTTCAAGTTTATCTCCATTAAAGATAATGCTTGCTGCTGCTTTTAGATAGATACTTATCACTTTAAGGAAAGTTCCACTGATTCCTATGCTCTCTAGTGTTTTTAATAGGAATGGGTGCTGCATTGTGTCAAAGGCTTTTTTCTGCATCTATTGAGATAATCATATGATTTCTGTTGGCTTTGTTGTTAACATGGTCAGTTATGCTGATAATTTTCCAGATATTGAATCAGTCCTGCTTTTCTGGTATTAAATCCCACCTGGTCATAGCATATGATCTTTGCGATATATTGCTGTAATTTTGTTTCTATTTTTTGCCTCTATATTCATTAAGTAAATTAGTCTTCAGCTTTCTTTCTGAGCTTTTGCTTTCTCTGGTTTAGGTATTAAAACCATATTTGTTTCATAAAAGAAATTTGGTAGGACTCCTCTGTTTTTTTTCAAATAGTTCATATAGTTTAAATGTATTTTTTCATCCAATCCAATCCAATCCAGTAAGCATTCGTTAAATGTCTACTGTGTGCCAGGTACTATGCTAAATGCTGGGGAAACTAATAAAAAGAAAGACACAAGGAGCCCACAAGGAGCTATGATCTAATAAGGGAATAAAAAATACTAAAAGAGGCTGGAAAATGGTGGGGCATGGGAGGTAGGATGGGGCAGAAACCAGAGGGCACCTGTGCATCTTGTTCTGTGGAGTGGAACCTAGGTAGAACAACAGATAAAGATTGGAGTGAATCCAAAAGTTCAGCTTCTGCCTTCTATAAAGAAGGCACTGGGAGGAGTTTGATCCTCCACCCTCCATTCCTCCAGTCAGAGGAGAGAGGAGGTGTGTTAGTCAAGGCTTCAGTAGCATGATGATTAGTTTAGAGGTAGTGAGCTTAATCTGAGAGGGACACACACACACACACACACACACATCCACGGATATATACATTTAACTCCCTCTGAAAATTAGTCCCATTACCCTTGAATGTTTCCCTGTTACAGTGAGTGAAAAAAAAATTAATTAGATTTTACCATAAGGTCAAGTAAGAATAATAACAAAAATGTATTTAATTTGATTTTAACATAAAAGCCAAAGGCAAAAGAAAAATATATATATTTGCCTATGACTAAAGCCTTATTTCTTGTGAGTCTTCATTTTTCACAAGGTTCAAATTTTATCCTCCTTCCCAAATATCCAGGTTTGGTAATTTATGTAGACAGAGCTTCAAATTGTAGAAATCTAATTTTTTTCTTACTGTTCAGCCTTTTACAGCAATGTTAACTTTATTTTTCTTTATACAGTCCTGCTTGTTTAAAACAAAAATTGATGTTAAATCACATTTTTAGTAAAACAATGAAGTGTCCTAACAACTACCATGTATGAATATTGTATACTCTATAGTTAATTCAATGATAATGTCAAAGGACAAGAAACATGGCTATTATAAATTCTGCTGTAGTAAATTTTCCAATAAAGAAAAGTTAATGGAGTGGGAGTGGGATGGCCTGCTTGCTTTCCTACCAGAGGGGTACCTTCTCTTTGCTAAGATTGCTTGTAGATATTATACATCATTTTTATTATTCTCTTCTTGCCCTAGGCCTGACAGTTTTAGGAAGATTCCTTTCCCCTTCCACTATTAGATACATCACTAGGGAATTTGGTATATGTAGAGCTTCCCTCTATGATTTTCAATGTATATGGGGAATTGTCCAATTAAGGTTGAAATTTTTTGGTACATTCTTGGCTCCTTGATGAACCTGACAGAATGGATATAAGTCAAATAGCCATAATTCTCAACTTAAGTATATAAATTTTTAAAAAGAGAAGAATTCTAATTCATTAGATTTTAAATTGGGAAAAGATAAGACATTAATATGATGATCATTTCTTTTCTTTACACCTGTCTTACCTTATTTTATTTTAAGTAGAAAAATGAAAACCCTCTTCCCTATAAGAGGACCTATGCCCTTTCAAAAATAGCTTTAGGATATGAATTCACAACCAACTGAAATCTTTAATGAAGCCAGCTGGGTATGGTAAGGGACACCAATGAAAAACAAAAATTATCCCTGAAGGAAGAAAAAAAAGAGAATAAGGTAAGGAAGAGATCAATGGGAAATGGGAGTCCAGCTTGTACTGGAGACTAATGTTAAGGAAATCTGAGGCGCTGTCAAAGGGATGTGGGAGGCTTAACAATCCTCTAAAGACCAATAGCCCTGCTATAAAAAGAAGACTCCTGCCATTCTCCAGGGTTGAGCAAGACAGTATTCCTTAGTAACCACAGCAGGTACCTCTTTAAGAAGTCTCTGATTCTATTCAATGAGCAAATATTAAGCATCTGCCATATTGTGTGGGGATTGGGGGCACAAAGACAAAAAAGAGTTGACAGTCCACCACAGCAGGTAACAGTATGCACACAGGTACGCAAAAGTACAGTCTAGATAAAGTAAGTTCAGAGAAGGAAATGTACTAAGAACTGGGAGGCTCAGAAAAGACCTACTGTAAGAACTAGCATTGAGACAGATCCTTGAAGGATTTCAAGGGCAGTGATGAGGAAGGAATGTTTCAGAGGTGGGAAATGGAATGATGTGTACAAGGTACAGGAGGTAGACTAATTTGGCTGATGCAGAAACTACAGGAAGATAAGTAACATAAAATAATTCAACTTAAGAAGCATTTATTAAGTGCTTACTGTATGCCAGGTACCGTACTAAGTAATGGGGTTATGAAGAGAGGCATCCCTACCCTCAAGGAGCATTCAATCTAATGGCAAAGAAAACAACTATAGACAAATTAGATAAATACACCATACATTGGAGATAACCTCAGAGGGAAGGTACTAGCATTAAGGGAGACCGTAAGACTTCTTGCTGATAGCAGAATTTTAACTGAGCCTTGAAAACCCAGAGGTGGAGATGAAGAGGATTAGCATCCGGGGAGGCAAAGACAGTTGATGGAGTTTTCTAGAAATTTTCTTATGAGAGGAAAAAAAAACAATTATAATTTAAGGAGATGGCAGGGTCAAAGGAAGGCTTTTTAAGGATGAGGAGAGGTGGACATGTTTGTAGGTATCTGAGACTGAAGATTAGGGAGAGAAAAGATGATGGAAGGGGCAAGTTCTAGGAAGAGATGGGAGAAGATTAGATTAAGAGCAAGAGGAAAAGAGTCACCTCCTTCTCAGAGCCTGGAGCAAAGGAAGAAAAAACCTGGGTGGATGATGCTGAGTAAATTGGAGCTATTGAATTTGTGAGAAGAGAGAACTCATGATAGAGGCCCTCTGGTTTTTTTTTTTTTACTTTTTTTGTATGTTTTTGAGGCAGGGGGAAGGCAGGGCAATTAGGGTTAAGTGACTTGCCCAAGGTCACACAGCTAGTAAGTGTGTCAAGTGTCTGAGGCAGGATTTGAACTCAGGTCCTCCTGACTTCAGGGCAGGTGCTCTACTCACTGCGCCACCTAGCTGCCCCCACCCTCTGTTTTCTTGGTAAAATCTGAGGGATGATCTTCTGAGAAAAGGGAAAGAGTACAGAGTAGTAGAGAGTGAAGAAAGAAGAGGCTTGGCAGAGAAGTTGTAGGGAATGTGTTACAGTGTCAACAAGGAGAAATAAAAGGATTGTCATACAATGGGTAGGGGTTAGTTAAAATCAGATATGTTTGTAGTGGACCTAGTCAACAGGGTTAGGCAATTTTCTCTAGCAGTGCAGCAGCAGAACCAGAAAAAAGCAGATGGTGATGATAACCCAAGGCTGACATTGCTATAGTAGTTGTGGTAGTGATTGGGAGGAGGGGAAGAAGGGAGGCTAAAGGCTTTGTGGTTAGAGGACAGTATAAAGTTTAACTGGTTAATTGGTCAAGATCTTGCAGAAATGTAAGCGAGGACCAAGCAGGCATGATAGATTGGGAAAGTAAGGAAGGGTAAGGTAATGAGAGGGAATGAGAATGAGAGAAGGCAAAAAAATAATTTCAGAAGGAGTGAGGTGAAAGGTTAGAAAAGGAAGTTTTAGGAGGTTATCATCTAAGAGGGGGATTTCAGGGTGTGAGATTATTGATATGGACAAGTTTGGGGGTGATTGATGGTCAGATCAAAGGTTTGGCCATTCTTATGTGTAGCTGGTGTACAGATCATTGGGCACTGAGTAGACTGGTGAAATCGGAATTATGGATCTTTGAGGGGGTGTATCCATATGTATAATCACATCTCTAAGTGGGAGAATAGGTGTTGGACTGAAGATAAAGAATTGTGAGTTAAATGTTGAACCTCTTGAGGCAGTGACTGAGAGAAAAGTAGATAAAAACAACCAAGATCTTGTCTCCTATATAGTTTACTGTGGAAGCCAGCACTAATTCTTGGAGCATTTTCATTTTTGACATTTAAATAATATATTACTATATATTTTAAATTTATTTCTCAATTAGCTATATGATTTTGGGCAAGACTTGGTGCCTTAGTTTCTTTATCTGTAAAAAGATAGCATTGGACTAGATGTTCGCCAAGTTACTTTCTAGCTTCAAAGTGTTCAGTTTTTCAAGTTTTTTTTTAATTTAATCTGAACAAGAAATGGAAATAGAAGGATCTCTCCTCTCCAATACTTGCTAGTACCTGACACTTCATAGTTCATGTTACTCACCTTCATGCACTATACGTTCCAGTCAGACTAGCTGACCAGCTGTTGCCATAACTGGATACATCATTTCCCACCTCCATGCTTTTGCATAGACTACTCCCATTCCTTGAATGCATCCTCTACTTATCTCTTCCTCTTAGACTCTCTTGGCTCCCTTCAGAGCTCAGTTCAGATGTCACTTCCTTGGGGAGACTATATCTGAGGGCCTGCCTCAGTCATTAGTGCTATCTCTTTCCTGAAAACTTTGTATTTAATTGTTCACACATATTTTGTATTCTCTCAGTAAAATGTAAGCTCCTTTAGGGTAGGGTCTGATTCAGGTTTTGCTCTGTGTGGCACAGCGCCAAAAGTGATGGGCTTTGAATCAGGAATACCTGAGTACAAATCCAACCTTTGACACTTACCAACTGTGTGACTTTGGGCAAGTCACATAACTTCCCTGTGCCTCTGTTTTCTCATCTGTAAAATGGAGATAATCATGGCACCTACCTCCCAGAGTTGTTGTGAGGACCAAATGAGGTATTGATTATAAAGTTCTTAGCACAGTGCCTGGCACACAGTAGACACTCTATAAGTGTTAGCCATTATTACTAAGAAGAACTGAAGTTAGATGTCTATCTGACTCACCTTGAATTATTTTATAATTACATCAGTTGAAACATTATCTCCATTGATGATCTAAACCTGTATGTTAATTTGACACTTGGTCGGCCAGGTGTATATTTAATGGTAACTGAATTGCCTGAAATTCCATTTCCAGGATCTCTCAATCCATAACAGACATATTGCTGGAGTTTTCTCTCCTTTTGGGGGGCATGGGAATGGGGAGGAGGAGAGAGGAATGGAAATGGGGACTATATTTATGTTAGCCCGAGAAAAGAAGCGTAAGAATGCATGGGCACCGCGGTTTTTAACTCTTGATTTTTTTCCGGATGATTATAGAATCATAAATGTAGGGACCTCAGAGGCCATCTAGTCTGATGTCCTTACCTTACAGATGAGGAAAGTAGACCCAGGCAAATTAAGTCATTTGCTTGAGACCACACAGGTAGTGAGGGGCCATGTATGCCTGGGTGGGTCAGCACCCCTGATAGCCTATGCTCTATGCATATCCAGGGTCAATGGTAGGATTTGAACCCTAGTCCTTCTGGAACCAATATTATCTCCAGTGTACTGCTTACCATTACATAGTACTTTACGGTTTGCAAAGCACTTTCTATCTCCTAGATTGTGGTATTGTGGCTAAAGTGCTGGACCTAGAGTAAGAAAGACCTAGGTTCAACTCCTGCCCCTTGTACTTCCTAGCTGGGTGACCATAGATGATTCACTTCACTTTTCCTGACCCTCAATTTACAAATGAAGAAACTGGACTAGATGGCCTCTTCCAGCCCTAAATCTATAAACCTATAATGATCTCATTTAAGCCTCACAGCAAGCCTATAAGGTAGATAATTCGGGTAGTAATACCTCTATTTTACAGGAAACTGAGATTCAGAGATAAGTGACTTGTACAAGGTCAGACAGCTAGGGTCTAAAGTAGGTCTTGAATTCTAGGATTCATGGCTTAAATTCTCTAACTCTCTCCATTACCAATATTCAACTCTTCAGACACAGAAAACTTCCCTTTCTTATTTCTTTCCTCTAAACTCAATTATTGACTATCTAAATCATTAGACCTAAAAAAAATAAAAATTAACTTCAATAAATATTTTGGACATATCAACTATGTCCAAACATTGAAGATTAAAAATATATAAATAGACAGATAGATAGATAAAGAAATGAATGAGCAATAATTTGCCCCTCATGGGAATTATAATCTAGTAAGAATGATCCAGCATAAGAACTAAATATAAAATAAAATAGAACATAAATGATGGGAAATTATATATTTTCTTTTTTTGTCTTTTTTTTAAGCTTTTTTTTTTATAGAAATGAGGACCTGTATAAGACTTTCTGCCTTCTTTGGTTAAATCTGAGATAAGGTAAAATGAAAAAGAGAAATTGGATTGTCCCTAAATACACTAGCTGGCCCCAAATATATACTAGCTTCAGGTCTGGATTCCTTAAATTTTAAAAGTTTGGTACCAGTTTCTAGTTTTTGACAGAAGATTATTTTGTATTTTTTATACAGAGATGTCTTATTGCAGGGACTGCCAGCCCTCGTCCATTATTATTGACTTCAGTGCCTAGACAGACTGGATTGGTTGAGTAGACAGGGGAGGGTGACCAGAACAGACTGTGTGATCAGGAATTATGGGGCTCGAATAAAAAATAAAAGATACTTGGAGTATTTGTCTTGTATAGATCATCAAATACTTCCCTGCCAGAGGAAGAGGGAGAGCAGACTTCAAGCCTCAGCACCAGCAGGCAAGGTTATTGCTAATTGCTTATTAACAAATTAATTGCTCTGATTCAGAAACCTCCCATTTCTGTGCTGGGAATATGACGCGTTTGTCTATCTCCCTCTACTTCTCATGGCCTGAAACCAGCTTGCAGAATGAGACAAAGATCAAACTCACAGTCTTACAACCCTACGGGATGAGGAAGAGACAAAGATGGCTTCCTTAGGCCCATGGAGGTAGGGGGTGCTTGCTAATAATATATTTCCTACCTATCCCAAAGCTTGTTCTTTTGAGTAACTGGTTTTCTCTCTAGGCAGCTAGGTGGTGCCATAGTTAACAGAGTGCTGGACCTGGAGTAGGGAAGACCTGAGTTCAAATCCAGCTTCGGAGGCTTACTAGCTGGGTAAGCCAGGGCCAGTCTCTGCTTGCCTCAGTTTACTCAACTGTAAAATGGGAATAATAGCATTTACCTTATAGAGTTGTTTGAGGATCAAATAACAACATTTGTAAAAGTGCTTAGTCCCGTGCCTGGTACAAAGTAAGTGATATATAAATGCTGATTATTGTTGGTACTGTTCTTCATTTCCCCTGACTATTGTCTTCTTTGCTAATAACATGAAGTCTAAGTGATTTGTTAACAACATATTAGATCTCTAATAGGACAAGGAGTTGTCAATAGTGGAGGCAGAAAAGTCAATGAGAGTATCTAGTGCTTGGGTGGGGGGTAGGATAACAAAGGAGATTCCTTCTGAGAATAAATATTCCTTCTTCCCTATTACACTTACTTCACATTTAATTTAAGGTGTAAAATAGCAAGTTTTATAGTAATTTCAATGTATTACATTATCACATTGACAAGAGTGACCAATCACAGGAAGTATGCATTTATTTACAAAATGAGCAAATTGTATGTTTGAACCCAAGGTCTCAACCATCATCACTATTATACAGAAGTAGATTTCTTCTAATTCATCAGTAAGAAACTGTAACATTTTGGGCCTTCTTTAAAGCCTTTGCCACATTCTGCCTCATACTATGGTTGTATGTTTATTTTATTTCTCTCACTAGACTGCCATCTCCTTAGTCATCTTTGAGTTCCCACACAAAGCTGAGCACATAGTAGGTACTCAATAAATGTTTGTTGAATTAAATTGAATCACCTTTCATTGATTTACCCTAGAAGAATACCAGTTTAAAATAAACTCCCTTGGACTTTAAAATAATTGAAGCCATTGGTGACAAAAATAATATAATAAACCTACACAGACTATACTTCTCGGAAAGGTCATACATAGTCCAACGCAAACTGTATTTGAATAAAATTTGTACTAATTCCATATTTTATCACTTGCAGTGAAAGTATTATTTCCCCACCTTCAATAGCTCAGAGATGACACCTGTGGTCCTTGCTTCAGCTATTGATTTCAGATCATTAGTTCTTTCATAACCTGTACTTAGCGAGCTCTGACCTCCCAGCACTCAAAGAGTATGTCTTCTGGAGATGAAATTGAATTAGCCCCTTAACCTTTTCTCCTCTATTACATATGCCAGTAGTGCAAAGATGAGGTTCCTTAATGTACCACTCTAGGTAAGAACATATTTTAATCTTAATTAATCAAGGAAAGTTTCTTCTAGGAAATGGAAGTGAACCTAGAGTCAATAGAAAGTGGAATCTATATTACATGAGTGTATTTGATATTCAATTTGTTCAAATATGAATATATTAGTAGAATATACATATGTGTATATATATGTATATGTGTGTATGTATGCATAAATGTGTGTATGTGTGTATATACATATGTATATGTATACGCACATATTTATATGTATATATGACAGGTGTGTCATAGTAGATGCCTTGGATTCAGGAAGACTTGGGGTCAAACCCAATCTCTGACATATACTGACTGTGTGCCACTGTTTAAGTCGCTTAAATTTCAGTGCCACAAGCAGCTCTCCAGGACTCTAAGGACAAGATGTTGAGCTGCATCCATAAAGAGAATTTCCACCCTGAGTTTTCTCCGTAGATGAAATAACAATTCTGGATATCTGCATCTGACTTGCCATCTCCACATATATAACTCCACTTCACAGACACTATGGTCCTGCCAAACTGACCTTCTTCATGTTCCTCAAACATGCCTTTCTCCTGGCTGTCCCTCATACCTGGAATGCTTTCTCTCCTCATCTCTGCCCCATTGAATCTCTAGCTTCTTTGAAAGCTCAGCTCAAAAACCAGCTTCTACATGAAGGCTTTCTGGAGCATCTCCACAATCTCCCCCCACCCTACCTCAGTAGTGTTTTTCCACCTTCTATATTACTTTTGTTGATTTTGTATCTTCCTACATCTGTACATGCTCTCACTGCTTGCCAGAATGTTTCCCTAGCATCCCAGCACAGTGCCTGACACATAGTATAAAGTAGGTGTTTAATAAATGCTCCCTTATTGATTGATACAAAATTAATTTCCTTTCCCTTGGCCTGCAGAAATTTTGTGATGATTATTTTGAATCTCCATAAACCTCTGGGTACCTTGGAGAAAGTATTATGTCAACTTGAGGTCACACATGTTATTCTCTTAACATGGCACCAAAATTTTTTACAAAGAAAAAGCATAATTATTTTCATTACTTTGTGTGAAGATAACAATTTTCATGTAATTATAATTTGTAATTCCAGTAATGCTTCATTTCCCACATAAAAGTCATTTGTAAATACCTTAATATGAGTAAACCCAAATCCAAGCTTTGTCATATAGCTTTTTGTAGTATTTATATATTACTACAAATTAGACAAACAGTAGAAGGCTTAACTACTCTATGATAAACTAGTGCTGAGATAAATAGGAATTAGTTCTGTTCTGCAGAAATAAAATGACATGAAACATGCACATGCATATTAATTTCATTGCTATATACTAGGGTTATTCCCCAAATATATGAGCAAATACAACAGAAAGTGAGGCCTAAATAAATATAGTGGATAGAGTTCTGGGCCTGGAGTGAGGAAGACCTAAGTTCTAATTCAGCCTCTAACAAGCTGTGTAACCCATCACTTAACCTCTGTTTCCTCAAAAAATGGGAATAATAATAACCCCTATTATAACAGGGTTATTGTGAGATTGTTGACATCAACTGAGCTTTTGTGGAATGTTTAACACATAGTAGGTGTTTAATAAATGCCTGTTCCCCACCCCTACTTCTCTCCTTTTCACATTAGGAATTTGTGGATTCAATTCACTGATAAGTGTTTTGGATTATCCTTTAGAGAGTATGTTTTCCCCTCCCCTCTCTCATTTTGTGGGATTCACACTAACTGACCTGTCTAATCTCAAGCCTCACTTAGCCATCCAAACACCAGTTATGAAGTCTCATTGCCTCGACACAAGATGAGGCTATTTTCCCAGGCATTTTGTCTATCGAACACATGTATACCCGATGGAAGGAGAAAGAAGTACAGAATGAAGGGGTGCCTTGTGTCATCTTGACTCCTGGGGCTGCTCTCTTGGTCTTCCCACAGGCATAGGTGAGAATAGAGCTCAATAGCTATTTCGGAACTCTGTAATCATCCATCGTTTTCTTGGGTGCTGGACACCAAAGTAGGGCTATGATGAGTAATGTGCAAGCCACATGGCCCTTCTAGATCTCATTACTAGAGCTCTCATCTTGTCTTTGATATCAAATGGAACATATAAGTCTTGCTATCAAACTCCAGAAATTAAACATGATGATATTGTGGTATTGTCCATTCATAGGTTGACACAGATATTGGAATGAATTTGTAGATTTTAAACTTGATTGAAGTCTGATGACACTAAGCACTGTCCATCTCTGTCTCTTTTTTGTCTTCTCACTGCCACCGCTGTGGTTCAGGCCCCTCTCGCTTCTCCTCTTAACTTTTGCTACCGTATCTCCTTGCCTCTAGCTTCTTCTCACATCTTGTCTTGTAGATTCCTCTGCTTAACATCCGCAGTGATTCCCTATTTCCAGACTTCCCCACCTGGTGCAATCTGTCCGCTAGTCTCAAGAAAACACATTGCCTTCCTGGAGAGGGTTTCATGGTGAGCCTTTGCTAGGAAATCATTTGATTGCGGGATTCCTTGACAGATCTTAGGTCAGCACTGAAGAGAGAGATGTCAGGATCTCCATAGCTTTTCTTGCTTCAGATTGACGCAGGGCCTTGGACCTTTTCAAGATTACCTTTAGTTGATCAATGATGACACCACAAACTTGTGTGTATTTTATGATCTATTTAATTCAATTGAATTTTATTCTATCCAATAAACATTTATTAAAGAGCTAGTTGGTTCAAGAAATTGTTTCACTCACATGAAGAAAACACGAAGATACCATCCATGATTTAAGGAATTTATAATCAAATATGACAGAAAGGGGCAGGGGAAGGGAAGAAATATTTATTAACACCTACTGTATGAAGCATTGTGCTAAGCACTTAGTAAACATTATCTCATTTGATCATCACCACAACCCTCAGAGGTGCTACTGTCTCCATTTTATAGGTGAATAAACTGAGACAGAAGTTAAGTGACTTGCCCAAGGTCACATAGCTAGTAAATATTTTAGACTGGATTTGAACTCAGGCCTTTCTGAATCCAGGCCCCATGCTTTAATATAAAGATAGAACATAGTATCTTAGAAACTATAATACAAAATAAATATTCTAAAAGCATAGAAGAGATTTAGTGCTATGAGAGAACTGAAGGGGGAATGATTACTCTTAGTTGGGGAAATTGGGGAAAGCAGGATTTGGGAAGCAGTACTTAACTTGGTCCTAGAAGTATGCAAATGATTTCAATAGGTAGCCCTAGGGGAAGGGCCTTCAAGGCATAGGGGATGGGAGAGCAAATAATGAAGTTGGAAAAGGGAGAAGTGAATGGTATGCCTCATTGTCGTGAGCTCCACGATGGGGCAGCCAGGTGGCACAGTGGATAGAGCACTGGACCTCAAGTTAGGAAGACCCGAGTTCAAATATGACCTCAGATACTTACTGTGTGACTCTGGGGAAATCATTTAACCCTGTTTGCCTCAATTTCCTTGTCTACAAAATGAGCTGGAGAGGGAAATGGTAAACCCTGGCAAAATACTCTACTATCTTTACCGAGAAACAGAGAATAGGATACAACTGAAATGACTCAATGAAATGAGCCATGATATCTATCAGATGATACCAATCCCATAATTTACAGAATAATTAATCAAAAACTTTTGTGTAAATAAAATTCAGAAATTAAAATGCTGAAGTATTTTTAATACTTAATGTGATTATCTTCAATTCATGTAACGTGGGGGAAAATGGTATTTTGTTTCATTTTAATACAAAAGTATGATAGCAAGTTTGATACTCCACCCATACCCCCAAACTTCTTTATAAGCCAAAAGTAAGTTTTGAATAATGACATCCCAATTAGAATTATAAACAGTTTCCCAAAGCTGACATCCAGAGGTAGTTGTAGGTGTTTGGGCAGTTATTCTGAGGTAGGTGATGGTAGTAGGAAGGAAGAGAAGTTTCCATTGGGCTTCGAGGACAGGACCTGAGTAATAACATAGACCTTTAATCCCAACTCCTCTGAATGAGGCTTACATCATCTGGTTCTAAATACCATGAATTTCGTATTCCCCATGGTCAGTGGTGAGAGTATGGGGGCGGGGGATGTAGATGTGATTACCACCTTTGGGGAGTCTTGAGTCTGAGAGGGGAGTGAAGCATATATCAGTCTAGATGACTCTGACTCATAATTCCTTTATTCTTATTATATCCGCATTCCAATGTGGGGAAGTCATTGAAGAGAAAATCACAATTTACAAACAGTAAAGGGATTTCATCTTAACCAATTTTTCTTCTCACATCAAAATTAAAGATTAAAATAATTCACTGGAGCCAAATTTTGTTATTTAGCCATTCATAAATTAAGGGTTTCATTTCCATTAAGGAACATAGGGCAGAATAATAACACAGAAAATCTATATTAGGATCCTTGATGGAAAGTCTAAGAGGTTTAGACTTTTTAAAATAGATAATAGAGAACCACTGAAGGTATTCAAGCAAAAGAGGGTTCTTATTCTACCAATGGTATAGGATTGTCATGAGGAAAAACTAGAGACCAGTTAGCCATAATTCAGATGAGATGTGTTGAGGATTCTCAATTAGGTTGCTTGAAATCAAAATATAAAGCAATAGAGTTAATACTGAGAGGGAATTGATTAAACTGACTAAATATTAGGATTTGGGGAAAGAGAGGAATTAAAGATTTGTAACTTTGGAGAAGTTATTTAACCTTTCTGAGTCTTGGTTTGCTTATTTATAAAATGAAGCAATTAGACCAATCTTCTAAGGTCTCTCCAAGTTCTAAATTCTATGAAAAATCTATGACTGAATTTTTGAACATGGGTACCTGGCAGAATAGAAAAGGGGAAGGTAGAAGGGGAGGCAAATTTAGGGGGAAAGATGGTCAGTCTGGTTTTGGACAGAGAGGATGTCAAGTCAGCAGGTAGAGATGTAGATGTAGAGCTTCTAAGAGGTCTAGGCTAGTGATGTATATTTGAAGCCATGTGGAAAGGGGCTACTTCGTGTGTTTTGGGTGTGTTGGAGTATTATGGTTTTGAGATGATGAGAAAGACAGCTTTATCTTTTGTATCACCTGGACCCTAAAGTCACCTTATATTTCCACTTCTTGGGGGAAGAAGGATGCCATTTAATAAAGTAGTGATTGTTGTTCATTCATTTCACTTCTATCTGACCCTGTTACCTCATTTGGGGTTTTCTTGGCAGAGGTACTGAAGTGGTTTGCCATTTCCTCCTCCAGCTCATTTTACAAAAGAAGAGACTGAGGCAAACAAGGTGAAATGACTTGTCTAAGGTCACATAGCCAGTAAGTGTCCGAGGTTGGATTTTAACTCAGGTCTTCCTGACTCCAGGCCTGGCACTCTATCCTCTGTACCACTTAGCTACCAAGTTAGTGATTAAAAGAGCCAGATTGCTCTACTTGGAGGAGTCAGAGACTTTTTGTTTAGGTGTCTCTGGGAGAGCCATTGAACCAAGAAGTTTCATTGAAATAAAGACTATGGTGATTAGCAGCAGATAGACCTATGAGGCTTCTGAGCCTGAGAAGGTTCTCAGGAAACCAGTATGAATTAAACCGTGACTCTAACAACATCAGGTGTTTAAAAAAAAGGAGGCTTTAACTCAAGTTTTTCTGGGTTGGCAGAGGCAGACACATTTTTCTTTTCATCTTTTTGGGGGCTTTGTGTCTTTCCAGGACAGAAGCTCTTAGAGGGGTTCTGATGGAAATGATGCGTGTGGGGAGAGAGGGGCAGGTTTGAGGGTTCACCACATTCTCGTTCTGAAAGATTAGTATCACAAGGGTAAGTTTCCACTGTGGCTCCCCTGTGTAGGCTGAGCATACATTTGAAGTTGACAGGCAACCGTTAGTAAACCCCACTTTACCCGAACAGCCCATACTCCTGTGCTTCAGGTACCTGTAAACAATGGTCAGTCACTTAAAAACATTTTTTCCTGTGTAGCTTTATTTTTAACTGCCTCAGATCCCTCTCACCCAAAATTGCCAAACAGAAATGGCAAACAACAAATCCCACAAGTGCTTTTGAATTCTTTTCTGCCAGCCTCGTGTTTCATATTCAAGATTGCCTCTAAGAAATATTTGTGGTCTGGACATACGAAGTAACATGTGTAATATTTATATTCGCTTAAAAAATAATGCATAGCAAACCCTTATCAGAGGATTTTCATACCATTCTTAGAGAAACAGCGGTTTATCCTTCTTAATACTTCACTGAATATCATGAGAGACAGATAACTTGCTGTGCTGGGGAAGGTTGAACATAGCGTGTACTTAATAATGACATAATTGCATGAGTGCTGCATGGCATTAATATTACAGCCTATAAGCCAAGAATTTTCTTGCTAGAAAGATCCTGTGTTTGCACTGCAGTCAAATCCCTATTATTTTATAGACTTTAGTCAGTCAGTCAACAAGCATTTATTTATTAAGCACTTACTCTGTACCAGGTACCAGGCTAAGCACTGGAAATAGAAAATTACACAGACTCTTCTCTCAAGGAGCTCACATTCTAATGGAGGAAAATATATTTAAACAATTATGTACATATAAGATACACAAAGTGTAAATGGAAGGTAATCTTGGAGAGAAGAGACTATCTATAAAGGAAGACCAGGGTGGCAGGGGATGAGGCAAAGTACCAGAAAAACGTAATGGAAAGAGCAATGAACTTAGGTTTCATAGGACCTGAGTTTGAACTCCAGCTTCCTGAGTGACTCTGGGTAAGTCACATCACCTCTTGGGCCTCAGTTTCCTCATCTGTAAAATAAAGAGGCTTTGGGATACTTGGCTTCTTAGATCTCTTCTAGGTCTAGACCTTTGATCATATGATCCTTATCCAAGGCCACACAGCCGTTTAGTGGCTAACTTAGAACTAGAACCCAAGGCCTCCTGACTTCCAATCCCTAGCTGTTTCTATCACACCATGCTGATCATGAGCTTGGACACGTAAGTAGGAAAAAAAATCAATCTCTGAATATATATGTGTAAGTAACGACTCTTTGGGGGTGCTGTGGGTAGTTTTGTGAGATGTGAAATAAGGAGATGTCACCCCAAAGCAATGAAAATTATTTCATAAGTCCTTATGATAACCCCATTCATTATTTTATGGTTGTTATTCATATGACAGTGACAAGCATGCTCGGAGTTTGGGAAGACTCCTATGGTGAGGTTTCATGGAGAAAGGGCTTCATGAAGTGTGTTTTAAATAAAGCAGGGCAGAGACGTGCTTTTCCAAGGTTTTTTGTTTTGTTTTTTGGTACTATATAATTTTTACAAACATAATTAGTAACTTTTTACATCTGGAGAAAAAGCAGGGTTTTTTTGGGGGGGAGGGGGGTGGATGAGGAGGCAAGCAGAAGACAGTACAATCACATGGGTAGTATTCCTGGAGAAGGCTGATAGGTCTGTCTCCCAGAATGTCCATGTGGAGGTTAACGGGGAAGGTAAGCCTTGGGAGATGGGCACCTGACAAATGGTTTCATGACAGGGTGAGAAAAATATGAGAATTAATTTCCCAGAAGAGAGGTAGCCTGTGTCCTCCAAGGTGGGCAGCCTTAGTCAAAACTCTGTCTGCCCCATCCTGGTTATGGCTCTGGCAATTGTGGGGTTTTGTTAATGTTGTTTTTATTTATTTCAGCATTACATCTCAGCAGCATTACCAGATTCCCAATTTTCAGTTTTCTACCTATTTACTTTCACTGGTTTCAACATATTTTTGATTTAGCTATCTTACCATCTGAATGATTTTGGCATTTGCTTCGAATGGCTCTGAATTAATCATGGGTCTTCCTGATGGTTTAGGGCCCAGCAGCACCCCATCAGCTGGCATATATTACAAAACAAAATATGTTCTTTACTCTCTCTTGAACCCTTCTTCTCCCCCTCCATTTTATATTTGTCATAGGTTTAATGAGAATGTCTGTCAAAAAGCCTGGACAGGATGTGTAAATCTGCAAATGATGGAGCAAGGCTAAGAAAATACATGGAAGTTAATTGGAATTAAGTTCTTATTTTGAGTAATGAATAAGAATGATTGTAAGTAATTACATAGGAAGGCAGCACAGTTAAATGTCAGAGGGAGGTTACTGTGAGATGAGTTTAATTGTTCCTGTCAGAATAATACTTTGTCTTTGTTGAATACTAAGATGGGGTTAAATCTATTTGTGTCACTTGGAAGCAATGTGAGAAACAATGCTTCTTGCCTCATTGTTTCACACTCAGATGAAGGGCACCATAGCAGGGCAAAGTATAGCCCTGACGTAATGTTCCTTCTGTTTTGTTCATCTGCCTTGTGGCCCACCAAACCCCAAGAGAGCAAACTT
>CM053626.1:56280953-56301796 GCA_028646595.1 Phalanger gymnotis | reverse complement strand
TCTTGATTTCTCCTAAAGTCACTAGCTTCCACTTGCTCCAATCTAATTTTGAAGGTAGTATTTTCTTCAGTGGTCTTTTGGACCTCCTTTTCCATTTGGCTAATTCTGCCTTTTAAGGCATTCTTCTTCTCATTGGCTTTTTGGAGCTCTTTTTGAGTTAGTCTATTTTTTTTTAGTTAGTCTATTTTTTTAAGGTGTTATTTTCTTCAGTATTTTTGGGGTTCTCCTTTAGCAAGTCATTGACTTGTTTTTCATGGTTTTCTCGCATCACTCTCATTTCTCTTCCCAATTTTTCTTCTACTTCTCTTACTTGCTTTTCCAAATCCTTCCATGGCCTGAGACCAATTCATATTTTTCTTGGAGGCTTTTGATGTAGGCTCTTTGACTTTGTTGACTTCTTCTGGATGTTTGTTTTGATCTTGTCACCAAAAAAAGATTCTAGAGTCCCAGTCTGAGTCTGAGACTGCATGCTTTTTCACTGCCTGGCCATATTCCCAGCCAACCACTTGACCTTTGAGCTTTTTGTCAGGGTATGACTGCTTATAGATTAGAGAGTGCTTTGTCCCAAGCTTTAGGGGCTGCACTGCTGTTTTCAGATCTACTTCTACTCCACTGTCACTGCAGGCACTGCCACAGCAGCGCTCCTCCTCCCCCAGGAACCAGCAACCAGGATTGAAACTCAGATCCAAGCAGGGCAAAGCAAGCCCTGCACTCCCGCTCTGATCTGCCACTTGATTCCTCCCACTGTGTGAACCAGAGACTTCAGAAGCAGCTGACGCTGGAGTTCAGGAAGCAGCTGTAGGCTGCTGCTGCTGCCACCACCGCACCACCTCCGCCACCCCCAGGGCTGGGGTCAGACTGCTCTCTAACCAATCTAGCAGTTTACCCACTAACCTGCTTCATGGTCTTTGGTGTTTGTGGGTTGAAAAGTCTGGTAACTGCCTCAGCTCAATGATTCATCGCCTCAAGGCCTGCTTTGGTCAACTCCCAGTCTGGTCTGTCCTGGCGTAGCCCACATTGGGCTGCACTCTGCTCCCAGCACCATGTGATAGACCCTTCCTAGCAACCATCCAGGCTGGAGACCTGCTTCCCTCTGCTATTTTGTGGGTTCCGCAGCTCTAGAATTTGTTCAGAGCCATTTTTTACAGATGTTCGGAGGGACTTGGGGGACAGCTTAAGCAAGTACCTGCTTTCCAGCCACCATCTTGGCTCTCCTCCCACCCCTTTCCAGGTTTTTCTGAAGTCATCCTGCTTTTCATTTCTTATAGCACAAAAATATTCCCTCACCATCATGCACCATAGCTCGTTTAGCCATTTCCCAACTGATAGGTGTCATTTCTTTTTCCAATTCTTAACCACCACAAAAAGAGCTGCTTTAAATATTTTTGTACAAATAGGTCTTTCCTCCCCACCCCCATTTTTTTATGTCTTTGGGATATAGACCTAGCACTTGATCACCTACTTCAAATAATTACAAGGTAGAAAGGTATCGATGATTCTGTTTTGCTGAGAATATCAGGCAGGCTCCTAATATATACTCTGTATTTAAAAGCAGTCTAATGTTTGTGCTCCTTGGGCATGTTCAAAAACAAAATATATGTGTGTATACACATTCATGCATGTGCATATACATGTGGTAAAGGGATAGGTTAGAGACACATGAATGCCTCCTTATTTAGCTAGTTATCTCTAGTCCACTAGTGACCACAGGTCTTTAAATCTCCTTGTGCTGTCTTTTACACAGCAATTCATCGTTGTTATTCAATTGTTTATCAGTTATGTCTAACTCTTTGTGACCCCATTTGGGGTTTTCTTGACAAAGATAATGGAGTGGTTTGCCATTGCCTTTTCCAGGTCATTTTACAGATGAAGAAACTGAGACAAAGC
The DNA here is from genome assembly GCA_028646595.1 of Phalanger gymnotis. NCBI lineage: Eukaryota > Metazoa > Chordata > Mammalia > Diprotodontia > Phalangeridae > Phalanger > Phalanger gymnotis. The sequence continues at coordinate 56,299,909 of CM053626.1, read as the reverse complement.
AAGTTAAGTGACTTTCCCAGGGTCAGACAGCTAGTAAGTGTCTGAGGCCAGATTTGAACTCAGGTAGAAGAGTCTTCCTGACTCCAGGCCCAACATTCTATCCATTGTGCCACCTAGCTGCCCTTATATAGCAGAATATATAAGAATCCACATATTCCCATATTTTATCTCATTTTAATAGGGAAAACCTATCTCCCTTGAACCCACAATATGAAAATAAATCTCACATTTACAGAGATGTTCTTGAGCCTTGCTAATGAAGAAATAATCTAGTTTGATGGACGTCTTCATTTCTCTCTTGATCACAGTAGGCAAGATTAGTAATACATGTGTTTCACTTTAGTTAATTACTCTGAGTACAGGCACAAATACATGGGCTTCATTTCAATTAATTAACTTGAGTTTCAATAAACCTGTGAGAGAACATCCTGAGAGTATTTTAGTGTAGGTCTTTGCTGAGAAGAATACTTTTGGTTATTATTTTGTATACCGCCCTTCTCTGGGATAACTAAAAGACATTTTCTGCCATGATTGTGAAAAACCTGTAACTATAAATGTGTGAGATTTAAGATACTGAAGCAAAACACCAGATGACTTAATGTTCTGTCTTTGGTTAAAGTCATTACTTGAGGCTTCAAAGGACAATGAAGAGCTCTATTAATTCAATTGTGTAGCAGTTATATAGAAAGGTAGAAGAAAGGAGCTTGTCCTTACCCAGACATTGATCAGTTTATGGGCCAAAGCATCCAACTGATTTATTTGTAACCCTATAGCTGACTTCATCTCAGAGAATGCTTCAGCTTAAAGAAGAGGATACTTTCCCTCTCAGGTTGTAACTGCTACAATAACCTTTCAATATACCTAGTTATTGGGGTGGGGGTAGGGCAGAGGTGGGGAGAGCAGGGATGGTCAGCCTAGGAATATGCAAATAGAGCTCTTTCTATCTATCTAGAAATATTAAATGATCCTTAAACTTACTCTATGATGCATAAAAGGATTTGAAATTGTGTAGAAGGATTTGCAATTTAGAATTAGTCAAATGATCTTAAAGGCTGAAGAAAGCCAGACAACAGAGGGTAAAGACTAAAGTTGCAGGTTAATTTATCAAAGACAAAACTTGAAAGCCTGGATACCAGGTTAAGTGTACCTTGAAGATAGGGAAACAGACCCCGATGATTATTGTGGAATGTCAGAGTTCACAGGAAGAGTAGAACAAAACAGAGAATTTACAAACTCATGGGAAAGTCAGGCTATATTGGGAAGGAAAGCTTGCTGGACAAGATAAGAAATGAAAATAAAAGGGTAAAGGGACTAATTAGAAAGGAGATGGAAACAACTTTTTGACTGCTATAAAAGAAAGAATTTTGTGTCTGTGAATATGGGATATAGTTGGGGCAAAGACAGCAATAGATGTATTGATAATCTGACATACTGTGATTAAGAAAGACAAGTTGTTTTTCATACCTAATTATCTCTTCATTAGTAAGCCCCAGCTATGAAGGATCTGTTTGTAAGGAGAGGAAGCCTCGTGTACTAGAGAAATTACTGGAATTAGAAGACCTAGTTCTGTGATTCTGACCAAGTCACAATTTCTTCAAGACTCCATTTCGTCACCTGTGGTGTGAATACTTGTGCTTCTTGCCTCACAAGATTTCTGTAAATATCAAATTAGTATACAATGTTATATCTTTTAAGTAGTATGTAAATGCTAATGTTATTTATTAGTATTATTATTATGGATCAGAGATTCTTAATGTTTTTGTATGTCATGGCCTCTTTGGGAACCTGGTGAAGTCTGTGAAGGTATTCTCAGAATGATGTTTTTAAATTCACAAAATAAAATACACAAAATTACAAAGGAAGCAAATTATATTGAAATAAAATCATCAAAATATTTTTTAAAAAAAATTCATAGATTGTAGGTTAAGAACACCTATTGCAGATTTATCATGGAATCTCTAGGTTGAAAGAGATCAGTGATGATCCAGTTCAAACTGTACTTGCATAGGAATCCACTTTTAGTTACCCAGATTCTCCTCAAAGACCCCCAAATGGGGAACCCATTGCATCCAAATAGGAGGTAGTTTGAGACAAGCAGCCCTTTGCTATCTTGTACTTTATACCGTGTTGACATGTGAGGATCTGACTCTCCCTCTCTCAACCAAAGTAGGCAGTAGGTTGGGTAGTGTCTCTTACCCCTATGGCTCTTTACCCTTTTCTTAGGAGTGAGGAAGATGGGAGGAGTTTGTTTAGCCCTGCAGTGAATAATGGCAAACACCCAGAGAGAATACCTCCAGTTAATTCGAGGAGACTCCATTTTTTTCTTAGACTTTAGGGAGCAAGGAAAGACTGTTACCTGAGTTTATCTGTCTCTATCAATCTTCTGGAATGTCTCAGTGGTGGTGGTAGTGCCAAACATCTGATCAGTCCTTGCAAACTACATCTAGGCCCACTTTAAGCCACTTTTCTTGAATCGACAGCAGGAAAAAGATAGGGCATGGGGCTTAGGAAGATAGCTGTCACATATAGGAGGAAAGAAATTTCAGGAAAGTTTGCTGTGGAATGAATCCCTATTTACCACTGACTTCCATCATAAAATCAGAGGTATATTATTTGAGGAAAAATTCTTCCCCCTGGATGCTGTGAACTTTAAATGTAGCAATCATTTTAAAAATCACATTTTAAAAAGAAAAAATGATACTTTTCTGACATGATGACTCTGAAAACATTAATAGTAACTCATATTTTTTCTAGCACTTTGTGATTAATAATCCCTTTCTTCATGACAATCCTGCAAGATCAGTAGACTAAGTAGTACATGCTTTACATGTGAGGAAACAGTTTTAGAGTGAATGAGCAACTTTCCCAGGATTCCACAGGTATTTAGAGTTAGGGCTGGGATTCAAGCCCTGGTCTCCTGAATCCAAATCTAACACTTTCCCCACCAAAACCATTAACTGCATTGCATATTTTACAATACGCAAATTGCTTCACAAAATAAAAATTCAGAATGGGAAAGTCTAGCCCCAACAACTTGACTTGCATGGTAGGTGGGAAAGAGTCCAGAGTGTGGAATCAGAGGGGTGTGTTTTTTGAGTTCTTGCTCTGCTCACAGGCTCTGTGACCTTGGGTAAGTCCTTTAATCAGAGTCTTAGTTACTCATCTGTAAAATGAAGAGGTTGGATTTGAGGACACCCCCACCCAAGCCAATTTCATCCCTAAATGTATGAGCTGCCTCACATATAGCTCCCATTTGATGTGACTTTCTCCAACTTTAAGGCAACTTAATACTTCTAACTCCAGGGCAGTGAGGGGGCACAATAATGTACAGAGCACTGGTCTTGGAGTTGGGAAGACCTAAGTTCAAATGCAGCCTCATACATTTACTAGCTGCGTGACCCTGGGCAGGTCACTTAGCTTCTGTCTGTCTCAGTTTTCTCAACTGTAAAATGGAGATAGATAATAAGAGAACCTACCTCCTAGGATTGTCCTGAAGATCAAATGAGATAATTGTGTCTGGCACATAGTAAGCACTATGTAAACATTAGCTATCCATGGTCATTGTCATCATTATTATCTTTGAATTTTAAGTTCAAATTTTTCCTTCTATTTGACCCAGTTTTCATATCAGTTGGTTTTTTTCAGATCTTTTTCATCCCCTGATTGCACACTTATAAACTATATGCTGCTACTATATCAATGGGCAGAGATCCTCCTATAGCTCACAGAGGTAAGATTTTAAATGTTTGCTCTTTGGTTAGAGATGGATGCTCATCCAGATGTCCAGTAATAGTCACTTTGATCAGCAAATTAATAGATTATGTTTTGTGCTAGCCATTTTCTCTTCTCTTTCTATCTTTTGTCCTTCTTTCCTTCCTTCCCTCCATTGCTCCCTCCCTCCTTCCCTCCTTTAGTTTCTTCCTCCTTCCTGCAAGGTCAATCTGTAAGTGAAAGATATTTCCTTCCCATTGAACAGGCCTCAGGTGGGGCCAACAAAGGGAGGCCAGATTAGAGGCAGGCCTACACCTTAACACTAAGTGTGAGGCCCCATGTCCCATACCTTTTTGCTAAGTAGACTCTGAACCTTCAGGGCCCTGAACAGGGTATAAGAGCTCTGAGGTTGGCATTTTTTGCCTTTGGGGGTACACTCATTGAAAGAGTATTGGTGATGAGACTCTGGGTAAGCCACTGAAGCAGCCTCCCACCTCCCCTGCCTTGAAAATCCAGATGTTGGTGCTTCTCTGGTAACTATATATTGTGATTTGGTGAGACAGAAATGTTGATCTGTTTATATTATCTCTGTTTGTAATTTGTATTTGCTCTGAGGTTCAGGGTGCTGGCTTTCCTGCCTGAACTAAGTGAATGGTACATGTATGTTTAATTAAAGTAAGATTGTTAACCCTTTAAAGTTGCTTTCCTTAGAAAAGCAGATCAAAGAATCTGTGCTGGCAGCCCTTCTGTGTGCTGGTGGTGTTGTTGTTACACTTCCCTCCCTCTTTCTCTCCCTCTTTTTTTCTCTCTCCCTTCCTTCCTTCCTTCCTTCCTTCCTTCCTTCCTTCCTTCCTTCCTTCCTTCCTTCCTTCCTTCCTTCCTTCCTTCCTTCCTTCCTTCCTGTCTCTCTGTCTTCCTGTCTCTCTCTCTCTCTGTCTTTCTCTCTCTCCCTTCCTTCCTTTCTTTCTTCATTTTTCCAAAACAGTCTCTATCACCCAGGATGCCAGAGCCAGTTCACTTTTCCTTGGGGAACCCAGTAGATTGCTAATCCTAGAAGCTTACCCTATTAATGCTCAATTAATTGGCTTGGCCCACTTTAGCTCAGAACTCCTGAACTCAAGAGATCCATAAGCCTTAGCTTCCCAGGTAGTAGGAATTAAAAGTGTGTGCCACCATGCTCTGTTTACCTTGTTTCTAAATGAATGTTTAACCTCAATACCCTTCAGAAGGGAAAGGAAAACAATATGTTAAGTAAAATCCATTGCTGAGATAAGTTAAGATAGAGTATGCAATACTTTTAAATAGCTGCACATAATGAAGATTTATGGTTTGATGTATAATTCTCTTTTTATGTTCTTTTTTATACATGGCAAAGCTTAGGTTTGTTGATGTTTGTCAAGTTTTGCATGCCCCAAAACATTTTCAATTATTTAAAATTTGAAAAAAAAAGAATCTATATTTGAAATGGTATTTTCAACTGTTTTGGAACAAAATTTTGGATTTATTGGATACAGGGTAGGGAAGAGATGAATAGATAGGATAGAGTATGACTACGAAGTAGGCACTAGCTGTAAATTGAGGATCCAATTAATCATGGGAGTGGTGTTTGTATAAGCATAGTTTCGGATAGAACTTAGTTTAATTCAAACTTTTTTTAAAAAATCACTCATGTTCACAGCACAGCGTTAAGTATTGGGAGATTGGAAAATGTTTGAATACACTTTCCTTGCCCTCATAAACTTCATAGACTAATAGGGAGATAAGACACACAGATATCTGTAGTTCAAAATAACACATAAATATGCAAGGGTAGGGAGAAAAATGAACTATCAGATCTCTTTGTTTAGTATACAGACTAATTCAGAAAACTGAATTCTGTAACTATTTTTAAAAACCAAAATCTAAATCTTGATGCTTCATTATGGAGTGTTCTGGAAGGTTTTATCAAGTTGGAAAGGCTTCGGGGACAGGCCCAGTGGTAGACTGGATGTCTGTTGCCCTAGGTTCAGACTGGCTAGGTCCACAGAAACTCTGTCAGGCTGTCAGGAGGGTGATGAATTTCTCAGTTACATAACTCCTGAAGACCATCTACTGACTTAAGTGTGATCTGAGTCAGCAGAGAGAGGACCCACCCCGATAATGTTACGGGTCCTTAAAATATTGAAGTATATTTTCCTTAGACATAACCTTTTAAACTTTAAAATAGCATGTAAGTTTGCCTAGGGGAAGGAACACCCTCTCCTCAGACTCCCAATTGCTGTTTAAAAAGACAGAGGGGCTCAGCATGACTTTTGGTTGGAAGCAGAGAAACTGCACTAGTCGAAGAAATGATTCACATAACTAGAAACTGCTTTGTGAGTGAAAAACAAAACAAAACAAAACAAATCAAACTACATGAGTGACTGTTGCTGGTGCCACATTGTTAACCAGGCAGTTCCATCACAATCCTCTTTGGGGCTTTTATCTGTTAAAAAAAGATGCAGTGAAAAGTGGACTGGGTGATATGTGAGGTAAGACAAGTTCAATTTTCAGATGTTTCTTTTGCTCGGATAAGAACAAAGTCTTCTGAGAACAGGACAGATCAAGCAGGGTGCTGCATACAAGTGGGTGTCTGCTTCCTCTTAACAGAGATGTAGGATAAGTACAGATGGTCTTGCAATCAATAATTCCTGCTTCTGCATTCACTGTCCACCACAAGCTTCCTCAGGCTTGCTGTGGTGAGTGTTTGCACCAAAGCAGAGGAACACTCTATCTCTGCCATCCAGTAGAGTCGGAAAACAATATCTACAGCACTTATAGGCTTTTGCAGTCTTCACAGAAAACATTCCTGTGGAATTGTACTTGATTTTTTCACGTGAGTGCTTTATCGAATGGTCATTGAGAGACTATTTAAAATTTTACGGTAAGCCTCCTAAGGGTTCAATAGTCTTGCTGAAAATCAATGTGTTTATGACCATGAACTGGGAAATTATACCAATTTTCAGAAGATATGCTTACAAAATGAGATGTCGGAGAACTCCTTCCTATAAGGAAAAAAAAGAACAGAATGAATCCAAACAATTCAGGGAGCAGCATATGGCTGTGTAAGTTTGGGAAAGGCCAAGTTGGTTGAATGAGCATTTGTTCTCAAATTCCTTCTAGAAAAAAATTAAATTCCAACAGAGTTGTTACATTGAATTTTACAATTCAAATGTCCTCTTATTGACAATGGAATATGGCATTGTTTCTCAATATTTGTTATTCTTAGAACAAAAGCAGTTTTGTTGTTAAACCTACTAGATTGGAAGCAAGAAAATAGAAATATCTTTTTCATTAGTGCTTTAGACAGTTATGGCCAAAAAGCACCTGCAAGAATTTAGATGACTTGAATTTCTCAATCATCCGAATTAGAGGACCATAAGCCAAGACTTTCTGCAGAGACTGTATACAGCCTTCCTTGCCAGTCTAAACTTCTATCTAAATCCCCTCAGTGTTAAGTACAAACAATAAATGTTCAGTTTTTCTAAAAATCAGGAAGGTATATTTGTCACTAATATATAGACAATGTTGAGAGCTCTATAACTCCTCTATACGCTTATTAATGTTGTTATGACAGGCATTAGAGAATCTCAAACAAATAATTATAGCAGCAATACATAAAGACATATGTACATAGAGATAAATGTATCCTATTTAACTTCACCACCAAATTTTATGGTATGTAGCAAAAATTAACAAATTATTTTGTTATAGTAAGGAGAATTTATAAATACCAATAAATTATGAATACAAAAATTTGATTTGGAATTATATTTTCAATCTGATGAATGAAAAACTGTGATTAATGTCTCTTTCTCATGAAGCTGCAAAATCAATGTTAAATTTGTGGCTTTTCATTTTAGTGTCTTTCACAGCAAGAAAAACACAAAGGCTCATCATTTCAACGTAGGAACAGAGCTGCTGACTCTGGCTTTGGCTTAGATTCGCTCTTTTAATAAGCACATAAAGAGCATTTGGACAGTAAAGAATGAAAGTTTAAAAAATTTAATCATTACTGAGTTGACTGCTCCTTTTTTATATGGCCATAATTCATGCTGTGTTTCTAAGTAGACTACCATCAAAACCTTTCTTAAATTAAGTTCCTTTAGTGTAAGGGAAGCTACCAGTCTTAAAAGAACTATTACTTCCTGGCTACAAAACCCCTGGACAGAGCATTTTCCTTGTTATTAAATACTACTCTTGTGTTCTTTTTAGTAGATTTTAATTGTAAAATTCATTTAGTCATGGAACCTAGTATTCTGTTTCCTATCTTTATGCTTTTTAAAGGTAATCCTTGATACCTGGAATGCATTCCTTGCTCACCTGTACCTTTTAGGATCCTGAGCTTCCTTCAAAGCTAAGCCAAGAAGATACCTAGAAGAGTCTTTTCCTGATCCCCCAAAATTTGCTTCTCTTGCCCCCTGATGTCACTTAGAAAATAATTTGTATGTGTGTGTGTGTATTTTGTTCCCCCTAAAAGAATGTAAACTCTATTTTGTTTTGTTTTTTATCCCCAGAACCTAGTACAGTGCCTTGAACATAGTAGACAATTAATAAATATTTGTTGGATTAAACTGACCTTGCTTCTATTCAGTTCAATATTCATTGTTTAGGGTATATTCTCATTTATTTAGGGAACAGATATTTGATTTATTTGTGGATAATGCAGGCAAGGGAACCTGGCTTAGGATGCAAACTCATGGGTAAAATCCTATTGCAAAAGACGGTGGAAGATTATAGGCAATAGAACCTCATAAAAAAGAGTAAGAGGCAGTGGAGAAAGAAACTAGGTTTAAATAAAGCATGAAGAGAAACCCAACCAAACAATCACCTCAAGAACACTTAAAGATGAAACTGGGAGGACGATAAATACATGAAGATGGAAAAGAATTGCAGGGATTTTTGTAGCAAACTTTTTGCAATCAATGACAGTGAAGTCACCACATTTAGACTCTAATGTTACAATCTTGGATATTTCACATGAGAAAGTGGAAATAGCATTGAAGGGAAAAAATGGGAAAATCAGCAGGCTTGGACCAAGTATACACAGAAGGGGTCTATGCTAGACATGACACAATTTTGAAGGAATTTGAGAATCAGGTCTTATTGCTACAAAAAATAAAAAGACAACTTAAATATCTACTGATGATATTCCTACCTTGCAATTTGCATAAATTTTTAATAACAATAATAATCTACATAGGTATTGAGAGCATCCTTAATGAGGGCATCGGTAGGTGACAGGTGAGCTATTTCATTTGATGTTCCAATATAGACCTTGTCTTTACCGTTATACATTTTGCTGAAAGATATAAAGAATACAAGATCCAATTGCACTCATTTGTTGACTACAAAAAAGCCTTTGATTTAGTAAAACAAAATGCTACCTTAAACCCTGTCCTCTATCAAGGCATCTTCAATGCATATAACAAAATTAAACAAGACTACTTGAGAGATATAGAGACAGAGGTAACTTTGTTTAATGGCACTGTGATCATGAATAAAAAGCAAGGCATAGAGAATTTCCTAGTCAGAGTCCCAGTAAGAAATTTTCCTTATAGATGGTGAGATCTTCCAGACACTCCTGTCTGTGGGTGACATTGTTCTGATTTTATGAGAACATTGCCTTGGAATATTGCAGATCCTCCTTAAAATGATTGATAATCACTCTGTATAGAGTTTGGCTTAACTACATTCAGGAAAAACCAAGTGGACAAAGAATGCCCATTGTAATTAGATGAACAACATTTAGGGTTCATTGACTAATGTATTTTGAACAGACAGTGCAATTGGATAATGAATTAGACCCAAAGTAGAACAGGAGAGCAGGTCGTATTGCCTACAGAAAATTACAAACTCTTTTTAATTATTTAAACTTCTCCTTGAAATAAAGTCTTGATTTTGAATTTCTATAACAACAACAACAAAATCTTTCAGTGATTTTGTATGAATATACATCATGGATTGCTATGGTCCCCAAAGAAATGAAGCTAATTATCACTCAAAGGAGGCAGCTAGGTGGCACAGTGGCTAGAGTTCTGGGCCTGGAGTCAGGAAGACCTGAGTCTAAATCTGGTCTCAGACCCTTGCTAGCTATGTGACCTTGGGCAAGTCACTTAACCCTGTTTGTTCGGTTTCCTAATCTGTAAAAGGAGCTGGAGAAGGAAATGGCAAACGATGTCAGTGTCTCTGCCAAGAAAAGCCCAAATGGGGTCACAAAGAGTTGGACGAGACTGAAAATGACTAAGCAACAACATCCCTCAAAGGACAATGTTGGCAAGATCATACAAGAATGAATTACAAATGAAGAACTATAAAGGATAACCAGGTTGGACTAGACTAAGAATGAAAGTCTGGTTCAATATCAGGAAAACTGTAAACAGAACTGAACATATTACTAGCAAGAACAAAAATTATATGATTACATCAATAGACAAAGAAAAAGCTTTTTACAAAATATAATCTTTTTATTTTGAAAAGACACTAAAGAACATAGGAATTAATGGACCTTTCCTTAATGTATTAAGTAGATCAATTAATTATGATTAGTGATTAATAACTGTTTAATTGTATTAATGAATAAATATTAATAATATGAATTAATTTATTAAGTAAAACCTAGAGCCAGCATTGTATATAATTGGGATAGGCTAGTGGCCTTACAATATGATCAAGAGTAAAGCAAGGATGTCCATTGTAACTAGTGCTATTTGAGATAATGCTAGAAATGCTAGGCATATCAACAAGAAAAGATAAAAAAATAGAGAGGATGAACATGGGCAAAATTGAAAAAAAGGGACAATGTCATGTTTGGGAAGCTGTGGGAAAATAGGAACCTTAATGTACCTTTGGAGGAGTCATCAATTAGTCCTGCCATTTTGGAAAGGAATTTGGAGCTATGCCCCAAAAGTTACTTAACTGTGCATTTTCTTTGACCCAGTGTTACCACAACTAGGCCTCTGCCCCAAAGAGATCAAAGAGAAAGAAGGACCTATACGTGCAAAAATATAATAGCACTTTTTTGTAGTAGCAAAGAACTGGAAACTAAGAGGCTGCCTATCAAATCGAGAAAAGTCCAATAAATTGTATTTTATGAATGTAATGGAATACTATTATGCCATGAGAAATGACGAAAGAAAGTTACAGTGAAATCTGTAAAGACTTATATGAAGTGATTCAGGGTGAAATGAGCAGAACCAAGAGAACAATTTATACAGCAACAACACTACAAAATAATTTTCAAAGCCTTAAGAACTCTGATCAACACTATGACCAGCCATGATTCCGGAGGACCAATGATGAAGTATGTTACTCACCTACTAACATAGTGATGCTGGAACAAGGATGAAGAATGAGACATATTTTTTAGAAATGCTTGATAAGGAAATTTGTTTTACTTGACTATAGGCATTTGTAAAAGGAGTTTTCTTTTTATCTTTCAGTGATTGAGGGTAAGAAAATCAATGGTTGAGGGAGAGAAAGTCAATTTTTGTTAACTGAAAAAAATAAACTGTAATTGAAAAAGTGATAAAGGGAAAACAGTGTAAATCATATCATCAAAGAAACATAAAACTGAAAAAAAGTGTTACTGGTTACATGGCTAGAGCAAAAGACAACTGATGGAAGTCCCATGTTCTCCACTGGAATCTACATTATGTCAGCAAAACTCAAAGAAAGCCTCCAGCACATTGGTTGAAACCCCTGTGTTGAACTCATTAGAGGATACGGATAAATATTCCACCAGATGGGCAGGTCTTCATGGGTTGGGATTGTTTTGTTTGGGGTAGTACTCATATTGTGTGAGCAGAGAACCACTGGAGTATTTTAGTTTGAGTTATATTTTATTTAACTTTCTTACTTCTAAGATCGTGAAGCATATGTTTTGCAGTAGGAGTAAACTCCATAGACAATTAAAGATACAACTCAAAGTGAGGATAAAATATTTACAATTAGAAGACTTGTTTCTTTTGCAGAGGAATGCTAATATTTTCTAGTCTAGCTAACTTAAAATAGTATGAAGACTGCAATTAACTACTCTTAAACCCCTTAGAATTTAAAATTGATTAATTCTTCTCAAATTCCATGATTCATTCTCTGAACTTCATTAAGCTACCAGGAAAAAAAAACCATAACAGTTACTTGCCACACATTTATAGCCTCCATATGGAGCTTGTTCAGCATAAACTAATACAAATTGAAAAGGTAAACAAATTAAATCTTAATTCTAGTTGAAAGATGACCTATATTAGCAATTTTATTCCTTTTGGGTCCCTGTTAGACATTTTATTCTTTGAGTTGTTATAATTATTTGCTGCAGTGATTTTAGTTTTGGGTTTATCAAATTCTGGGCAGAGTTTAACAAGTTTGTTGTTCAGTTGTTTCAGTCATGGCTGAATCTTTCTGCCCCATTTGGGGTTATCTTGGTAAAGATATTGGAGTGGTTTGCCATTTCCTTGTTCAGATCATTTTACAGATGAGGAAACTGAGGCAAATAGTGTTAAGTGACTTGCTCAAGGTCACATAGCTAGAAAGTATCTGAGGTCACATTTGAACTCAGGTCTTCCTGAACCCAAGCCTGTTCTTTATCTATTGTGCCATCTGGCTGCCCCATCATGGCTCATTATCACTTATCATTCACCTGTCCCTTTTCAGTTTTAATTCATTTGCTCTCATATCCCCTATGCCTAGAAGGCCCTTCCCCTATGTCTACCTATTAAAATTGCTTGCATACTTCTAGGACCAGCTTAAGTAAATGTTTCTGTGTAAACAATATAAGGTATCTCCCTTTCATATGAGAGCAATAGAAAATGAACTTTGGGTACTGATTGGATGTGTGCACTAAGAGGGAGTGAGAAGTAGACAGTGACCCTGAGGTCATGAATCTGAGTGACTGGATTGATTGCCCTTGGCAGTAGTGGGGAAGATTAGTAGAGAAGTGAGTTTAAGGGGAAATGTGATGTAATGAGATCTAACATTTAGGTCACAAATGGTCCATTGCTTATCTTCTGCAACTCACTCAATCTTACGCAGGAGGAAAAGAAGGGAAGTAGAGCTCTTGCCCTTCAATGGGTAATTTTGATTATATTAAATTGAAAAGAGTTTGTACAAATAAAACCAATGTAGCAAAAATTAAAAGGAAAGCAGACAACTGGGGGGGGGGATTTATAGACAGCTTCTCAAATTAAATATATGCTTAAAGATAAAGAATTAACTTGTTAAGGATATGAAGTATTATTTCCAATTGGTTGCAAAAAGAAGCAGAAAAAGAACCTTTGTCCATGTAAAACTGTCAAAATCCACATGTAATGAAACAAGGCTTACCATTAAAATATGAGACACAGACTGACAGCAAAACCAAATAGAGAACCTATTGGAGTCCAGAACTGACTGAGACTACAGGGCATGGTACCTCTAAGCTCATCTTGATGGAGACCTATTTAGAGTTTCAGAAGTTAAACTTAGAACTGTTGTAAATCAAATAACTGTTTGGAGACCGTGGCATGATTAAATAAGGAATGTTGATTTCATAACTAACCAAAAGGAAGTTTTTGGAAGTTTTAAGCTGTAAGGGAAAGATGAGTCACTGAGTACCAGGAGGCTCCAGCAAGAGCAGCAAGAGGAGGAGGAGGAGTTGGGAGAGCGAATAGTGTTGTGTTGGAAGGGGCTAGCAGAAAGCCCTCAGATGACTTAAAGGCTTCTGGTCCTATACTTGGAAGTAGACCTACCTTTGCAAATTGGCTGAAGAAAGGACTGGGAGCAGGGATGGGTTGAACTCATCTCTGACTCCCTAGAGAAGACCAATTGTTAAATTCAGTATGAGCATTTATACCACAGAAATAAAAAAAAATGCTACAAACCAGGGCTTGATTTATTGTTTAATTGAATTTCTATACTTAAGATAGTGATGGGAAAATGTTAATAGTGTAGATTAGATTGAAAAGTATGTTGTGGGTAGGTTTTTGGTTTGGTTTTGTTTTACCCCTAGATTGCTGGTTGTTAAACATTTACCAGCACACCACTGATTGGGAGCCTTGTAAATGGAAGAGAATTAAACTCTGTTATAGTTTAACTATTACATTTTAGTTTCATTTGCAGTTTGAGAAAAATAAGACTTTTCAAAGATGACTGATTGCTCTGCCACCTTCCACCACCCCCAGCCCCTGAAAGGGATTATGTAATTTCATTTTCCAATATTGAGTTATTTCTATTAGTCTATTTCTTCTTTTGGTAATCTGGGTACTTTGTATTTTTGTGAGTGTTCATCCATTTCCTCTAAGTGATCAGTTCTGTTAGCATACAATTGGGCAGAATAACATAATAATTTCCTTTATTTACCCTTCAATTATGGTAAATTCTCTTTTTTTCATTTTAGATATGAACAAAGACTAGCATATACTAGGTACTTAATCAATTCTTGTTAACTGATTGGCTGAAATTTGTTTTTTCTCTCATTAACAACAGACTAGCTAACTTTTCCTATATTCTTTTTTTAAACAAGTTCCTGCATTTATCAGTTCAATTCTTTTTTGCTCACAATTTTATTAATATTTATTTTTCAGAATTTCTACTTTGTTGCTTTGTTGGGAATATTTGATGTGCCTTTCAAATTTTATTTTGTTATTTCCTAATTTATTGATGTATTCTTTTTCTCTTTTATTAATGAAAATATTAGAGATATAGATATTTCCCCAAGTAACTACTTTTATTTTATCCTATAAGTTTCAGTATGTTATCTTGTTATTGTCATTTTCTTTAATGAAATTTTCTTTAGTTTCTATAATTCATTCTTTTACCCACCAGTTCCTTAGACTTATATTATTTTTAATGCCTTTAAATTATTTTTTCAAGGGCTATTTATTTATTGTTTTTATTTCTTTGCAATCAGTAAATGCTGCGTTTAGTATTTCTGTTTTCTACAATTTTTGATGAGGTCTTCATGCCTCAAAACATAATCGGTTTTTGCAAAAATAACACCCATGGCTTTGAAGTATATAAATTCCTTCTCATTCCCATTCAGTAATCGACAGAGATATATTATCTTTATTTTTTCCTAAAATTCCATTCAGGTCCTTAACTTCTTTCTTGTTTATTTTTGGTTAGATTTGCAAAAGTCTGAAAGGGGTATATTGAGGTCCCCTACTAATGCAGCTTTACTATACATTTCTTTCTCCAATTCAATTAGCTTTTCCTTTAAGTATTTGGATCCTGTGATTTTTGGTATGTCTATACTATTGATATTGATTCATTATTTATGGTGCCTTTAAGCATACTGTAATTTCCCTACTTATCTCTTTATTTGAAATCATGATTCCTATTTTTGCTTTTTGAGGTCAGCTATATATAATAATTTTGTTTCTAGCCCATCATGTTAACTCTATGTGAATGTTTATATTTTAAGCATATTTCTTGTAAGCAATCTATCATTGAATTCTATTTTCTAATCCATTTTCCTATTCTCTTCCATTTTATAAATGAGTAAATCACTTTCACATTCATAATTATGATTGTTAATTCTGCATTTTCTTTTACCTTGTCCTCTTATCCTTTTCCCACAATTTATTCCCACTCTCCTTTTTACAAATGAGAAGATGGCAAGAGAGAAAGCATTTGCCTAATATTCATGATTGATAAATAAAATCATCTGTTTCTGCTTTGTTGAAACTCTTTTCTTTCTTTATTTGCCTCACATTGAGTAACTATGTTGTATTGATTGTTCTTGCCTTTGTCTTATTGGTTTTTATTAAATGTCTTATATTTTATTTAATGGTGTCATCATGGTGAACGGTTGGTACTGGGTAGACATACAACACACTGGTGGGGATTCAAGTGACAAGTAGAGGGGATGTGTCACTCTTCTCCCACAAACCCAAAATAATTATCTCTAGGACCTTGATAGATTTTGAGTTGTATCTCTATGTTGGTTGTCCTTTTCTGATAATTTAGACCTGCCAATGAGAGAGTGGATTGGGATGAATATGCCAGCTCAGAGAGAGTGTAGGGTTCATAACTTATGAGAGGAGGCTATGCAACTTGAGGTTTATACCAAGGTCCATTCCATGCAAATGTTATATTGGAATTGAACAAAAAACTTGAATATAGAAACTTGAATCGATCCTTTGGCTATACGGTATCTTCGAGTTAAATTTTACACTCCCCAGAGAACTTGTGTGCAAGTGGAGGGGTATCCCACTGGTTTGGGGTGGGGAGGGGGCTGTGTTTTGTAACTCCCTTTCTTGATCTACTTACTTAACAAATGCCTTTTCTAAAAGTTAAATAATTCTGGCAGATAACTGATTGTGAGCATAGCATAGATTGGGGTTCATGAGTGATATTACTAGAAAATTCCACAAGTTCTCAGCGTTACCCTTGAATGGTAGTCCACTGCCCTGCTGGGACCCTGGCTTGCCAATATAAATGGGAGTTAGAGAATCAGCCCCAGAATAGGTATTTAGAAGTCATCTTGTCCAATGTTTTTATTATAGATAGGAAACTAGGACCCAGAAATGTTAACCTAAGACTTCTCTAAGGTCACACAAGCAAGACAAGGTAGAGTTAAAATCTGAACCCAAATCCTCTGATTCCAAATCTAGGGTTCCTTCCAGTGCTGTATGTTAATTGGGAATTTAAATTTAAGTTGTGAACTAACTTAGATTTTTTAAAACAAGATATGCAGAGAATATGGAACCAACTACATATAATGTAGGATGAATGTCAAAACATTGTCCTGTACAACTAGGGTCAGAAATGCTAAAACTTGGGGTTGAGTTGAGGCTGGCAAGGAGAGCTAGGGAGAGGGGAAAAAGTGGTTTCTGTGTTCCACTGAAGAAAATATTAGGATCCAAGGAGTAATAGGAATGTTGTTTGGGGTGTAGAAAATTATGTTAGCTGAAAAAGGGGAAAAAATATTCATTTCTTTACTTTTTTTCTATGCCAAGGAGAATAACCCTTGGACTAGAAAGAATAGAACAAAAATGATTAACAGAGATACTCAAGATAAATAAAGAGACAAATAGGAGAAGCACCTAATTGGAGCTGATGAGTGTAGGTCACTCAGCCCAGATGAAATTCATCCCACCATATTGAAATAATTGGAAGATATAATTGTGAATACATTATTGTCAATCTTTGAAAGATGGTACAAAATGGGAAAAGTAACATTAGATAGGAGAAGGAAAATGTACTGTTTTTTTTTTAAAAAAAAGAGTAAAGAGAAACTATAAGCAAATGAATTTGACATTGATTCCTGGCAAATTTATAAAATGTACTCTACTAGGACCATTATGACATAGTGAGAAAGTGAAGAAGGCCTCAGCAGGTTGGGTCAACTCTCAATGTTAAACTTTCAGAGGATGTTAATGAGGATCACTCAAGATGGCCTGACATGAATGAGTTTCAATTTGTATCAGTGGTTGTAACTACTGAATCAATAATACTATGGATTCATTTGAAAATCTGAGTATTAGGCTAATGGTTCAAGGGAATGCTACAGATTGATGATCACTAGAAAGGTTGAAGAATCTGATTCCCTCGATAACTTCCTTTGCCTCTCATCTGTTGGTATTTTATTAAATAATAATGTAATACACGCTTTTATATTATACATAACTGCATGTATTACATGTATAATAATAGTCAACATGTATGTATCACTCTTATGTTTGTAGTTATTTACATATGTTATTTCATTTATGACTCATTTTGGTTCTATAAGTTAAGTATTGCATGTATTTTCATCCCCATTATGTAGGTGAAGAAACTGAGGCTCAAATAGTTTAATCAACTTGTCCATGAACACACAGTTGAATGTCAGAGTCTACATTTGAACCCAGGCCTTTCTGACTTCAAATCCAGAACTTTATCCATAATGCCGTGCTGCACATGCAATATAGGAATTGTATCCAAAAGGACTGAGTCATATACTTTTTGGCATGGCTAGTTCCTTGAACATCATAGGAGCTCAATAAATATTTATCGAATGGGGATAACAATATATGTTCTGTGTACTTTGATATATAAATGTAAATGATAAATCCTGCATGGATCATAGACTTCATTTTATGCATTTTATGCCTTAAATGTTTAGAATTTTCTGACAATTGAAAACAGAAAGAGGAATAATTAGGTATTTATTTGACATTAATGCCAGTGAAAATGCATTTTTAAAATAGCCAGCAAAATCAGTGGAAAAACATATTTGGATGGTTATTGCTATTATTAAGCTTTGTGTTTAGCTTAACCAGACTTACTAAATTTTTTTGTGTGCCTTGGTTTTTTGCTTCTGTTAAAAGACTATATTGTGTGAGAGAGAGAGAAAGAGAGAGAGAGAGTGTGTGTGTTAGGGAATGCTGATAGGTAGTAATTTGAATTTGCAGTCTCATGAATTGTCAGTCTTGAATTGTTTTCTGTACCATGAGTTCTCATATACTTCACATAGGAGTTTTTTTAATTAATGTTTTTTACCAGAACACAAATAGAAAATAAAGAAAAGAAACAAAGACATATCATAAACTTAAATATTGAAACTTAAATATAAAGTAAGAAAGAAAAAAAGCATGTCATGTGCATAGCAGAACATAGGAGAGGATTCAAAATATGTAACAATGAATTTTCATTTCAAGAAAGCCTGTATGATAAATAATACACCTTGTGTTGAGAATTGTCCATCTTTTCTTTGCTTCCTTGTGTTTTTTTCTGTTTTCTGCTGTGCACTTTTTAACTTTGTTCTTTTTTCTCCCCCCAACCCCCAGTAGGCTACAATATAATTTAGATATTTTTTGATATATACATAGACATACAGATATGTACATACACTTATACATACATACACACATATATGGGCATATACTTTCCCAAACATAATCTACTCCTGATCTTTGTTTTTTATGTTTGTACATATCTTTTGTTTCCTATCTTTCTTGCCTCCTTTACTTTACTTCTAACTGCTACATCACCTTCCTATTACTTGCCTACCCCCCTCCTTTACCAACCACCTTGCCCTCCTATTACTTGTCTTCCTCCCTCTAAGGATCCCTCCCCTGTCCCCCCATTCCCATTAATCTAAATTCCCTTTACCTATTCCCTCATTCTCCCCACTAAAAATCTCTCCCTTGTCCTAATCCCTCTTTTGTCCTTTCCCCCCTCACCATTTTATTTCTTCTAAATTTAGAAGACTCTTATACTCTTCTAAATATATATGTATTGTTCCCTGTTAAACCCATTCCTGATGA
>CM053626.1:56243242-56272690 GCA_028646595.1 Phalanger gymnotis | reverse complement strand
CTTTCCTTTCCTTTCCTTTCCTTTCCTTTCCTTTCTTCCTTCCCTCCCTTCTTTCCCTTCCTCCCTTTACAGACACTTACTGCAGGGATTTTCATTTTGAAAGGCAATAGAAATGCTTACCAATTTTTCTCTCTATGAAGCACGATGCAGTGGGAAAAGCCTTGGATTTGGAGTTTAAGTACTTGAGTTCAAATCCTACCTCTGTCACTCGCTACTTGTTTGACTTTGACAAGTCACTTAAGCTCTTGTCCTCAGTATCTTCATGTGGAAAATGAGGTTTCTCTAAGATCTCTCCCAACTCTAAATCTAGGAATCCCTCTGGACCTCAGCATCCTCATCTGTAAAATGGAGTTGAACTAATGTACCTCTGAAGTCCTTTCCATCTTTAGTCAGTCGGTCGCCAAGCTTTAATAAAGTGCCTATTATTAGAAACATATTTATATTGTCTATGAAAAAAACAATACTCGTTGGAAGGCCAAGAAGGTTTTAATTACATCTTAAATGTATTCCTCCTGAATAAATGGGTACATCCCCTTAACAGAGTAAGGGGAATACAAGAGACTCGGACAAATGCCAGCCCTTTTATTGGCTCCTAATTCAAATCTCCCACCTGGCCTTTCATTGGCCAGATGCAACCCCTGGATCTGCCTACCTCGTGCCTCCTTCAACAGCTCTTTAAGCATGTATACAAGCCTCTAACCTTTAATTGGATCAGAAGCCTGGTCTCTGCTTTAAAGCTGGGGTGGGGGTGGGGGAGGAGGGAGATACTTTCAACTCTGTGGAAACAAAACTGCTTCCACCATTTTTCTCACTATTAATGTGCCAGGCACTGTGGTAAAT
This sequence comes from Phalanger gymnotis, assembly GCA_028646595.1. Classification (NCBI taxonomy): domain Eukaryota; kingdom Metazoa; phylum Chordata; class Mammalia; order Diprotodontia; family Phalangeridae; genus Phalanger; species Phalanger gymnotis. Next base: position 56,271,850 of record CM053626.1, on the reverse strand, counting down.
GCTGAGAATGAAACAAAAATGCAACAGCCCCTGCTCTCAGTGAGCTCAGTCTAGTGGGGGAGACAACATATAAACAACTATGTACAACCAAGATAAACACGGGATTAATTGGAGAGGGTCAACGGAGGGAAGTTACTGGCACCAAGGAGGATCAAGAAAGACTTCTTGTAGAAGGTGGACTTTCAGATGGGACTTGCAGGAAGATATGATTTTACTTTTTCTGAAGACATTTCTGTCATAGCAGGCACGAGATTGAAAAACATGTGGAGAAATACAGGAGTTTTTGTTACTTTTTTTGGTCTTATGAACAGTTATCTCTGAATAAATTTGTCTATTTAGTGAGAGATGGTTCCCAGTGGATTCCCATGGCAAAGGATTTGTCTACATGGGAAGCAATGGAAAGGAAGTGAAAAATCTCTTATCCTAATATTGTAGTTCTGAACTAGAGGCTTTAGAATAGAGGTTCTTAACTTGGGGTCCACAGACCTTCAGAGAATTCATGAAGAGATTTCAGGTGGTCTGTGATCTTGGGTGAGAAAAATGCATCTTTGTTTACACTAACCTCCAACTGAAATTTAGCATTTCCTTCAAATATGAATGCAGGTAATGATCACAGATTTTTTCATATCACCTTAGGGTTATTACAGGTAATCTTGAAATATAATTTATGATCCTCATTATTTTGAAATTAATGTAATTATTAGGCATGTTGTCATCTATATTTCTAGATCACAAATTTGTTTTAAAAATACGTTCGTGATTTTCAATATAATTGGTTTCCTTTTAATCCTTTGTATTTTATTTTATTCCTTTAAGAATGTTACTCTGAGAAAGGGTCTCTTGGCTTCACTAGACTACCAGTGAGGTCCATTGACACAAAAAAGGTTAAGAATTCTTCCTCTAGGGGAAATTTTTGTTGGATTCCTACAGGAATCTCTTAGCTGGCCTCCCTGATCCTAGCCTCACCCAACTCAACATGAATATCACTGCCATAGTAAGCTTTCTTAAACACCACTTTCATTATGTCATCTCACTGTTTGACAGTCTATTATAGTTTCTATGGCTTATTATCTCAAGTTTGAACTCCACCTCTTGGTACTCCACATTACCTATAATGTGGCTCACTCAGAATTTGCCCTTACATTCATACTCCCCAGTTAGGAATATGATAGGAAGTATTTGAATAGATTCCCAACAAGAAACTTCCTTAACTAGAGAAGAAGGCTGATATGCTCCCATATCAAGATCTCTCTGTGGCTGGTGTCCCACATCTATTTTCTTGGGCAACTTGCCCCATTTCCTGAATTCTTACATCCTGGGCCCCCTTTCTCAGGATTTTGACTGACCCCTTCCCAGACCACACATTTGGTTTTTTGGCTTGAAGTAGCTTTGGTACTTATAAATTAATGCCTTTTCCGGATTTACTTGTTTTGGATTAGAAAAAAAAATAAAGTAAAACAAAACCTTGAATTTTTTTTGCAAAATGATATTTAGTACATTCCTGTTTCTCACTCAGAACAGTTATGTATGGACATTCAATGTTAGGTCATTTAGTGTAGTTAAATTTGGGGTAAGGGTCTTGAAATGTATGAAAACAGATATTTACTGTACTGTTAAAATTAAATTTCATTATGTACAGCATTAGAGAAAATTACATTTTATAGAATTAATTTACATCATAATATAACAAATATCCTATTAACATATCTTTATATTTTTATATTCATACTATGGAATATGAAATATTGAACTGAAATTGCTATCTTTTAGTGGGTTTTATTATTACACATATAACAGAGATAATCATTTTTGAAGCTTGTTACTTGATTTAAGTGAGCTACTCTCTTTATGAATACATATATTTGTAGATATCACTCAAAATTCATATTGTGTTCTAATCTTTTAAGTACATTATCATACCCAGATATGGTCTTATAGCTAGAGTAGGAAGTTACCTACCTGGTATGATTTTAGGAAGAGTTTTCCATTTTAAAAATACACGTATATCTTACCCTACCTGATATTACATAATTTTATAATTACGAACTTATTCCTTTGTTTTCTCTCCCTGTAGTTCTTTTTTTCAAAGATGTGAATACACTTGGGAGAGGTAATACATTAACTTAATGTTCATTATTTATTAGAACACGTTTTTTTTTAAATAGGAAGGACACAAATACACTTGACACTAATGGGTAGGTCTGCTGGAGTATGGAGGGATCAAAAAAAAACCATATGGGAGAAGTGGCAGTGTCATAACTAGCAATTCTGGAACCTGGGATAAGAACACCAAAATCCTCCCAGGCAAAGCACCATGAAAAGCTGCCTCAGATCAACTGTTTAAGGCAAATGTAGGTGAAAGGATAAAATATGCATGTGCGTGCATGCGCACGCGCACACACACACGTGTGTACCCACATGTGTGCCCACACACACACACACACACACAAATTTAATATTTTATTTTCCCATTCACATATAAAAATAATTTTTAACATTTAAAAAAAAATTTAATTTTCAATTCTCTTTCTCCCTCCTCCCCCCCACATTGTGAAAGCAAGCAGTTTGATATAGGCTATACATGTTTAGTTATGCAAAATATATTTCTATATTAGCCATGTTGTGGGGAAAAAAAAACACAGACAAGAAAAAATAAAGAAAGTTTAAAAAAGTACGCCTCAATCTCCATTCAAACTTCCACAAGTTTTTTCTCTGGAAGTGGATAGCACACACACACACACGCACACACACACACACACACACACACACACATACATTTATTTTACTGTAAGTCCTTCAGAAATATTTTGGATCATTGTATTGCTGAGAATAGCTAAGTCACTCACAATTGATTATCCTATGGTACTGCTGTTACTGAGTATAATGTTCTCCTGCTTTTGCTCATTTCACTTAGCATCACTTTGTGTAAGTCTTTCCAGGTTTTTCTGAGAACACGCTCCTAGTCATTTTTTTATAGTACAACAGTATTCCACCACAATCATACATCATGACTTATTCAGTCATTACCCTCAATTTACAATTATTTGCTACCACAAGGAGTTGCTATAAATATTTTTGTATTTATAGATCCTTTTCCTTTTTGTTTTTTCATCTCTTTGGGATGCAAGCCAAGTAGTGGTATTGCTGGCTCAAAGGGTATATGCACAGTCTTACAGCCCATTGGGCATAGTTTCAAATTGCTCTTCAGAATGGTTAAATCAGTTCACAACTCCACCACAAATCCACAGTGCATTAGTGCCTCAATTTTCCCACATCCCCTGCAACATTTGTCATTCTCCTTTTCTGTCATATTAGTCAATTTGGTAGATGTAGGGTAGTACCTCAGAATGTTTTAATTTGTATTTCTCTAAAAATAATGATTTAGAGTATTTTTTCATATAATTATAGACAACTTTAATTACTTCATCTGCATTCCTCTTTTTTACCCCTTAATTTTTCAAAATATCATCCCATCATATTTAACTCACAACCATGCCCTCTATGTATACTCCTAACTGCCCTAATAATGATGAAGTTCTTAGAAGTCACAAGTATCATCTTCCCATATAGGAATATAAACGGTTTGACTTTATTGAATCCTCTATGATTTTTCTTTCATGTTTGCCTTTTTATGCTTCCCTTGAGTCTTATATTTGAAAGTCAAATATTCGGCTTCTGATCTGTTCATCAATAATGCTTGAAAGTTCTGTATTTCATTGAACGTCTATTTTTTCCCCTGAAGGATTATACTCAGTTTTGCTGGGTAGGCGATTCTTGGTTGTAATTCTTGCTCCTTTGCCTTCTGGAATATCATATTCCAAACCCTCTGATCCCTTAATGTAGAAGATGTTAGATCTTGTGCTATCCTGACTGTGGCTCTATGATATTTGAACTGCTTCTTTATGGCTACTTACAATACTTTCCCTTTGACCTGTGAGCTCTGGAATTTGTCTATAATATTCCTGTGAGTTTTTGTTTTGGGATCTCTTTCAGGAGGTGGTGGGTGGATTCTTTTAATTTCTATTTTACCCTCTGGTTCTAGACTGTCACAGCAGTTTTCCTTGATAATTTCTTTTTAAAATTTTTTTTATTCATCTTGAATTTACATAGAAAATACAAATAGACGCAAAAAATTCCCATGTATACAGCACAACACACAAAAAAAGGATTCAGTATGAAACCATGAATCTCTATTTCACACTGTTTACTTTTTTTGGAAAAACTATGTAATAAATACTAGACATCATTTTCAAAGCTACCCTGTTTTTCTGTGTACTTCCTTCTGAGTTTTCTTCTGTTCTCTGGCATGCAATTTTTATTTTTTTTCTCCCACTCTCCTAACCCCACAGTAGAGAAGGCCACCATTTGACACAAATATGTGTGTGTGTATATCTATATATAGGTATATATAGATATACACACATATATATCTATATCTATATCTATCTATATCTATCTATCTATCTATCTATCTATCTATCTATCTATCTATCTATCTATCTATCTACACATATATCACACCATACTATACCTCTATTTATCAGTTCTTTCTCTGGGGGTAGATTTCCTCCAAGGCCTGTTGCACACTTGCCAAGGCTTGCTGTGCTACTGTCCTGCTCGAACGTTACCTTCACTGGACTGTGCTCTACTCTTACCTAGTGCAACAGATTATTCCTGCAAACCTTCTAATTTATTTTGAGCTGGAAAATTTTTTGACCCCCATCTTTTTGTGGGTTTGTCTGCTCCAGAATTCATTTTGAGGCATATTTAAAGTTATTTGGTGGAGAATTTGGGAGAGTTCAGTTGAGTACTTTCCTTTTCTCCACTATCTTGGCTCCACTCCAGTAAGATAATCTAAGGGAAGAGACTTCAGATCTTGGTCCACAAAGCCTTCTGTGACAAAGATTCCATAATATCACTTCATGGTAGAAAGATCTATACTCCAAGCCTCTAGTTACTTTGGGTGGAAACAAGGAAGGACACCATGAGACTACTACCGGGCAAGGAGGAGCTTATGTTATCTTCCTAACTCCAGAGTAGGAAGTATGCTACCTGGTGGCTTCCAGTTTTAACCAATCTTTCTTACTAACTAGGTTCTATGTACAATTGTTGCTGCTTGTGGAAGGAATACAAGTGCTTTCAGCACCATTTCAATTTTAGTGCCCTGGGGCGAAGCTCTGATTTCCCCACCCAGGTTATAGTTCTCAAAGATATATCTGGGCTGTCTTTGAAGAATTGGGGGTGGGCATTCCTGGAAGAGTAAACAGGTCTTGTGAGAAAAAGTAAAGGGATAGCAAAGAAAAGAAAGTGTGTGCATTAGCAAAAGGACTCATTTTTCCAAAGCAAAGGATATATGAAGTGATATGATACAAGGTCAGAAATGTAAGTTGTAGCAAGCTTTGGGGAGGACCTTGGATGCCAAGTAAAACAGTACAGACTTTCTATTATAGGTGATGGAAAACCACTGAAATTGGGAAGCTTCAGGATAAGATCGGGATAAGCTTCGGGATAAGCACATTGGAAAAAACCAATCTAATGAACAGAATGATTGGGGAAGGAAGGAGAGAGGGGAGACTGGAGATTGGATAAGAAGCTATTATAATTGTTTAGGCAATAGGTGATAATGTCCTGAAGTAGAGTGGGGGAAGTAGGAATGGAAAAGAAAGCAGAGATACAGGAATTATTTTATTGATAGAACTGACGAGCCTTAAGTCAGACAGGGAGAAGTGAGGGAGAAGGAAGAGTCTAAGATGATCTCAAGATTTTGAGACTGGATCACTAAAAGAATGTACAAAAGAAGGAACATTTACTAAGCATTATCATGTACCTAGTACCGCTAAGCTCCACAGAACCAATATTTTTGTATTGTGGTGCTGCAGAAGACTTTTGAGAGTCCCTTGGACAGCAAGGAGATCCAGTCAGTCAATACTTAAAGAAATAACTCAGACTATTCACTGGAAAGTCAAACACTGAAGCTGAAGCTTCAATATCTTGGCCACATAATAAGAAGACAGGACTCATTGGAAAAGACCTTGATGCTGGGAAAGATTAAAGGCAAAAGGAAAAGGAGATGGCAGAAGATGGCAGATGTCATGAAAACAACAAATATTAACTTGGACAGACAGATTTCAAGAGATAGTGAAGGATATAAGGATAGAAGGGCTTGGCATACTATGGTCCATGAGTTCATGAAGAGTTGGACAATTCTGAATAACCCAACAACAAAGTACTGCTAACTGCTGGGGACACAAGTAGACAAACTAGACAGTTCCTGCCTTCAAGGAGTTTCCATTTTAATTGAGTGGATAACAGTTCCATATAGGTTATATGGAAAGGTCCTTAGGGTACAACAATAGAATTGATGGTGTGGCTATGAATAGAAATGGGGAAGTAAGGCAGAATGATAGCATGTTCAGAAGAAAACAATGAATTCCATTTTGCATATGTTGAGTTTAAGGTACTGGTAGATCTGATGCCCAGTAGACAACACGGAGAAATAGATCTGACAACCACCTAGAGGTAATAATTGAAGTTAACTGTAGCTTCTCCAATGGGAAGGGACAGGAAATAGAGAGATTTAAGGAGTAGGAACAGTACTCTGTTTTCATGAAAATGATAGGAATCTCACAAATTATTGAAAGAAATGAGTTTATTTGGTTTGATTTGATAGCCCACTCTCCAATAATGTGAAGTTTGTATGTATTTCTTTTTTTTTGGTTGTAGACATTAACTATCACATTTGTCCATTGTAAAAGCAGGTAAATTAATAATGGGTAAACAGACTTTTTGTCAAGAAACTGAGCAAAAAGGGAAAAGAGGAGTTGGTCTCCAGGATATTTGTGAATAGGGAAGAATGCATAAAGGAGGAAGGGTGGAGAAAGGGACCCCAAAATGGAAAAGTGAGGAATAATATTCATTAAGTAATTAACTTAGGAGAAAATTAATTCAAATTGATTTTATTGAGAATAGGTGGTGAACAGGGATAGACCTGGAAATCTCAGACAGAAAGGCGATTGTGTTCTCAGGATTTCAATGGACCTAAAAAAGTAAAGCTTTAACTTGGAATTTGAAAGTAAGAATAGGCTTACAAGGGAGTCAGAGGTAGGACTAGGTTCATTTTGTAAGACAGTAAGAATCCAGAACGAAGAAAATCCCTAAATAAGGCATATCTTAAGCTGGACAAACCTGGAATCCCCAGTCACTTTGTGTACCTTGTAATCTGCCAAGCTTACTTGAAAATAGCTTTACCCCCAACACTCCTTACTCTCACACTCTACAGGATTAACTAAACGTTATGGTAATGATGATTTAAGATAAAGAAAGGGAAAGGAAAGGATTAAAGGCTGTATATACAGGTCTGAAGTGTAAATCCCTTGGGTGGTAATAGCTGACAATAACTATAATGAACACAGGAAACCTTCTGCTTATGAATCCCCCCTTGCCCTCCCCACCACCACCTCATATTTCACTGATGGATAAAATTAACTAGAAACATCACAAATGATATGATTTGACTAAAGTCTTGTATGTAGATTATTTTAATGAACAGGTAACCTATTAAAACACCCCTCCCATCCTCCAACCCCACCCCACCTCCACATTTTTTTGTATTACTAATCTCATAGTTATAACAAATCTGATGGCCATCAAAAAAAATTGATGGCCATCAGTAACAAACAGTTGATGCAGGTATGAATTAACTGCTACATGTCATATTTCCAATTTTATTAAAATTACTACTTGCCGATGGCCTCATTGAAGGCTGGTTCTTTTTAGGATGTAGTTAGTTGAGAGAACTCATGCTAATCTGCATAGTAAATGTAACAAATCTCTATCTCCTTTAATTAGATTTGTATCTCTATGTTCCATTTCTTCAGTGACATCAAATTTTACCCACTTTATAAGAGTGTTAATGTAATATACTCATTCGGAACTATTACTTAAATTCCATTATTGGAAACGTTTAGAAATAGCATAGTAAAGTCACAGACACCCGAAATCTCCGTTTATTTTCCTGTTTTGGGTAGAGTTGTGTGTGTGTGTGTGTGTGTGTCTGTGTGTGTGTGTGTGTGTGTGTGTGTGTGCGAATTATCTAAATCTAACAAGTACAATTTCATTGCTAATTAGATTTAGAAAAGACTGTAAAAGCTAATGGAGAAATACATTTAAGAAAAGGACAATTAGTCTAAAACTGCTCATGAAATCTATACTGCTGCCATTGGAGATGTATTGTTAGGTTCTTCATAGTGTCTAGCAGACATAGTTTTTCTAATTAACATACAAATATGTAAAAAGTACTTAATGATGGAATGCAACTAGAACCAGATATGGAAGAAAAACAGATGTGAGAACATAGTCTGTTTCTATCTGCTTCCTGGAAAATTAATAGAATTACTGAAATTCCTTCTATCTATTACCAGGTAATACTTGAATTGCTGACTTATTTCAATTCAATTCAATAATTCATGATTTTTTTAAAAGTGCAATACTGCAAGTGGGCAGCAGATGTCACTCTTGTCATTTTTCTGGTCCTGTACTATTGGTGAGCACTAGGCTGGTCTGAATAGGGGCCTCTATATTGGGAAAGAGGAGAGAAGAACCTTTTTGTCACCCATTTTGGATTCAAGATAATATCTAAGATTCACATAACTGATACCATAAACACTATTCAAAACTCACTTTTCTGTGAATTGATATGTTCTGGTGGCGTTTAAAAAAAATGACAAGTGTGCATGGCTGTGATTCTGCTTCTGCTGCTGGATTTCATTAAGAAATCCTAGTAATATTTTTGTCAGACTAATCCTCCTTATTCTTTTTTCATTATTGTTGTGTCTTATATAACAATGAAAAGAAAGAATAGAATTATCTCCAGTTTGATTTTATTGATCAGTGAATGAGCTTCATGCAACAATCATCGAGCATTTATTAAGCTCCTACAGGCTTATGACTTTGTACAGCCCTCCCTCACTTAAATCCAATTCATTTGCCAAGTCATGGCATCGCCTTCCTGATGTCGTGGTCAAAAACCAGCGAGATACTGAGCTAAGATCTGGGAATACAAATGTGATTAAAAAAAAAATTTTTTTTAAACTCTGCTCTCAAAGAGCTTGTATTTTAACGGAGGAAGACAACACATACAAGGAAGCTGTAAAGGCAGGGCATGAAGATGAGGGCATTGGAGCGCGGGGGTGGGAAAGGTCTGACAGAGAAGTTCGTAGTATGTGTAGGCTGCTGAGAAACGAAGAGAGTAATGGCAGGCCTGGGTGCCCTTGTTAAATGGAGGTTCTGGGAGGAGCCGCAAAGTTAGAAGGTGGTACTCCGGGACAGAGGGTACTTCAGAGGAGTGAGCTCTGAGGCGAAGGGGTCTTTCAGGATGAAGAGGTTTCTTAAACTTGGTAGAGAAGTCCAGAGTACAACCCTGTGGGAAATGAAAGGGGCACTTACTTGTATTTCAACTCCCCAGTATCTTGTTGAGATTCCTACCTATTGGGCCCCTCATATAATCCCAAAAGCCATGTTTCTCCCTCAGTACCTAGATATGTCTTCCCCAAACAAATTTACTCTCAAATTTCTTCCAAAGCCCTCTCTCACCCCCTCCTCCAAGCTAGAAAACCTACAAACAATGAACTTTTGGTTTGTTTGTATAATCTGCCCACAATTCCCTGCGTTTCTTGTCCTGGTCTAATTGATACTATACATGGGTGGTTGTTGTCCTTCGTCCTCACAGAGGACCAAAATGTCATCACTATGCTAGAGTCAAGTTTCATTGTGTCCCATTGTTTAAACACAAATGTGTTTATACTATACATAGTCAGGCATTAATAGGTCTAAAAGCCCAAAACATTGGAAGGGATTGGAATGAGCGGAAAGGTAGCTGGCCTAGGTGGCCGCTAGGTGGCACTGCTGGATTTGGAGTCAAGAATTCAAATCCTGCCTCAGACAGTTGTGTGACTAAACAAGTCTTATTTCCCCATTCTTTGCTGCCACAAAAAAAAGTATTGCTATAAATATTTTGGTGTATATGAAACCTTTCTTTTATCATTGACCTCCTTGGGGCATAAATCTAGCTGTGGAAGAATTGGTTAAGCATTAATAAGACCTACTATTTTCATACTAAAATATATAGTGTAGGAGGAAAGGACTATTTAATTTCAAATTTATAAAGAGAACAAGTACTAATGTGGCTCATGTAAGGAACAAAATTTAATTTAATAATATAATTTTGATAATATAATATTTTAATTTAATAATATATTTAATTTACATATATCAGTCTGAAATCATTCAAATACAGCACTGTACAAGTGTTGCTGTATAACAGGAGCAAATTTATTGCAGTTATTTATATTGGCGATTGGTATTGAAGGCTGAATAGACTACAGATGGTCCTGAATGTAACAGATTGGTTATTAATTAGAGAGATTGAAATAAAATTATCTCTAACCTCTATTTTAATTTAGTATTTAATCTGCTTCAAGGTTTTGACCTCTATTTTCCTGAAAAAAAAAAGTGTAATAAATGCCTCTATGTTCTTGGCAATGTAATAGATGCCATACTCTGACTCAAAAAGTTACATTTCTTACTTTTAAGAAGTATACATTTCATTTTTAAAACTTCGAACAAATAGAACCAATCATCTTGTTCTGGTAACAAGCTACTCCAATGCTTAATCTTTTATCAACTACATACAGAAAATAAATATACTGTTACCATGTAAAATATTAACAAGAAAATTCAGTGCTGGAGTACTCTTGGGTCATATCCTGTACTGATTAAATCCTGTATAGTCTGCTCCCAGCTACAGGCCATACCATTCAGATGGGCACTCTTAAAGCAAAGGCCTCCAGAATAAAGAGGCGGTGTGTATTGACTGCAGGACGCCAGGGATTCTGAGAGATGGAGATGAAAAGAAAGAGAATTTAAAGCGTACGATGGCATGAAGATGGGAGCTGGAGCACAGTATGTGAGGAATAGCAAATAGGCCAATATTTTTTGACCTTGGAGTGTGTAGAGAGGAGTAATGTATAAGAGAACTGGAAAGAAAGGAAGGGCTCAGGTTGTGAACGATTTAAATTAGAGATGGAGTTTTACTTGCTTTTAGAGTTAATAGGGAGCCTAAGTTTATTGAGCAGGGCAACAGGGGAGTGACATGGTCAGACTTAGCTTTAGGGAAATCGTTTTGGCAACTGAATGAGGGACAGATTAGAGTGGGAAGCAGCTTGAAGAGGGGAGATGGTTACTGTGATAGTCAAGGAACTAGGTGATGAAGGCCTGTACCTATATGCTAGAGATGTTGTGAAGGTAGAATTGATAAGATTTGGCAACTGATTGGATATTTATGGTGAGTGGGCTTGAGAGGATGAGGATGACACTGAGACTGTAAGGCTGGGTGGAAGGTGATTCCCTCCACAGTAATAGGAAAATCAGGAAGAGGGGAGGGCTTATGAAGTAAAGACTTAAAGGGATAAAGAGTCTGAGCTACCTACATCCAGTATGAGATGTCCAAAAACTGTAGCTCAGGAGAAAGACAGGCCTGGAGATAGATAGATAGATAGATAGATAGATAGATAGATAGATAGATAGATAGATAGATAGATAGATAGATATAGATAGACAGATAGATAGATAGACAGATAGATATAGATAGACAGATAGATATAGATAGATAGATAGATAGATAGATATAGATAGATAGACAGACAGATATAGATAGATAGACAGACAGATAGATAGATATAGATAGATAGATATAGATAGACAGACAGACAGATAGATATAGATAGATAGATAGATAGATATAGATAGATAGACAGATAGGCAGACAGACAGATAGATATAGATAGATAGATAGATAGATAGAGATAGAGATATAGATAGATAGATAGATATAGATAGATAGATAGATAGATAGATAGAGATAGATATAGATATAGATATAGATAGATAGATATAGATAGATAGATAGATAGATAGATAGATAGATAGATAGATAGATAGATAGACAGATAGAGATAGATATCTGATAATCATCTGCATAGAGATGCTAATTGATCTATGGCAGCTGTATGATCACCAAGTGAGAGAATATATAGAGAGAAGAGGGACCAGGACATAGAGCTGGGGGACACCCATGATTAAGGCATGATATGGATGAAATGACAACAAAGGAGGCTGAGGAACATTAAGACAGGGGAACCAAATGGTTTATTGAATTCTCCTTGTCAAATGGCTTCAATTTTTTGTGAAGTATGAAGTGAGGGACTTCTATGAAAGGGTTGTGGGAACGAGGGTTGTGGTACGTTTGAAAAAGGATGAAAAGGTTAGAATAGCTTTTGTGGTGATTGGGATAGAAAATAGTGTAAAGTTTGCCTTGATGCAGTGAGGGCCCGGTTGAGATTAGATAACATAAGTGTGTAATGGACCCGATCAGCGCAGTTGTGTGATTTTTTTTTCTCTAGCTCCAATCAATTGCAAGTAAATAGGAGGAATGTAAGCAGATGGTGGGAGTAATTCTGAGTTGGGCTTGGAAAGACCTGACTGATGGTAGGAAAGTGGGGTGAGGGTTCTAGAATAGAGGATAACGTCAAGTTGAACTGGTTCAGCAAGTTGTTGACATAGGGAAGGGAGGAAAGTATAGCTGTTACAAGGGGGATGGCCCAATAATAGATGCGAGGTTTTGAATTTCTAGCTAATGATACTAATCATGTCTCTTTCTCTGAGCTGTTATCTGCCTCAAAGGATGGCACTTGACCTTGAGCTTACTGTGATTAGTAGAAAAGGATGCTATTTCTTTTCTTTTGTAGGTGGTTCTCACACAAATATTTATGGATGGCCTTCTCTGTGTGCCGTGGTTGGAATATTTAGAGGGTATTTCTATTCTATAGAATTTAATATTATAGATCTCTAGCTAGGGGGTCATCTAGTCTAACCCCTCATTTTATAGATGAGGAAAATAAAATCCAGGAAGGTTAAGACACTTGTCCAAAGTCAGATAGAGATCAGTATAAGATGTGGCATTTGAACCTACAGCCCCTTTATCTAGAGCTAGCCAGTGCTCTCGGGAAATATCCCATTGCCTACCTATCTTGATTGCACCTAAAGTGTTTTATTTTTGTATTAGCCAAATAGTGAAAAAAAAATTTGTTTGCCACACTAAAATACAATGTCAGTGCTTAGATTCATGCATATGTATATGTATATACATATATGTATATGTGTACATATACACACATATATACATGTATGTATATGTCTATATCTATCTATCTATCTATCTATCTATCTATCTATCTATCTATCTATCTATCTATCTATGCTCACCTTTATCTTGGAGGCCTCTTGCTATTCAGTTATGGAATTAGCTGAACTAGATGCTTCCTGGGGGTCTTTTCCCATTCTAAGCTTTTGTGATTCTGTGAAACATAAAAATGAGTTCCATTAGGGGCAGGCCTGAAAGTCCTTGTTTGTTCAGGGTTACTTCTGGGATGCAATGAGGCACTCTGCTTCTAAAGATTCAGCCTCCTTCATCTACCTATGGAAATGCTTCCAGTCTGCAGGGCAGTATACGGTGACTCAAACGGTTTTCAAACATCCACAAAGGCAGAAAGGCCCAGATCTTGAGCACATGGGACCTTTTATATCTCGAGGAGACAATGATGCTATACCCACACAGCCAAAGCTCACCAGGAAGCCATGGTTCTGGTGGTTTCTTCCTCTCCGCACCCCTGGAGCCAGACTTGTCAAGGTCTAGTTTTGTTACATTTTCCTAACCCATGTGTAATGGCAAGCGAAGTGGGACTTTTTGCTGTTTTTTCTTTTGGAGTGCTTCTCAGCACTAAAGCAATCAAGTACTTTGATTGAGGCCTGCCTTTGATTGAATCAAGAGTCTTTGATGGCCTGCTTAAGTCACAAGAAAGCCTAAGTCACATGAGTTTGAGTCACCTGGTTGTGATGCCCTCTGTCCCTGAAAAAGTGTATATATACTTGGAGGTTAGCATTTTGCTTTGGGGAGCTCGCTCATTGGAAGAGTGTTCATGTGATGTGGCCAGACAAGACTCTGGCTAGCTATTAAGGAACCCCTCCGGCTTTGAAAACCCAGATACTGGTGCTTCTCTCTCTGGTAACTATGCATGTATTGCTATGGACAGTTAGGAGCCCTATCTCCTGATTTGTATTATTTGCTCTGTTTATATAATTTCTGCTTGTAATTTTTGTTTGTGTTTTCTCCAAAGTTCAGGGTGCTGACTTTTTCCCCTGAACTAAGTGAATGATATATGTATGCTTAATTAAAGTGAGAATGTAAACCCCTTAAAGTTGCTTTCCTTAGAAAAGTAGATCAAAGAACCCATGCTAGCAGCCCTTCTGTGTGCTGGCATTATTGGCCTTACACCTCCACAGCAGCTGCAAGCAGTGTTGTTGTTACACTGTGTTGGAGGAAGGGAAGTCTGGAAGATATTGGTCCTATTGGTTCTTACCCTCCGTGAGTTTATGATCTAATTGGACACACAATGGAATTTCTACTCTGAAAATCAGTCAAAACAGTGAAAGCAGAAAAGGTCAGATCAAAGCAAAGGGAGAAAATGCTATAGAAGCACATGATAATATTTTAGATGGCATACTGGACAGAGAACTGGATTAGAGTCAGTGAGATCCAGTTTCAAAACTCACCTGAAACTAGCTGTGTGATTCTAATTCACTTAATTTCTCGCCTATCTTCTGCAAAATGAGGGTATGGGCCTCTAATATCTATGCCAGATCTAACTCTATGAAACACTGAGCTTTTATGATTTGCATCTCTTTTTGTATCATTTTCTGGAAAGAGATGAATGAAAGTTAAAGCTTATATATTTAGTAAGCATGAAATTAAAAGGTTTCTAATTGAACTTCTTTGAGACCAGCATGACTCTTCTCAAAATGAAAAGTTTACACACAGTTATTATGCAAACTTATTGCTAATCCATTAAAAAAGAGCCTTGGCACAGGAATAAAAATTCAGCAGGCTGACTGAATTTTGGGAAAGCCATAAATATAATTATTGTTTAAAATGATTTAGTCTGGTTTCCTCTTCTAAATTTAAGAAGGGCCCAATTATCATTGTGCAAGCAAGAAAAAATGACTTCTCCAATGACAGTTAATACAATGGGATCTGAACATATTGGGAGAATTATCATATGGAAAAGTGGAGACATTAGTTTATTATGCTTAATAGTCTCCGCTGGTCTATCATTAAAGGTCTTAGAAACAAGTTGCACATCCACCTACTGTGGTGGGAAGAGCAAAAAAAAAGCCAAAACGATCTCTCTTCATTCGACCTTTCCCTGGAGATCTAATTTTTAATTTTCTATAAAGCACACTTGTAATTTCTTATCTTATCACTGTTTTCTCACATTGGGTTGATTTTCATACTTCATTTTCACACAGTGGGAAGAATTTTATGTCTGTTTAAAAAATATATTGCCATCTATTGTTTTGCATTTCCTACATTTCTCAATGACTATCTGCCCTTCTGCCTTCCATTTACACGTTTCCCATGCTCCCCTGTATTAATTATATTCATCATAGCCTAGTAATGTTACTTTGCATTCACATAATTTGTTTAGCCATTCCCCAACTGATGGGCATCTATTTTGTTTCCAATTCTTTGCTGCTGCAAAAACACTACTTCCATAAATCTTGGTAAATATGAAACCTTTCTTTTTGCCATTTATCTCCTCGGGATATATGCCTAGTTGCGGAAATCAATTCCATTCAATGAACATTTATTAAGTGCCTACTATATGCCAGACATTGTGCTTAGCACTGGGGATACAAGAAGAGGCAAAAGACAGCCCCTGCCCTCAAGGAGCTTACAGTCTAATGAGACAATATGCATACAAATATACTGTATATGAAGCAAGCTATTTATGGGATAAATAGAAAATAATTAACCGAGGGAAGGCACTGGGGAAGGCTTCCTGTAGAAGGTGGAGTTTTAGTTGGGTCTTAAAGGAAGACAGGGAGGTCAGTAGTTGAAGAGGAGGGGAGAGAACATTGCAGGCATGGGGGCACAGCCAGAGAAAATTCCCTGAGCCTAGAGATAGAGAGTCTTATCACAGCCAGCAGGCCAGTGTTACTGGATCAATGGCTATATGTTGGGGAGTGAAGAGTGAGAAGACTAGAAGAATAGGAGGGGCTAGGTTATGAAGGGCCTTGAATGCCAAAGACAGCATTTTATGTTTGTTCCTGGAAGCCACTAGAGTTTATCGGGTAGGGGAATGATGTGATCAGATTTCCATTTTAGGAAGATCACGTCAGTGGCTGGAGGATGGCTTAGAGCAGGAAGAGCCCTGAGGCAGGGAGACCCACCCAGCAGGCCAATCCAGTACTGAGAGCATGAGGTGATGATGGGGGGCCTGCACCGGAATGATCCTACATGGCCTCTAGGAATATGTGTCTTAGATTCTAGTCTTGCCTTTGTGACCCTCTAGCTGTCCGATATCTGACAAATCATTTAACCTCACTGGGATTCTCTGTTGATCCGCTAAAGGAGGAGATGGGACTGGATAATTTCTAAGGTTCATTCTAGCTTTATTCTAAAATTCTCTGATGTTCTATGATAAAAGGCAATGTGGTAGGGCTGGACTTGTGATCCTGGATTTGCTGTATTACCATGGGCAAGTCAATTAACCTCTGTAAGTGGGCTGATGTTTTCTCATCCTGTTTTCCACAGCCTTTTGTCAAGTGGTGATAATAATACCTGTAAAACCAACCATACGAGGTTGTTATGGGGATCAGATGAGATGGTGAATGTAAAATAAGTATATGAATGCCATGTATCTAATAAAAAATAGTTTAATTTAAAAATAGTTGAACATTATGGGTTTTGGTGCTCTGATAGAAATGAATGAGTTGATAAAAATGATAATAAAATTAGTTGATGAAAATCATGTAATTTCATACACTTTGGAGTGGTATAGTGGGAAAAGCAGTGACTTTAGAGTCAAAGGACTCTAATTACCTGTGTGACCTTGGGCAGAATATTTAACCTTCCTGGGCCTTGGTTTCCTCATCTGTAAAATGAGGGGGTTAGACTGGATGGCGTCTGAAGTCCCTTTCTAACCTCCATCTATGCTCACATGCCGTAAAGGTTGTACCAACAAACAGATAGAAATCTTAAATTAAAACATGTCAGGCAGAAATGGTCAATATGATGTTATTGATCTATCATTCACATGAATGTTTAGGAATGGGAGTGGTGGTGTCATTTGTTTTAGCCTGATTGTTCTACTGGGTCGAGGAAGACCTTTGTAAACTCCAGGCAAAGGAGCCATGGTTCTGTGGGATCTGTGCTGGAATTGTGTATAATAGGCACTTCATTTCACACTTCACAGGCAGCATCCCAGCTGAAGATACTGGCCGAGGGCTCTTGCTTTTGGACCTGCCATACAGAACTAAATTAGCTGCTGTCAGTTGTTTTAGGACAATCCATAGGGGAATAGAAGATCGAGCCTCTTTTTTTCTGCTCCTGGCATGGGGTATTGCTAATGACCTAAAAGTGAGGAAGCAGATCAGTTTCAGCAGGGGGCATTTTGGGGTAATGGAACCTGGATTTATAGTCAGAAGACCTCAGGCCAAGTCAACAAGTCAATCCATCAAGAAGCCTTTATTAAGTGTTGTGCCAGTGTATGTGAGGGGGAGGGGAAAGTAAAAAGCACTCTGGTTATCTGTCCATTGTTTCTCATCCTTAGGAGATGAGATCTGATGAGATCTCCATATGAGATCACTTTGTCACATTAAGTGAGTGTTCAGTTGCTTTTTCAGTCGTGCCTGACTCTTTGTGACTCCATTTTGGGTTTTCTTGGCAAAGATAACTGGAGCGGTTGCCATTTCTTTTTCCAGGTCATGTTACAGATGAGGAAACTGAGGCAAACAGGGTTAAGTGATTGCTCAGGGTCACAAAGCTAGTAAGTGTCTGAGATCCCCGTTGAACTCAGGAAGATGAGTCTTCCTAACTCCAAGCCTGGCACTCTACCTGTTGAGCCACATGGGTAATGTAGCTCATGCCTTAATACGAGGCAGTCCAGTCCAGATGAAAATGCTGAACAGTGAATCATAGGCTCTTAGTTCGAACCCCAGCTCTGACTGACCATGGGCAAATCCCTTAGTCTCTCCAGGCCTCAGTGTCCTCAACTGTAAAATGACAGAGATATCCTAAATGAATGACCTCTAAGGGCCCTTTTAGCTCTAAATCCTTCATCCTGTGTTTGTATATGGTTGCGCCACCATTCTTTCAATTCATACAGTATTGCTAATAACATATTTTATCTGACTTCTTATAAACAAGTTATCGGTGGTAATATATGGAAGTTCCTTGTATAGGCCACCTATCCTTCCATTTTCCTGTCAGTTATTTGCAATTTTAATTCTTCCGAGATGACCAAATTCTGTGATTTGTAGCTCTGTAGCACCATTCCCAAAATATTAGTGGTAAAGAAATAGGCTTTTGTAATAACCTTATAAAATAGTAATCGTCCTCTGAAATATTTTAGGTAGAAAAGCACTTAGTTAGACGTTAATTATTTAAATTTCACACCCAGAAACTTATAAATCTCCTCATTTTGTCACTAGATTTGGATTGCAACATTTAAGGAAGAAGGGCCCTGGACAAACTATGACTTGGAAAGATTTCCTTCTGTCACAGCTGGCAGCCTAGAGATTTGGAAGGACTCCAAAGGCTCTAATTGTGGAGTATGTGAGAAGAACCAGACCTACAGTAGATCATGTAGGCAAGTGAGCTCAGAGAATTTCAAGTCACCAAACTTTTCCTAAGTGCCCACTATGGGTAAGGTATTGCTCTAGTCTCAGGGCAGCTAGGTGGTGTAGTGTCTAGTGGGTTGGGCCTATAGCCAACTCTTCCTGAGTTCAAATCTAGTCTTAGATACTTACTAGGTATATGACCCTGAGCAAGTCACTTAACCCTGTTTATTTCAGTTTCCTCATCTGTAAAATGAGCCAGAGAAGGAAATGGCAAACCGCTCCAGTATCTTCGTCAAGAAAACTCCAAAAGGGGTCACAAAGAGTCAGACACAACTGAAGAGCCGCTAAAAAGTAACTGGTTTTGTCTCTGGTAATACAAAGATGAAAAATCCTTACCCTCAAGGAGCTTAAAATCCAGTATGACAAAAAGGCATAGACACACTATTATAACACAAAATATGTTGTGACAAGTACATACAGGAGATGAAATAGAGAAGGATGAGAGATTAGGGAAAGATAATACTTCTAGCCATGAGAGGAGAGTGAGAAATCAGGAAAGTTTTCATGGAGGAAGTATTACCTGAGATACACTCCCAAACCTACATGTACATATACATATTTACATACATGTATGTATACATGTGTGTAGAAAGCTATCTCTCATGTATTGTAGATACATATGTAAATGTATACATGTATGTGTACATGTGTATGCATATATGCAAGTCACTTCATAGTGTTTGCCTCAGTTTCCTCATCTGCAAAATGAGCTAGAGAAGGAAATGGCAAACCACTCTAGTAGCTTTGCCAAGAAAACTCCAAATGGGGTCATGAAGACTCAGACATCAACTAAAACGACTGAATAGCAACAACAATAGAACGAGTAAGAACTTTGCCAATCCTCTTATCATCACTATCAGGTGAAACCTATCAATACCAATGTCAAGTAAGGCTCACTGAAGAAGTTTGCCTCTGTTAGGACAAACGTAGAGTGCAGAGTCCAATGGAAGATAGATTTCATCTAAATGGCAAGGTCTTCTACGGGATGCTTCTCTTTGGAGATGGCATTGTGTCGACAGCATCAAATACTGGAACATTGTGGAGCCTTCTAAATGAGATCCATAATTACTTAAAAGAATTTGGCCTAACAATGCACACATGGGAAAAATGCAGTGAGATAAAGATTGTCTACTGCCAGACTGATAGACATTTGGATGGATAACTCATAGAGTTGGCTCATCAGTACACGTACCTTGGACAGGCATTGCAGATGGACAGCCCAGAACCGAATAAAGGAAGAAAGAATGGGGGATTGTATTTGGAACATATGTAGCACTTTTAATGACAGCAAATTCCTTTCTGATATAAAGGTCCATCTTTTCAACACCATTATTTTTTATATCTTTTTTCTTCTCTTTTAAAATTTAATTTTTCAAATGGACAAAAATGTGTTTTATCTACCTAATACCTTCCCCCTTTCTGTGGTGAGGGGAAATAAAACAAAACCCTTGTAATAAATATGTGTAGTTGAACAAATAAATTCCCATATTGGTTTTCATGTCCATAAGAACATCTCAACCTGCATTTTGAGTCCAGTACCTTTCTGTCATGGGATGGGTAGCATGGTTTATCATTAGTACTAGGAATTAAAGTAACTATCATTATCAAGAATGCCCCTCCATACCTGTTTCTTCTCAGATCATATTATATTTCATTCATTTTACGTCACAATCACAAGTAGATTGTTTGAAGGAACTGGGGATGTTTATAGTCTAAGAGAAAACCCCCCTAAGAGAAAACCTAGGGGGACAAGAGAGGGCTATTATTATTTGGCCCCCAGAGGACAGAACCAGGAGCAAAGGGTGGAGCTATAGAAGAAGCACATTTAGGCTTGATGTCAGGAAAACTTCATAATGATGAAAGCTACATGAAGTGGGATAGGTTGTCTTAAGATGTGACAGGTTCCCCCTTGTTGGAAGTCTAGCTGTGGCTGGAAGAAGAGTCGTCAAATATATCATAATGCATATTCCTTTCAGGTATGGGTTTGACTGTTGGATGGCTCATTGGATAGAGTTCTGGGACTAGAGTCAGGAAGACCAGAGTTCAAATCCAGCCTCAGACATTCACTAACTGTGTGACCTTGGGAAAGTCACTTAACTTCTATTTATTCTGTTTAATCCACTAGAGAAGGAAATGACAAACCATTCCAGTATCTTTGCCAAGAAAACCCTACACAGGGTCATGAAGAGTGGGACATGGCTGAACAACAACAAATGGGTCTGAGTAGTACACACCTGCCAACTCTAAATTCTGAGAGGTTCTGGCTGAGGTTAAGTAAGTGCATTCAGTACTTCAACACCTTCTGATCTGGCATCTTAGACCTTGATTTAAAAGCCCTCCAGCACTGACTTATAAAAAATTAGAAATAGCATTTCCTCTGTTGTGATTTGCATTATTAATAGGGATAATGTAATTTTAAATAGTTATTTTGTGTATGAAAGCTCCCCCAGCACACATCTGTTCTGTTCTGAGAAGTTATACCAGAAGCTTAGTGTATACACATGGGAACAAAGTACATTGTAGTTTGGAAACAGCAATTGTAAGCTTGTGTAGGAACAAGGAAAGATAACCAGAACAATGATAGCTGTTTGGGGACTATCTGAATAATCAGGAGGTTGTATCCATCTGCTCTGGGGCTGTTTTAACCCAAAGATAAAATTATGTGGGCTCAGAAGGACTCAAGTATTAGTTATAACCTGATAGATTTATTTGGTACATTTTAGCACTTCAGCAAAGTAATAATCACATGTTAAATGAAGATTTGAGTATTTCATGTACTTCTTGATAGACCTGATGTCAATACTGCTATTAGGTAGTAATTCTGACAGGTCAGGACCTGATTCATGTAAAATGCCATTTTTTGGCATAAGTGGAAATATCCCATTTAAACTGAGATCCCAGCTGACCTTAGCATTAATTTTTTTTCCAAATGCCCATTTAGGTGCCTTAAAAATAGAGCTGTAATTTTATCAGTATAGGGAGCTCCCAGGAAGGAACTTCCCCTGCCAATGAAGATTGGCACCTTCTCTGAAACTTGTAGTGTTGCTTGGGAACCAAGAGGGGATGTGACTTGTCCAGGGTCACAAAAGCCAGAAGGAGGCCTTGAACCTAGGTCTTCCTGACTCTGAGAGAAGAGATTCATCACTATACCACAGTGCCTTTCAGATTCATTTTTAGAGGGAAAAATCTATGATGTCATCCCAGTTTGTATTTCCTCCTTAGATAACAGGGGCTCAGCCTTCTGGTAAGGACCTTCTCGGAACACAGTCGGCCTGGTCCTCCAACATCACAAACACAACATTGCCAGGTTATACTTGAAAGTTTCCAGTTTGGGGAAGACCTGCTTGAGGTTGTCATCTGCCTTGGAGAACCCCAGGTCAGAATAAGGTATCATTTAATGTAGGGAGAGCTATTCTAATTTAGCAATATCTGATGTATTGGGAAACTTCTCAGACCTCTTACTGAAAGTCGCCAGAAAGCTGCATTTAAGATGATTTCTTCCAAAGACTTGTGTTTGACTTCTTAATAAGTTTCTGAGGTTAGTAGCTTCATTTTATAGATGAAAACAAAACAAAACAAATCTGAGCTATGGAGAGATTAATTAGTCGAAGGAGCTTGGGGACCAACTATAAACTCCTCTGCTTGGCATTTGAAGCTGATTACAACCTGGCTCTGTCTTCCTTCCTCATCCCTGCTCTTTGGAATTCCTGATTTCCTTCAGGATCTGGCTCAAACTCACCTTTAACAAAAGTCTTTCCTCATCTCCCCACCTCTCCTCCCCCACTGGGCTAGTGGTCACCCACTAAAACTACTTCTCATTTATTTTGTGTGTGTTCTAAATATACTTATCTATGCACATGTTGTTTCCTCCATCAAGCTTCTAGATGGCAGAGACTATTTCCCTTTTATCACTGTATCTCCAGTGCTTAGCACAGCACCTGGCACATAGCAAATGCTGAATTTGTAATAGCTTCCATCTCTAAAATTTTATGATTCTAAGATCTTTAGGTCCTATAAATGCACACAAAATATTTTAGAGTCCACATTGTCCCATTCTTTCCGCCATGAAGGACCTTTCGTTGATATAGCAATACTCTAATGATTCTGCTGTCTGATGTATTCTCTTCATCGGTATACATCGATTGATAAATTGATTGATTATGGATTTAGCAGAAGAAGAAAAAATGATGGTGATGGTAGGGAGACATGATAGGTGTCTCGTCTCTTATGTATACTGGGGCAAATCGCTTAACCTTTCAGTGCTCTTTCTAGGCAACTTTCTGAGATGATATGTTACCAATAAGTTGTCCCCCTGAATTTATAGAAGGAATTTTTCCATCTGGGAGTTTCCCATGTGAACAAAATCACAGAACCAGTCCCTGTGCTATGATAGCTGTCCTCAAGTATGTGAAGGACTTGTTCTGCTTGGCTACAGAGAGTGGAACTAGAGCAATGGGTGGGTGGGTGTGAGGCATAAAGAAGCAAATTTTGACTTGTCAGGAAGTTCCAAACAATTGAAATTGTCCAAAAATGAAATGGGCTACCTTGGTAACAGTGGGCTTCCCACTGGAACAGGGTAGGGCTATGTTGTAGGGGAGATTCTCATTCAAGTACGGTTTGGACTAGCTGGCCCCTCAGGTTGCTTCCAACTCTCGAGATTCTGTGATTTGCTTTCTATTACACAAAAATCCAGGGAACAATCTCGAACAAGAAGAAACAACTTCTGATTTATGTACTTTCTTCACTGTATTACTAATTACCAGGAGACTTGGCTTGTAGTCCTAGTTTGTTTGTTTTTTTTTTTTTACCACTATGTGTCCAAGTCATGTAATACCTTCCATCTCTAAAATTTCTATGATTCAAAAATTTTAAATCTTATAAATGGTCACTCTTTCTAATATGAAGCATATTTCCTCAATATTTCAATACTTCAATGAATCTTCCAACTCAATTTATTTTTTTAATTTTTATTCATTTTGAAGTTAAATACAAAAAGAGAAAAAAAAGAATTTCTATGAACAAAGGCAACTCATTAATTTGTGTATTTTCTTTATCAGTGCATATCACAACCTAGACAACACTTCTTATCCTGTATGATTTTCTCTATGTTGTCCCATTCGCAGTAGATCCTCTCCATATGTACAGTGCATATAACAAAAATACATGAAATAGTATCCTTTTCTATTTGACATAAATTATATACAAGCAATGAGAGAACAATGAATGACCTCTTTCAAAACTCAGAATATATTTTATTATAAAATCAAGGAGTTTTAGGATATTATTATTTTGAGAATTTTTTTCTGGTGTTGATCTCAGTGTGCTTTGTTAATAATATTTCAGTTATCAGAAATTTGGGTATTCAGCAACCTCACCTACTTGGATGGAATATGTTGAGAAACAGGAACTAAACAACAAAGAAAACCTCTGAGTAGCCAAAATGTCACAAATTCCATACACTGAAATTCATTATCCTTTAATCATAGAAAAGCCCATCAAAGCCTTTCTCTATACCTGTTTACTCTTACTATACATACAAGTCTAGTAAGGTCTAGTAAGGTCTAGTAGGTCTAGTAAGTTTAGCTATTTAGTTCCTAAGTCCACAGCTAATTAAAACTAGTCAGGGATATTTAAAGACAGGCTTGCTTGACAACAGTGAGATCTGACAGCAAGAAAGGAGGGAGGGAAAAAAATCATAAAAGGCAGATGGAAGATCCTAAAAGAATAGTGGTTTAGAGCCCCTTATTATAATGATTCAGACATCAGTGAACCCTGAGCATAATACGCGTCTAAACACGTAACATAATAATGGTAGTTCATAATGATGACTCTTGAGTCATTAAGGTGAAATTCTATTTTGTAGCCTCAGTTTAAGAAAACATGGAAGCATACAACATGTTTTAGCAAATTTTCCAGTAAAATGCTTAAAATAAAGTTTTTGATACTTAAAGGGTACTCAGTAATACAGAAAAATAGACTGTGCAGATTGATTTAGTCCTCAAAGATTCTAGATGTTTTTACTGTCCTTAAAATTTTGACCTATTCCTAAAATTCTCTGATTTCAGTTAGGCTTTCCATCCTTCTTAATTTTGTATTAAATTTTTTAGCTTATGAATATTTATAAATACATATGTATTTTTTTCATTTAATTGCATGGGAAAAATCAACATCTTTATACTTAGACATGGATTATGATTAATCTTTTATTTTAAGTCCCCCTTCATTGATTTCATATTTGCCTTACAATTTTCCTTTCAAAAATCACTATTTCAAATGCTTCTGTAGAATCTCTCATATGAATCCATGAAGAAAGGTTTCATCTGAAGTAGAAAAAAATACACCTGTGATTTAACCTATCTTTGGTGTGGAGATGAATTCAACCCATATCTTTTTCAACTAAAAAAATCATCACTTGTAAATAAGATCTAGGTCAAAGGTTTTTAAAATGAGGTCGACAAACTCCCAAGGGACTCATGGATATATTTCAGTGAGTATGTGAACTTGGATGACAAAAAATTATTTTCATATTTATTTAACTTCTGTAATCCTGTGTATTTAATTTTATGCATTTAAAGGCATTATTCTGAGAAATGGTCCATTGGTTTCACCAGACTCACAAAAGGGATCTAACACACACACACACACGTTAAGAATCCTTGATCTAGATTAATTATATCTTGCTCACTGGCTTGAGTCATCCCATGGATTTCCTAAGAAATACTGCCAATATCTGGTTAAATTTGGGAAGCTTCTGCAGGTTAGGTGGCTCTTCTGTGGTGAGCTTATAGGAAAATTCCTCTTTTAGACTTGCTTGTTTCTTCCAGGTGCCCTAGCATCCTTCTAGACACATAAGTTCACAATCTTGGAGTCGTGCGTAATTCTTCACTTTCCCTCACCCTGCAGTGCAATTGGTTGCTATGCCTTGTCAATTCTAACTCTGCAACATCTCGTGCATCATTTCCCTTCTATCTAACTCTCACAATAACCACTCTCATTCAGGTTCTCCTCACTTCTTCATTATGGGAAGAGCCTCCTAATTGGTCTTCTTGGGGCAAGATTCCCTTCTCTCTCATCCATTCTCCACAAAGCTTCCAAAGTGATTTTCCCAAGGCATGAGTATGACTCCTTCTTTATTCAGATTCCAGTGGCTCCCCATGATCTCTAGGGTGAATTAATGACTTTTCAGCCTGCCAGAGCCCTTCAGAATCTGGTTCCAACCTACATTCCCAGCCTTAATACACATGATTCTCTTTCATGAACATTATGAGCCAGCTAGACTGACCTCGTTTCAGGGCTTCTGCATGGATGTTCACAATGATCTCTGCCTTTCAGAATCCCTACTCAAACTTCAGCTCAATCATCACCTTTTATATTGAGATCTTTCCTCGTCTTCCCAGCTACTGGTGCCTCTTCCAATCCATGCCATATCACCTAGTATTTATTTTTTGAGTATACTTACTTATATATGTACATACTTATATAGCATTATAACAACAACGCTACTTGCCACTACTATAGCTGTGTAAGGCCAATAACACCAGCACACAGGAGGGCTACTAGGACAGGTCCTTTGATCGCTTTTCATTTCTAAGGAAAGCAACTTTAAGGGGTTTACAATCTCACTTTAATTAAACATACATATATCATTCACTTAGTTCAGGGAAAAAAGTTAGCACCCTGAACTTTACAGAAAATACAAACAGCAATTACAAGCAGGAATTACAAGCAGAGAAAAATAACACAAATCAACAGACTGGCTTCTAACCATCTGACCATAGCAATACATACAGTTATCAGAGAGAAGCACCAACAGGGGGTGCTCCTTAGTGGCTACCCAGAGTCTTGTCTGGCCAAGTCACAGGAACACTCTTCCAATGGGTGAGGCCCCAAAGCAAAATGCTAACCTCTGAGTATATATAAGCTTCCTCAGGGTCAGAGGGCATCACAAGCATGTGATTCAAACTCATGTGACTTAGGCTTTCTTGTGACTCAAGCAGGTCATCAAAGACTCTTGATTCAATTGAAGACTTTTGATTGAAACAAAGGCAAGGCTCAATCGAAGGCACTTGATTACCTTAGTGTTGAGAAGCACTTCAGAAGAAAATACAGCAAAAAGTCCCACCCCGCTTGCCATTACAAGCATATGTATGTATGTGTGTATATACACACATACATATACATGCTGTCTCCCCTGATAGAAAATAAGTTCCATGAGGGAAAAACATGTTTTATTTTTTTCTGTGCGTCTCCAATTCCTAGAACAGAGCTGCAATGGTCTTCCTAGTTCATCTAGTCTAAACCCTTTGTTTTACAGATGGAAAGATTATATTATTTGGCCAAAGTCACACAGTAGGTCCTTTAACTCCAAGTTCAGCACTCCTTCCAACCATGTAGCCTATAGTAGGGGCTTTAATGTTGATGGATTGATTGGACCAGAGCCACGAAAGAAGGGCAGGCATGGATGGATTGCAATCTGAATTGTTAAAGTCCACATTGATGAGATAAAAATTCAATTGGAGTATTTCAATCTTTGGACTGAGGTCACATCAGGAGATCAGATTAAAGCTGCTTCTTCAAAATAGTTTTGTTTGCTGAGCTGTTATAACTTTTATGTCTGACATAACTAGGGAGTTTACATAACATTTTTTTTACTAGTTAGAATTCAATGTCAAAAGCTTTTATTGGTTTCACTAGCACCAGCAGAATAGACAATGAATAAAAAGTAAAGATGAAGGAAAATCTCAAACCACCAAAATAAAGACAGTGGAAGAGATTGGTCAGGATATAAGGAAGTTCTGCTTTGGAGTAAAATGGCCATTTCACAACACAAAACTGAAGGTTGTCTCCAAAGGAATAATGTGTCAGCTTGAAATGGAGTGGATGTGGTCCTGACATGCTGCTAATTTATTTTGTGGCTGGTCCATTTCAATTAACAATGATTTGAGTGGTTGATTTACTGCTTATACGCTATCAAATTATTAAATGTGCTCTCCAACCTAAGTAACAGCAGTGGTCTGTTTTCATATGAGCACAATATCTTAGTGAGTATTTTAGCAGGTCTACTGACAATTGTTTTTAAAGGAAAAAAATATTTTTGTTCTTGGAAAGTTCAACCTTTGCAGTTGTGAGGCTTTATGGTTTAGTTTGTTTAAGCAAACTTTTCCTCATTCGCCGAAAAGTGAACAAAACGAAAATAAAGCATCTTTATTTTTAAGATTCAAGTGAATTAAAATTTATTTTGCTTTGGAAGTTTTGGAAAAAGTTTCTATACCTCTGAGGTAACTGTAGATACCTGTGGGGTATCACAAAATAAGGGCTTGAAGTCAGTCAACTAATCATAGCCACTGAAGTAGAAAAATTAAAGGATTTTCAAACACTTTGTAAGCAATAAAGTCAATAATAAAACAATCTTACTTTCTTAAATTATTTTAATCTTTTCACATTAGAAACTGTTTACATCTCCAAAATTTTTAATTGATTCTTTTTTTTTTTTCTGGTGGGAACATGGCTGTGATTTGAAGATGACAACTATTTAGTAAATAAAATTCAATTTACTGAAATTCAGTTTACAGTTAGCTTTATAGCTAAGTGCATTGATTCCACGATGCAAGGAATACTGAACAATAACAAGTAGGTTCAAATCTCAGTCTCTTTAAAAAAATTCTTTCTTTACATCTTGTAAGAAATGGGAGGAGGAGTTTTGTTTCCACAGAACTAAAGGTTTACTTCCCCCCCTCTCCCCCACCCCAGCTTTAGCAGAAACCAGGCCTCAAGGTGGGTCAGGTGAGAGGTCAGAGGCTTAGATGCATGCTC
>CM053626.1:56204985-56242742 GCA_028646595.1 Phalanger gymnotis | reverse complement strand
AGAGAGAGAAAGGAAGGAATCTAGTTAGTAAACTCCAAGTTAAGTGGGCAGCTTCTGGCCATTAAAATTTATCTTCCTTTGGAGAGGAGAAGGAGAGGGAGAGCAAGAGGGAGAGGCAGAGGATGAGCTGAGTTACCCAGCTAGCTGGGTCCCCTTTCAGGCAGCTAGATCTACTCACAGGTTGTGTTTGTCCTTTATTTTCGAAGAGGACCATGACATGAAGGAAATGATGACATGATCTGCAGTTGACTGATTTGAGTAAGGGCTATGCATGGGCACTTTAATCAATAATATATATATATATCATATTATATTTGCTTTGATTAATTTTCTGTTATGCTGTT
Organism: Phalanger gymnotis; assembly: GCA_028646595.1. Lineage (NCBI taxonomy): Eukaryota > Metazoa > Chordata > Mammalia > Diprotodontia > Phalangeridae > Phalanger > Phalanger gymnotis. The sequence goes on along the minus strand of CM053626.1, from coordinate 56,242,398 downwards.
TTAAATCTTTCTATTTCCCCTTCCCTTCCCATGTTGTGTACTTTTGTTCCTCCCCGTCATGGATATCTACTCTAAAAGAAGCAAAGTCACATACTAGAAGTACTATTGAACTGCAAGTTAGGAGATCTGGCTCCGAGTCTAAGGTCTGCCACTGACTCTTTGTACGTCGTTGGGTGACTCCCTTAGAACACTTAGAACTAAGCTCGAGTTTCCTCACATGTGAGATGAAAAGAATGCATTAATTTCTCAGAACCTTTCCAGCTTGAACATCCTACCATCTTGTTGCTCCACCTGTGGGCTTAGAGCAGGTTTTGAGTTGAGAGGAAAAGAATCACCCACAGAGAGAAACCACCAAAATGAAAAGAGCCTGCTTGGTACTAATAGTGAGCTGCCATCAGTGGAGGTGAAATACTTAATAAGTATCCCTATTGCAAACGTCTTAAGGAATCTTACATACTTGTCTTTCAGCTGATTATAATTATTCTATGACTCTTCATAGCTGGCATTCCCCTTTCTGGGTGGGAATAAAACTGTGTATTCCATGTTTATACGATCCGTGTTTATATTCTCGGTACCTTTTTTTTTAAGCCTTCCTCCTTTTTTGGGGAGAACCACTTAGACTAAAGCCCAACATAGAATTTTTCCTTAGAAATCTGAGGCAGAGGTGGATAATTGGAAGAGACAGGCAATTTCAGGGCAAGGAACCCATGGCAAACTCCCAAATCAGGACAAGTCAGAGGCTGTTGAAGGTTACCAGGCCCTATGTCCTCAGCCTGGATGGTCATTGTGCTAGACTTCTAATTCTCTCCATCTTTAAATCCATTTCTCCCTTATTTCTCATTTAGATCACAAACTCATATATTGGAGCCAGAGTGGGATACAATGGCTCATCTAGTCCAGATTTTCCCATGAGAAAAATGAGGAGTGGGGTAATTAAGTGATTTGCCTAAAGTCTTAGTGGGAATAAATGGCTAAGATGGGATTCGAACCTAGATTCTCTACCTCTAAATCATTCTCTGCTTCTAAATTAAGAGCTTTTTCCTCTGTTATGCTGTTATTGTCAAGTAGTTTTCAGTCATGTCTGACTCTCTGTGACCCCATTTGGGTTTTCATTAGCAGAGATCCTGGAGTGGTTTTGCCATTTCCTTCTCTTGCTCATTTTACAGATAAGGAACTGAAGCAAACAGGGTAAAGTGACTTGCCCAGAGTCACACAGTTAGTAAATGTCTGAGGCCAGATTTGAATTCTGGAAGATGGGTCTTCCTGCCTCCAGGCTTAATGCTCTAACCACTGTACTACCTAGCTTCCCCTTCAACTAGCCTTTCGTGACTGAAACAAGGAGAAAGTGAGCCCTGGTATCCCTTAAAAGTTATCCCATTCCCCTGTATACACACTTAATTTAGGGCCTACTCCTTGTCCACTCTTCCCTTTTTCTTTTTTTAAACTCTCCCCCCTACCTTTTTTTTTTTTACACCTTTGCACTGTCATCAGTACTTTTCTCGCTAAATGTAAACTCACAAGCCTTAGTTAAATAAAATCTATACATCTCTTGTCAACTATGTTTTTATGTTTTTAAAGAGTCAAGTCTACTGTGGTTTACAGACAACATTCCTACCATGGAAAACTTATGCAGAAGAAAAAATATCCTAATTATTCCACTGAATTGAGAGAGAATGGGCATGTAAGTAAATGTGCTAATATGCCACAGCATCATAGGATCATAGACTGAGAGCTAAAAAAGGCCTTAGAGGCCATCTATTCCCAGTCCCTCTTTTTACAAATGACAAAACATAGGTCCACTGTAGTTTAGTGACCTTTGAAATGAAGGGCACGCAGTTATCTGGGATTTGAACCCAAATCCCCTGACTCCAAATCTAGCACTCTCGCCAGTACTCCACATTTTTCAAAGGAAAGGTTATAGTAACTTGGTTTGTTTATATCACAGACGTGTGATTTCCTTGCAGATGACATCTGGTAAAATACAGTGTTAGAAAGATGATAGAGAATCTAAGAACGTAAACAACTGTCACATGTGATCACTCAGCCAGTAAGTTTCAAAGGAAGGATATGAATTAATGGCCTCCTCTCTCCAAGTGCAGGATTCCATCTACTATGCCATTCGAATCTTCAGGTTATTTAACTTAAAAGAAGAGAAGTTTGGGAGACAAATAGTATATTTTCTCATCATCGGGTATATAAAATCCCTTTATGTAAGATTGATGAGCTATTCTCCATAATAATTCTGCTCTTCTACTCCCTGAGAACAAAAAGAAATTTATATCAAGTAACTTATTGCCCATAGATTGAAGAACATTTGATATGTTTTAGGTATGTTCTTATCAATTGATCCAATATCCTGTAAGTTTGTACTTCCGAATTCCCAATATTCTCATTTTTTTAGGAGGAAGATGGCCTGGGGTTCTTGCTCTGCAGAACTCAACAAAATGGAAACTAGAAAAATGCTAGAAGCACAGAGGTACATTATTAGGATCCAATTAAAATGACAGAAAGGAGAAATGTTGATAGCTGTAGGATATTTTCCCTTTCCCTTAGTAAAACAAGTTATTAGAGGGACTCAAAGAGTCATCAAATTTTAGAGTGGGAAATGATCTATAAAAAGACCTAGGCCAACCCCTTCATCTTACCTATAGTAGCTGGGGGCACTCCAGTCCCTTTCCAAATCACAGGGTAGGGAACCCCAGAAGATGTCTATCCTTCGGTAACAATTCTCTTTTGAATTCACATATGCTAAAACCATAGCTCATGGGACTCCACAACTGTGTTTACCATGAACAGACAGAGGACATAATTACTTCTAAACAAAGGCATATAATAACATGGTGTGGTAAGAAAAAGAGAAATCAAATCCACCCCTCGAACCAGGAAAATACTCTCACACAAATACAAGAACTTTTATGGCAAAAAATATTCTACACATGTAGGAAAGATGTTGAATGGGACACATTTGATAGGTTATCTGCCACTCGCAAGGGCAGGACACACACATGCATGGAAGAGCAATTCAAGTCTGTCACTAAGGATATTGTTATCTTTTTGGAATGCCAGGGCTGTGTCCACCAGGCCTTCTTTCTGCCATTCTTGGACAGATGATGTTCTCCTGGACATATCTCTTCCTGCTGCCTTGCCTCTCTTGGATGCCTATCAGATACTGTGTCCAATATATTGTAGGTATTTAATAAATGTTTGTTGATTGATTCACTGACCTCTCAGGTCCTTCTCAGCTCCAGACCTATGATCTATGTGCCTGACCACATTCTTGGTTTTTCATATGCTTATATGGCTGCCAAAGCCTGAAAAAGCTTTAAGCTCACTCTTACATACCTATAAAGAAAGTCTAGTCAGATAGTGACTTAATTGACCATGTTTCCTCCTCCTTGGTAATATCACAGTTTTGTATTCCTAGCATATCTTGGGAACAGTAGAGACATGTTTAAGAGAAAGTAACAGAGAAGGAGCTTGGGAAACACTAAGTCTGGGGGAGTTTTAGAGCAGGAAATTTATCTACTAAGGGCAATGATTATATTTATTTAATAAGCTAATTAGACTTTAAATCATTTATAAAGTATAAAATTCATAAGCATATCAGAGATAACTTTTTTAGTGCTTCCGGTAGTGATAACACAGAGAGATAGAAATTTAATTGGGCATTTAGCTTTGCTTCATTATGCTAAACTAATTATGGCCTTATTTTGGCAAAGACCATTTCCTGAGGATGGAAAGGAAAGGTTAGAATTGGTCACTGTTAAATAAGGTGAGTGTGACTACTATAAACACTTTCAACCAAGGCCCAGGTTATAAAGTTTGCATTTTCAAGTGTTTAATAAAGAGGCAATCTGATAAAAAGCTGTAACTAGGTCGTGGCAATATGGCCTTTATCCCAGAGCACACAACTTAAAGAGCTGCTGCGCTTCAGCTGCAAAGAAACTTCAGAGTCAGCAACAGTCATTTGTTGAAATGGGAAGCTACCAAACAAATGGCAGTCTGGAGTGAGCTTCCCTCTTGTCTCCCAACTGCTTGCAGAACCAACCCAATTCCATTTGGCTCTCTCTCCAACATCACTACCCCCTGTGTACACTGTCCTCTGTAATCAGCATGTCTCAGTGATCCATAATATCTATGTGACCTTGTACAATCTTACCTCACTGAGCCTCAGTTTCCTCATCTCTTAAATGAGGCCAACCTCTCTCCATGCCCCTTCAAATGACCTCTGAGGTCCCTTTTACCTTTATATGTGTGATCCTTTTATTCATGAGAACACATAGAAGTTAATTTAAATTTCAAAACATGGTGATTTTTAAAAAGTTAACTTTGGGAATATGGTGCAAGGGGAAAACCTTCCTGATAACCTTTCTGACAATGTTTCCTTTTCCTGCCCCCTCCTGACTACAACATGGTCTCCCCATTCCCTCCCAACTGGAGTCCATCCTTTTTACCACTTGGCTACCTAGGTAAGAGGGAATGAGGAAACCATCTCCCAGGGGTCAGGAAGAGCTGAGTTCAAATATGGACTCAGACACTTGTTAGCTGTATAACCTTGCTCAAGTCACTTAACCATGGTTAAGTTTTCTTGGTTTCATGGTTTCTTCAACTGTAAAATGAAGATAGCAGTACCTACCTCCCAGTGTTGTTTCATGGATCAAGAAAAAATATTTGTAAAGCTTCTGGCATATAGTAGATGCATAATAAATATTTCCTTTCTTCCTCCCTCTCTCCCTCTCTCTCTTTCTTTCCTCTTTCCTTTCTCAGTTCCACAACAGGGAAGAAACCTCCCTCATCCTTATTAATTGAGGACCTTAGCTCAAATTTCCCCCTTCCCAAAGTTTGTGTGCTTTGTGTCTCCAACCCATTCTCCTTGAGATGGCAAAGTGGACATGGTCACTCCCACCAGTTGGATGAGCCCAGCACCACTGGGCCTTGCCTTCTGCCCATCCACTGAATCCTAAGGGCAACCAGGTCTTCCCATCTGCTCTGTGGTGAAACCCTTCAATTGTCTTCCCCAATTAAAATGTGATCTCCTGGAAAGCAGTGACTGTCTTGCCTTTCTTTTTGTAGCCACCATGGTTGGCCTCCCATAAGCACGGAATAAATGCTTTATTCATTCAAAACAGTATTAAACAAAAATATACTTCATTTTCAAACCAGGAGTATAGCTGGTAAACTTAATATTACAAACCAATGATTCCCTTGCCTTCTTATATCCTTAACTGTAGTTTATTTACCACCCGAAACAAGTAAGAATGTTTTAGATTTTGTATACCAAAGTAAACATCATATCCTCAACTATACCTATATTTTTTTCCCAACTGAGTAAGCGATCAACAGATCTTATTCAACCGACTGATTAATTGAATTCCTAGTAAGAAAAAGACAAAATAAATACCAAATGCCAAAATACCAACTTGCTACCCAAAGTGTGGATTATTGTTTTTTAAATGAAATAACGGATTTCCTTGCATTCTTTTTATTCTTAGAAATTATACCTTTTCCACATAGTAAAACCACTGAAATTGAACTCAATTTGATAAGCATTTATTGAGCACCTACCAAGTGCCAGACACTGTGCTGGGCACTACAGACAGAAAGACAAAAATGAAACTCTCTGTGCCCTCAAAGATCTTATTTTCTTCTGGGAGACTTTATTAGTGAAATTAAGTAGTAAAATTGGGACAAGTCTCCTGTTCATTTGCAAATTCATTCATTGATCTAATAATACATCTTAAAGTAATACGTGTATCATACACTTAACATTTACGAAGTCCCCATTGTGTGCAAGGTTCTGGACTCAGTACTCTATGTGGAATGAGTATGACATGCTGAATTACCATTAAATAGCCAAGTTCAAGTATACAAATCGCCATTCCTAAGTATAGAGGGGATGTCTTTGTAGTCCTTGGGCAGGCTTGGTTTGATTTTTTTTGTAAATGCATAGCAATTTGAAAATGGCTTATGACATATGCATACCAGGTATCTGTACTTTATGAACATGTGGATGTTTTTACAACTTATAATCATTATTATTATTTATAAAGAGGCATGATACAGTCAACTAAGAAAGTATTTAACATACCATGTATCAAACCTTACCTCCCTTAAATGGCTGCCCCGCTATTTGAGCTAATAAACATCATAAGTTGCTTCTTGATATTTTACATGCTTAGGAGTCCCTTCATAATAATGCATCTCAAAGGTCCAAGAAAACAATATAGATTCCCTATAGAACTTGCCAATATTTCTACTGCCTTAGTAGCTAAAGCTGGCTATTTTGATACACACTTTTATAAATGTACTAATAGTTGCCATCTATGTAGTATATTAAAACTATGTAAAAATTTTCACATGCCTAGGATGATAGGTCTAGAGCTGGCAAGAACCACAGGGGTCATCTAGTTCAGCCTCTTTACTTTACATATGGGGAAGCTGAGAGGCCCAAAGAGGATGTGTCAGAGGCAAGATTTGAACTCAGGCTTTCCTGACTCCAAATCTAGACCTACCTCTAATGTGCATATTATATTTCACATGAACATTGATGGTTTGGTCCACATTACTAAACTATGTTACTTTGGGCAAGTCATTTATCCTCCTACTCTGTGGTTTGCTTATATGTGAAATTGTTGGACTAGATTAACTCAAAGATGCCTTTCAGCTATACCATCTTATGATTCTTTGGACACTTGAAATTTCAATCAAGTAATATCTGGTTGCTGATTTATTATATCCTTCCATTGGGAGATTTATTTCCTTTTCTGGAACTATGACTGCCAACAGTGAATCCACTGCTGGATTCCTCTCTATTTTGCATTAAAAAAGAAAAAGAAAACTTTATTAATATAAAAATGGTCCATTTAAACTAGTTGGTAATATCTGCTATCCTTTGGGCCTGTTACTTAATTTTCATCTTCACTGGTTTTCCATGTAGTTTTACCAAGCCCTTTCAAGATTATGCTCAAAGGAAGCTAGCAAGTTCTCTCTTCTTTCATACAAATTCAAAAGACTTTCTTCTCTTTTGATTCAAGAAAGTGAAAAACATTTAAAAACAAGTAGGGAATCCTGACTGGGGGCTTATTTTAACTCAGATGAAGCACTACTGTGATCTTATACAGTCATTTTCCTCCTTTTTCCAATAATGCTTTTATGATGTATTTTTATTAAAATAACAAAAAATAGCTTGGGAACAACAACATGATATGATGAATTAAAAATTATTTCCCATTCAAAGATATGCTAATAAAATTCTTTTTCAATTGCTCATTTAAAAAAAATAATCTATCCTACAATCTATCAGAAGGTATACAGAAGAAATAAAAAAAGATCTCTAAAGGGATCTAGCAAAGCATTGGCTTCACAAAAAGCTAGGCTGGATGTTTCATGTTTTTGCTTCAGTAGGATCTATAGAAATGACAACGAAGCTATTAACTAACTACCTGGGTATCTTTTCCTCTTAAAAGTTACCAAAAGGAATGGAACCCAATAGGCACTACTGAACCTCTGGGAAACTTCAGCTGCTGGTGTTTTTGAGGAATGAGGAGGATTTAAGATTGTTTTGTTTTCTAGATAGCTGAGTTTAAATGCCAGGCTTTATAAATGATATTTTAACCATCATGATGTGACTCTTTCTAAAATGGACTACACTTGATTTTGTGTAACTCTGTTGTTATAAGGGAGGATTCTATGGTGGTGGGAGGAGAGTGGGAGGTATTTTTGAGAAATGACCATGGTTTAAGAACCAAAAAGCATGAAAAAACACTTTTAAAAAATGAAGTCTATTGCATATTTCCTTTTCTTTAGAGTGTGTGTACATACATATATTACATATATGTACATATACATAGATACACACATGTATCATAGACACACATGCTCAAAAATTAAGAAAAGCTTAGATCCTTAACTTTGTATAGTATACTTATCTATCCATCCATCTATGCAAATACATATACATATACATACATGCATGTATAGACACATGTATATACATAAACATATACATGTGTTTATGTATATATGTATAACAATCCAGTGTAATGAGAAATCAGGTGAGCAGGGTCCTAGTCTTGGGCCTTAATTTACTTATCTTCAAAATGCAGGGCTAAATTGAATAATTTCTAAAGTTCCAGATAGTTCTAAAAATTTCTAATTCTATTTCTAAGATTGTATATTTCAATCATTGTTATAAATATCAGCTCATACAATCATAGACTCAAAGCTGGAAGGGACCTCAGAGCTCTAATGTCACTTGGATATGGACCTAAAACATTAATCTCTTGTGAATGGATTTATTAAAAACAAAACAAAAACCAAACAACTTGTAAAGTGGTGAAATGTTCTGGGACATAGTGTAGAGCCCCTTGAAGTGTGTCAAGCTATCTTTTCCTCCCTACATGACATACCTCTACTCAACTGTTTTATTTTTATTTTTTTACTACTTTTTCTGTTCTTTCTGTCTATGTCCTTGCTTTTAGAGATCATTTCTCAGCTTTCAGTGAGTATGTCTGAAACACTCTGGCTCTTTTCCTTTTTAATTTTGCGGTTATATTTACTCTGAACACTGTTCATAATCCTAATCTATTTGTAAGCCACTTATCCTAATGTAGCTAAAAACAAATGAATAAACAATGAAGTGACACATCAATAAACAAATATTTATTAAGCATCTACTATGCAAGGGGCCAGGGATGATACAACAGCAACAGCAGCCAGGATTTATATAGTTTATGGACTCCCTGATATCTATCCATTGACACCTTGGAGGGTCAGTGGACCCCACGTTAAGAAACCCTGGTCTAGTGGGATAATGTCTGGAAAGCTGGATATGGCAAAGGATGGTAATCGTGGTTAGCATTTACATATCACCTTAAGGTATGCAAAGCACTTTATATATGTTATCTTATGAATGATCTTTACAACAACTCTGCGAGGTAGGTGTTGTTGTGTTGTCCTTATGGTTACAAATATTATTATTTCACCAATGAGGAGATGGAGGCTGATAGGTAAAGGTACTTGTCCAGGGTTAGGTTGCTAGTAAGCGTTTGAGGTGGCATTTGAACTCAGATCTTCCTGAATCCAAGTTTAACACGCTATCCATGGAGCCACAACAGCAAAGTAAGATAAATTTTGCTATCATGGAGCTTTTATCAGAGAGAAAGCTGAGTTGTTTCTTTTTTCTTTTGCCAAGGAGAGTGAATTATCATCAAACTAGAAAGATAAGAACAAAAATAATCGATTGATACCCAAGACAAGTTGGGAGATAATAAGCGATTGCCTAGCTGCTTAGCTGCCCTTGATGAGTTCACGTTAACATATTTGGTTTTTGAGGGTCATTCAAATTCTGGCCCATCCTTTCAATATCTTGGAGTTCGCAGCTGAATCATAATCAGCAGGATGGTATAGTGGAAAATGTACTGGTTTTAGAGTCAGAAGACTAGGGTTCAAATCCTACCTATGTAACCTAGGAAATCAACTAACCTTTCTTGGATTTAGTTTCGCCATGTAAGATGAGGGGTTGGAGTAAATGGTCTCTATTTAACTCTATAAATCTATCGCCAATGTTGGGGGTAGAAATGGTGGCTAGAAATTGAACCTATATAGCAATGTAGCATCTAAATGGAAATTTGGCTATGGGGTACTATGTGACCTGGGCTCCAGTATTCATAAGGGGCTGCAATTTTCTACCCAATGATACCTAGGGGTATGCTCACATTAGCAATGATAATTATAGATGAAGAAAATATGGGTATTAGTCATCAATCTGTCCCTTAGCAGCTTTTGTTTCGTTTTCTGACAATTATCTTTTTTGTCTTCACTGGAATTTTTTTCTTTGAATCTTTAGAATTCAATTCTTGAAGTTTTCCTGTTTCTCCTGGACTAATATCTCCTGTAAAATTTTATTTCATTAGACTTTGCCTTTCTTTTTACTTATTTAAAATCTGTTCTCCTCAGACTTGTGATGCATATCAGTATATGACTGACTTTCCTCTCCTTCACCATCCCAAACTTACAGACTAAATGGCTTCTTCCCCGCAAAAATTCCAACTATTTTCAGCTCAGTAATAACCCTCTCCATATCGGTGAGAATTAAATTTTTTAAAAAGTCTACTTCTTTGTTTCCTATACCTTTTAAAGAATAAAATCAACATTAAAACAAGTCAAGAAATCATTATTCATCCTGCTTTGGGTAGAGAAGGTGCTATGCTAGGATAACTGAGGTGCCCCATCACTATTATATCTTGCTTTCCTTCCAGGCTTCTGATCTCTTTCCCAAACTCCTTATCTTTTCTTCTTTCTGTGGAGGTGATTTCTAATGACAACATTTCTTTTGTTTTCTGCCACAATTTCCACTTGGATTCCTCGATTTCCACACATTTTTATATAATGATATTAAACTGTTCCTCCTTCCTTGTGAATAAAGCATAGCCTTTCAGAATCATTCATGTCAATTGCCTACTATTCCATTCTACCATATCTCAATTAAACCTATGAGGACAAATTTGTTTCTTTGCATTTTGATGTATAGGTCACCTCATTTGTTACTCATATACTCCTTTGTACAGAAATCGTCAGTTATCAAAGCATATGTTGATTTAATTAGGAAGGTCCTATCAAGTTGTTTAAAGAATTTCCCTTGTCATCTTTTGGACCTCATGTACTCTTGTATGTATCTATAGATATATCTCTGTATAACTACAGATATATCTATACACATAAATATATAAACATATATAAAACACATACATACATAATATACTTGAGGCCATGCTCTCTTCTTGATTTTGCTTTCTATGAATGGCCATTTCTATGACTATCTTCCTTCTTACGTTGTAGTTACTTGCTATACTATGTTTCTTTCTCTTTCGTTCTTCAGTTGATTAGATTTGCAAAATGTCAGGCAAATGCATTTTCCACTGGTCCTTAATTAGTGTACTTCACCTCTGGGCAGTAGCCTTTCTTTCTTAAATATTTAGTTCTGGTCCAGAAATACAAATCCTATTCTCAGATGTTATTTCTTAACCAGCTTTTTAGTCTCTATTTAATAAAATTAAACCTATTAAAAAGACTCCATTAACAAAATAACAAATTCAAAATGTGTGGGAGAAAAGTTTAGACAGGTTCCTTTGGCTCTTTTTATGGAGAAAAAAATTCCTCACACAGACAAGCTTGTATACAGATGTACACATTTACAAAACCATATAATCATCACAAATAATTTCGAGCTATGAACATATTTCTGTTGAGGGCAGACCATTTTTTTAATCACCTAGTTTCATAATTTTGGCCATTCTTGGTTCCTTCACTTTTTTTGACCCCAGATATATCTAATTGTCAAGTCTTGTCAATTTTGCTTCCACAGCTTTCACAACCATACCCTTTTTACCCTTCCATCCCCACAACTCTTGTTCACACCTTCATTACCTCTCACTTGGGCTATTTCAATAACCTTGAGCTGGTCTCTAAGGACAGCTAGGTGGCTCAGTGAACAAAGAGCTGAGCTTGGAGTCAGGAAGATTCATCTTCCTGAGTTCAAATCCGGCCTCTGATACTTACTAGTTATGCGATCTGTTGCAAGTCACTTAAACCTGTTTGCCTCAGTTTCTTCATCTGTAAAATGAGCTGGAGAAGGAAATGGCAAACCATTCCAATATCTTTGCCAAGAAAATCCCAAATGGGATTACAAAGAGTAGAACACAACTGGACAACAATAATAACAATGTAGACACATATGCACATTATATAACATAGAGAGAACTATATACATGATGTGTATATATTATACTTACAAGTATAAGTGAAAAGGTTTGTTACTGGGTCAGTAACAGCGAAGCACAGTGGACAGAGCAATGGCCGTGGAGTCAGGAATACCTGAGTTCAAAACCAGCCTCAGATACTTACTACCTATGTGAACCTGGGCAAACCATCCAACCCTGTTTGCCTCAGTTTTCTCATCTGTAAAATGAGCTGTAGAAATAAATGGCAAACCACTCCAGTAAACTCCTCTGGCATTTAAAGCTCTTCAAACGATGGTTACAGCCTGCCTTTCCAGGGTTATTGTTTCTTATTTATTCATGCTCTCTGCACTGCAGCCAAACAGGCCTACTTCCTATTGCTTATACTACCATGCTTTGCAGGTAAATAATTAACTGGCTTTCCAAAGTTGCATAACACACTTAAGTTTAATCTGCATTATGAATACCTTCTTGATCCCCTTTTTAAGCCCTCATTTATAGTGTTTATAGATTTCTGAAGTCTGTAGTATAAATGCTGAAAATTTAATACTTGGCTTCAAGAGCCCACTCCCATTTCCTCTTGAACCTTTGCATAGAATCTGCTTTATTCCTGAAAGGCACTCCTTCTTCACTTTCTCCTCTTAGTATCCCTATTTTCCTTTAAAGTTCATTTCAAGTGCAATCTTCTCTTCTGATTCCCTAGCTACTAGTACTCTCCCCGCCCCATTACTTTGCAGTTACGTATATGTTCAGATGTTGTTTCCCTTGACTGCATGTAAACTTCTCCAAAGCAAAAAATGTTTCATTATTATGTATTCCCAGAAGCTAGCATGGAGCTCGGCACAGGGAAGACACTTAAAGAATCCTTGTTAATTGAAATTAACGTTTGTCAGTTTATGAAGGAAGAAGGACTTTTCACTTTTATTATGTGAGAAGCAGTAGGGTGGAGTGGAAAGAATGCTGGCCTTGGCATGAGGTGAACTAAGTTCAAGCCCCAGGTCTGTTGTTTATCAGCTGTATGACCAATAAGGAAAGAGTGCCATAGCAATGGGTTTAGAGCCTGGAGTTTTACACACACAGACACACACACACTCACCTGAAAGATTAAGCCCTCAACACACAGATGCACAGCCTAGCGAAACAAATTCCCATGCCAGAATAAAAAAAAAAAGTTTCCGAACAAGGCGAAAGAGGCAAGAAAAATGGCAGATTACGTAAAGTGCGTGTCGTGTGTGCAAAGGGGCAAGGAAGAACAGAGCAAAGCCAAGGCTGGGGCACGAGACCAGAGGGGTGAAAGGTGCTCGGCTTACTTTGCCCAGAGCTCCCCTATCCCACTCACCATGACATCCTAGGGTCGGAGTTCCTTAAGCCCCGCCCCCACGCTGCTGCCGTCGCTAGGTAATGAAACGGTTGTCTAGGCAACGCAGGAAGCCACTGGGAGGCGCTTGTGTATGGGCCACGTGGGGATCGAGGGTGGAGGCGTGGGGCGGGGGCACTCCCATCCAAATTCTCGGGCACCCAGTTTCCCACCAAGTTAAATGCAGAACCAGGGCCTTGCCCGGGCCCAGGGCCGTCCAGTGGCACGCGCGGCGCCCCCACCTCTCGCGAGAGCAGAGCAGAGCCGAACCTGGGGGGAGCGCGGGGGGCCCACGGGCCCAGCGGCTCGGGGGTTGCTATTGGGAACGGCGGTGGGAGCTGGGGTGAGGGTGGGGGTTACGGACTCGGAGTGACCGTGCGCACCGGGACGGAGGCGGGCGACTGAGCTGGAGCCAAGCTCACAGCCATGAAGCGAATGCTGTCGGGTCCGAGGCCCCTGGACGTGACCGCAAGCTTCATGGCGGCTGGGGAGGCCGCGGAAGCGGTGGCCGCCGAGGGCGCCTACTACTTGGAGCGTATCCTTCCTGCGTCGAAGGGAGGGGCCGAAACGGGGGCCTCCCCCCTCCTCCCTAGGAATCCGGGTCAAACCCCTCCCTCCTATCCCCATCCCCTGCCTTGCTACCTGTGGAGTCATATGTATGTGCTCTTATGTAATTGGGGCCGGGATGGGGTGTGATCTCCAGCCTCCTCTCCAGTCCCGCCAGCAACCATCACATCTCTTTCTTGTTGTCTTGGCGAGTGCCGGGCGAGCTCTAGTCTGCAATCTCCTCTGATGCTGGGGCAAAAGGGAAAAATCAAGAAAACATCTATTAAGCACCTACTGTATGTAGTTGGGGATCTAAAGAAAGGCAAAGGAGAGTAACTGCTGTCAGGGAGTTCATAGTGTCGTGGGGGAGACCACGAGTAAACGAAGATGGACAGAGAAGATAGAAACAGGTGAAATTGGAGGTAACTGACTGAGAGAAGGTGCTAGAATTCAGAGGCATTGGGAAAGGAATCCTGTAAAAAAGTGAGATTTTAGCTGGGACCTAAAGAATGCCAGGAGTCAGAGATAAGAAGGGACAGTGTTCCTGGCATACGGCACAGCCAGTGAAAATTCCTGGAGACGAGGTGGAGTGTATTGTTGGAGAACCATCAAGACCAGTGTCACTAGATCAGAGTGTGGTGGGGTGGAGGTGGGGAGGTGTAACGTATAAGACTACAGGAAAGGTTGGAGAGGAGGGCAAGGTAGGAATGGTTTTGGATGCCTGAGATTTTTACATATGGCCCTGGAGGTGATAGTCACTGGAATTTATTGATTATAGGGAGATGAGAGGGTCAGAAATCATTTGGACAGCTGGGTGGAGGATGGACTGGAGTGAGGAGAGGAGTTGACCATTGCAGTAGTGCAGGTATGAGGTGATGAGGACTTGCACCAAAGTGTTAGTAGTGACTGAAGAGAGAAGAGGATGCATGCGAGAGTTATTAAGAAGGTAAAATCTATAGGCCTTGGCCACAGATGAGAATTGGGGGTTAAGAGACAAACTTGAGGAATGGAGGGTGAGGCCCAGGTTGGGAGCTGACTTCTGAAGTCCTGTTGCAGATCTTAATATTATTTTCCTACCTTCTTGCTGGGCCCCTCCTGTCACCATGAATGAGTCACTTCCCTCCTCCCTTTGCTGGTGTTTGGGAAGTGCAGGGCTCTTGTCTGCCAGGAAGAGTGCTAGGTTTCTTTGGGCATTCCTAAAATCCAGTGTGTGGCAAAAAGGGAAGAAGGAAGATTGCTTTTTTATTTATTTTTTATTTTTTGAGGTGATTTATCCTCCAAGAAGGAGTGGAATATTCTATTTCTCACCTTCCTAGGCAGTTTTGCCTAAACAGGTCACCCAACTCCCTGAAAACCCTATTTCTTGAAGGAATCTAAGTTTCCCAGAAGTCCAGGTTGCAGGATCTATCACCAGTCCAATTAGAACTCTACAATCAGCTGGGTTGTTTACGTTATGGTAGCTTTTGCTGTGGAGTGTGATTGTATTGCATCTGAATTAAGTCTTCAGATAAGACTGATTTAGACTAATGTTGCAATTAGTTTGCATTACTTGAGAGTATACTACTCATAGAACGGAAGTTTAGTATGTTGGCAGAAGGAAGAAATCAATAGGGAATTAAAGATTTCCAGGCCATATACAATAGGTAACCAACATGTAGGTAACAAAATTGAAGTATATTTTGTGTGCTGTTTTGGGAAAGGTTATGGAACACAAGTTGTTTCTGTTTTTTGTTTTTAGAATAATAGCTTAGTAGGGCTAAGGAAAGTCCAGGATTAGAGAGCGTTTGCTTTCAGGCAGGGAAATGGATTCACCAACCAAAACAGAAGGTTTTCTAGTCTCCTTAGAAATCTCCAAACATGGAGACTCCATAGCTTATTTTTTTCCCACCTCTCATCCTTCTAGCTTTAATTTAATGTTTGTCCTTGTAGATCAAATCGTCGTTAATTCACTTTGTGCTCTTTAGCAAATTAGTTATGCATACAAATTCACCTAAATGCTTTAAAGAATTTAATTGAAAACACAGAAGAATAATATCTTTTTTGTTATAGAGTGAAACGAAATTACTTTTCTCATAAACTTGTATATTTCCTCATATACTTAAAATTTATACTAATTTATACTTAGACTGATATTCTGCATTTACTTCATCTTTTAAAAATTAATTTATTTTTAGTTTTCAACATTCACTTCCACAAGATTTTGAGTTCCAAATTTTATGCCCATCTCTCCCCTCCCCCACCCCAAGACTGCATGCATTCCGATTACCCCTTCCCCCAATCTGCCTTCTCTTCTATCACTCTACCCCTCCTTCTCTTATCCCCATCCATTCTATTTTCCTATAGAGCAAGATAGATTTCTATACCCCATTGCCTGTATATCTTATTTCCCAGTTAAAACAATTTTTAACATTTGTCTTTAAAACTTCAAGTTCTAAATTCTTTCCCTTCCTTCCTCCTCACCCACCCTCATTGAGAAGGCTAACAATTCAATATAGGTTATTCATGTGTAGCCATGCAAAACATTTCCATAATCAGCATGTTGTGAAAGACTAACTGTATTTCCCTCTATCCTCTTCCTCCCTGTTTATTCTGTTCTCCCTTTTAAGCCTGTCCGTCTTCAAAAGTGTTTGCTTCCGATTATGCCCCCCCCCCCCAATCTGTCCTCCCTTCTATCATCCGCCTTCTCTTATCCCCTTCTCCCATACTTTCCTGTAGGGTAAGCTAGATTTCCATACCCAATTGAGTGTGTTTGTTATTCCCTTCTTAAGCCAAATCTGATGAGAGTAAAGTTCACTTACTCCCTCTTAACTTCCCCTTCACTGTAAAAGCATTTTCTTGCCTCTTTTCTGTCAGCTCTGGTCTTTTCATCAAGAATGCTTGAAAGTTCTATGTTTCATTGAATGTACATTTATTTCATCCTAAATATAAGTCTTTGTTTTACTTCCAAAGCCCTATGATTTCATTTTTCTGGACTACCTTTACCTCATCTGTCCAATGAGGGGGTTGGAAGTGATATTTAAGGCCCTTTCTAGCTCTGAGTACTATTAACCAGTGATCCACTGATGATACAGTAGACAATAATTTAAACCAGTTTTGGTCCAGTTAAGTAATTTAAAACAAATGAATGTATTAATCTCCCTAAATGCATTTAAATTGTCGAGTATAATGTGAAAAATAACATGGCAAAGTGTGTAGAGCGCTGTATATGGAGTCAGGAAGACCTAGGTTCAGATCCTACCTTAGACACTAGCCCTGTGGCTATCCTCTTTTTCTCCACTAAATATGGGCTTCAATTGTCTCTATGTAGATGACTCCCAAATCCATATACTAAGCCATGCTCTCTCTCTTGAACTGCAGGCCTGTGTTAGTAACTGCTTGCTGTGCATCCTGCCGGGATATCCTATAGTCTAAAGTAGAACTCGTTTTTCCCAGTCGTATCCCTCCTCCACATTTACCCATTCTCTTGAGAATATTGCCATTCTTCCAGTCACCTAGATTCATTCACAGCCTTAATTACCCATGACTCCTCAGTCTCATACTTGCCATAGCTGATTAGTTGGTAAATTTTGTGGATTCTACCTCCATGTTTCTTAGATCTTCCCTTTTTTTCTCTACTCACACAGCCTTCATCCTAGTTCAGGTCTTCATCATCCCTTTCCTGCACTACTAAAATAGCTTCCCAGTTGTTCTCTCTACTTACATTTTCTCCCTTCTCTTAGTTAGCATCCACATAGTAACCTCATTAACATTTCTAAAACACAGATAGGACCCCTTATTTTTTTTTTTGAATGGGCTTGCTGTTGCATTTAGGAAAAAGAAAGAATCCTCAGGTTCCTGGCATGCCAAGGGAATGACTGTTTGGTTGGGGTTTTATAATAGTCATCAACGTGTATTTTTAAATTGTTGAGAATGATGATGGGATGTGATGGAGAGGATGACTCTTTTGCTTCTAAATTCAGTGAAACAAAGACTGTGAGCAGGGTGCTGAATTTTTTGAGAAGGGCTGAGTACATCCTAAGGTTTGGTAGATGACAGCTATAAGCAATGGTGCTTGAAATTTTTCAAAAGAGAGAGTGAAGCCTACTACAAAAGACTCCCAGATTCTCCAATTTCTGTCCTTTGACTTTTTCACGTATTTCCTTTTTGTTGACCTATTATTTCATACCTACACCTTCATTTAGCTTAAGCACTTCACAGGAATTAATCACATTCTCTACTAGCTTCCCCTCCAAGGGGATATTTTGACACATGGCTCAGAGTACGTTTAACATCTTTGCTACTGCTAGTACTATTGCTCTGCTTTTGTACCTCTCTTCATACACCTGGAAACTGACATCATAGAGGGCAGTTGGGTTCCCTATCTGGCAGGCCCTGGGTGGGGCCAGGTGGGACAGGCCAGATGAGGGGACTTTTTGTAAAGGAGAAGTTATAATCAAATACCATGGGGTCTGAATCAGAAGATATTGTTATAGTGGTTTCAGAAGAAACGTGGTTTGGAACTTGCCCTGGGGAGGAAAGGGTATGCCAATGCCTCTTCTTGTCCCGATAGCTGGGAGCGAAAATTTCCTGAGCTGAAAAGGATTGTTGAGGATAGGAAAAAGAGAGGATATGATATCCTCAGGAGAAAGCCAGTTTTTAGTTAATGTAAGGAGGTAAAAGGAATTCTTGATAAATAGAAGACTTTGTTTATGATAGAATGAGGTCCTATGGAATGGATAAAATGGAAAGGGTCTGGTTGAGGTAGGCCTGAGGAAGAGGGAGGGCTGAATTGAATAGGGCTGGAAGGATAGGAAGAGGTAGCAGGGAAAAATGGTTTGTTCCAAGCAATAATTCTGGGCAACAAATTGGGAAACAAGGTGAGGGACATGCTAGGAATTGATGGGAATAGTGCAGATTATATAGAATTCAGTTAATAGAGCAACTTGCAAAATTAATTGGCTCTAATGTTCCAGTTAGAATGTTAGGGAAATTAAATGTGTGGTAGCATAATTTAAATTATAGATTGCTTCTCTATATATTAACATTGAAGTGTGATGATAGGGTATACATCTATTCACATCTACGGGCACTTTGGAAAATCACTTAGAAAATGTAATCAAGCACACATATACTGTGATTCTTTACCATTGGCTCTTTGTTATCACAACTATGGCTTGAAAGGACAATATATGATATTAATAGATGATACCTCATATTGTATAGTTTACATGCAATACCATGTTTGATCTTTGTGGTAGTATTGTGAATTACATAGTACAAGGTACTATTTTACTGTGGAGGAAATTGATCTCCAGAGAGGTTAAATTACTTGCTAGTATTTGGAAGAGCTGTTAATTGAGCCTGGTCTTCAGATTCCAAATTCACTGTACTTCTCACAAGACCATGCTACCTTTTCCTCCCTCAGCATGTCTGAAAATCGTTCTTTGGTTTACAACTTTGAGTTGGACTAAATGACCGTTTAGATTATTTCTGTCTCTAAACCTTCGATCGAGATCTAGCACAGGCCTTCCAGACTTTAGTCTACTTTTTCACTATACAATGTTATCTAATTGTTAATTATTATTATTATTAATTTGTCATGTAACATTCTGGTGTTCTGCCATGCCATGTTTATGTAGTCTTCTAAGGCCAATTCTTAGCTGTAGTTCTCTTCAGCTGCTTTCAAGTACCACTGTTACCATTAGGGTAGTAATCTTTTTAAATCATGGCTCACAAGCTCTCACTGATTTTTTTTTAACTACAATCAAATGACTGAAAATTTAAAGTGAATTAATAGTAAAACAGAATTGCAAGCTATAACATGGAATTAGTATCATATTAAACTATTTGGTTACTCATTCCCAAATTGCCTTTTCATTTATTATCATACAGCACTAATCTCACACCTGATTTACTTCTTTGTTTCCCCAACCCAATAGGAGAAGAGAAGTGCCAAGCTTCCCATGGCTCCAGATCCAGCTTCTTTACTTGGTCCCCCACATGGCGCCAGCCTTTCTGTGATTTGTTTGGGTTCCACCCCGGATCTCCACTTGCACATCACCCGGCCAGCTGATGCAGGCTCACATAGTCCTATCTCAGTGAGATTTCCATAATCCTTTTCTTAGATAGAATGTGCTGAAAGTCACTGATTCTTAAAAGACTTCTGGGAGATCTAGTTCCTCAAGATAAGCATGGTGTCCACTACCTTATAGTTAGATTTGTAGTGTTAAATAATCTTTTTAAAAATAGTCTATCATATTTTGCTAATAGTCATGAGAAAAGTAGAGTCCTAGGGATTAAAAGTACAGATTGAGAAATAAATGTATTTGGGATTAGGTGGACAGAGCATGACAATTATGAGCTACCTGCTGTGCCGGATCCTGTTTGTATACTACTGTTTGTAAATATGTCTGACAAGTATTAGCGTTTGATTAGGGTTAACTAGGGTTAGCATGAATTGAGTGAGGCTATAGTGCCTTCTCTGATGGGATTGTGGAGACCCAACACCAGTGTTTGATTCTGAAGGTGGTTGAAATTTCAGGTGTAACAGCCTCCTTTTAAAAAGTTAAAGAACTGGGCAAATCAGGTGGAACAATCAGTTGAGAAAAATGAATGTTCTCTTCCCCTCCCTGCTCCTGTCTCCCCATCTCCAGCTTCGTTGGTCTAGGGAACTCCCAGTGCAGAAACTCTCCACTGATGCAGATCAGCACCTCCTGTATAATGGATAATTTTGCCGACTTAAAGTAGGCCACTGTGACTGGCTCTGTGTGTTTAAGGCAAAACTTAAGCCTACTTGTTTGTCACTACAAGACGAGACAATGAAAGGTTTTCAAAAAGTAAAAAGAGAGAAAAATGAATTTAAAGATGCATGGAAAGTGCTTACTACAGACAAAGAAAGTTGGTTAGAGGCACTAATTTTCCAGTTAATTCTGAGAAGATAGAAAAGCAGAGGGTGGGGGAGTGAAGGGGGGGGAAGTCTTTTACAGTTAGCAGCAAACTACAAATGGTCACTTTTTTTTTAAGCTCTTTATACAATATTTCAACACTTTCTAAGATTGTTCACACCTTTTAAATTTGGCCTGAATACATCAGAACAAAACCTAAACAATGTACCACAAACAGTACATTTTGATACTAAGACATTTATTTTATCTAAAATATATGTTATAATTGAATTAAAAATTAATTTCAAAAAGCTACGCAGCATTACATTCTGAATTATATTTCATTAGAAGCCTCTTTTTAATTTAACTTTAAATCATGTCTTGGAAATTCACTAAATATTGAATTATACTTGTCTGCCTATCTCTTGTTTCTCTTTTTAGCATGATTTTTCTTCAAAAGCCATGATATTTTTAAGAAAAATCCAGATCCAAAGAGGTGTAAAATCATTTTGTGATTTTGGAACCAAGTGGCAATCCAGGACATTCTTGTTAAGGACTTGTAGTAAGTCTTTAGCCCTGCCACTTTGCTTTAGCAGTATAGCTCTGCATTCCATTAAGTGTCATTTTTATGTAGACTTAGTTTTTTCCTCATTTAAAATTTTGCTTTGGTACTCACCCTAAAATGGCCCGTGTTTATTATATAGTGGAAATTACCTCCAAATAGTGGATCTTACAAAAGTGCATGGCATTAAAATGTTTTAAAGTACATTCAAGAAGAAGTGTGCCTCATGTTCTGCTCATTTGCAGTGCTTCTAACAAAATGAAGAGCGACATTGTGAAGAGCTGACTTGAGGCTATAGAAAGCCAAAAATAAAATTGGCATCTGTAACATATGTTATATTCACACTTTTCCCAAGCATAGGTAGGGATGTAATTAAGCAGTTTGTTTGAAAATATATTCTTAGATTTTAGAATACCTGGGAAAACAAAGGTAACTGAGAACTTATCAAAAACAAAAAAAAGTTGATTATTACTATTAAAGCCAGAGGTTAAATGAGTTTTACATCAAGTCACTTGAAATTATTACGTATTTCAGAGTTTTTACTTGACAGAACTTTCAGAAGTTACTATAACCGAAGCGTCTGAAGATGATTATCAGTATGATGAGGTAATGTATTTCTCATGTTTTCAATTTGCAAATGTATTGCGTTGTCTATTTTAGATGATATTTCTTACAAAGAATGCAATTAAAAAAACTTTGAAACTCTTAAATAGGATTTGTTCCTTTTTTTCTTCATATAATTTTCTAATGCCTTTAAAGATGCCAGTTTGGTTTAATATTTCAGCTGAATTTAGCTAGTTTAGAATGAAATGTGATATATTTAAATGTTTATATTAGATAGTATATCTAGTTTTGCTTTTAATCATCTTATATAGTAAGCTTGATTGCCTGCATTGTATAACTGTATTGAAGAAAGTAATTTTTCTTGGGATCATTTATTTTCTTTCTTTCAATTTGGCATGGCTTCCTGTAATAGATGTAGATTTAGGCTAGGTTTTCTGCCTTCTAGCTGGATCCCAGGTTCTTTCCTTACTCTTTGAATACTTGGGGCTAGGACCCACTTCTACCCAGTGCATATACTGGTCCTAGTCCCTACCCTTTTCAGTATTCCCCTTGGTGGGAAAGGGGACAGGAATAAGCATTTATGAAATCACCTACTATGTCCCAGGTCCTGTCATAAGAGCTTTGCAAATAATGTCTCATTTTATAGTTGGTCTTGTCCCGGGTGGAGTAGGAAAAAAAATATCTTTTTTAATGTAGTAGTCGTGTTAGAAACAGATCCATTGAGGTTAAGAGAGAAGAGGAAGATTAACCCTAGAGAAGTAATGAAAGTTACAGAAAAGTAAGTATCTCGAATTATTTATACTAATGAGCATTTCATTAACATAGATGATCAGGAGTTAACTATGTTGTAATCTTAATAAAAAACTCCCCATTTAAGTCATTTAAAAATTATTACATTGCCAGTAATTTTTTACCTTT
Organism: Phalanger gymnotis; assembly: GCA_028646595.1. NCBI lineage: Eukaryota > Metazoa > Chordata > Mammalia > Diprotodontia > Phalangeridae > Phalanger > Phalanger gymnotis. The sequence goes on along the minus strand of CM053626.1, from coordinate 56,219,850 downwards.
CTTTTCACTACATAGATGACAATCAGAAGAAAAATTAATTATGTATTAATGCCTTAAGCTTTAATATGAAGAAGTGGTTCTGTAAATGTGATGGAAAACTGGTTGTCAATTTATTGAGACATCTATTCTAGTAAATAACATCACCTATCAGCTAGGGGATCATTTATGTTGTCAAAGTTTACGTTTTTACTCTTGACCATACGGTAGCTTTTCTTGAAGGAGCAGGTGGTCTTTGAGAGCAGCTTTTAGAGGGGTCTCTTATTTTAATTCTGATAACAAAATCGAGATTTGTAGTAGTTACTAGTTTTGACAAACCAATGGCAGGGAAAGAGTAGGAAAAGTGGTATTTGGTTAGCAATGGGATTTTTAGAGTGTTTTAACAGTTTGCTTTTTTTTTTACTAGACTGTGCCATGAAAATATCTATTACATATCTAAATTTCTATCTCCTCTAGTGTCTGGTTCAGTACTTGCAAATAGGGACCTTATAAATATTTTTAATTGGATTTTTTGGTAAAAGCAAATGGCTGGCAGTTTCATAATGGTTATTAAACTAATACGTAGCAACAACAACAAACTCTGCTCGTATGTGTCAGTTAGCCAAAATGCATTATGTGTATGGATGACTATGAGATACAGCCTAATAAAATTTCTTTCATTTACTTTTTACTTTGGGACATTGTGTTAGGATTGCAGATTCTGGAAGGAAAAGAATTGTATATATACTTTTTATTTATTTTGTTTGTTGGCTTAGGTATCAGAACAAGATGATTTAAGTATTCCAGAAGGTGATGAAGATCTGACAAAAGCCCTTCAGATGATTCAAGAAAAGAAAGAAGATACCGATATTATGGTAAGAATTTTCTCCCTCGAGAGAGAGGGAGCATGGTATGGTAGTGTGGTGGGTGAAATCTGAATAACTGAATAAACAAAGGTTCAAGCTTCTGAGCATATTGATTTATTAATCAGTGTATGCCAATTGAATAACAAATCAGGCCTAGGCCTCTTCAGCTTGGTACTGGACCCCAAACACCGGGGGACACAGATTTTTATGCATTAAAAGCAAACAGTTAACATGACATAAACCAGGATACAAGATTAGGTAATCTGATTTCTAATTGTAGGAAGGGTTAGGCGCTTTCTGAGTTGGAAGAGGAAGAGCGAATAGGTGCAATTCCCTGAAATCTGAAAAAAAGGTGTCCCACTTCCACTCAGTGTCTGTATTCAATCAAAGGAACAAGGAAACAGTAACTGCTTGACCAGTATGAGACCTGTTTTCAGATAAGACATGTGGATTGCTTGAGATGTACACTTGTGAGAAAACTCTGCTTCAGTCTTCCAATCTGGCTGGGTTTCTGGTCAGCATAACCTAGATCCTTAGTTAAGGGTGGTCTCTAAGCAGCAGATAGAAGTGGTCCAGCTTCCTAGCCATGCAAGCTAAGTTCAAACAATGCAATAATATTTCTCACAATTCCCATTATTAATTAAAGTTTTCTCACAAGACAGAAATTAGACTAAACGTATAATTTAATAGAAAGGGACCTGAGCTAGCTCCAGAATTGAATCACAAGATGGAGTCAGTGTGGTTCACTCAATTTCCACAGTAGAACTTGTGATTATGTGAAATTTTGGAAGTAATTTAACTTTTTGCTGCTGATTTTTAAGTATAAAACAGGGATATTTTGATAATGATCTTTACATATAAAATAAAGATAAAAATATTTTTGTTTACTAACTTTCCCTATTCCCCATCCTGGTCTAACTACTGTGGATTTATTTTTTTTTAATTATTCACGATCAGATTTTTTACTCCAGGTAAAGCAATGTTTGTTGACTTTTATACTTGCCACTTTGGCCATCTAAAAAGTTGGTTTTTTTTTTGCCATAACCCTCCTACAAACCTCGATATACTCAAGTATATTTCGAATCTTCCTTAATTAACCCCACCTGGTGTGCTTATGTCATTATTCCTTGCTCTTTTATCAGTACTACACATAATTTTGTACCTTTTGAATTTCATGCTGTACATCAGCTTTTTAAATAGTTGATATTTGTGTGTGTGTGTGTGTGTGTGTGTGTTCTGTCTTTCTTATTAGATAGTAAGACAGGGGCCATGTCTTTTCTTTTTTTTTTTGTATTTCTCCAGACTGTCCAGTACAACTATTGTTAGCCACAGTTGATGTTCAATAAATGATTTATCATTAATTTAACTGAATTAGTCTCAAATTATAGGAATTTTTGAGCATTATGAACCAATTTCTTTTATCAAAAACTATTTCAAAAAGTATTTTGAGCCCAGTGGAAAAAGACAGTATCTAAATGACCCAAAAGACAACCCCAAATTGATATCAGTTGAAAGTTTAGAAAATATAGGTGACATCCAATTCATAGAATTATGGGAAGTTCTAAAATGAGAATCATTATAAATAAATATAATGATAAATTATTTTATGGTAAATCTTTAAAGCATACACATACGTATTTATTTATGGTTACTATAACATTATTTGCTTAGGGTGCATTTCTTCCTCAATTATGTATTATTTTTATAATAGGGAAAGAGTAGGAAAATAACAATAGTTATGTAACTTTTATTTATAGACTGGCTTTCTGTTTATTGAATAATTTTATTATATTAAAAGATATAGACCCTACATTGTATCTTCACATTTTATAGATTCCAGGGTAGATTCCCTAGTTGGAAACCAGTAAATATCCCCTTAGTAATATATGACATCCCATAAAATTAAAGACTGCAGAAAAATCTCTTGGCCAAGATTGCTTAGATTCTTTTATAAGCAGTGGACCCTAGTCGTTGGGAAACTGTTTACTCAGATTAACTTTAAAATATAGTTACCTCTGGATTGGACTCAGTTCATCCTATCTTTAAAAAAAAAGAAATATTTTATCACTTTAATTATAGACTCACAAATCGGTTGTATGTTTCCTTAAAAACTTCATGCCAGATTTTTTTTTTCTCTTAGAATTCCCACAAGAATACATGAGAAGCAATCAGATTTTAGGCAGAGGTATTCCACCTGTGGGTCATTATTGCTCCCTATTCTGTCTTATTGAGAAAACAGTTAACAGCAATTTAGGACTTGTTCTACCAGGCCCAGACTAGGGATGGGGTCAGTGTGTGGAGAGAAGGCCAGTTGGCTGCTAGGGTTACGGTTACTTTCAGATGGTTAGAAGTGAGAATAGCAGTATGTGGATTGAGGATTACAGATTTTTGTCAACTAAAGAGTCCTTTGGACAGTTTGCCTTGACCAGCATACTTTTCCGATAATATTATTAATGTATAATAATGAGATTCCAATATAACATCCTCAGTACTCATTTACAGCATTTTTCCAGAGGGATTATTTTCCTTGAGGAATATTATTTTGCATATTTTCTTCGGACCAATTAATGGTGGTGGATGTCAAGGCAAAAAATTCTTACAATTGAAGCAGATTTGTTACTGGAACAGAAAAGTAATTTAGACTGTGTAAGCAATGGTGACTTAGGTAGAGAGGCATGGATGGAAGCAAGAATTCTTGAACCAGGGTGGTGAAGTAGAAATAGGTCAAGCAGGGAAATGAAGTATGGACTGGTAAATAGGTAAGTAATTAAAGTTTTTTGGTAATGCTACCTAATGCCATGGTTTGCACTTTCGTATAAGATGTTGAACCTGGTCTTACACTTACTGATCAAGTACTTAAGGCAGTATTTATCAGTCTTTCATTAGCTTCTGACATAAAAGACAAGAACTATCTGTGGATCAGACTGTATGTAGCCTTGATATAGATCCTTGGAACTTGTAAATTATAAAAAATATTATTTATAATAAATATTAATTAAAATCAAGATTTGGTAGAAATAGCCTTATGATTTAGTAAATGGTATCACACAAAACCATATATTAATCTCTCTTCTTTTAATCTGTATGTAAGTGACTCATGTGTATTAGGTGAATTTGATATGCCTTTCTGTTTTAAGAGATAGCGAGATCTTCCTCTGCTCTAAGGAGAAAAGAAGAAATAATAGTCCGAAGAAATAATGAATAATGAATTCTCTTGATTATCAAGAGGTCTAGCTTAGTTTCAATTATATCTAAACTCAAATCGTTTTTTCTAGGCATTCCCCCAAATTTAAATTGCCAACCTTAGATAATCCCATGCAACAGTGAATTCTATTCATCTATTAATCAATACATTTCGCAGCAAACTTCTCTTGAGTCCAGATTCATTTATGCTTAAACCCAGACATCCCACAGGGGCCATGCTGAAGTTCATATGTACATGGTTTGCTGATAACTTGGTTAAAAGGTTTTTCAAGCTGAGATCACCCATTTCATTTCTTACAGTTAAAGTATGGAATTTTAACCAACCACTTATAAAGATTTGAAGCTTTTCTGAGAAAACATACTAGCTCTACCTATAGTTAGCCTTATGTTTGAGTGGTAATACAAGCCCAAGTCTTAAATTTCTATGACAGAATAAACTTTGTTTTCCTTATAGCTGTTATCTCGAGGATATGGCTCTTGGTTTCCACATTTGTCAAAACAAGGGGGTTGTACTAAATATTTTAAGGACTAATATTTTACATGCTAATATTCTAGGATTCTGATCTTGCTCAAGATATCTATACTTATGAAAGAATTCAGTCATAAATTGACTGATCTCCAGTACTCTCCAAAGATTTTAATAAGACATTGGATATTTGAATATTTGCAAGACAACCTAATAGACATTAACTGTACTTGTAGATTTCTCAAGTTCTCGTAGAAAGCAAAATACTTGGACCATATTATTTCAGCCCCTCAGAAATGCCTCCTGTCAGTTATTTAATATATTTAGTCTTTATTGTGTGTCAGTACAAGGAGCAATCCATTTAAATGTCTGACTTTTGCAAAATTGTAGTTGGAGATATTTTCATTATTACCCATTGTCCCTCTTAAAAGATCTTATTTTAGTTCTGGAAAAAAAGGTTATCTCCTACAAAGATGTGGAATATTTTTGTCAAAATTTATTTTTATTTTAAGGTTGTAGCTTAAATGAACATTGTAGCTTTTGAAACTCCTTTCCTCTTCTCTAATATCTTCTCTTCCTCTGGCTTCAGTGACACTGTGCTCTGCCATAGGAAGAATGTTGGAGGCAGGAGGAACTGAGGTTCACTTATTACTGAGGGGGCCTTTGATGAGCCACTCCATTTCTCTGAGCCTTTCTTTTTTCATATGTAAACTGAGGATTTGGGTGGTTTCAAAGAAGATTAATCATAAATCTTAAAATGATATGTAATGGGGTCATTATTACATTACCAACTTTATTTCATACTACTTCCCTATATTTCATACTGTTATCCTATTTTCCAGCCAAAATAGATGACTGGTAACTGTTCTCTGTTCTTATGATTTCTCCAAGCTCCATGCCTTTGTTCTTGATGCTCCATATTCTTGGAATGGACTCCCTCTGCTACCTAATTTCCCTGTGTTGGAAGTACCTTCCTGTGGGATGCAATTTAGGCATCATCTGCTGTACAACATCCCCTCTCCCTTACTCCTTTCACTTTCCCCACTCACAGTGAAAGTAGAATTTCTCCCATTTCCACTCCTTTCTATATGGCTATTCCTCAGTTACCCTTGGTAGAGCTTTACTCATGTCATACCCACTAATTAAGGGTGTCCCTCAAGCCTCTTTAACCTGTCCTAGATTTTCTTCTCTTTTCCCTTTGTACAGTTTTATTTGGTCATCTCATCAGTTCCCATGGGTTCAATGATCATATCTGTGGAGGTGATTCTTAGATCTGTATGTCCAGCTTTAATCCCCCTTCTGAGCCACAGTCATTCATCTCTAACTGCCTCATGGACATATCAAACTAGAATGTCCTCATAGTTTTCTCGAAGTCATCTTGTCTAAAACAGAATTTGTGATCTGTCCTCTAATTCCTCCTCTCTTCCAAATTTCCCTCTTATCTTTTCCTCCTGACCTCTCGGTCAGGCTTGCCTGCCTTCCTTCCTTCAAGACTCTGCTCAAGTCCTAACTTCTCCAGGAGTCCTTTCCTAGTCCTTCCTCATGATTATCTTCTTTATATAGCATATATCTGTCTAGCTTCTTATATACTCCAATTGCTAGACTCTGTGCCCAGCACACAATAATTGCTTAATGAGTACTCGATGACTGACTGACTGAATGAATGAAACTGAGTGTTTTCTTCTCTGATTACTTCTGGCTCTTTGTATGAACTTCTGGTGTCAGGCTGTATGGGCACTTAGCTCTCGTTTCCTCATAGGTGTGACACCCATGTTTAAGGTGCTAGCAATGGAGCCTTGCAGGCCTATGTAACAATAATGCTGCTGTGGTGGTATAAGGCCAATAACACCAACACACAGGAGGGCTGCTGCTAGCACAGGTTCTTTGATCTGCTTTTCTAAGAAAAGCAACTTTAAGGGGTTTACAGTCTCACTTTAATTAAACATACATATATCATTCACTTAGTTCAGGGGAAAAAGTCAGCACTCTGAACTTCGGATCAAATACAAACTGAAATTACAAGAAGAAATTATGTAAACAGAGCAAAATAACACAAATCAGCAGACAGGCTTCTAGCCTAGAGAGAGAGAAGCACCAACATCTGGGTTTTTCAAAGCTGGGGGGGCCTCCTTAACGGCTACCCAGAGTCTCCTCTGGTCACATCACATGACATTCTTCCAGTGAACGAGCTCCAAAGCAAAATGCTAACCTCTAAGTGTATATACCCTTCTTAGGGCCTGAAGGCTTCACAGCTAATTAGCAGAAGGCTGTGGGCCTGGGGCTTTGCAGTGAGCAAGACTCAATCAAGGGCACTTGATTGCCTAGGTGCTGAGAAGCACACCAAAAGAAAAAACAGCAAAAAGTCCCACTTTGCTTGCCCTTACAGTGTGGTGTCTAGCAGAGTGCCTCCAGGTACTTAACAAATGGTGATTGACTAGAATATTCAGAGATTGACTAGAATCTTCAGAGATGCTGCTGACACCAAATACCGTGCAGAGGTTGATCATAGGGGGAAAAAAGCTTTAACTTCTCCAGTTCCTTGGCATCAGAGCTTGTCATGTGCTCTAGTGTTGGTTGTTTTATTAAAGTCATGATAAAAAGGTGAGGTCCAAATACTTCCTGGCTATCCTTGACACTGCTAAGTAACTCTAGGAAATTTCAGAGTATTTGAGTTATTTGAGATGCTTAAGCTCTTTGGTGGAAGGGGAGCTATAGAAAATATGTCAGTAAATATGACCACAGAAAAATAGTTCAGGGGCAGCTAGGTGGCACAGTGAGTAGAGCACTAGCCCTGGAGTCAGGAGGACCTGAGTTCAAATGCGGCCTCAGACACTTGACACATGTAGTAGCTCTGTGACATTGGGCAAGTCCCTTAACCCCAATTGCCCTGCCAAAAATCAAAACAAAACAAAAAGCAAAGAAAAATAGTTCTAAGTTTTCTATTTAATATGAATTTAAACTTGCATTTTATCACAAACATTATTCTATTCACATTTAGTGTTTATACAGTTGTATTTTAAAACCTTCAAAAATTAGCTTTAAGTTGTACCGTGGGATTTTTATTGCAAAGATTATTTTCCCGTTATGAAATAACAATTTTGTTACCATTTTCGATGGCCTAGTTACAAAGAGGGTATGTTTTTATTACTATGACATTACTCATTTTTTGTAGTTCTTTTGTAATGTAGATTTTTTCATTAGCCTTCAATTTTTCCAAGGAAGGGTCTAATCAGAACAAGGAAAGCCAAGTAAGAATAACGTAAATGCTTTTCAGTGATAAAATCAAGGAATGAACAATTTATTGGATAGTTGTCATTTAAATAAATACATCTGTTCTTGTGACAATCTAAACTTTGATTTGGCATAGTGAATGAAAAATTTCAGAATTGGTGAAATATTGTGTGTTTGATCTGTTTTAAAAAGTGAATTTGTTGTACTATGTCAATTTCCTAAAAAGTTAACAATAGCTATAGCTCTTTGAAATAAAATGGGGCAGAACTATTTTAAAGTGTAAAATGTTATCTTGAATAAAAATTGGGAATAAAGAGAAGTTATTAATCAGTTCTGTGTTAAGTATGAGGTTTGGATTGCGTTTAGTTGTTTCATAATTGCTACTTTCTTGAGAGAGAGTGTTGCTCCAAAGCATGGGTGAAAACTTGCAGGATTATAGACTTAAAAGCCACAGAGGGTCTGTGTGCACTGCCTTAAGAAGAAAAATGGCCAAGCTTAGTGAAATTTTTACAGTTATTTGGAGCTTAAGAAAAATGCATTCTGATGCTATAATGACATTGGCACATTTTATACTAATTCACTTTTTCATTGGGTATTTGTATTTTAAAACAATATGTGAACATGATTCTTTAATGTCCAATTTAAGATAATTAGCTAGAAAAGTTAGTTGTATTAGAAGGAATTATTGATAAATGAACCTAAATTATTTGCCATTTATAAGTATTACTTGTCCTTTACAAATTGTAATTGAAGGCATTCTGCCTTTTAGCAGTTGAGAAATAATATCAAGACATGCTCTTGCTAACAGTTTGCTTGTTATAATTGAAAAAAAAAAGTCCGCGTAGGAATCAGGAAATACTACATTATTCCTACCTTAGTACTTGAGTTATTTTGTAATATTTTTGCCAGATAATGAACATTTTAATTTCTATTTTTCCATTTACATTAATAGTACCTCATACTTTTTACCTTAAACTTGTCAAGAAGGGTAGGGGAGGACCCATGTGTACAAAAATTTTTTTGTTGTTCAGTCATTTTAATTGTGTCCAACTTTTTGTGACCCTATTTGGTGTTTTCTTGGCAAAGATACTAGAATGGTTTGCTATTTCCCTTCTCCAATTCATTTTACAGATGAGATAACTGAGGCAAACATGGTTAAGTGATTTGGCTGAGGTCACATAGCTAAAAGTGTCTGAGGCTGTATTTGAACTCAGGTCTTCCTGATTTCAGGCCTACCACTCAATCCAGTATGCCACCTACCTGCCCCAAATACGTATAAATAATATAAATTTATAAATAATTATAAATAAAAATATTTGTAGCAGCTCTGTGGTAGCAAAGAATTGGAAAATGAGGGGATAGGATCAGTTGGGAATGGCTGAATAAGTTATGATTTATGATTGCGATGGAATACTATTGTATTGACAAATGACAAAAGGGATGGTTTTAGAAAACCCTGGAAAGACTTCTATGTATTTATGCAAAGTGAGTGAGCAGAACTAGGAGAACATCGTACATGGCAACAACAGTATGTAATGACAGTCACCTGTGAAAAACTCAGCTCCTCTGATGAGTGCACTGATCCATGATGGTGCCAAAGGGCATATACCGAAGAATGCCCTCTACTTCCAGACAGACATCTGATGAGCTCTGAAATCAGATTGAAGCATATTTTCTTCTACTTACTTTATTTTTCTTGCTTTTTTCTCCCAACATGGCTAACGAGGAAATGTTTGGCATACTTTCGTTCGTATGATGGGTATCTATCTTATTTCTTGCCTTCTTGATGCGTGGAGGACTAGGTAGAAGGAGGTAGAAAATTTGGAATTGAAAAAAAATGAAAGGGGTAGATAAGTTGGGTTGCGTTATAAAATAATGAATTCACAAAATTGAAAGCCCATATATGATTATAGTTCCTGAAGCACTGAGTTTAAACAATTTCCAGAGTTCATAGTTTTCTGTGTATAGTCAAATAGTTGGATAGTTATTAGTGTACAACATAGGGAAAGCAAGTTTTGTTATTTTTATTCGATATTGCATTCTTGTATGTGTGTATATGTATATGTGTATGTATGCATTCTGGTGATGTACAAATTAAATTTCAATGACTGTACTATCATGAGAGTATCTGAGGTCTCTATAACCTAGAGGTAGCAGAGTTATCTAGACATTTTCCTGCAGTGAACCTCTTATTGATATGGTACTTCCAATAGTGCAGCCCCATCTGAGCTTGCCCGTCTTACTAACCCTTATTCATATCCTCCCATAAATTTGGGATGGGTGTGTGTTTCCAGCTCCATCCAGATTTTCCTGTAGAGCTCTTTAGCATGAGGGTACCAGTGGAGGATGTGGGCTGACCATCAGGTATCTCTTGCCTTTGGTATTCAAGCAAAACATTTATAACCTTCAAATTCTGTCTACCCACTTGCTCTTGAGCCCCATGTGATCTGAGTTCTGGCCCTGCCCCTGCAGCAACTAAATTACTTTAAAATACCAGTGATTTTACTCTCTCCCTTGATGAACTTATCTTTTTCTATTGGTTCAATTAGCATTTATATATACATTTAAGAAGTTGGGATCATTTCCTCTGAGTCCCCTCATCTCTGTTCTTGTCAGTCAGATCCCTTCTCCCACTGTTTCCTCCTTTAACCCCATCTCACATGAAGAGGTAGCCCTTCCCCATCCCAAGGAAAACTCCTATACCAGCATAAGTGATCTCATTTGATCTCATCTCCTCTAGTAGTTTGCCCTCTCTGTCATTCCTGTTCTCTCATTTATCTACAGTCTTTCTTTGTCTACTGACTTTGTCTACTTCCTTACTGCCTACAAAACATATGCTACTCTCCCTCACCCTAAACAAACCTCACTTATCCTTCTGTTTCTGCTAATAATTATTTCCTATCTCTTCTGCCTTTTATGGCTAATCTTCTTGAGAAGGCATCTACATAGGTGCTTCTGCTTCCTCTCCTCTCCCTTTCTTAACTGTCTACAAGCTCACTTCAAATCTCATTCAACCAAAACTCCCTCTAAAGTTACAAACAATCTCTTAGTTGCCAAATCCAATGGACTTTTCTGAATCTTCATCCTTCTTGATCTGTCTGCAGACTATGACACCTCTGTAGTCTTTAAGCAGCCTCTTCTTGAAACTCTCTTCTCTTTAGGTTTTTAGGGTCACTACTTTTTCCTGGCCCTTCTACTCAGCCTCTTTTGCTGTATTTTCATCTGGGTCATGCCCACTAACCAAAGGTATCCCACGGACTCTAAACTGGGCCCTCTTCTCTTCTCCCTCTGTACTACTTCACTTGGTGATCTCAGTAGCTCCCATGGATTCAGTTATCTTCTCTGTGCTGATGATTCTCAGATCTACCTATCCGGCTCTAACCTCTGCTGACCTTCAGTCTTGCATCTCCAACCTCCAAATAGATATTTATTCTGGATATCTTGTGGACATCTTAAAATCAAAGCTAAACTCGATAGTCTTTCTCTCCAGATGTCCCTATTACTGTTAAAGGCATCTCCATCCTTTCAGTCCCCTAGGTTCACAACCAAGGTGTCATCTTTGACTCTGCACTGTCTCTAGCTCCCCCTGCCATTCAGTCTTTTGCCAAGGCCTGCTATTTTACATTTGCAACAGCTATCAAATATGCCCCTTTGACACTGCTACCACTCCAATGCAGGCCATTGTGGCTCCCTATTGTCTCCAGGATCAAATACAAAATCCTCTGTTAGTCTTTCAGAGCTCTTCATGGACCCCATACCACTCCCCTCCCCAAGTTCCAGTCTTCTTTCACCTTACACTTTCTCACATACTCTTCGACCCAGTGACCCTTATATGTAGTTTATAAATAACCGTTGGCTTGTTGTCTCCCCCTTTAGAGCATGAGCTCCTTGAGGACAGGGACTGTCTTCTGCCTTTCTTTGTATTTCCAATGCTTAGCCCCATGCCTAGAGCATAGCAGACCTTTGCTTAATAAATGTGTTGACTGATGGAAGTGACTGCGAATTCCATTTATTTCTTCTTAATCTCATGAACTTTATTTTCACTTCTGCACTTGCTCACTAGACTTTTATACTTGGCAGTCCTATCATTTCAAACTCAACGTGTTCAAAGTTAAGCACATTATCTTTGCGTCCTAACCGTGTTTGTTATGGTTATTGTTCACTCACTCAGTCATGTCGGATTCTTTGTGACCCCATGGTTAATACCACCCTTCAGTTCTCTGTTTTTCAGTCTGTCCAAGTTTATGTTATTTGTTACCATGACACCATCTACTCATCTCATCCTCTGCCATCCCCTTTTCCCTGTACCTTCACTCTTTCCCAATGTCAGGGTCTTTTACAGTGAGTCCTGCCTTCTCATTATGTGGCCAAGGTATTTAAGCTTCAGCTTCAGTATTTGACCTTTTAGTGAACAGCCTTGGTTAATTTCTTTTAAGAATTTATTGACTGTCCAAGGGACTCTCAGAAGCCTTCTCCAGCATCACAATTAGAAAGCATGGATTCTGTGGCTCTTAGCTTTCCATATAGTCCAAATCTCACAGCCATACATTGCCACTGGAAAAACTATTGCTTTGACTTTGTGGAACTTTGTCAGCAGATGATGTCTCTGCTTTTTAGTATGTTGTCCAGATTTGCTATAGTTTTCCTTCCAAGGAGCAAGTGGCTTTTAATTTCATGGCCATAGTTGCTGTCTGTGGTTATCTTTGAGACCTTAACATAACTCTTCACCAAGCTTCTCTTTTTCTACTTTTGGTATCACCATCCTCTAAAGTGCCAAGGTTCAAAACCTCATAACTTTCCATTCAGTTGCCAAGTCCTTGTCATTCTACCTTCATAACATCTGTTATCCCTTTAACCTCTTTGGACCTGTTTCCTCATTTGAAAAATGAATAATAGACTTCGTGCTTCAAGTTTTTTCTTTCTGAACATTTTTGATTCTGAACAGTTCTAGATAAGCTGGTTTAATTTGTACCCATTTGTTCACAGGGATAATCACATTAAAAGTCACTTCCATCACAAACAGATTTGCCACCGTGATCAAAGTGCAACATATTAAAATCAATTCATTTATTATAATAACAATGATTTTCTCTTTACTAAATGCTAGAATTTAGAGGTCAGCCAAAGAATCCTCTTGGTTATGTATCAGAATTTATATATGTTTAAAAGTAACATTGTGTCAAATTTAAATTGCAGGACAAGAAAACAGTTATGCCTACTAAGCAATCATTGTCTGAAGTACCTGAAGTGGTAGAAGACTTTCTCTGCAATTTCCTCATCAAAATGGGAATGACCAGAACTCTTAACTGCTTTCAAAATGAATGGTAAACCATTTTGAATTTAAAGCAGTTGAACATTTATTTAGGATAGTTCATTATTAGGCAAATGCATATTGAAGTTTAAGTGTAATAACTGCACTGTTTACATCTAAGCATTTTGAAGCCTTGGGAATGGCTCATCATTTTCTAACCTGAGTTAAAGTGATACAAATTTCTTTCTTTATTCATCTTCTCTCCCTCTACCATAGTTACCATGGGATTTTGCTTTTTTAAAAATATATTTCCATTTGAGGTATTGATTATGAAAAGAATATAAACTATACAGTTTTTAAATGACTAGATTGTTAGTATATTCAATATTCAATATATTCCAGTAGCTTTTCAAAATTTTGAGTGTATTTAGTGCCCATACCCTCACATTTGAAGTAATTCAAGAAATAACTGCATTGCTTTGGAAATTTAATATTATTTTTAAGGCATATATAAAATATATTTTTTAAAAGTAGAGGAGTTTTGGAATAGAAAGCTGTTTTAAAAAATTCTCCTTCATAAATTTAATTCTCCAGTTTTCCCTCTGTTAGACTTTGTATCATCAGTGTTACTGGCTTATGGGATCTTACATAAATGATTGATTACAGGACTTTCTGTAATATTTATATTTCAAATTAGACAATTATTTTTGAAAGTCACATCAAAATTCAGGGGCTTCCTTTTAATAGTTTAATGGTTGTAAAATCTAGCCACCTTCATTTCTCATTTCTCCTTTGAAAAGAATACTACCAGTCACAGTTTAGCATCCTAAAAATTCCCTAGAGGAATATGAAATTGATATTTAAACCTGATCTTTTGTAGTCATTAGTATATTACTGAAAGAAGAATGATTAACAGGTTGTATATACACATATAAGGTGAGGTGGCATTGTCCTAAATGCTTGTTTTATTATATGGAGTAGATTTTATTACCTGATAATTCAGCTGACGTGGGATTTGGGTGGGGCTGCTTTTTTTCCCTTATTTCATTGACTTACTGCCACTAAGATGAAGCTGAGCCGTTAATTAAAATGATGCACTTAGTGCAGGACTATCCAAAATGTGGCCCGCGGGCTGCATGCTGCCTGAAGTGTGATTTATACAGCCCGCCTACAAGAATAGAAATTTGCGTAAATGCTTTAGTCACCGAAGCCTAGCAGAGCTCTCACTAAAATGGCAGATCAAAATATATTATCTGTTGTTTCAATAAAAACTTAAGGTTGGACAGCCTTGACTTAGTGAATTAGCGCATTGAATAGGCCACAAATGTTACACTAATAGTGTTTTATTAACATCCTGTTTTGGTTTCTGCCAAAGTGGACTAGGTGCCATTTTCTGAATTCTCCCCTTGTTGTTTCCCACCTACCTTTATAATTTTGGTCATGCTATTCCTTATGCCAGGAATGTTTCCTTGCATCCTGCTTATCTGTTCTGAAAGGCCAAGAGCCCCCTTCTCTATGACTTATTCTCCCCAGCTCGGAGTATTATCTTCTTTATTAGATCTCTCACAGAACTTGGTTTGTGACATATGCATATGTATTTTGCATATCATCTCTCCCTAACTAGAGTTTAAGCTCCTTGAGGGCAAAAATATTATTTTTGTATATTCTGCCCCACCCCTACCTCCACGTACCTAATATCATAGAGAAGAGAGCAGGTTTGATGGGGGATATATTAGAGTTTTCTATTAAAAATGGGACCTCTGTGGGAGTAATTGCTATTCAGAGAGTGGTAGTGTGGTGTATTGGAAAGAGCTCTGGCTTTGGGATCAGAGTACCTGGCTTTGAATCCCAGCTGGGCTACTTAATCTAAG
>CM053626.1:56188578-56204485 GCA_028646595.1 Phalanger gymnotis | reverse complement strand
TGGAAGCCTTCTGTGCCTTACCCATCTTTGTTGTAAGAACTATTGTGTATCTCATAATGGATAATTCTGGAGGAAAGGTAATGATATGACCATGTATTCTTGGTTCAGTAACAACTGAGATTCAAGAACAGGGCAAGCAAACGTTTTACAAGTGCTGTAGTGAGAGGGCTGCTTCAGGGAGCTTAATGCTCCAGAAGGTTCGTGGCCATTTAATCTGGTCACCATATCTGCCTGCCAAAGGCTCCATTCATCCTGGATCTTATGAGGGGATGGCACTGCTGGTTAGCCTGCTCTAGATTTTCTAAGACTATAGTCTGTTCCAGTAACCACTCAAAAATGTATACTTTAGTAAATTGGTACACGAGGACCATTGAAATACTCAGGTGGAGAATATTAGTGGTTCCCAATCCAAAAAGTCGGTAGGGGATAAGTCAGTAACTTATGTCAGGCTGTATTTGGAATCATTTGAGTTCTTCCCAACAAGTATATTCACCCCAGTTTAAATGTAGTAGGCGAAACCTTAGAGTTCATCTCCTACTTGTTTCTCACAAGTCATCAGTCTAGGGCCTCTTCTACCATCGCCTCATCTAGTTTAGTTCATCGTTAGTATAATGGTGGATATTATTGCTGTGAGGAAGTGACTATAAAAGAAAATTCTGATAATCATGAGGAAGTGAAAGTACTCCTTCCCAAGTAAAGGCAAACAGTTCCTGACTAATCATAGCCATTGGAATGGAGAAGATATTCCTGACATCAGTAAGTCCAGCCCTCAAATACACAGCATTAATGGTCAAGGTCAAAATATGGCCATAGAAATCAGCATAACAGCTTCTGTCTGTTGTCAATAGCCAAGTTATGTATGTGTTATTTACTGACTGCATAGAGTTATTATAAAGAGATTTTTGTGTAACAAAGTACGCTAACCTCTTTTATCAACATTATAGGGAGAATGTCTTTCATCTGCCACCCTTTGGAATCCAATGTTATTTAATGTTAAATACATAAGATGGTTTAGGCACTTTCAAGGACTTCTTGTTAGCCCTCGGCAGTTGTATAGGTCATGACTCCCAAGATCTCATAATACCAATGCCTACACTTTCCCAATCAGGCGCCACAATTGAGATCTCAACAGGGTGTCTTCTACCAATCTCTGCCTGAGCAAAGGTTCTTTTTCCCTTGTTGGTCTTATCCCCACAACTTCTAATAGAAATTGAGATTCCCCCTGTGAAGCCATTGAGGTTTTCCTGGTATGATAATAATAACAATTCTTAGATGTTTGGAATCCCTTCCCACTTTCCAGGCCACAGAGACTTACATATGGTCTCTTGTCCCTTACTAGTCCTACAGTCAAAAGTGTGAGTTTTAGGGGAATCTGGTTTGGTACCCTATGAGGATTCATTCTAATATTCACTCGAATCTGGATATTGAATTACTCTGAACAACCAAAATCGGGGGGGAATGATCAGATGAAATAGTGACTTCTAGGAATCGCCTAAATGTTGGCAGGACAGTAGGAACCTTATTGCCCTATTCCTTGATGTGCTGATAAAATTTTGCTAAAATCCTTAGTCATTATCTTCTCAGCAGGGGTAGGGAACCTGCAGCCTTGAAGGCACATGTGGCCTCTTATACTGTGAAGTTTAGATTCAGTCAAAGGGCCACACTGAGGACCTAGAGTGCCACATGTGGCCTCGAGGCCACAGGCTCCCCACTCCTATATCTTGTATATGCTATATTTCAGGAGCCATGGCTAAAACGATGTGCCACACTCTGCCCATTCAACATGGCAGCAGGCATTGTATTTCCTCCTGTCATGCCTTTCACCATGCCTAAGTGTGGATAGCGACTGTACCTGCATGGACAATTGATCTACACAGACCTGCATACTGGTATATCAGGAAGGCTCATAACTAAAGCCCACTTAGGGCTATACTCCAAAAGCAGGTTCTAATTGTACTTACAGAAGGTTGGTCACAAGTTGTGGGGATTTGGGGAAAGAGGCATAAATCCAATTTGCTGAACTCCTCTCTTTTAAAAATTTCCTTCTCCCTTGCTTTCCTTTACTATGAACTATAGAAGAGATTCATCTTTATGAGGTCTACAGAACTCTCTTTTGTCCACCTAAAAAGAACAAAAGATAATCTCTATGAAGCCTCCCATTGATTCAACTGACTTTGTAAAAGCAAATTGAAATCTCTAAGCTTTCCCAAACAATAAAACCCTGCAATTGACAAATACTTTACATTTTCCCCATTAGCCTGTAACCTCATTAGCCACTGTTGGTGGCACCATAGTGCACAGAGTATTGGGTCTGGAGTCAGGGAAGGCCTGAGTTCAAATCCAGCCTTAGATCCTTACTAGATGTGTGACCCTGGGTAAGTCACTTAA
Source organism: Phalanger gymnotis (assembly GCA_028646595.1). Classification (NCBI taxonomy): domain Eukaryota; kingdom Metazoa; phylum Chordata; class Mammalia; order Diprotodontia; family Phalangeridae; genus Phalanger; species Phalanger gymnotis. The sequence goes on along the minus strand of CM053626.1, from coordinate 56,202,097 downwards.
CTTCTGTTGGCCTCAGTTTCCTCAACTGTAAAGATGGGGATAATAATAGCACCTACTTCCCAGGTTGTTATGGGGATCTAATGAGATAATAATTGCAAAGTGCTTAGTACATGGTCACATAGTAAGCACAACATAAATATTATATCACTTGGTTACTGCTTAGATTTCTTCTCAACCACCCAAGTTCCTTGATATTGATAGTCTGCTCACTCTCTGATGCTTTCACTCTGCTTCCCCCATTGAAGTTATATCTTGGTGAGGATATTAATAGGTGAGCCCAAGGCTCTCTTACCAAATGCTGTAGTTCTCACTTAGGATTAACCTTGCTTCTGGTTTCCTCCTTTATGGTACTAATCTTGACTAGGTTTAACATACCTTTTAGAGAAAGCGAGGAAGAGATCTTACCTTTCCCTTTTAGCCTATCAGTCCCCACCTTCATTAGGATTTTTGCTTTTCACTTGTTTCATCTTTCATCTGCCTTCAAGGCATTGTCTCTAAAGGACAAAAGTTCCTTCACTTCTGTCTCCAATTGCCCAATACACAAGGACTTTCACTCTCTTTGCCTTGGCAATACAGCTTGTCCAAAGCTGTCAGTAAGAGTCAGGTAATATTTTAAAATTTCCCTGTTACATTTCTCCAGCATTTATCTCATTAATTCCATAGAGTGAATGGGAACTTTCTTCATATCCAACTGAAAGGACTCTTAAATGTATCTCAAACAATTCTCCAGCTACAGGATATTAGACAAGTCAAGGAACATATACAAAGCACTGTGCTAAGTACTGGGGAGACAAAACAAAAAGGCAAAAAATAGACCCTGTTTGTAGAGAGTTCACAGTCTAATATTGGAGGCAACATGCAAGCAGTTATGTACAAACTATGTATAGGAGAAATGAAAGATAATCACTAGCATTAAGGGAAAGTAGGAAAGACTTCTTGTAAAAGGTAGGGTTTTAACCCTGATTGTCTGTCTCAGGCCATCTAATCACCTCAGACTTTTTTTTTTGACAACACCTTTTCCACACTTAAAACTAGAACTTAAATACAGAGCCATTACAAAATAATCCCTGTGGACTGTGCCAAATAGTCTAGATCAGATTTAAGCTAGGTTTAGAGTTTGAAATACACTGAGGCATTCAGGGATAATAAAATACAATTAAAACAACTTTACTAATAGTAAATTTTAAAAAAGCCTTTCAGAGTTAAAAAGGTGTAAATGATGTTTCCACTTGTCTCCATAGCTACCACATCAGTAACTTAGGAAAAAAAGTTTCCTATGGGCAGTTCACTCAGGCATTACTCTCTGGCCACCCGGCCACCATCCCCCAACCAGGTCTCTTACATTTCTGGTAGCAAAGAAGCCAAATGGCCATCCATTAAAGGACCAGCTCAGTTTACCTGTTTCTGAGTGGAACTGCTCCAGAAAAGAAGAAGAAAGATCTAGGTGATGGGGGCAACAGGAAGGAGAGAAAGAGGCTCCAAGACTGGCCATGGTATGACTTTTTTCTCAGCAGTGCATGGATATGGCAGCCCAGTAGCCCAGCTGCTCCTCTGTAACAGCCCCAGCAGTTCATTTGTCATTCACTCAAACAAGCATAGCTCCTGTAGCATCATATCATACAAATCCCAAGGAGCAGAAATAAGATTAAAAGCCAGTTCCCCTTATCCCATGTCTAAGGAGTGCTTTTTCTATTATGTCACACATTTGACAAGAATAAATATAAGTCTATGCATTTCCAGTGACCAGTCATTAAAAAACCTAGTTCATCTAGTTAGCCTGTACAAGGGATTATCCTGTTAGAGGGCAGAATATCACTTTGAGAACATTTCATATTGCTAGAATGGATGACTTTATCACTGACAGCTGGTAGTCTAGGAGAAAGAAATATGAAATAATAGGAGGAGAGAAGTGAAGGAAAAATGCTGAGGTTCAAGAGGTTAGGAAAAGGAGGTTTATGGAAGCCAAGGGTCTGAGGAGATGGGCTTCAGGGCGGATGAAGAAACAAGAATCAGTATAACAGAAAATTCTAAGAGGAACTGGACTAGAATCAGAAGGCTGAATTTTCTGTTAACTTGGTTGGCATGGAGCAAACATAAAATTTGGTGAGATCATCTCTGTCTTTCTCTGTTCATAATCCCCCTCCCCAGTCCTTTAATGCATAGTGGTATTCATTTACTGTTAAAATGTTTTAATTAATGCTTTTTATTATTATGTCACATTTATTTCTAAATTTACTCCTTTACCCTAGTGTACCTGCAGGCCTTCCCTTGAAATGAAGATTAAAAAAGAATCTCCTCACTAAAAAAACCCCCAAATGAAACAGTTTAGTGAAACCTACCTACTAACACATTGACAACATTCTACATGTAGACTCTCCCACTTTTCCAGTGAAAGGAGATATAGTTTCTTATTTCTTCTTTAGAACTATTCTTGGTCATTACAGTGACAGTGTTCAATTCATTTTATCATTCATTCCTTTTATTTACATTTTTGCAGGCATTTTGTATGTTTTTCAGGTTATGCTTTTTCAAGAAGATAAACCTTATCATTTTCCCTGAATTCTTCATATTTGTTATTTCCTAAGGCACTGTAATACACAATTATATTACATTCATATACCACAATTTGTTTATCCATTCCCCAGTTGATGGATAGCAACTTTATTTCCATTTCTTTGCTACCACCAAAAATACCATTGTGAAATTTTGAAATACATAGAGATTTGTGTTTTTCTCTTTGGCTTCTTTGGGGGTATGCATATTTGAGTCACTTTTATGATATAATTCCAAATTGCTTTTTACAGTGGTTGGACCAGTTCACCTTTCCACTAATAGTATAATAGTCAGCCACTATGTGTTTTTGTTTGATTGTACCTCATGGGTGCTGCTCTGGTCCCACATAGAAGTGGATTCATTCTGGGGGTGGGAAAGTCAGCCTTTGTCTCTCTGTCTTACTACCCCTGGCTCAGAGTAAGTGGGAGCACTTCTAAACAAAGCTTAATGTGGCTGATGTCTAGGCTCTTACTGAAGTGTCTGTCATTCCTATTTAGAAATGATATTCATTGTGCAAAATGGGTATCCATTTATTTACTTTACCACAGAAAATACGACTTAAAATTTGTTAGGTATACATGAACAAATATGGAACATTTAAAACATTTTACATTCATACTTCCTGTAGAAAGTAAATACAGCATTGTGGGAACATATAACAGATATTTTCCTTTTACTTCAGACCTATTTTGTCTATCTCATAAAGTCTACTACAAGGGTGGTGAACCTGTGGTCTCGAAGCCACATGGGGCCCACTAGATTCTTGTGGCCCTTTGACTGAATCCAAACTTCACAAGAACCAATCCCCATAACAAAAGGATTTGTTTTGTAAAGCTTGGGTTCAGTCAAAAGGCTGCACCCAAGGATCTAGAAGGCCACAGGTTCCCCACCTCTCTAGATCTTTGACTATTGAGGACCTGTCTTTCCTTAGTTTTTTAGCTGTGGGATGATCCTAGTGGTAGTCATCTTCTGCAGGGCAGCTAGTGTACAACTCTGGGCCTTAGAAACTCTTGACCCATGAATTTTCTACCAGGTAAAAAATATTCATTTCTCTGACATGGGCTCAGTGAAGACATCAGGAACTTGAGGCCCTAATTCAGGCTTTCCTGGATGAACATAGACTGATTGGCATTCTCATTGCCAAATGCTTCTTGAGTAAATTGCCCTTGCTATTGTCATCTGCTGAAACTTCCCAGACCTGTCCATTCCCAGGGTTAAGGCTTTTCCATGTATTATTATCATAGGGCTGGTGTTGGTCTATAGAGTTGGTTTTTTTTTTTTTTTTTTACTATTTCTGGAGTCTCCTGTGTAGGGTCATAAGATTGATATAGAAGACATACTTATGGGTGATGAATTGGCACATGAGAGACAGGATAGTGTAATTTAGAGATGGCTGGACCTTAGAATTAGGAGATACTTTGATTTGAGATACCCACCTCTGGAGCTTCCAGCTGTGTGACCACACAAAGTCACTTTATTATCTCTCTGAGTCTCAGTTTTCTGAAGTTTAAAATGCAGATTGTAGTACTAATCTCACACAACTGTTATGAGCATCAAATTAAATATAGGTAAGCCTTTGAACACTATTATGTATAAATGCTAGTTACATTTGAAAATGTGTAACATTCGTATTTTCTGTTACTAGCAATCTATTATAATAATAGCTCACATTTATATAGCACTTTAAGCTTTGCAAAGCGCTTCTCTCACTACAACCGTATTCTATGAGATAGCTGGGTTTTATATTGTTTTTCCTGTGGGTAGTTTTGAGAGGCCAAGTAGAGAAAGCATTATTCATACTCTGCAAAGAAATAAAGGAAAGAGTGTTCACAATTTCTTCGGCTATTTTTCCTTTTGGCAAGATTGTTCCCTTAAATATAAGAAGGAGAGGAAGTTATTTAATATTAATGATGGTTAAGTTCTATCTTCCTGTGAAGCTATAAATCTTTACTACTAATGGATCTAACCTCAATTATTAGAGCAAGTAACAGGATTTATCTTTTAATTAAAGCAATATTTCCATATTGTAGGGAATGGACTTATACCCAACTTGTTATAACCTTGTATGCTCTCAATAAATACACATTTTAATGATGCAAGAAGAGTTATGTTTCATTGATGTCTTATATGGTCATCAAGTTCACTCAGGTTATCACCCATGAGTCTAGAAAAATTAGTGAAATCACATTGCATTATTAGTGAATTTTTGTCTACATCTATAAACCTCAAAATTTTCTTCGTTAAAGTAGCTTCTGTCTTTTTCTTTTTGAGATCCCAAAAGTATGAAGAATGGAAAAAGAAATGTGAAAAATACAATATATCATGAGATAATGTTAGCCATAGTTGGAGGGAATGTTTATTGCTCTAACAAAGTATTGCCGATTTTAGAGCAAAACAAACATAATGCTACTTAAATGAAGAGTTCCTTTAAATATATAAAGTTTAGGAATATTTGCTTGTACAAGACTGATGTTCTGCCTTTACCTCAATATAATTATAAGATGCTTAAGAGTAATGGTGATGAGGTTTTAGATATGTAAACAAGATGATTTATGATCTGTGTTTTCTTATTGATTCTGGAAGAGAATAGTAAATTGATTAACCAAACTAAGCAACCATAACTCTGGGAGCTCTTATAAAAACATATTTTTGATATAAATTTTTAAGGGTATATTTTGCTTTTATGTTATCATATTTCTTTTAGTATTCTTAACCTCCATCCCAGAACTCCATCTATGTAACATTTTAAAGAAAAAGAGAAAGAAAAAAATCAACAAAGCAAATAAATGTATGAAAAAGGTCCAAAAATATATGCAAAACCCCATACTAGTGGATCTCCCATCTCTATAGAGAAGTGTGTTAAGAATGTTTCCCTATATCTTTTATTTGCCCTTTGGAGTTTTAAATATCAGGATTTTTAGCAGTTGACTCAGTCTAGGGGAGAAGCAGGTGAGTAGTGAAGTGCCTTAAGGAGGGAGACCTTTTTACTGATTACACAAATAAGTAAATACAAAGTAATTTTGGCTCAGAAGGAGAGTCCTAACAAATAGAAGAATCAGGAAGGGCATTGTGTAAGAGGTGGCATCTGAGCTTAGTCTTGAAGGAAGTTGAATATTCCAAGAGGCACAGGTGAAGGGAGAGAGTGTTGTAATCATAGGGGATAGTTTATGCAAAGGCATGAATGTAGGAAATGGAATGTTGTATTAGAAACTGCAAGTAGGCCAGTTTGACTTAACGTAGAGTGGGTCAGGGGGATTAATATGAAATAAATTTGAAAAGAGATTCTGAGGTCAGATTGGTAAGGGCTTTAAAGTTTAAATGTCAAGCAGAAGAGTTTATATTTTATCCCAGAGGAAATCGCACATACCATTGCAGTTTCTTAAGCAGGGAAATACCTATGCTTTAAAAATATCAATTTGGTAGCTATATGAAGGATGAACGAGATAAGAGAGATACTGAAATCAAGGAGAAGAATGAGCAGAATATTGCAATAATCCAGGTAAGAATTGGTAAGGTGTAGGTGGTAGGTAGAAAGAATGGGACATGTGGAAGATGTTGTTGAGGAAGAGTTGACAAGACTTGGCAAATGTTTGGATATTGGGAATGAGAATGAAAAGTTGAGAGTGACTCCAAGGTTGTGAAAATGGGAGACTAGAGAATTGGAAGAGCCCTCGACTAAAATGAGGATGTTAGGAAGGGAAGTAGATTTAAGGATAAGAATAATGACTTCTGTTTTGGATATGTTGAATTTGAGATGCCTGTGACATTACTAGTTGAGATGTCTAGTGGTTACTCATTTGGGAATGGAGCTTGGGAGAGAGGTGAAACATGGACATGTAGAATGGGAAGTCTCTATGAACTTATGGATACTAATGAAGACATCAGGAGAGAGTGTGAAGCCCAACACAGAGCTCAAATGTTTATGCCCACTATGGGGCATGGATGATAATCCGTCAAAGGGGACTGAGAAAGAGTAGCACGGCATTTTGTGGAAGAGAATTAGAAGAGAGCAGGTTCATGAAAACTCAGTAATGGAAGAGTATCTCGGAGGAGGTGACTATCTTTGTGAAGAACTTCACAGGGGTCAAGAAGGACGAGACATAGGAACCATTGATTGGATTTAGCATTTAAGAGATTATCGATAACCTTAGAAACAGAGGTTTCATTTGAGTGATGGTGTCAGAAGTCAGATAAGAGAGACTGAGAAATGAATGGGTGAAAAGTGGAGGCAAGAGTTGTATGCATTTCTGACACTGTATGCAGTGTTACACACCTGTAGTTGAATCAATTAATAAGCAATTTACTATGTAAATACCTACTATGTAAGCACCAACTATGTTAATAGGATAATATGATCTTATATTGAGGTCTACAAGGGGCCTTGGAGGCCATTTAGTTTAGCTGCTTCATTGTGCAGATGAAGAAATTTAGCCTGAGAGAGGTTAAATGACTTGCTCACAGGATTTGAATTCAAGGCTTCTTGACCCCAAGTTTAGTAATTTATTGTCAGGTACTGTGTGGGCTAAGTACTGCAGATACAAAGAAAAAAAATTCAAAGCCCCATTTGCAAAAAGCTTACATTCTGTTTGGTTATTCAACATATACAAAAGTATATTCAGAATAAATTCAAAATAATACTAGGTAGTTAAATAGCGCAAAGTAGTTGACTGTCTTTTTTCCAAAAGGAAGCATATTTAGTCATTGGTCTGCTGTAAACAAATCTGGTCATGGAGTTGAATTGTAATTCTGGTGTCTTTAGTGTTGTTTTCTTTTACATTTTTTTGTGGAAGTTCTGTTTTATTTGCTGTGTACTATTTATACATGTCCTCTCTTGTTTCTCTGAATACCTCGTTGTTGTCATGAAATATTCCATTATTTCCATATAGTGCAATTTTGTCAGCTATTCCCCAATCAGTAGACATCAAGTGTAATGCAAGGAAGAATAAAGAAAGAGTTCAAGTACCAAGAAGCCACCGTCAGTATCATATAAGACTTTATATGCCACAGTAAATAAGAGGAGAGTTTGAGATATGAAATTCCAAAGGCAAAATAAGTATAAAGTGTTACAAATAAAAAATCACTTGCCTGGCAAAATAGCATAATCCTACAGAAGAAAAATAAAGGACTGCAAATGAAATAGTGAATTTCCAAGCATTGTTTGATGAAAAGGCCTGATTGGAAACTTTGAAATGTCAGTGTAGGAGTCAAATGTAGAAAGGTGCACACTTTTGATCAGTTCAAAAGGACCATGTGGGAATTGTTTATATACTAAGAGGAGAAAAGAAAATAAAGAGGAACAAAAACAGTTTAGAAAAAAAACAATTAAATCTTAGTCAAATTTGACAGTGTTATATTCGTCCACATCCAGTCCTTTACTCTTTCAAATAGAGGGAAGGAGATACATTTCATATCTCTTCTTTAAGGACAAACAGTCATCATAATAACACAACATTCAGTTTTTATTTCTATTGTTGTGCTTAACATTTACATGGTTATTTATAGTTATGTATTGTTTTCTTGGTTCTGCTTCTCTTTGCATCAATTCATAGTAAATCTTCTTTGGTTCCCTGTATTCTTCATATTCATTCTATCTTTTGGAGCAGTAATATTCCTTTATATTCAAGTATCATAATTTATTTAGCCATTTCCCCATCAGTGGACATGTACTTCATTTCTAGTTCTTGGCTACCACAAAAAAGTGTTGTTATAACTCTTTTGGTGGGCATTGGACTGGCTCTTCTATATTTGCCCTTCTTGCAGGATATGGACATGTTAGCCACTTTATTCACATAATTCAAAATTGCTTTCCAAAATGATTGGACCAATTCCTCATTCTGGTCTATTAATTAGTGTGCCTATCTTTTGAAAACTCCTCCAACATTGACTATTTCTGTCCTTTGTGATCATTGCCACTTTTCTCTGTGTGACGTGAGTCTTCAGTTTTTCATTTCTATTATCATTAGTAATTTGGAGCACTCTTTCAAATGGTTATTAATAGTCCATAATTTTTCTTTTGAGAACTATCCCTATCCTTTGAACAGTTATCCATTTAGAGCAGGTGAGAGCATAAGTGGTTCATCGGTCACTGTGTAACTTGAAAAACAGTTCAGAATGAGTACCTTTACAGAGGGTGGGCCAGTAGAATTATATTTGTTTGTGACAGTAAGCATACTTTAGAGGTTAGTGGCCACTCCTAATTCTTTGTTTTTTAGTCGATCTTGTGATACTTTTTAGATCACCTGTGACCACTTTTGGCCTACATAATAGCTACTTAAAAGAGTCTTTGGCTTGCTTTGGCCTTATGGAACTTAAACAGATAGTATATAACATAATCTATTATAATCCACCAATATTTAAGTTGTCATAGTTCATTTTCCTTAGTTTCTGTTAAGAGAAATGTAGCAGACATTGTAAAAGGTTTATTGAAAGATAGCAAAGATAATTAGAAACATCATCCAGGAGGAAATCAAAAGAACAAGTATTAACTAGAAAAGAAAAAGTAGTATCCTGTAAAATGATAAAGCACTTTATTTTGGCCTCTGCTAGAGTAAGATAATAGGAAGAAAACCAAAATTAAATTATAATAAATTTTGAAGAAGTGAAAGGAAGTGCATTTTAAAGGAGTCTATATTTCACTTATGAAATTCACTTCTGTAAAAGGTCAAATAGTGCCTAGCCTCTCCAAAGGTCTTTTTAATTTAATGACTTTTAGAAACATGCATAGCTGTGGAAACTAATATAATAATGAGAGCCATCAAATCATGCTTTAGTGTTTAGGTAATTGCTTGTTAAATTAAGAAAGTATTTTCCCTGGACATAGTTGCACTGTATACTGTCTTTTGTCTGATGGCAAGAGGATAATATGCTAACTCCATTTGAAACATTTAAAAAAATACCATTATCAATTTTAATGAATCACAGTCACCAACATAAAACAATCTGGTAGGCTATTACTTAATAAATACTCAAAGTTCCTAAAGTTCCTTTGGTTTATTTTTAAAAGTAACTGGAATAATTTCAAACATGGAGCAACATAGGGCAATGATGCTGCACTATGAATGAAATACTTTCCGGTGTTTTGTTCCCAACATATGGTTTCATTACTCCACTACTAATTTGTAAACTCCCTCCATTGATGAGATCGGTGACTTGTCAGTAGTTTACGGTCATGGAGAGTTGCTTGGGAGACACTGGGATGTTAAGCGACCTTCCAGTGGCTCCACTGAACCACACTACCTCTTACTTTTTCACTTACATGCAGTTAAGCTTGAAAATATTTTTTATTCCTGATTAGTAATTTGAACTCTAAAATAAATGGCTAAATCAATTTATTTACAATGGATTGGCAGTGGTCATCATTTAAAATGGCATCCATTCCAAGGATACTTTTATTTTACATACCTGTCATATGTTGACAGATACAGCTTTTTAGATGCTTGTAGTCAGTCCAGCAAATCAGTGAGTGGACTAAAGAATTTCATAGTGCCCTGTAAGAATGCAGCTGTCATACTAGTGTATAAAAATTTGTGTCATACACATAGGGTCCTGCTTATTTACTGTTCATTGAAAGGAAGGTGGTGTATGCAATTCTCACATCTCTTGTTGTTGTCGTTCAGTTATCTTAGCCGTGTCTGATTCTTCATGACCCTCTCTGGCAGAGATACTGGACTGGTTTGCCATTTCCTTCTCCAGCTCATTTCACAGAAGAAAAAACTGAGGCAAATAGGGTTAAGTGACTTACATAGGGTCACACAGCTAGTAAGTGTCCGAGGCCAAATTTAAACTCAGGTTTTCCTGACTCCAAGCCCAACACATCTCCACTGCCCCACATAGTTGCCCTAGTTCTGAATCATTGGCTTATGAATTGGCATATTTCAGGTTATAGCATATATTATAGCATAAAAGATAAGAAAGTGTGACTTTTTGCATTATTATGGTATAAAATTTAGCACAACACCATGTATGGATACGTCGATGCCTGCAAATATTATTTAATTGATATTGATAAAAAGGAAGGTAGGCAGATACACTTGAAAGTGATTACGCGAACATCCCCATGCAACAAAATTAAATATTTGGGTTCTCTGTTATGCCATTTTACTCTAGGTGAGCAGGAATGCTCTATTGGTTTGGTTTGAAATAGCTCCTTTGAATATTCTAGAATATTCATTGTAGATTTAAAGCGACCATTTATATAAAGAACTGTATTCTTTAGATTTATTTTTACATACTTTTTTTTAAAAGGCATTGGAGAGTTCAAAGTGAGAGAAGCATAACCATAAATACATTTAAATTATTTTCCTGAAAAGTCAACAGTTGTGAAAACACAACTGTACTAATTAAAATTAAACACAACTGTACCGTTCAAATTAAAAGAAGAAAAATATAGTAGCTTCAAAATGTTTGCTTTCTTGTCTCTTCAAATAAGTACAAATAAATTTTAAAATGCAGCTTCAAAGCATCAAATTGATAATTTGTAAATACTTACTTATAGAAATACTTTCTATTTCCTCTTTGCTCACTTCTCAATATCAAACTGGCCCAAGTCGGTCAGTTCATCTCTCACGGCTGTGTTTGCACAAGCTGCCTGCCACTTTCATAACATACCTCCTCTTGATTTCTACTACTTGTAGTGTCTCAGTGGGTGATGCCGAGATGGTAAGCGACCTTCCTGTGGTCACACAACTGGAGTCAGAAGCAGATCTTGAACCCGAGTTTTCCAGATTCTAAGAAAAGCTCTTAATCTGCTACAGCACATTACCTCTCACTTATATAGTTAAATGCTGTTAAGCTTGAAAATAATTTTTATTCATGACCAATAATTTGAGCTCTGAAATAAATGGCTAAATCAGTTTATTTACAATGGACTGATTTCTGCAAAAGCTTAGTTGAAGTGTCACTTCCTGCATAAGGCCTTCCTTATTTATCCTGCTGCTTTTATCACTTCGGAAATTACTTTGTATGTATTTGTCTATTTTTGTACAGACTAATAACATTTACATACTGTATCCCTCTATAGAATGTAAACTACTTAAGAATGAGAATTGTTGGTCTTCATAATCCCGGGGCCTGGCCCATGATAGAAACAGAAGTGTTTGTTCATTCGTTGATTGTTGTTAGCAATAACAATATGATTATGACTCTTATTAGTCATAATAATGATAATTGAGCTCCATTAATATTTTTGTGATATAAATGTTTTACGTTTTACATAAGACAAGCAAAAATTAATTAATCAAGTATGTTTGTAAATGACGCAAAGTTGAGATTTAAAGAAAACGTTTTTCTTTTTTTTTGGTAAGGATTGTATTCATTACATCCAATGATAAGAAAATTCTCCTTGAGAGTCTCTTAGTCAAGCGAGAGAACGTATTTACTGCTTTGTAATATTTAAAGTGCTGTATATATATATACATATATATGATTAATGTCTTTTTATATTACAGAAGAGGGTTCAGAGCAATATTTACATACCAGATTTCTGTTCTTTCCTCAATGAATACATTAAATATAATCTGGGAGAGCTATTTTTAGGATTCATGGGTTCATGAGCACTTATTTCTGCTCCTTTCAAAATTATTAATTGTGATGATGATAATGGACCATCACTGAGACTTATATAGGAAAACATTTTGCATAGAATTTTGAATACCGTGCAATTTCGGATTTAAAACTACTGACAGTGATTAAATTACTTGTTATTTTGTTAGTATTCTTTTTCTCAGGCATGTGCCATAAATAATTGAACAGTAGTTTTTTTGTCATACTTTTGTCTGCAGAAAAGCTAGAGAAGACTTATTGAAAGCTCAGAAAGAACGTGATTTCCATCGAATGCACCACAAACGGATAGTCCAGGAAAAGAACAGTCTTATTAGTGATCTCAAAGGGTAAGTCACTATTATTTAAGACATATTTCATTGTTTTTAAAATTCAGTTGTTGTTAAGGTAATATAAATTGTGTACATTTTAATGACTTTTGATTATAGCTTAAGCTTCAAGACAGAAACTGATTAGTTTAGTTGTCAGAATACTGTAATTGTTCTATAAACCTCATGAGAAGAAAAATGACATTATAGGCAAGTGTTTTTTAATTGTGTGAACATTGTAGAAAAACCCTCAGTTCTAAAGAGTCAACACTAATACATAAACTTTTTTTAAGACATAAAGATGGTGCTATTTATTGGTTCAAAGTTCATTTTTTTTTACCACTTTGACGTATAAAGTTTTATTTTTTCTTTTAATGAGAAATATTTTAAAATATATTAGAAATTCATTTTTCTGAATTGGCTGAGAACTATTTTTATTTTTAATAATATAATAAGAATGGCTAATATTTATATAATATATACATATAATGCTTTAAGGTTTGAAAAGTGCTTTATGTACATTATCTAATTTGATCCCTTTACCAAACCTGTGAAGTAGGTGATATGATTGTCCCTATTTTAAATATGAGGGCCTTGCCCAGGGTCACACAACTATTAAGTATTTGAGTTCAAATTTGAACTCAGGTCTTCCTGATTCCAAGTCTAGTGCTCTATCCACTAAAGCACTTATAAAAATACTCTATATAAGGAAATTGTAGTATTTGTAATATCTCATTGAGGTGTGCCTTGGGTATGTATGAATCAGCATTTTTGGGGGTGGTGGTAGTATTTTCAGTAGATTTTGCTTTATATGAGGGGGCGGAGCCAAGATGGCGACTGGAAAGCAGTAACTGGCGCGAGCTCCCCACCAAGTCCCTCCAAAAACCTATGAAAAAATGGCTCTGAACCAATTCTAGAACTGCAGAACCCACAAAGGGGCAGAGGGAAGCGGGGCTCCAGCCCAGGTCAGCCTGGATGGTCTCGGGGTAAGGTCTGTCCTGAACAGAACTCCCAGCCCCCAGCTGAGAGGAGCGGAGCTGAGCCAAGCAGAGCCCAGTGCGCGAGGCGGCGCGGTGCGGCCGGGCGCAGCAGACCGCGGA
>CM053626.1:56155306-56188078 GCA_028646595.1 Phalanger gymnotis | reverse complement strand
TTTGCTTCCTCAATAATCCAGTGAATGTTGACAATTTGGCCTCTGGTTTTTCTGCCTCTTTCAAAACCAGTTTGCTTTTCTGGTAATTCTTGCTTCATATATTGCTGAAGCCTAGCTTACAGAATCTTAATTATAACCTTGTTGGCATGTGAAATGGGCACAATTGTTCAGTAATTTGAATATTCCTTGGCATTGCCTTTCTTTAGGATTGGGATGTAAACTGATCTTTTCCAATTTAGTGGTCACTGTTAAGTATTCCAAATTTGCTGGCATATTGAATGCAGTGTATTAACAGTATCATCTTTTAGGGTTTTAAGTAGCTTACCTGGAATTTCATCACCTCCACTAGCCTTATTGTTAGCAATGTTTCCTAAGGCCCACTTGACATCATTCTCTAGTATGTCTGGCTCTAGATCAATAACTACCACTATGGTTATTAATGATGTTAAGATCTTTTCTCTTCGGAGTTACCAGTGGTCTGTTAACTGCCAAATTTAATGGTCTTTTCTGAATCCTCATCCTTTTTGATCTCTGTACATTTGACACTATTAAGACACCCTATCCTCCTCACCTCTGTAGGTTTCATGCCACTTCTCTCTCCTGATTTCCTTTTGTCTAGTCAACCACTCCTTTCTGAGTCTCCTGTTCTGGCTTTCCATCCACTTCACACCTGCTTGTAAGTCTCTTTTCTGTCTGTGCTAGCTGACTTGGTGATGTCATCAGCTACCATGGGTTTAATTATATTATCTATGAAGATGGTTCCAAAATATATGAGTACGTATACATGCACACACTTACCCATCTATAATATATATAATACGTATTTATATGTACATATATATTTATATATACACATATCTATATCTGTGTCTGTCTATATATCCATATCTATATATCTATGTCTGTAACTCTGTCTCTTGAGCTCCAGTTCAACATTATCCACTGCATTTGGGATGTCTTGAACTGGGTATCCTGAAGGCATATCAAACTTAACATTATCCAAAAGATAACCCATTTTCTTTTCCCTAAACCCTCTCATTTTCCCAACTTTTTTTATTACTGTTTAGAGCACCACTACCTTCTCAGTCAACCAGGCCAACAATTTTGTTATCATGCTTAGCTACTTGTGCATACCCCACATATCTAATCTGTTGTCAAATCTTGTTTCTATTTTCACAACAGCTCTCCTAATAGATCCTTTTCTTCCACTCATATAACCACTCCTCTACTACAGGGCCTAATCACCTCTTGCCTTTACTATTGTAATAGCTTTCTGATTGGTCTCCCTGCCTCAAGTCTTTCACCCTCCACTCAGCTGCCAAGGTGATTTTTCTAAAGCACAGATGGATCATGTCACTTCCTTCTGCTTAGTGACCTCCAGTGGCTCTCTGATACCTCCTGGACCAGATATAAATTCTTCTACTTGGCATTTAAGCTTTTCACACCTGGTTCTTTCTTCCCAGTTTGGTCATTTTTACTCTTTGCCCTGCTCTTGCACTTGGTGACCCAGCTTTTTTGGCCTCCTTGCTATTCCTCAGATACAACCCTCTGTCTCCTTGCATTGTCCTCCTTGCTATTCCTCAGATACAACCCTCTGTCTCCTTGCATTGTTTCTTTGGACTGGCTAATCGCCATGCTGGAGCTGCTCAATCCTTCACCTTCACCTTTCAAATTCCTTCCCTTTTCAGATTATCTCCCATCTACTCTGGTATGTATCTGGTTATTTATATGTTTGTTTCCCTCACTAGAATATGAGCTTCTGGAGGGCCAGGACCATACTTTTGCCTTTCTTTGTATCTCCAGGGTTTAGTACAGTTATTGGACAATAGTTGTGATTTTCCTAAGTGTATGCAGCTTGTTAGTCATTGAGCCAGCTCTGGAACTCAACTCACTTTCCATTTTACTATAGTCCAATGCTGCTGGCTTCCTACTTAGCTCTTCTCCCTTCTCAGTGTTGTGGTCCCTAACCCAAACTGGAGATACACTCTTTCCATACTATTTTGGATTTCCCTTTATTAAGAGGAAAATTGTGCCAACACTCATCTTCCTTTCGTACCTTTGGGTGCATATAGTCACTTCTCTCTGCAGTCATACTGATAAACTCAGTAGCAGTAAAGTTTCTCATGATCATGGGGAGGTAGAGTTGAGTTTATTTAATACTTTGAAAAATTACTAATTTAATTAGTATAAGCATTTAATCCTTATCCTCCTTTAAGGGTTAGCTCAGATCTTTTCCTAATCGAGGTTTTTCCTTCAAGTTATTAATGTATTCATTCCTAAAATTACTTTGCCCATTTGTATTTATTTTCTGTGTACATGCAACTCCCCACCCCCACCCCAAGGAGAAAGTAAGCTACTTGAGGGAGGGATGAGTGTGCTTTTGCCTTTGCAGTGCCTCACACAAAATGGGTGCTTAACCATTGTGTCCACATTGTTGGATTGAGAACTAGATGCTACTCCCACACTGTAAGGAAGTAAATGCCGGAATAGAGCTTTGATGAAGCATGAAGTGAATAGAAGATAAAAATAAGGAAAGAAAAACCTGTGAAATTTGTTAGTGGGTCATAGTATATTTTGAGGAAGAAGTTAGAAAGCCTAATGGATGCCATAGCAAGTTTAAATTTAACTTAGGCAGGTAGGTGTGAAGCTAGCTAGCTAGCTAGAACATTTATAGAGAACCTGTGTCACATACTTACTATATGCCAGCACTGTGCTAAGTTCTGGGGATGAAAAGACAAACAGTAAGATAGCCCCTGCCCTCAAGAAGCTCACAGTCTAATGGATGAAGACAACACACAGTAGGGAGCCAGAGAGGAAAGGAGGATTGTACATTGCAGCATTGTGTGGTGATGACTGGAAGTTGTGTGGCAGCCTGGGTCTGGGCAAAAGCTCACCTATCTCGTCCTGCCATCCCAGGAGCAGAATTCATAGTTTTGATTGGGGGTGGAGTGGGGAGGAGTGCTAATAATGATTGGAGTATGGGCAGCATAGTATAGAGGTGGTCAGAAAGGATGGTTATTAATCTTAAAATTATATTAGTGGAAATTAAATTAAATTAAGTTTAAACTAAAATGGATCATGTATGCAATTTATAGTAATAATGACATAATTTATAGTAATTACATAGTAATTAATAAATAAATTTATAAATAAATAAATAAAATAAATTAATAAAAAATATATAGCAATAGTATAGTAATGCAATTTATAGTAATAATGAAAGAATTCCATGAGAAAAACAGACTCTGAGATCAAGGACTTTTTGTTTCCTGCACCCATTATTTCACAACACAGACAATATTCAAACTGTTATTAAAGGATGTTTGATTCTTAGTTTGCCAATATTAGTAACAGTCCTTTAAAATATATTTGAGCTTATGGCCAAGGGCATATGAGTTAACTTAAAACCCCTCTCCATCTAGTAAGTTTATAGTCAAGATTTGATAATATAATTGTCCTTTTTGTAGTAGACTTTTACTGCTTTTTTGTTATTAATTTTCACAAGTTTGAGGTGAGATATTCACCTGAGTCAAGGATTATCATCATCATTATTATTAGCATTCTTCGTGGTTTCATGTTGTCAGTTTTGTGAGCATTCTGTTTTGGCAATAATTCATTATAGGATGACATTTCACTGGTAAAGTCACAAGATTTATAGTATGTTTTAAAGCTTTCTTGAAATAAGGCAGCAGGGTATATTGGAAAGAAGATTTGATTTGGAGTCAAAGGGCCTAGATTCTAATTTATTTCGACAGTTACTAGTGCTTCATGCAGGTCCTAGCACACAGTACGCACTTAATGCTTCTTGACCGAATGATTGAATGGATCACTTGGGTAAGTTAGTTACCTTCTCTGTGGGCCTCAGTTTCTTCTGTGTCATATGAGGGGATTGAACTAGATTACGTTACCACAGATGTCCAGTCCGGCTCCAAAGTGATGATCCTTTGATCTCTAAGGACTCCTCTAATTCTAGATCCGTGAGCGATCCTGTGGCACAGAGTAGGGCTCCGAAGCAAGCTTTTGCCAGCTTTGGGCATGTTTACCTTACATTCAAGATAGCATTAACACTTTGTTTTCTAGTGTATGGAAAGCGGCATGTGATCTGCCTCACATTCTCCTTTGAGTTTATATCCTGGATATAGAAATGGACACTGAGAATAGCCATTTGAGTGCCCTTTGTGCAGCTTACTTTGACTAGGGGAAAAAACCTATTCTCACTTTGTGTATCTGAATGTGTATATACATACATACATATATGTGTATATATGTATGTATATGCTATATGTTATATGCTATATGCTGTATGTTACAAAGGGGTCTATACTGAAAAGATGTAACAAGAACGAAAGCAGAAAAGGTCCTTCTAAACAGGGTCCTACTCTTGCCAGTATAATTTAGTCCTTGGGAAGAGAAAGATCAGACTTAAAAGTAGAGGTGACAAACAATCTTTCCACCACCACCTTCTCTCATAGATGAGCCATGGCCAATGGATGATTTGCTACCTTACGTGTAGCAAATGGTTCCTTAGCTCTTGGGGCAATTCACGTCTGAGCTGGGTTGAACTGATTGCTCCTCAAGGCTGGCTCCCTCCCAAGGCTAGCTACTGGATCACTAGTGGCTCTTCTGATCCTTTGAGATATCACACAGCCAAAGGAAAGAAGACACAAACAGGAAGCAGCTTCACCTCAGGCAGGTGACCTAGGAGGCCATATGCTCATGGTCCTACTTTATAGCAGAGAGGGAGGAGGAAAAGACACATCCCTCACTCCACTTCACTGATCCCTATACCTTGTGGACACAGCAGGAAGGAACTTTTTTGGCTGGTTAGTGCCTTTTGTGAGCATGCTCAGTTGTTGCTCAGCAGCCAAACTGCTTTTCTTCATCCCTCATAACCAGACAGGAAATAGTCTCAGAATACCTGTGTATGCTCTTACCCAGGAAAAAGGGCCTTTCCACTTCGTATAATCACGTATTTCTAGAATTAGGCTTACAAAATCCTTGTAGTAGATTCAGTCAGGTGACCTGAGTTTAAGACCTGACTCTGCACTTACTAGCTGTATGACTTTGGGCAAGGCATTTAAAGCCTCTGAACCTCAGTTTCTCATCTGTAAAATAGACCTAGTCATATTCTGCCTACCTCTCAGGATCAGATATTGAGAGGAACAAATGCAATTGTGTGTGTTTGTGTGTGTGTGTATAAAATGTACTTGGTAAACTGTAGGACACTATGTAATGTAGAAAATGTTTTAGATGGCAAAATTATTGTAGCTCTGCTATAATATAATTACTTTTTCTTCTGTTGTTCGTTCCAGCAACTCATTTTTATGGGTTATGGTAATTTTTAAAATAATATAAGCAAAAGTAGGAAATCCTCATATCTGTTTCTGACTCCCAAAATATAGCAGAGAAAAAAGGAGCATGGCATAGTCTATGTTGAAGATTCTTATTAATGGCCAATCTTCCCCAGCAATGGGAAATGAAGTTCATTGTGAAGCAGGCTGAATCTGGGATATATTATTGCCATATCATCCTCTTTTGCATGCACTTTGGGTCCTGACTCTCAAGCAGTAGCAATACAGGACCTTCTGATTATGGACCATATAACAAACCCAGCCTCATTTGTAAAATGGGAATAATAAGATTTGTAATACGTTTGAGGTTCAAATAATAATTTACATGAAGTACTTCGTTAACTTTAAAGCACTACGTAAATATCAATTATTATTATTTCTTGAGTTCCTGACTTCCCCTCTACACAGCAGCTGCAGCTATATACATCACTGCAGATAAGAAGACCAAACGCTAGGTGCCCATAGCTGAGGCCCTGCAAGCCCCGCTTACACTACACTCTAATAATCCAGGGTTGAACCGAGGGCTGGTTTGACCAGATTAAGCCAACTTTAATAGGCAAAGAGGAGGAGAGAGTACTTTCTAGACATTAAAGAAAGTTAGTAAGAATATCGGAGTTGGAGCATTGATATAGGGAAACAAGTACTTATACATTGTGGAATGTTGGAATAGTGATATGAACTGTCTGGAACAATCAGTGTTCAAGCCATGTTATTGAGGGCTTTAAAAGTCCAGCCAAAGCATTTGTATTTCATCCTGTGTGGAACCACTGGCCATTTCTGATGTGATCAAGAGACTGTTTGGCAGCTGTATTGAGAATGAATTCTGGAAGGGACAGAATAGACGAGAATATTAAGTAGGAGACTATAACAGCATTCAAATTTTAAGTACTCAACATCATACTTTTACTAGTTAGAAGCCTACCTACATAGCTATCTTTGTCATTATTTTAGATATCATTGGATAAATCCTTCTCTTTTGATTTTTGGGAGTGTAACAACCCCTGGGCAACTAGGTGGCCCAGTGAATAAAGCACCAGGCCTGGAGTCAGGAAGACCTGAGTTCATATCTGGCCTCAAACACTTACTAGCTGTGTGACCTTGGGCAAATCGCTTAATCTTGTGTGCCTCAGTTTCTTCATCTGTAAAATGAGCTGGAGAAGGAAATGGCAAACCATTCCAGTATCTTTGCCACAAAAACCCCAAATAGGGTCGCAAAGAGCTGGACACAATTGAAACAACTGAACAAGTAACAGCCCTCACTTTCAATCCCGATACTTTTGTAGCAGTAGGTCTGAGCAAAGAGGACACTTCTAAGCACTTTAATTAGGTTGGAGAGATGACTATTCCTTCAAAGATAGGGCAGAGTCTTCTTGACTTTCTGATTGTCTTTTAAAATGTCTGTCTCATGGTACTTTGGTTTTTCCATACTGGCATGGCTTAATTTGAAATACAGACATGGATAATTTGGCCTCCAACCATCAGGAGTTGCTTAATTAAGCAATAGAGAAGCCAACAAGGGGAAATTAGTTAACTGAATTCTTTTAAATGTAACCTGTCAAAATAAAAACAATATGAAAAGAATATCATAACAATGCATTCAGAAACTTCATGTCTTCCAGTGGTACTGAGAAACTGTTTTGTTCATTAAACCAGTTTACAAATCATTGAACTCAGGTTGAGAAAGACAAGCTAAATTTGAATCTAGTTGCCAAATCACAGTCCAACAAGAATAGATGTATAGTATAGTCAGTCAGAAAGCATTTATTAAGAACTCATAAGCCAACAAAGTCTGTGTTAAGCATTGCGAATACAAAGAAAGGAAAAAAATACAGTCCCTGCTCTCGAGGGGCTAACATTCTAATAAGAAAGACAACATGCAAAAAACTATGTACAAACAACATATTTTCAAGATAAATTGGAGATAATCAACAGGGAAAGAATTAGTGTTAAGGGGTCACAGGAAAAGCTTCTTTGAGAAGGTGTGATTTTAACTGAGACTTGAGGGAGCCAGGAGGTGAAGATGAAGAGTCAGACAATTCCAGGCATTGGGACAGCCACTGAAAATACCTGGAGTGGAGAGATGGAGTATCTTATGGGAGAAATGACAAAGGGGACATTGTGATTAACTTGTATAATATGAGGATGGAAGTAAGGTTGAAAGGTAAGAAGGGGTCAGGTTTTGAAGGATTTTGGATGCCAAATGGAGGATTCTGTATTTGTTCTTGGAGGCAACGGAAGCCGCTGGAGTTTATTGAGTATTGGGGTGACGCAGTCAGACTTATACTTGAGGAGAATCAGTTTGACAACTGAGTAGAGGATAGACTGGAAGGAGGAAAATGTGAGGAATGGAGACCAATCAGAAGGTATCGCATTAGTGCAGTCATGATGAGGACCTGCACTGGGGCCGGGGGGGAGGGCAGGCGCAGGGACCGGAATCAATGAGCTGAGACCGCTCAATTCAATAGCAGTTGGTGCTGTGCTTTTCTGAATTTCTGTCTTCATGAGCAGCCCTTTGGAGATGCTGGGCATCTCCCTAGTGAAGTGCACCTGCTAATGTTGCAAGTGGCAGCAGACCCTCTGAACTTTCATACCATTAAAATCAGGCTATAAATTAACAGAAGCAGTTTTCAGTAAGATTTGGATGTTTGCTTTAAGCCATAGAAATTTTCTAAATTCATATTTAAAAGTCTTTTAATATATTGAGTTGTCCTTTTTTCTGAAAGTGTAGGTAATTAATATTGGCGATAAATAAAACTTACAGAAATATTTATAAGCCTTTGAAAACTCAGTGCTGTTAAAGACAATATCCTAATGAGCTGTATATGATAAGTGTATACAACGAACCAGTAACCTACAGATTCCAGTGCTATTTCAGATTGTGTGAAGGATTTCTGCTTAGCAGTGGGCAAGTCCCCTTTAACGGTAAGACAGAATGTTCACAATCACACTAAAGGCAAAAAAGCTCCCACTCAGAATTTCATAGGCAAAGTGCATTTTTTAGTGCTTTATAAAGTAGTTGCTTAGAAATTGTTTTTATTTCTTACAATAACACTGTGAGGTCGGGCAGCTCCATTGAGGTCAGGAAGAACTGACGTGGGCATTTATCCTCGGCAAGTTACCCAACCTCTTAGCTCCTCAGTTTTGTCATCTGTAAAACTGGAGTAATGTGATAGCATGCACTCCACGGGGTTGTTGTGACATTCAGATAAGGTAATACATTTCATTTTCCAATACTTTACAGCTATTGTTATTACTCATTAGATCTTCCCAAAGTCACCCATGGGGTGCTAATCCAGGATTGAAACTCAGGTCTTTCAACAGGGAATCCAGTTCACTTTCTACTATTCCATTGTGGCTTTCAGATGAAGAAATAAAATTGTAGAGAGCCAGTCAACAGCATCGTATTGATGTCAAATTTTAATAAACGACGTCAGACAATGTCATGAATTATGAAAGTGAATTAATAGGAATTCTGATATTTGGGAACATTGTTCTAAAAAGTTAATGGTCAGGACATTGTACGTTAATAATATTTTTATTATTCAGTGAATATAAAAAATCAAAAGGTAATACTATTGAGAAAATTTTTATTGTAATTATGTAGGTAGTCCTTATAGTTTCATGGTTATATATACTTATTTTATCCTTCCAACTAGATTATAAGAAGAGCAGAGAATATTTCTCATTCATCTTGCCTTGTAATATTGCTTCAATCATAGCTAGCATTTATAAAGTACTTTAAGGTTTTTAAATTTTTACAGTCCTGGAGACAAATACTACTGCTATATCTATTTTATGTACGAGGAAACCAAGATAGACAGAAATTAAATTACTTGCTAGGATTACACAGCTAGTAAGTGTTTGAGGTCAAATTTGAATTCAGGGCCTCCTGATTAAAGGTCCAGCACTCTATCTACTATGCCATCTAGATGCCTTATTTTTGTCAAATTGTATTTAAAATGTAGTTAATGCACCCTGTGTTTTATTGATAACAGTAAACTCCTTATTTTGGGATATAGACTAAAATGTTGCAGAAAATTCTTATTCTGGGGTCTGGAGTTAAATGTTACAGAAGATAGGAAAGATTAAATCAGGAAAGCACCTAATTAACTAGAATAGTCCTTATTTTAAAAGTTTATTTCAATTAGTAATGTTACTTTTGCCAATAATCGGAGACCTCTATTCAGGGAATAGAGGATTCTGGGGCAAGAGAACAAAAAACATTGTCCCTCTAAAGTCAGAGGCACCTCAGAAGCGGATATTGCTTTAAATTCACTGATGATATGGGTCAGGTGGGCTAGCAAGCCTGGCTGTTGCTTCAGATCCTGATATCTTATTGCCTCAGCACTTTCGACTTATCTCAGTATAGAGCACACCTTTGTTTACTCCTTGGTCCCTTATTGCTCTTCTAGCTATTTGATCGTGACCTGTCTCAATGACCACAACAACATAGTTTACTTCACATTATCTTGTCACTGTTCCGGCTTTCTGATCTTGATCTGGCTTACTGACTGCACCCTTGTCTACTCCCCTTGCTTTGATCTACAGCTCATGGACCAAGTAACTGAGATGTCCTGCAATTACCAGCCACTGCCTCGCCTGCACCCTGGCCCTGTACCTTCCACTCCAGCCACATGGCGGAACTACAATCAACAGCACCTACCTCGCCTCCCTGCCCATTTTACTTCAGGCTCATACCGGGGCACCATGGGCTAACCAGTGGGCATAAGGTTCACATGGGTTGACGTGGGTGATAATGTGGTTGGCCAGAGAGTCATGAGGGCTAGCTGATATATATATATGAGGCCTTTATTAGCTGATCTTTGGGAGCCAGGTATTCCCAGTTCAGGTTTATAAGACATCTAATTGTATTTTTATTCCAACACCTTGTTCTCAGTTAATCATACCTACAACAGTATTTGGACCACAAGGCTTGGTTCACCTAGTGGCAATTACTCAGAATTCAGGCGTGGTATTTAGAAAGTGTGTGTTCTTCTCTCTCTAATTTTACTTTCTTGGAGAAATCCACTCTCATATCTTCAACCATCACCTCTTTGCTGATGACTCTCAGATCTACATCTCTAGCTCCAGTCTCTTACTGCAGCTCCAGTCCCATTCTTTCCATTTGCCTACAGGACATTTCCACTTGGGTGTCCCACCATCACTTCAAAATTAACATGTCCAAAACTGAACTCATTTCCCCTTTCACACTGGCTTGCCTTACCATTTTTCTCATATATATTTTTCTCACCTTCACTTTCCTGGTTCCCTAGACTCAAAACTATGGATCCCTTTTTGACCCCTTGCTCCCTTCAGTATTACCACAGTTGCTTCCTCTTCAGATTCCTGTTGAAGAATCCTTCACTGTGTGTCTTGCCTTTGTCCATGTCTTCTCCATCCTTACCCTATAATAGGTCCTTATTTCATGCTGTTGGATTACTGCATCAGCTTCCTAGTTTGTCTCTCTGCTTCATGTCTAATGTATGTGATGTTGGCAGAATAATCTGTCTTAAAAAATATTTTCAATCATGTCACTCCCTACTAAAAAAAAAAGAAACCTGCAATGACTCTCTGTTGCTCCTCAGATAAGTTAAAACTCCTCATCTCAGGGTTCATGGCTTTTTGTAATCTGACCCAGTCTCGCTGAATTTTATATTCCACTACTCTCAAACATGAACCTAGTCAGTCTTCTTGCCTTACTGTCATACACACACCACCCTTATTTTACCTTTGTTCACCCTAGTTCAATATTAGGAAAACTGTCAGTATAATATCAATAACAAAAACAACAAAAATCATACGATTGTAATAATAGATGCAGAAAAAAAAGCATTTGACAAAATACAATACCAAGGCCTATTAAAAACACACCAGAAAGCATAGGAATTAAAGACATCTTTCTTAGAATGATAAGTGTTATTGATCTAAAACCAAGAACAAGCATTATGTATAATGGAGATAAATGTGAAGGCTTCCTCGTAAGATCAGAAGTGAAGCAAGGGTGTCCATTATCACCACTGTGATTCAATATTGCACTAAAAATGCTAGCTATAGCAATAACACGAGAAAAAAGAAATTGAAGGAATAAAAATATGTAACAAGGAAACAAAGCTATCATTTTTTTGCAGATGAGATGATGGCATACTTAGAGAACCCTAGAGAATTAACTAGAAAAACTAGTTGGAATAGTCAGGAACTTCAGCAAAATTGCAGGAAATAAAATAAACCCTTATAAATCATCAGCATTTCTATATGCTACCAATAAGACCCAGCAGTAAGAGATAGAGAAATTCCATTTAAAATAATGACAAGCAACATAAAATACTTGGGAGCTTACCTGCCAAGACAAACAGAGGCATTATATGAACACAATTAAAAACACTTCACAGAAATATAGACAGATCTAAACAATTAGGGAAATAGAATTATTAGTTGCTCATGGGTAGGCTAAGCCAATATAGTAAAAACGTTCATTTGCCCACAGGATATTTCCACTTGGGTGTACCACGATCACTTCAAAATTAACATGTTCAAAACTGAGTGCATTTCTTCCCCTTTCAAACTAGCTTGGCTTACTACCTTTCTTATAGATATTTTTCTCACCCTCATTTTCCCAGTTCCCTGGACTCAAAACTATGGACCCCTCTTTGACCCCCCCCCTTCCCTTCAATATTACCAAAGTTATTTCCTCTTCAGTGCCATAACAATCATATTGCTAAAGAATTATTTTATAGAGCTAGGTAAAATAGCAAGAAAGCATCTGGAAGAATAAAAAGTCAACAGTATCCAGGAAATCAGTGAAAAAATGTGAAGGAAAGTGGCTTAGCAATTCCAAATTCCAAAACTTTATTATAAAGCAGTAATCATTAAAATAGTCTGGTACTGGCTAAGAAAATAGAGTAGTGGATCAATGGAATAGATTGGTACACAATACACAGTAGTAAATAACCATAGTAATCTAGTGTTTGAGAAACCCAAAGATCTAAGCTTTGAGGGTAAGAACTCAACATTTGACACAAATTTCTGGAAAAAGGGGAAAGTATTTTGGCAGAAACTAGGCATAGACCAGCATCTCACACCATACACCAAGATAAGGTCAAAATGATCAAGTGATTTAGACATAAAGGGTGATAAGTAAATTTGGGGAGCATGGAAAATGCACCTGTCCTATCTATGGATAAGGGAAGAGTTTATTACCAAATAAGAGATAGAGAGCAACAAAGGATGTAAAATGAATAATTTTGATTTCATGAAATTCAAAAGCTTTTTCAGAAAAAAACCTAATGCAGCCAAAATTAGAAAGAAGACAGAAAACAGGAAAAAAAAACTTTTTACAGCAAATTTCTCTGATAAAGGCCTCATTTCTCAAACATATGGGGGCCTGAATCAAAATAATTCTGGAGAAAAATTTGGAACTTTGCCCAACAGGCTATAAAATTGTACATACCCTCTGACCCAGCAATACCACTACTAGGTCTGTATCCAGAGATCAAAGAAAAGGAAAATGGGCCTATTTCTGCAAAAATATGTATAGCAACTCTTTGTGGTGGCAAGTAATTAGAAATCGAGGGGATGCTTATCAGTTGGGGAATGGCTGAACAAGTTGTGGCATATGATTGTGATGGAATACTATTGTGCTATAATAAAAGAGAAAGGGGATGGTTTCAGAGAAAAAACAAAACAAAACATCAGAAGACTTATATGAACTTATGAAAAGTGAAGTGAGCAGAGAACATGGTATGCAGTAACAGCAATATTGTAAGGATGTAAAAGAGCTACTCAGTTGTGAAAAAGTTACTCTGATCAAGAAAATTCCCAAAGATCCATGATGAAAAATGCTTTCCATCTCCAGAGAGAGAATTTATAAACTCTGATTGCAGATTGAAGCATAACTTTTTTTAACTCTTTATTTTTATTGTTTGATTTTGTTTTCATTTTCTTTTGCAACGTGGTTAATATGGAAGTTTGTTTTGCTTGGCTTAACATGTATAATTGATATCAACTTGTTTGCCTTCTGAAGGAGGGGGTAGGAATGTGAAGGAGGGAGACAATTTGGAATGCAAAATTAAAAAAAGATTGTTAATTTTTTACATGTAATTGGGAAATCTTTAACAAAACAAGTTAAAATAATTTAAAATAAAATCTTTATTCCAGAGTTCATGGCCCTTTGTAATCTGGCTCAATCTCACTTATTGGACCTTATATTCTACTACTCCCAAACATGAACTTAGCCTTCTTGCCTTGCTATTATTGTACATGCACCAATCTAA
Organism: Phalanger gymnotis; assembly: GCA_028646595.1. Lineage (NCBI taxonomy): Eukaryota > Metazoa > Chordata > Mammalia > Diprotodontia > Phalangeridae > Phalanger > Phalanger gymnotis. Next base: position 56,174,457 of record CM053626.1, on the reverse strand, counting down.
TTTTTACTTTCATTCAACCCTCATTGGGAATTCTCTTTGCTTATTTCTCCAGTTGTCTACTCATCTTTCAGTACCCAACTCAATCTCATTACCTTCATCTAGACTTCCCTGCTAACTCTAGTCCTTATGTTTGTTTCTTTATTTTTTGAATTTGTATTGTGCTTATTTTTTGTAATATATGATTTAACATTTTATTATAGACTTTCTTATTCTCTGTTTTTTTTATGTGTCTAAGTCTAGCATTCCAAACAATAATGTAAGATCCTTGAAGATAGGAACCATATCTACTGCTTCTTTGTATCCTCCCCTCCTCTACCCTAATACAGACCTGGGCACACAGTAGGTGCTCAAAAAAGGTTGCTGAAGGAATGAATAGAAATTAACTCAAGTATTTTATATCCATTTAACTACATTATTTTTCATATATCAGTCCAAAAACTTATCATTGCTCCCACCTCTGTTTTTTCTTTTAATAAAATTGAGTTAATACTGAGATTAAAGGTTAAAGCCAGCTATTTTTTAAACAATTGGAAATTCTCTTGAATCAAATGCATGTAAAACAAAAAAAAAATGACTTTCAAAGTGTTTCCACAGTAATTTAGTGAATTAAGTTCTCCCTTTTTTATTGTTATTAGGAAATAACAACAGGCCAGCATGAATCCTGATAAACCCTCTTTTCTAATGTCAGAAGTTATAGCCATTAGTATAATAATACCAGTTGGAAAACATTCCTAAGCTCATTTAATTTCCTAATGTTAGCAACATTTTTGTTAGCTACATTACCCAGATCATGTCTTCAAAGTTTTAATGTTAAAAAAGATGGAGTTCAAATGAATATTAATAAAAAAGTCATATGCCTAAATCCTGGATACAATTTTTAAAAAAATAATTCTTCACACTATTTCAGGGGTTAGTAAAATAGCATGAGGAAATTATTTGTATGATTTTCTAGCTTTGTCTCATAGATTAGAAAAATAACATCAAAATGAAAATATTTTCATATGAATTTAGGCTATCCTGCGACCTCTTCATCTCTTCTTATTCTTCACAGTTTTTATATTTCAAATAACATTGTCTTAAAAAATATAAAGGGAAAAGGGGAATTATGCTATGAACTGTTGGCATGATTTACAACCGTACCACCCTCAGATAAGTGCAAAAAATGAATTGTGAAATTAAAATGAAGATTTAATCTGAATATTTCAAAATTGCAAGTATGTTTGTGACAGAGAGAAGGATATGAAAATAAATTTGTTAAAATTTTAGGAATGCGATGCATATACATTGCAGATTTTCCGTCAAGTTGTAGACTTGGGTTTTAATTGCCTTTGATCTAAGGCAGTTGGAGTGAAGCATTTGCCTTGGCCCCAGTTCATTTCTCCATTGTTTTCCTGGAGGACTGGAGTTGGAAGGGCAATAGAATCTCAGATAATTAAGAGACCTTCTGGTTTCCTTAGTCAAGCTTGCCCATAAGCAGTTGTAGTTTGCTGCTAATTATGCTTAGTTAAGGGCTTGGGCGGACAGAGGTGGGAAAAGAAAAGCGAAAGATATGGAAAGGAGTTCTTATGGGGCAGTAGAGGAGAGGAGTGGAGTAAGTGAATATTGACTTGTACTTTCCAACCCACATTGTAGTAGATGGTTATAGACTCATAAAGCTCAGAATTGGAAGACCTTTTGACTCTCTCTCCAGAATGGTTAAGATTGGAAATGTGTCAAAAGGAAAATACATGAGTAAATGATATATGAAGCAAAGTAACCAAAATATTTTTTAATTCAAATAATTTAAATACTGTCAGATTCCAAAACAAACACACTGCTCCTATACTTTGTAATCTATCCAGATCTTTACCACAGTTATGTTAAGCTTCAAAAATCCATATTAAGAAATAGTTTATTCCTAAAATTATTGGATCACATAACCAGATAGCAGCTAAATATGGAAAATCGTTTAGTTTATTTTAAGAAAATTACAGCTATAAGCTTCAATTTCCCCTAACAAATAGTCTTTGTTAGTAATTAATTATTAAAGATGCATTACTATAAAGTAATTTAATTATATGAGTTTGTTAATCAATAATATATGTTATGCAAATTATTTTCAACACTTTATATGACCAATGTGATTATTACGATAACATTTTTCCTCATAAATTATAAAAGAGTTTTCAGATATATGTATTTGTCTTAACCACACTTATTTTTAGTTCTTTAGGTAGTATATGGTTTCTTCTAAGTGGAGAAAAAGCATTTTATCTTTTTTAGCCTGTATTCATTTATTTTTATTTATTTGATAAATTTCTCATATTTTTCTAATAAGTATCTCCCCTGTCTTACTTCAGATTTTCATGTAGGAAATGGTGTTTTGAAAGAGACACTGAAAACAAACATAGGTAATATAACCTGCTTAAAGTACCTCTGCTAATCTTTTCCCCTTCATTAACCATTTGGCAGTGCATTTATTATAATGCAAGTTACGTGAGCATAGAGACTGTACTATTTATTTGTGTATCTGCCCTTGCATATTGCTTTATATTGCTATTCAAGATTTTATAAGTATTTGTTGAAATAAATAACAACTGCATAAAGGCCTATTAATTAATTTGTATCCTTTATCAAGGAGTTTTTCATGGGACAGTTTGCTAACGAACATGTCTATTTCAACTTCAGTTCATCTCTCTCAAATATGTAAGATAATATTTTTTTGGTTTGATTTTCTGGAAGAATTGGAATCCTATTTCTTGACTATTAAATATTATTTTCCTAAAATAGATTGACTATAATTAAAAGTATTATGTACAACCTATTGATTTTACAGGAAGAGTTAGACAAGAAAAATGTCAACTCCAACCCAACTCCTATAACTGACAGAGGCACCATGATCTCAGTGAATTTCTTAGGCTAGATAAACTTGATTATTAGCATCTAGAACCTAGGTCTATGGAAAATTCACTTTTTCTTTGCTGTTATGCTTATGGTACTGAGTTTTTTATTTAATGTTTTTTTTATTTTATTAGAGGATGGGTATCTTGCCTCAGCAGAGTTCAGGCATAGAGATGTGGGATAGTAGAAAGTGAACTGGCATTGGAATCAGGAGAAATGCCTTCAAATTCTAGTCATGTGACTAGACATTCAAGGTCATGTGACCTTGGGCAAAGGACTTTACCTCTCCAGGACTCAGTTTCCTCATCTCTGAATGTAAGGGGCTTAGACCAAATTATCTTTACAGTCTCTCCTAGCTTCAAATTCTATATGCTATGACAAAGTTTGTGTTCTGAAGTCCTATTTTATGTTGTGATTATTACTAGCTAGAGAAAGAATTTTACCATAAATTTGATTTTCTGTAATAAATCAGAGAAGAATTACATTTGCCAGAGCAACTTTTTTGTAATTAAAAAACAAATTAAACTTTGATAACTGTTAAAACACTTGGTATTAAAAAGAAAATACTACGTATATGTGGAAAGTTAAAGTATCACTTGATAATGGTGGTAAAATTCTTTAACAGTTGGTATGTACAAAGAATGTAATAAAGTCATCAAAGGAAATATATTAATCGAAACATTTATTCATCATATTCTGTCATCAAATACAGTATACAGAACTGTCCTTGGAGTGAGGAACTTCTGATACATACTGGCTGTTTGACCTTGGGTGAAGTGCCCTGGGCAGCTTTTTTAAGATTTTAAGTGACAGAATAGTTGCTAACCTGCTTTATTATTGTTTTGGGGGGAGATATATGAATTAATTTATTTTTAGTTTTCAACATTCACTTCCACAAGATTTTGAACTCCAAATTTTCTCCCCATCTCTCCCTTCCCTTGACCCAAGGACAGCTTACATTCTGATTACCCCTTACCCCAATCTGCCCTCCCTTCTCTCACCACCCCCCCATAGTAATTAATGTGGGACTTTTTGCTGTTCTCTTAAGTGCCTTTAAGGATTCTGGCCTTTGTTCGAATGGGACAGATAAAGTAGGATTTTGCCTTGGAGTGTTTCTCAGCATTAAGACAATCAGAGAGTCATTGAATGCATATGACATGATACTAGGGATGGGGAACTTTCACATGCCCAGACAGTAGGGATGGGGAACTTTCATATACCTGGCCTGGAGAGGTCAGAGCCCTCAGGGCTCTGAATAGGATATAATTGATGGAAGTTTGCCATTTGACTTTTGGGGCACACTTATAGAAGGAATGTTGAGATTCTGGGTAAGCTGCAACTGCCCTCCAGCTTTACATCTCAGATGTTGGATCTTCTCTGGTAACTATGTGTTGTGATTTGAATCAGACAAGGTCTGATGTTTCTAATTTCTGTTTGTATTTGCCTTGAAGTTCAGGGGGCTGATCTTTTCCCCCTGAACTGTGAATGATATTTGTATGTTTGATTAAACTGAAATTATTAACCCCTTAAATTACTTTCCCTAGAAAAGCAGATCAAAGAACCTGTGTTGGCAGCTTTCTGAGTGCTGGTTGTTGGTGGGTCTTGCACCCCTACAGTAGCTGCTAGCACATTATTGCTATGCCCCCCTTGTCTATCCCTTTCCTTCTCTTACTCCCTTCTCTTCTATTTTCCTGTAGGGCAAGATAGATTTCAATACACCGTTGCCTGTATATCTTATTTCCTAGTTGTATGTAAAAACAGTTTTTAACATTTGTTTTTAAAACTTTGAGTTCCAAATTCTCTCCCTTCCTCCCATCTCACCTATCCTCATTGCAAAGGCAACCAATTTGATGTAGGTTATACATGTGTAATCATGTAAAACACTTCCATAATAGTCATGTTGTGAAAGACTACCTATATTTCCCTCCATTCTATCCCACCCCCTGTATCCTCTCTTTTAACCCTGTCTCTCCTTACAAATGTTAGTTTCTGATTACCTCTCCCCCAATCTACCCTCCCTTCTATCATATCCCCCTCTTTTATCCCCCAGCCCTTACTTTCCTATAGGGTAAGATAGATTTCCATACTCAATTGCGTGTGTATGTTATTCCCTCAAACCAAATCCAATGAGAATAAGGTTCACTCATTCTTTCTCACTTCCCCCCTCTTCCTCTCCAATGTAAAAGCTTTTTATTGCCTCTTTTATGTGAGATATTTTATCCCATTCCACTTTTCCCTTTCTCCTTCTCCCTCTTAACCTCTCTGACCCCTTAATTTTATTTCTCTCTTTTGCCCCTTAATTTTATTTTTCAGATAGTATCCTTTATTCTTTCATATTCCACTCACCCTGTGCCCTCTGTCTATATATGTATTCCCTCCAACTACCCTAATACTGATAAGGGTCCCCTGAGTTACTAATAACATCTTTCCATGTAGAAATGTAAACAGTTCATCTTTAGTAAGCCCCTTATGATTTCTCTTTCCTGTTTACCTTTTCATGCTTCCTTGATTCTTGTATTTGAAGTCAAATTTTCTATTCAGCTCTGGTCTTTTCATCAAGAATGTGTGAAAATCCTCTATTTTCTGGAATGTCCATTTTTCCCCTTGAAAGATTATACTCAGTTTTGCTGGGTAAGTGATTCTTGGTTTTAATCCTGGCTCCTGGGGCAACTAGGTGGCTCAGTAAGTAGAGCACTAGCCTTGCAGCCAAGAGGACTTGAGTTCAAATCTGGCTTTAGACACTTGAGTTACTAGCTGTGTGATCTTGGGCAAGTCACTTAACCCCAATTGCCTTGCCTTCCCCCCTCTGAAAAACAGCCCTAGCGCCTTTGACCTCCAGAATATCACATTCCAAGCACTCTGATCTCTTAATGTAGAAGCTGCTAAATCTTGTGTTATCCTGATTGTTTTCCCATAATACCTGAATTGTTTCTTTCTGGCTGCCTGTAATATTTTCTCCTTGACTTGGGAACCCTAGAATCTACAATATTCCTAGGAGTTTTCCTTTGGGGATTTCTTTCAGGAGGCTATCAGTGGATTCTTTCAGTTTCTATTTTTCACTCTTGTTCTAGAATATCAGATCAATTTTCCTTGGTAATTTCTTGAAAGGTGGTGTCTAGGCTCTTTTTTCGATCATGGCTTTCAGGTAGCCAATAATTTTTAAAGTATCTCTCCTGGATCTATTTGCCAGGTCAGTGGTTTTTCCAATGAGATATTTTATTTTGTCTTTTATTTTTTCATTTTTTTGGTTTTGTTTTTTATTTTCTTCATTTCTCATAGAGTCATTAGCTTCCATTTGCTCCATTCCAATTTTTAAGGAATTATTTTCTTCAGTGAGCTTTTGGACCTCCTTTTCCATTTGGCCAATTCTGCTTTTGAAGGCATTGGCTCTTTGGATCTCTTTTGCCATTTGGATTAGTCTATTTTATAAGGTGTTATTTTCTTCAGTATTTTTGGGGGGGTCTCCTTTGGTAAGCTATTGACTTGTTTTTCATGATTTTCTTGTATCGTTCTCATTTCTCTTCCCAATTTTTCCTCTACTTCTCTTACTTGATTTTCAAATTCCTTTTTGAACTCTTCTGTGGCCTGTGACCAATTCATATTTTTCTTGGAGGCTAGGAACTTTGACTTTGTTGTCTTCTTCTGGTTGTATGTTTTGATCTTGTTTGTCACCAAAGTAAGATTCTGTAGTCTGATTTTTTCCCCACTGTTTGCTCATTTCCCCAGCCAATTACTTGACTTTTTAATTCTTTGTTAAGGTAGGACTCAATCTTCAGGGGTTTTGTCCAGCTGTTTTACAGATCTAGGGACCTATAAATGTTTGGTTCTTCCAAGGTGGTATGATCAAAGGAGAGGTGTTTATTCCTTTCCTGGTCAGTGCTGTGGTCTGTGAGTGACCACAATCACTCTTTTCTGCCTTGGAACTGTGAGGAGGATTCTCTTTCCACTGCCCCCACAAGCTCTGCCAGGTCAGCACTCCTTCTCACCCCAGGACTATGACCCAGATCCAAACAGTGCAAAGCAAGAGAATCCTGCCTCAGCACCAGCAAAGAGATCCTTGCAATCTCCCTCTGATCAGCTGCTCAACTCCCCACCATTTGTGGGCCAAGAGTTCTGGAAGCAGTCACTGCCACTGCTGCCACCACCCTGGGGCTGGGATTGGACTATGCTTCTCTCTCACCCAGGTCAGACAGACCTTTCCTACTGACTTACTGGCATTTGTGGGTTGAGAAGTCTGGAAACTGCCACAGCTGCCAGTCATTCAGTCCCTTGAAGCCTTCTCCAGGTTTGCTGGGGAGCCCAGTGTGTGCTGGAAGGGCCAGTATTGGTTTGTGTTCCTCTCCTAGCCCAGTGCAATAGACCTGTCCGTTGCAGGTTGTCTTGGGCTGGAAATTTGTTTCACTCTGTCATTTTGTAGGGGTTCTGCTGGTCTAGAATTTGTTAAGAGTCCTTTTTACAGGTATTTGGAGAGCTTTGGGGGAGAGCTCAAGCAAGTCCCTGCTTTTACTCTGCCAACTTGACTCCTGCTAACCTGCATTATTAAAGGGAGTTTCCTATAACAATGAAAAAATAGATCCAGGCCCCCTCTACCTCTATTCAAAGATATAAGGCACAAACCAACTTATTTACAGGGAAATTATAGGTTGGAATTCAAATAAGCAGAGAGAATTTTGCTATCATTATTGTATTTATGAAATTAAGTTAGTATGAATTAGAAGAAAAGCAACACTGAGAAATAATAATAATTATGTTTTCAGATTTTCAGTTCTAATGCTTATTTTATATTGTGCATAACTGTTTTTAGTACTTATAGATTACAAAAGTAACATTGGAATGAAAATAATTACTTGTGGACTTACAATATAATGCAACTGTGACATCTCTTTTTTTCTTCAGAATTTTTATTTAAAAATAACATGTTAGACAACAAAATAACATTTGTTAGACAAAAATAATGCATTTATTCATATTATTCTCATTATTTTATGATTCATGAATAAGTTCAGCATATTCTAAAACGTAAAATTAATATTTATTTTCCACATTAAGATGTTTTAAAATATATTTTGTTTTTCTGGACATGGTATATTTATAAGTATACAAGAACTAAAGAGCACTTTATAAATATGCTCTTATGAAAATCTTTTCCAATTTTAGAATACTTGTTTTCTAAGAGTATAAAGTGAGTGTTTTATTATTTTTTATTTAAGGAAATGAAATTAAAATAAAAATAAAACAATTTAAGCAACATTTTAGAAAGTTTATGATTTTGACTTTATGGTTGATAGTTTGACTATATAGTTGATAGTAAAACCTAATAACTATATTAGGAGGCAGTTTTACCTGTCTTTATGAATAAAAACATCATCTGTATTTAGGTACTTATAGACTTTTGTGGTGTTAAAATACATTGCATTCAGTGGATATACATGAAAACTTTTGAGTCATTGTGTGGAAAAGAAGAAAACCTAGGGAAGTTTGGGAATGAAATAAAAAATTGCTTTATTTCTAAGTTCTAGAGTGATAGATACATGGAGAAAGAAAATAGAGTAAAGGATTTGAAAAATATGGTATAATCTAAAGGTACTATGAATATGGCGTACCTACTGTGAGTAGAAGTTTCAGAGGAGTTTCTTGTTTATTATTTTTATTATTGCTAGTGCAACAGAAAGTCATATTGTTTGCAGACTTGAGGTAGAAATGCCATGTCCTCTCCCTCCTAAATATTATCTCCATCCAGAAAATCTTCTCAGACTAATTCCCCAGGGTGCCAAGGAGTAGAAACCTGGTAATGTGGGCCCCACAAGTCTGAATACATTTGCGTCGGGGTCAGAGTAAAATTTGTCTCATTTAAAGTATGCAACTAAACTTAATATTTGTAATTTATTAAAAAACTTGCATTATTCAAAACACAGTAGGCTACTGCATTGTATACAAACTGTTGAACCCATAAACAAAACAATGGCTACTTAGATGCTTAATTTTTGATAAATATTAGTCCATGTAGAGAGGTAGAATATCATGGAGAAGGGAACAGGCCTGGGGAACAGGTGGACCTGGATTCAAATTCTTCTGACACAGTGGCTCTATGTCTCTGAAGGGAGTTGTTTAAGTTTGATCAATTCTACCAAGCAACAATCTAAGACTAAGTTGTAGAACCATTCTTTGTTGGAACAGGGAATCTCTTCATTGGAAGTTCCCTTCAGCATTGAAATCGCACACACAAAAACATACATCAGAATGTGACATTGTGTGTGTATTGTGGCAGCACCAATTGTTGACTTGCATTTCATGTTTGTTCCTTATTGTCTATGCAGGCTAGTCTGCACCAGCTATCAGCAGTGTATTGTGCATTAGGTCAAGGCTTGTATTTATAAAATGCTACACAATGTAGCCTTTCAACAATAACTCATTCAGTCTCACGTTATTTTGACTTTTCTCACATAATCGGTTACCAAATCCTGTTGATTTTACTTCTGCAACTTATTATATAATATTCCATAGGTAATTTTATTAAACATATAAATATATATTATTATATGTGTTATAGACTTCATATAACTTTTTTCTGTTTTATATAATTACATATGTTTTCAATTTAATTCAAATAAACAAACACTTATCAAATGCCTTCTCTGTACAGAACATTGTGCCAAGTGCTATAGGGATAGAAAGCATAGATAGAAACAGCAGTCATAACTGATAGTTTTATCATACTTCAAGGTTTTTAAAGTCCTTTCCTTACGTTAGTCTTGTGAGGTGGGTAGTTCAAAGCTAAATGACTTGCTCATGGTCAGACAGCTCTAAATGTCAGAGCTTAAATTTTCCCTTTCATATGTTAGAGTGTCTTAGGGGTAATGTGTCATGTACACGGAAAACCATAACATGAAATAGTCCCTGATAAGTGTGTTAAAGGAGGTGCAAAACAGTGCCCACAGCAGCCTCTCTGAAGGAGGTGGGCAGTATTTGAGTCAAGTTTTTAAAGTGATAGGTAGCTGAAGAAAATAGGAGAAGAAACACTTTTTGCCCTTTAAAGCCGTGGGGAACTATCTTTCTGGAATATGGAAGACTCAGTTGCTTTGTCAGGTAGTTTTGCTGAATTGCCTTTTTAAATTTTTAATTGTGTTTTGCTTGTTTTGATATGGGATGGCTCTCCGAGTAGAGAAAGATATTTTTGGAAATGGAAATGAAAAATGAAAAAATATATTTTTAAAGACAGGTAAAGAGTTCACCAGGTGAGAAGGAACAGAAGATGAAAGGTATAGAGAACATCTTAAACAGGGTATTTGAGGGAAAACAGGCAGTCCACTTGGGTGGGAATGCAGAGTCCTTGGAATGGAGTAACATAATATAAATATAGTATAACAAAAGGCTAGAAAGATGCAGAGAAGGCACTAATTACCAGGCAAAAGAAAGAGAATTAGGTCATAAGATTGTAGGGACTTTAAAGCTTATCTTAGTCCAACCCTTTCATTTTACATATGAGGAAACATGTCAGAGAAGATGGCTGGCTTGCTCATGGTCACATCCCTCAAAGGGGTAGAATTTAGTCCTAGTTTCATTTCCCCTGTAATGTTGCTCATTCAAGCAACTGAATAAATGAAGATCATCTTTCAGTTGGCTAGAGGGTGATAAATCGGGATTGAGAAGTCTCTGAGCTTTGACTGATCACTTAACCTCTCTAGGCCTGTTTCCTTATCGTTAAAATGCAAAGGTTGCCCTCTCGGGTCCCTCCATTGGTGCAAATGGAAACCTAACCTCATTTTCGTTCCATGAGATTCTTGCCCATAGGTCTTGCACAAAGGATATACTTAGAAGGCTAGAGGCCTTCTTCTAAAACTTTTTATCTTTAGATACCTGTGAGTTGAGTCCAGCACTTCTTAAACTGTGGATCTAGACCCCATGTGACCCCCAGTTTAAGAAGTTCCAAGTGGAAAAAATTTAAGAAGCCCTGTGTTAGACAATGAATCAGTCAACCAGTTGAGAAGGATGGATTAAATGCCTGCTACCTGGTAGGCACTGTACTAGGCACTTTGGATACAAATGCTTAAAAAATCCCTACTGAAAAGGAATTTATATTCTAACGGGGAAGGCAACAAGCACTTATCTAAATGTCTGCTGAAAAAAATGAAGGGAATAAATTCAAATAAAAACAAAGGACAGCAAAATAAGGCAGTTTGAGAAGGGAGGGCATTAGCAGCTGAAGGAATCAGGAAAGGCTTTGTAGGAATGTTAGAGCAGGATGTAGAATTTTCCCCACCTCCAGATTTTGCTCACAGTTGGCTTTGTCTCTCTCCTTGTCGCCTTCTCCTGAACATCAGCAACATGTCCTCATCACAGCTGACAATAAAGACAGGGAAACGTTGAGTATCTGCTATGAGAGTGCCTGGCATTGCGCTTGTAAATCCTATGTGCGCTTGGTCACAGAAAGGAGATGGATAGATCGTTTATTAAGCGCTTACTACATCTGTCAGCTTGTGGAAACCAAAAGAGCTCAAAGGCATGGGACGCAGCAGAGTGAGATCATACACGCAAAAAGCGGAACTGTTGTCATGTTAGGACATGTCAGCTTAAGTTCATGACAACCGGTTTGGGAGAAACTTTTGACACTGGTGATCCCATCTGGCCTCTTTCTCCACATTCTGGAGAAAAGGTCTGTTATGGAGAAGGAATTTTGAGATTTCAGTCATACTGCCTACATAGGACCATGTGGGCCAAGGAGTCCTTTCAGTAGGTAGGAGCTTTCTCTTTCAGGTGGCCTGAGGTATAAGTTTGCGCATTTTTCTGAATATTAGACATGGGAACAACTCACATGTCGACCTCCAAATGTTTGGAAGTACAAAGGATATGTGTGTTGTTTTTGTATTTTTGGTCAAACTGGGGGATCTGGTTAGGCATCCCCATTCATGTGTGTCTCCATGTGGACAGAAAGGAAAAAACTGAGGAACTGGCCTAAGCTAGCAATAAGAGTGATTGCCAGTAGTGAGAATTGACCCACATTAAACTGACTAGTTTGTGCTCTCAAAATATGGATCTATTTCCCCTGCTTCTGTTTTATAGGTTCATATGGTAATAGATTTAGAGATATTTTCAGTTGTGTCCAACTTTTCATGACCTCATTTGGGGCTTTCTTGGCAAAGATACCAGAGTGATTTGCATTTCCTTCTCCAGTTCATTTTAAGATGAAGAAACTGAGGCAAAGAGGGTTAAGTGACTTGCCCAGGGTCACATATCTAGGAAACAGGAAGTGTCTGAGGTCAGATTTAAACCCAGGAATGGGCATCTTCCTGACTAGCCACTATACCACCTGCCCAGAAGAGGCCTTAGAAGTCATTTATTTTACAGATGAAGAATTGAGTCCCAGAGACTTTAGTATACCCAAGGTCAAGTAGGTAGTTAAGTGATAGGGGCAGAATTTGAGCCTATGTTCTCTAATTCTAGATCCAGCATTATTTCCACGATGCCACAAGGATATAACAGTCTCATATATACAAAAAATATTTCTAGCAGTAACTGTTGTAACAGCAAAGAACATATAGAAAAGTGAGTGCTGATGATGGGGTAATGGCTGAACAAATTGTAGCTGATGGACAAAGCAACGGAATTATTTTTTAGCTGGTTCTTCATATTTTATTATTTAATATTCTTAGTTTTCAACATTAGTTTCCACAAGATTTTGAGTTACTAATTTTCTCCCCATTTCTACCTTGCCCCCCACTCCAAGATGGCATATATTTTGATTGCCCCATTCCCCAGTCAGCCCTCCCTTCTGTCATCCCACTCCTGCCCCTCCACCAATCACTTTCCCCTTGCCTTCTTGTAGGGCAAGATAGATTTCTATATCTCATTGCCTGTATATCTTATTTCCCAGTTGTATGCATAACAATTTTTGTTTTGAGTATCCGCTTTTAGACCTTTGAGTTCCAAATTCTCTCCCCTCTTCCCTTCCCACCCACCCTCTATCAGAAGGCAAGCAATTCAGCATAGGTCACACATGTATCAGTATGCAAAACACTTCCACAATAATCATGTTGTGAAAGACTATATTTGCCTCCATCCTATCCTGTCCCCCCTGTATTCAGTTTTCTCCCTTGACCCTGTCTCTTTTCAAAAGTGTTTGCTTTTGCTTACTTCCTCCCCTGATCTGCCCTCCCTTCTATCATCACTCCTCTCTTATCCCCTTCCCCTTACTTTCCTGTGGGGTAAGATACCCAATTGAATGTTTATGTTATTCCCTCCTCAAGTCAAATCTGATGAGAGCAAGATTCACTCATTCCCCCTCACTTGCCCCCTCTTCCCTTCCAACAAAACTGCTTTTTCTTGCCATTTTTATGTGAGATAATTTATTCTATCTCTCCCTTTCTCCCTCTCTCAATATATTCCTCTCACCCCTTAATTTTATTTTATTTTTTAAGATATAGCCCATTCATATTCAGCTCACCTTGTGCCCTCTGTGTATATATGTGTATATTCCCTTCAACTACCCTAATACTGAGAAAGGTCTCATCAATTACAAACTTTCCTTGTAGGAATGTAAACAAAACAGTTCAACTTTAGTAAGTCCTTTTTGATTTCTCTTTCTTGTTTACCTTTTCATGCTTCTCTTGATTCTTGTATTTGAAAATCAAATTTTCTGTTCAGCTCTGGTCTTTTCATTGAGAAAGCTTGAAAATCCTCTGTTTTATTGAAAATATGTATTTTGCCTTGGAGCATTATACTCAATTTCACTGGGTAGGTGACTCTTGGTTTTAATCCTAGCTCCTTTGACCTCTGGAATATCATATTCCAAGCCCTTTTGTCCCTTATTATAGAAGCTGCTAGATCTTGTGTTATCCTAATTGTGTTTCCACAATACTCAAATTGCTTCATTCTGGCTGCTTGCAATATTTTCTGCTTGACCTGGGAACTCTGGAATTTGGTAACAATATTCCTAGGAGTTTTCTTTTTGGGATCTTTTTCAAGAGGCAGAGTGGATTCTTTACATTTCTATTTTACCCTCTGGTTCTAGGATATTAGGGCAGTTTTCCTTGATAATTTCTTGAAAGATGATGTCTAGGCTCTTTTTTTGATCATGGCTTTCAGGTAGTCCAATAATTTTTAAATTATCTCTCTTTGATCTATTCTCTAGGTCAGAGCTTTTTCCAATGAGATATTTTACATTGTCTTCCATTTTCTCATTCCTTTGGTTCTGTTTGATAATATCTTGATTTCTCATCAAGTCACTAGCTTCTACTTACTCCAATCTCATTTTGAAGGTAGTATTTTCTTCAGTGGTCTTTTGTACCTCCTTGTCCATTTGGCTAATTCTGCCTTTCAAGGCGTTCTTCTCCTCATTGGCTTTTTGGAGCTCTTTTACCATTTGAGTTACTCTATTTTTTAAGGCGTTATTTTCTTTAGTGTTTTTTGAGTCTCCTTTAGCAAGTTGTTGACTTGTTTTTCATGATTTTCTTGAATCAATACCATTTCTTTTTCCAGTTTTTCCTCTACTTCTCTTACTTGCTTTTCCAAATCCTTTTTGAGCTCTTTCATGGCCAGACCCCAATTTATATTTTTTTCTTGGAGCCTTTTGATGTAGGCTCTATGACTTTGTTGACTACTTCTGGCTGTATGTTTTGATCTTCTTTGTCACCAAAAGAAGATTCTGTATTCTGAGTCTCAGTCTGAGTCTGAGTCCTTTTGTGCTGCCTGGTAATGTTCCCAGCCAACTACTTGACCCTTGAGCTTTTTGTCAGAGTATGACTGCTTATACAATAGAGAGTACTTTGTCCCAGGCTTTAGGGGCTGTGCTGCTGTTTTCAGAGGTACTTCTACTCCACCATCACCACAAGCTCTGCCACAACAGCTGCCTCAGCCCCTAGAACTGCCAACCAGGACCATGACCCAGATCCAAGCAAGCAAGAGAACCCTGCCACTGTGCCATCCCTGCACTCCTGCTCTGATCTGTCACTTAATTCCTCCCACCATGTGGGCCAGGTGCTCTAGAAACAGCTGACACTGGAGCTCTGGAAGCAGCCTCAGGAGCTTTCTGCTGCTGCTGCCACCACCACCACCACCTCCACCACCCCCAGGGCTGGGGCTGGACCGCTCTCACCCCAATCCAGCAGTTTTCCCACTAATCTGCTCCATGGTCTTTGGCGTTTGTGGTTTCAGAAGTCTGGTAACTGCTACAGCACAGTGATTCATAGCCCTAAGGCCTGCTCTGGCTGACTCCCGGTCTGGTTGGTCCTGGTGTGGCCCACACTGGGCTGTGCTCTCCTCCCAGCACAGTGCGGTAGACCCTTCCCAGTGACCATCCAGGCAATCCTGGTCTGGAGACCTGCTTCCCTTTGTTATTTCGTGGGTTCTGTAGCTCTAGAGTTTGTTCAGAGACATTTTTACAGGTGTTTGGAGGGATTTGGGGGAGAGTTTAAGTGAGTCCCTGCTTTCCAGCTGCCATCTTGGCTCCACCCTCTGCAATATGATTATTATTGAGCTATGTAAGGAGTTTTGCATCCTTCTCAATTAATAAACAGTAGAAGAGAGTGAGGAAGTTTTAAATGTGAAAACATGACAGTTCATACTTTGATAATGTTACCAGATGTAAACTTCTTTGGGTCAAGAAGGGAATAGCTATTGACTAACCAAACCCTTGGGGCTTTAAATAGCTTGAAGAATTTCAGTAGAAGGTGGTGCAACAGAAAGCTGTTATACTCTGTACTCTGGAAGACTCCAGGCTTGGCAGCATCTTGAGTAGGTAGACCCTTGCATAAGTACCAGAGGGCAGCAAAGTGAGGAAGGCAGCCAACTCTCAATATTGATGAAGTTACTGGTGAATCTAGACTAGAAGAATACAGCACATTGAGCCAGGATAAGAAAAAGACACAGTGAGAACAAACCAAACCCCGAAGGAGAGCCACCTGATGAAGGAAGCTGCTTCAGGGGCTGGGATCCTTCTTGGCAGGAGATTACCCACTCAAGACCCAAGAAAGGCACAGACCATCTGGCAGCTACCAAAGGGAAACTACATGAGGATTCTAATAAGGAAGAAAAGGATTGTCCTTGCTGGTATTGTCAAGATTCCCCTTTGCTAGACATGTCATTTGTGTATGTTCTTCATGGCTTTCAGTTTGAGCCCACACCCTCCAGGGGCTTCTTGTGTGCTATACAAGGGTATGCTCAAGGTATAGGGGAATGAATCAATTGTTCTTATAGATCACTTGTGAAAGGCGGTGTATGAGGCAGCTTAGTGGCACAGTGGCTGAACTGTGGTACTTGGAATCAGAAGGACTTGATTTCAAATTCTGCCTCAGATACTTACTAGCTGTGTGATACTGGATGTGTCACGTCCTCTCTGTCTCACTTTACTCATGCATAAGATGGGGCTAATAATAGCAACTATCTTCTGTGTTCATCGTGTGATAATTAAATGAGTTAGCAAAGTGTTTTGCAAACATTAAAGCCTGTGAATTCTAGTTATTGCTACTATTGTTATGATTGATATTATGATGTCCTTTTTCTAAAAGTTAATGGAGTTCTACTAGTTGAGTGGTGATGAGGGGCACTTTAGTGAGTATCATGAGCAACAGAAAACCATTTATTTTCATGGTTACCCCTAGAATTCTGGATTTATTAGTAATGAGTCATCCCTCCCTCTGGGGACCTGGTCAGCCAGTTCTGATGCAAGTCGTAGAACTAGCCTGATGGGAGTGTCATGGTTTTAAGTAATGGCAAATACGCAGAATTCAAAGGAACTTTGGAAAAGTTGCGTGAATTTATGCAGAATGAAGCACCAGGAGAAAAATTTACTTGATGAGCACATTAATGTAAAGCAAAACAACATTGAAGTTACATAGAAATCTTATCAATACGGTGACTATTTCTGACAATAGAGGTAGATGTATAGATCAATAGCTCAGTAGCATAGAGCATTTATTAAGCTCTGTATGCAGGCTTTGTGCTAAGTACTGGTCATGCAAATAAACAAGCAAGGCTACCCCCACTCTCAGGGAGCTTGCCTTCTAATGGGGGTTGACATTATATGGCTGGAACATGATGTGGAAGCCTGATTCTAGGAAAAACAAAGTGAAGGCTTACTTCTCAGAGCCCAGTGCCTCAGGAGCTGATTCCCAGTTTCTTTCTTTGGGGAGTAGGGGAAGGATGATAGGATTGGAGTGAAGGCAACATGAAATGGAGAATGAAGCAGACTTTTCACATCTCAGTAGAGAGGTGTTAGACCACAGGTATAGAATGAGGCAGATATGGCCAAAGGATTGATTTGTTTTCCTTAATTGTACTTCTTTGTTACAAGTACCAATTCTCGTGGGGAACAGTCATCGGAAAGTGATGTTTCCAAAAGAACATAAGTGAAACATACTCAGATATTCAAGTGGATGGGAGTTTTCCCTAGTGACGCAGAATTCTTACCCATCTAATATGACTCTTAATCATTTCCTCCCATGAGTTTATCATAGCGGCTAGAACCTGTGCATTAGAGGCCTTCTTTCTTTTCTCTTGATATTGGAGGATAATTGTAGAGTATTTGGGCGATTTATTATCTTTCACCCTAGGCAGGCGACCAATACTTCTTCTCTTCCTAGCTATGCTTAGGTTCCATAAGTTTTCTAGACAGATTCAGAATTCCTCTGCAAATCTTTTTTTTTTGTGGAGTATAGGAATAGGATACCTCACACACAAAAGGTGATGTGAGGCCTCGTCTATAGCGTCTGCATCCATTTCACAGGAGACTGACCTCAAAAATAAAATGTTGCTGAAGGTAGTACTATTCACAAATGTAATGAATCTGAATTATTCTTTGTTTCTAACTGCCTAGGCAAGTGTCATACATTTTATATGCTTTTACAGACCCTTAAAATCTAATAGCACCAGCAGTTTTGGTTTAGGATCACTCTTAGAATTTAGTACTCAAACTTTGCCTGAACAGTTGAATGAGCATAGTCATATATAGAAGAGCTGTTTTACGATGTCTTTCTTTAATTAATACAACTTTTATTATCTATTGCATATTATCTTTATGTTTCTTTAAAAAAAGAAAAGAAAATCTATCCAGCCAATAAAGCTGAAAAAGAGAGATTTATGCAGCCACAATTTTTGTTGGGTTTTATAGCAAGCTAAGCAAAATATGACATGCAGTTAAAGTTTTCCTTTGTCCTTCTACCATTTTAACACTTTGATTTGATTTGTATTTATTATTTTTAAAAGAACATATATTGTGTTTCTGTGATGAAAAGATGAGTTACTATACATGTTTCTTTCTCTCAAGCTATACTTGCTCTACAAGGTCTAATTTAATATTAAAACCTAAAGACTTTGCCCTGGCGGGGGGGAGAGGGAACAGATCACTTTTTAAAAATGAATGGTACTTTTAATTTTTAAAAATTTGATTAGTATTTATAGTATTTTCATTAAGTTTGTTAGCTTTTCATCATCCTCATTGGCATGAGTGTTTTCTAAAATGGATTAATTCTACAATTCTTCTTTTACCTTGCTTTTATTTATTTATTTTTATTTAATATGTTTAGTTTTCAGCATTGATTTTCACAGGAGTTTGAATTACAAATTTTCTCCCCATTTCTACCCCCCCCCCACTCCAAGATGGCATATATTCTGGTTGCCCTGTTCCCCAGTCAGCCCTCCCTTCTGTCACCCCACTCCCCTCCCATCCCCTTTTCCCTTCCTTTCTTGTAGGGCAAGATAAATTTCTACGCCCCATTGCTTGTGCATCTTATTTTGTAGTTGCATGAAAAAAGAAACTTTTTTTACTTTTGAACATATATTCTTTAAAACTTTGAGTTCCAAATCCACCCACCCTCTCTAAGAAGTCAAGCAATTCAACATGGGCCACATGCATATCATTATGTATAACCCTTCCACAATACTCATATTGTGAAAGATTAACTATATTTTGCTGCTTCCTAACCTATCCCCCTTTATTGAATTTTCTCCCTTGACCCTGTCCCTTTTCGAAAGTGTTTGTTTTTGATAACCTTCATCCCCATGTGCCCTCCCTTCCATCATCCTCCCTTTTTTTATCTTCTTCCTCCTTCTTTCCTGTGGGGTAAGATACTCAACTGAGTATGTATGGTATTCCCTCTTCAAGTCACATCTGATGAGGGCAAGATTCACTCATTCCCCCTCACCTGCCTTCTCTTCTCTTCCTACAGAACTGCTTTTTCTTGCCACTTTTATGCAAGGTAATATGCCCCATTCTATCTCTCCCAATCTCCCTCTCTCAATATATTCCTCTCTCATCCCTTATTCATCTTCAGCTCACC
>CM053626.1:56137578-56154806 GCA_028646595.1 Phalanger gymnotis | reverse complement strand
GAACAGTCATCAGAAAATGAAGCAATGTTTCCAAAAGAACATGAGTGAAACATCCTCAGATATTCAAGTAGATGGGAGTTTTAGCTGGACATTTGAGACCCACCACGATCTGGCTTTGTTCTATTTCTACGGCCTCATGGGTCACTACCTGTCTATGGGTTTGCCAAAGCGGATCACCGGTGACTACTTTAGCACACCCTATGCTTTTGGCTTTTTGTGGCTTTGCTCATTCCACTGTCTCCCCTGAAATGTTCTCACCCCATCACCCACCAGCTGTTGCAACCCTACCAATCATTCTAAGTCCAGCTTCACTACCATCTCCACCCTAAAACCATTTATGTATCTCTGAATTCTGAAATAATCTTTTTTTTCTGAATCTCCATAGCATATTATTTGTTAATTCTAGTTCTAAATTCTAATTTCTAGTTCTAAATGTTAGCTATCAGTACTATCATTATTAATACTACTACTACTAAATCTCTTATTGAAATGAGCACATTCTACCTTAGAGATATTTGTGTAGGTGTCTCCTTGCCCCTATGAAATTGTGAACTCCTCAAGAGCTCAAAATGTTCTTCATTTTTATGTTTCCTATATCAATTAGGATGATGCCTTACATATAGTAGGCACTTGATAAATATTTGTTAAACGAATGAATAGATGATTAACACTCAAGCATTTTATCCCCAACTAGACCATCTTTGTTCTTCAGTGAAATAAGAATACTGAATGAGTAATTTTCAAATAAATGCTGTAGATTCTGAATGATTGTGAATTTTATCTATTCCTACACAATTTATATGTTACATAGTTAATTTCATAAGACAGCATTAACTTGTAAATGATTCACAGAGAATGTTCAGTAAATAAGTCATAGGATAGTTCCTTTTTTACAAGTCATCATCATCATTATTATTATTGGTGGATAAATTACTAGCCCACATAGTTTGTTCTTTAAGAACAGTTGTTTATTAAACAAGAAAAGAAAGTCAGCCACTATTATCTAATTAAAAAAGAATTTTCATGGGAGAGGAAAAAACTTGGCAATAAATAGACTCAGACGATGATTACAAATGAAAGCAGTACAGTCACTAACTATGCTTATCCTTTTTTTTCCTGGATTATATTTTCGCTGCAATAAAATACTTTTTAATAGACTGGGTCAGGGTCAAAATCATTGTATAAAATTGTTTTCTGTACAGTGAGGAAGACTGTTGAGATTAATGATGGTGGGGAGGGGAGGGAAGAAGATAGTGGAGGGGGACAGAGGCTGTGGAGGGGTGAGCAGCTGATATTGCTCACAGGTCAGTATCTGGGACAATACGTAAGATAAGATTTGATCCTGGTGAAAAGTGGAGTCGAAGAGGCTCTAAAGGTCTTGAAAAGGAAGCTAGGACTGGACAAGCTGTCAAGGGTCTTATAGGTGTGCAGCTGACTGTGGGCAGGCCTGGGACAGAGCCGTAGATTTTGGTATTGTAAAGACAGCAGTGACCTTCTAGGCATTGCCTGAAGATTAGGTTAAGGCCTAACTCAAGTGGTTAGCTGCTTTTCAGAATAGTGGAGCCAGCCCAGTGGTTTAGTTATGGGCCTTGGGATCTGACAATGGAGTCCCATGGAAATAGCATACCAACGCCATATATTAAACATTAAATATATATGTGCACTAAAAAACAAAGAGATTCACTTTGTAAACCAAAACTGTTAGTTTGACTACCAAAATGCAGAGCAAAGGAAAAACGACAAGTGTTTTTAACTTGTTTAGTCATAACTTTGAACCATACTTTCTCTCATCTGCTTTTTAAACAAATTCCTATTGATAACATCATGCTCCTATTGCTTTAATATAACCCACAAAGCTATGAGTGGTCCTGGCCTATTTTCCCTTGTCCTTTCGTCCTTTAGAATAGTCAGCCTTTCCTGAGTGGTTCCAACATGACTATGAATACCATGATGAGCGTGATGATGATACCTCAGTATGTCTGTAGCATCACAAAGCTTCCATTATCTCATTAATGCGGGTGTTCCTTCCAGTGGGGCGTTTGTGACCCATTCTCATCTTCCCATTCGGTGTGATTCCTGTTCATGTTTTCCCACGGACTAACTTTAATTAGGTATTCAACATTGATTTTGTTTTTATTTAATTTCTTTCAAATGAAAAACAGGAAGGTCCCAATAAGGGGGTAAGAGACCACTCATTGGATAGCCAGTGTCTAATACTGAGGAGATCAAATTCCTTCCCTCCTCATATAACACACAAGTTCCTCAGAGCTCCTCTAAGCAGCAAAACATTCTACCTGTTGTAAACTCCTTCTACCTATTGTAAGCTGTGTTAATACCTATGACTCACACCTCCAATCCATCATAAATTTAGCTGAGTTGTAGGATGAAATATCCCTTTCCAGGAAAGGAAAAGAAACTATTTTAGTCGTTCAGTTGTTTTCCAGTTGTCTCTGACTCTTTGTGATTCCATCTGGGGTTTTCTTAGCAAAGACACTGGAGTGGTTTGCCATTACTTTCTCCAGATCATTCTACAGATAAGGCAAGCAGGGTTAAGTGACTTAACTAGGGTCACACAGCTAGTAAGTGTCTGAAGCCACATTTGAACTCAGGAAAATGAGTCTTCCTAACTGCCAGCCCAGCATTCCATCCACTGTACACCTTAGCTGCTCAAAAAACCTACATGTACAAAAATATTTATTGCAACTGCTTGTGGTAGCAAAGAATTGGAAATTGAGGGGGATGCACAGCATTTGAGGAATGGCTGAACAAGTTGTGGCACATGATTGTGATGGAGTAGTATTGTGTTGTGGGAAATGATGAGGGGGCTGGTTTCAGAAAAAAAAAACATGACAAGACCTATGTGAACTGATGCAAAGTGAAGTAAGAAGGAGTAAGAAGATCATTGTGCACAGCAACAGCAATGTCACCGTGGTGATCAGTGTGAAAGACTTGGCTATTCTGAATGATGCTGTGATCCAAGGCTGCGTCCAAGGACTTATGATGAAAAGAAATGCTATTCATCCCATAGAAAGAACAGGTGAACTCTGAGTGCAAACACAAGTATAATTTTTCACTTAATTTTTCTTGGTCTTTTAGAAAACGAGGCTAATATGGAAATATGTTTTGTATGATTTCACATGTGTATAATTGCTTGCTGTCTTAGTGGGTGGAGGAGCAGGTAAGCCGGGAGGGAGAAAATTTGGAGCTCAAAATTTAAAAAGAAAAGAATGTTGAAATAGTCTTAAAAAGATATTTAAAAAAAACAAACAAGGAGAGCTGATGAAGAAAGTGAGGCATGTCACATTAAGTATCATAAGATCAGAGATTTAGAGATGAGAAGACCTCAGAGGGTGTCCAGTCAACCCCTCCTTCCATCATTTTATATATGAGGGAAATGAGAGTTCCATGGCAGTTACTTGTACAAGATCACATAGGTAGTGTCATAGGTGAGAAAATAACATTTTCTCTTACTATAGTCATCCAGTTTTTATGCAAAGAAGTCCATGAACTGAAAATTATGGCATCTAAACTACACACCATATTTATATCCACCAGCTTTCCTAGTGAAAATAATCTTAGGACCAAGAAGTGAAAAGAGACCTAGAATAATGATGAGGAAAACCTTAGTAGAGACCCAGTTCTGTAGTTAGACATCTATGTGACCTGGAGCAAATTACTCCACTCAGCTGGGACCCACTTCTCTCATCTGCTATGTGATGAATTTAGAACAAGTAACTTCTAAGGTTCCTCTAGTTTAAAACTGATTCTAGGAGTAGCAGTTCTCTTGAACCAGAAATATATCATCTTGAAAGTCTAAAAATTTCTAGGAAAGGTATAGCTGATAGATTTATTTTGGTGAAATTATAGGAACCCCCTTTTTTGGTTCTGATATCACTCTGTTGATTCATATTGAGTCTTACTACTATATAAATCTTATAAACCAACTATATAAATAATAGTGATGGCTTTTTTGTTGTTCATTTGTTTCACTCATGTCTGACTCTTCGTGACCCCATTTGGGGTTCTCTTGGCAAAGATAATGGAGTGGTTTGCCATTTTCTCTAGCTCATTTTACAGATGAAAAAAGAGGCAAACAGTAATTTGCCCAGGGTTAGATAGTTAGTAAGTGTCTGAGGCCAGATTTGAACACAAGAAGATGAGTCTTCTTGACTTCAGGCCTGGCACTCTTTCCACTGTTCCACCTAGCTGTCCCTCAACATACATTATCTGTTTCATTTGATTCTCATAACTACTCAGTCAATTAGTTAGGTGGAATAGGTCTGAAGTCATTTTCCTTTGTGTAGCAAAACATTTTCCCTGTGATCTTTATTAAAGCTGCACCCTATCCCCTTAAAAAGTTTTTTGGATCTTTTCTCTAATGGAGGTTCTTCTGTATGAGCTTATGTAAGTCTCATTTCTGAGCATCTGTTATATATTCCTTTTGGGGCAGCAATATAATGTCCTCCATAGATGTTACTATCAAGACAACCTCATCAACTATAGGAAATCCCTCATTCATTTGGACTTGGCATAGTATATCCTTCGTAGCAGTGGTAAACTCACGTCTCCTTGTTTTTAAAATTGAAAATAAGAATATCTGTCTGGTTGCATCTGTCTGGGTACCCTGTCTCACCATAAACTATTCATAAAGCTGTCTTTATCAGCCTTTAAGAACTGTGCTTTGCTCAGCTGCATCATGTTAGATGGTCATTTCATTTTGTCTTACATTTGTCATCACAGCAGGATCTTTATATTCTATAATCATTGGCCAGTTATTTGACTGTGAAAATGTAGTCTGCTATTGAAAGTAATCTGCATATGTCTACCTATGACTTTCTCATATTTTCATCATCCAAGATGCTTTTTGATGGATACATATACAATTCTCAAGAAAGCTTTTATGAAAATGAGAAAACTGGTATGTGGATCAGTTGTTTTTAATGTATTCTCAATCATCTTGTTTTGGATGCTAATTTAATCCATGATCTTTTTCATTCTTTTGGAGTTTTCCCACTGTCCAGGTAGCTTGAAAGTCAATCTCTGAACGTCTAGCATTTTGTCATTTCCAGCATGGATTTGTGTGTATTTGTTAAGCTTCCAACTGCTCCCCTAGACCCTATTCTCTCATGAGCTATTTCTGTTTCCTCATCTTTCATATTAGTTCCTGAGATGCTGGAGACAAATGTGGAAGCTTCTCTATCATTCCATTGTGGCTTTCTAGGATGATTCATTTTTAACGGCTGTGACATAATTGCTTATCACAAGAACTCTGACATCCCTTTAATTTTAATTTCATTTGTAGTCGTTCTTCCAGTTTCATGTCAATGTTTTTTTCCAATGGTTATGTTTAATTAGGTTTCATATAAAATTTTTTCAGAGTCCTTTTCCCCTTCCTGCCACTGGCTTTCTTTTTCATATGAACCTGTTTTCTTAACCAATACTACTCTTCCGTATCATGTTCCTCTGCTCAGTAAAAACTTATTTGTTGACTAAAGTGGTTTCTTGGCCTTTTTGTCTATCTCCTAGTGATTTTTTTAATAAGTAAAATTTCAAAGAAATAGTCATCATCACAGTAAATGTCCTTATTTTTATTTCTCATTTTTTTGGAATCAACACCTTGTTCAAATGGGTCAGTATAAATGTTTTCATTTTTTTTTGTTTTGGTATATAGGATCATCCTCAACTTTATCATTTATTATTTTAGAGGTGCTAAGAACCGCACTGTTTCTGACCATATAAAATATTACTTATACTACTAGCATTCTAAATTAAAGATTCTTTTCTGATGACCAGTGAGGTGACATGCCCCCAGAAGAACTTAATCACATCAATATTGACATTTTTGCCACAAATGAAACCAGATGGCACAAAAAAGTTGCCTTGCTGGCCCATAACTTCTCACCAGAGAGGTGAATAAAGGAGCTGATAGAATTGGTTTTCATGGAAGACTTGGTCATCTTAACTTTTAGAGTTCTTGATAAACATAGGCAAAGATATTATCATCAAAACAGTGACATTTCTGCATCAATATCTATAGCATAGGATGACAGTGGAAAATATGAAGAATTTGTGAAGATCCTGTAAACCAAATCAAGATATAAATTGATACTCAATGACTTCAATATAAAAGTGACTAATGGGGGAAATATTAGAAGTTAGGAAATATGGTTTGTAATTAAGGAATAGAAGCCACAGAACGTGTAAGATACTCAGAATTGTCACACCTATGTGTTATGACTACTTCCTTCAAGAAAGGAGTCAGAAATTCCTGGATATGAAAAACAGTAACAATATCACAAAAAATGGAATTTTCATAAACTTAGACAAGGAATAACTGGTTGCGGATGTGATCGTCATTTTATAGTGAAATTTAACAACAAAATAGAAAAAAATTGGTTTTTATGTATATATTCAAATTTTATAAATGCATACATATATATACATGTGAAATTTGAATAATATAAATGTGAAAACAGGGCCACTAAAGCCCTTCATATAAGCTTGAAAGAGGTCACAATTACCTAGGTTTATGAAAATCCCTGGTATCTTGGAAAAACTGAGGTCATGAAGCTAGATTACTTTATATAATAGAATTTCAGAAGATACTGCACTGCAGGTTGAATACCCTGGTGGGAAATTTTGGGGTGGGAAGTCCTTTGAGTTATTTCAGGAGCTAGGTTTCCATTTTGTGTTTAAGGCTTGAAAACAGATAAATGTGAATTAGCTCAAAAATAAACTGCTGCCATCAACTCAAACCTTTAAGCCATGCAATCACAGAACCTAGACCAGCGCATCTATGACCAATATTCTAGGCATACTTCAGATTGAACTAAATAAAGAAGATTCCTGGTGCACCTAATGCAAGTTATGTTTTGATATTATAGCCCAGAGAGACAGGATCACCTGTAAAACATTCATTTGCCCAAGATGACCAGTTAACTGTGTTGACACTACTTTTGTAATATATTGATTGAAATTGTTTTTCTGTGATAATTAATGTGCAGTCAAACTTTTTTTTCTTCTCAACTTATCATTTTTGTTCTATTTCCCTTTCATACCATATTATGACTATAAAACCATTTTGGAGGAATTTTTAAAAAGTTATACATAACTAGTTTTTATTTATGCTAAAGTTTGCTGACATGAAAAATTAATTGATACTTCAGATATTTTTATTACTGCTTAACAATTCTTAATAGAATAAGAAATTGAACATCTTTAAAGCTTTAAAATTATATTACAATTATGAATTTTATTAGAATGAGCATCAAGACAAAATAGCTGATCTCAGTGATGCTGTTTCAATTACAAAAATGCATGCTTATATTTTGGAAGCCAGCCCACTGGAAGATAGGTTATACATTGAATGCATCTAGACAAGTCATACAATTCAGTGACTCTTGGTTAACCAGATATATCTTCACCAGACTAATTCTTAGTCTCTGTGACTTAGAAATGTTATAACTGTTTTGTATTAAATGAAAATTGTAGTTATTGAGATACAATTTAAAATGCATCTGTCTGCTTATTTTAGTTCTACTTTACAGCTTTTGAAGTGAATGATCAATAACATTTTTTAATAACTGCATTAATTTTCTAATGAAAATTTCAAACTTGAATGTCCAAAGTAAAATGATTTTTTCCTTTTTATGTGAATATCTGGGTAATAATTTTGTCATCTTTTAATCAAGGCATCCTTTCCCTCCAAAAGTTTAAAAAAAACCCTTACAATTGATTTTTTCTTATAGAATCAACTTCAGGTACCTGTGGCACCCGAAGCATTTGGTAAAATAAAGCTTCGTTTTACATATACACATGTAGAATGATTAGATACTATATGGGTAACCTTGTAACCTTTCTGAATTCTGTTTCAATTTGGATTAGCATCTGCTTAGCCTCCTGGGGA
Organism: Phalanger gymnotis; assembly: GCA_028646595.1. Lineage (NCBI taxonomy): Eukaryota > Metazoa > Chordata > Mammalia > Diprotodontia > Phalangeridae > Phalanger > Phalanger gymnotis. Next base: position 56,146,900 of record CM053626.1, on the reverse strand, counting down.
GGATGGGAGCCACCAGGATGGCTTCCAATGAAGTGTAAGAATGAGCAGCCCAGCTGTAGACCGCATCATGTGCCAGTAAGAGGAAGTGAGCCAGCTGGTTGCCCTCTCAAAATTTGCACAGTGAAACCACTAGGAATTTCTTGCCTTTAGAGAAGAAAAAATTTGTTATGGAAAAAAAATGTTGCAATGCTTCCTCCATTTCTCAGTGACTATCATTATAAAAAGAAAAAAAAACACCTTTGGAAAAGCAGTTTCAGAGGCTTTTTCCCCCATTTGTGAGTGCTAGACACCATCAAGTTGCTATCATGATGAGAGGTCTTTTTTGTTTTGGGGGGAAGATATGAAAGTACCAGAACATTCCAGTAGATACTTACTGAAATGCCAAAACTTTGTTTTTAGGAATTGAATTTAGCCAGGGTTTTCTGAAGCTACTGAACATTAGATCCAGTCTAGCCTCTCATGGATTCACTGTCTTAGGGATACTTTTTTTCTGAGCTAGAGCTAGAATATATTATACCCCCTTGAGTTTGCCCTTCTTTGGACTTACAATCTTACCTTCCTCATGATTCAGTTGGTCTCCTAGCTCAGGAAAGTTGGGTTAGATTATTACCCAGTTGTGTTTGAAGAGGCAGCTCAGTGGATAGAACACTGGACCTGGAGTCAAGAAGACCCAAGTTCAAATCCAGCCTTAGACACTTCCTTTGTGTGTGTCTCTGGACAAGTCACTTAACAAAATTGCCTGACAAAATGGATCCACTGGAGAAGAAAGTGGTGAACTACTCCAGTATATTTTCTAAGAAAACACCAAAAAGGGTCATGAAGGGTTGGACATGACTTTTAACAACCCAGCTAGCAGCTTCTGTGGGGGTGTAAGATCCACCAACAACCAGCAGCTAGAAAGCTGCCAATAGCACAGGTTCTTTTGATCTGCTTTAATAAGGAAAGCAATGTTAAGGGGTTGACAAGCTTACTTTAATTCAGCATACAAATATCACTCACTTAGTTCAGGCGAAAAAGCCAGCACCCTGAACTTCAGAACAAATTACAAACAAGTTACAAATATCAACAGACAGACCAAATACAGATTCATAGTTACTGACATCTAGGTTCAGCCTGAGAGCTCAGAACAGAGTCACGCGCGCCACCACTGCTGTGGCAAAGAGCTCCAAAGAAGAGAAAGCCAACCTCTGGTTTTATATCTTTTTCAGGGTCAGGGGTGAGTCACACATGCGACTCACCCATGTGACCTAGAATTGTCACAAAGAGGCGACTTAAACCCACGTGGTCTAAGAGCCTCTGCTGTCCAAGACATGTAAACTAGGCCCTCCCTGGAGTTAGCCCCACCTTGGGCCCCACCTTAGTTACCAATCCACACCCACATAGGTTTTACACCTAATAGGGGTTTGGGCCTGGGGCTTAGTGCCTAGTAAGGCTCAATGAAATACACTGAATTACTCAAAGGAAACAAAAGCCAAACTCTTCAAGGGCACTTGGTTGAACTAAGTGCTAAGAACCCATTTTGCTTACCAACACAAAGACTGAACAATAAACAACCAAAAGTACTGTTTGAGTTATAACAATAAATCAACTACATTCTCCTTAAGCAATGTGAGCAATGCAAAAATCCAGTGGGTTTTAGTAGTTCTTTGTTTTAAAGGTCATTATAACCTTTTTTAAACTTGTTTTAGTCACCTAATACAACTAAAATTAACATTTTGATGTCTTTCCTGTGTAATGCACCATCAATAAAACTTAAGTTTTAAAATATTTCATTTCTTAGCAACACATATCTTAATATGCAAGATATAGAGTACAGATGCCATAACTAATTAGTACTAAAAGCTGCATAGTCAAAGATGAGGCCAATACTTACAATTGCCACAGCAATTTTTACTAAACGGAGGGCACAATTTAAGTGACTAAACTGTGATACTAGAAGAATTTGCTAAAAGTCTTTGTTTTAATTTTATACCATATTGTAAACCCTCTGCATTCAGAGATTGCAAATTCATGGTTTCAGATGTAGGCTATTGACAATTTAAGAATATGTTATTTTCCAAAAATTAATTTTAAATCTGTTATTTGAGAATTTGAAAATATCTTCCCATAGAACTAATATTATATGTGGTGTCAGGAGAAATTTAGTTCAAAGCCCACTTCAGAAACTTACTGGCCTGACCCTAACTCTCTGAATTTTAGTTTCATCTTCTATGAAATGGGTTGAAGTCTGCCATCCCTATCTCTCAGGGTCATTAGGATCATCAAATGAGATCGTATTGGGAAAGTACTTTGTAAGTTTAATTTGGTGTTGAGTCTTTTTTCAGTCACGTACAACTTTCTATGTCCTTGTTTGTGGTTTTCTTGGCAAAGATACTGGAATGTTTTGCTATTTCCTTTTTCAGCTCATTTTATAGATGAGGAAACTGAGATAACAGAGTTAAGTGACTTGCCCAAGTTCACATAGCTAGTAAGTATCTGAAGCCAGATTTGAACCTGGGAAGATGAGTCTTCCTGACTCTAGGCCTAGCCCTCTATGCACCATGCCACCTAGCTGTCCATTTTGTAAGCTTAAAGTACTATATAAATGCCAGCTATTGCTATTATTAGTAATAGGTTAAATTGTGTTTAATACATTCTGTTTAGTAAGTTAAGCAGAGGTTCCCAGAGTGGGCAATACCACCCCCAGGGGGTGCTGGAATAATGGGGGGGGGTGAGTAGTAGCCTCAACTGAGGGGCACTGAAAAAAATAAGGGGGTAGTGGAAGCATAAGGAAAGAAAAGAAACTTTTAAAAAATTATTCATACATTTCATCTGTTTTGTGTCAGTTAAAGTAGTAGTGATTACATTATTTTCCAAATAAACACAAAACACAAGTAATCAGTGGTCAAGTCTGCAGACAGGTCTTAACAAGCAAGTGTTGGCAGGCAAGCATGGCACCCATTGGCAGGAAGTCCCTCATGCATTGGCAGGAATATGTGAGTGTAATGACTTGTTTACGATATGGTTACATGATGCAATATTGCATCACCAAAATTTCAGTGCAGGAAAAAAAGCCACAAATTTACACTAAATTATTACATTTAAGATGCATTACTTTTTAAAAATTCTATTTTTGAAAGGATGCAAATTTCAAAAAGAAAAACAAAACAAAACAAAACAACAACAAAACCAAACCCACTAAAGGGTTAAAGAAAATAGATTTCCAGTGGGACACTGAGTACTTTTTTTTAAAGGAGGTGGTGGCCAAATAGGTTTGGGGAACCTCTGAGTTAGAGTAATATATTTTAGAAAAAATTACATTTTAAATACGGTCAAAAAATTTTTAAAAAATCTTTTGGTGTGTGAAGGGTAAATTTCAGTATTTCTTTTTCTTCAGAGTAATTTCCCCCTGGATAACGTGTAGAAAAGGAGCTCTTGAAGATACATTGTAGAGCCCTTTAGAAAGTGGGGATTTCTGAATGGCCCTGCTTGCTGCAAGCAAAGAAAATGCTTTTGCACTCATTAGTCAGGCTTCATCAGCTAATCTTAGCAAGCTTTCAGAGAGTTCTGCAATGGCCTGGGACTGTCACGTGGAAGCCTAATGGCCAATGCTGGCAGCAGAATTCATCCAAAGAATTCATCCCACTTTCTCCTTGTTCCTCAGTTTTGTTACCTGTAAAATAGGAACAATACTAGCAGTGCCCAGGGTAGTTGTGAGGGTAAAATGAAACTTTCTTTGTGAAGCGCTCAGCCCCTGGGGCTGTGGAAATGCTGCTGCCGCTGCTGCTGCTGCTGCTATTATTCCCTCTGCAAAAATACTCGAGCAAATTTTGTAAGTAAAAGTATAGCGATGTAGGTAATTGCTAATGCCACACTCCCTGTGGAAAAAAAAAATATCACCTCTAGTTACCTTTGGATACTTTTCCTTTTGAATGAACCTAGAATGGTTCCTTGTAGAGTTTGCTGTTTGCAGGAAAGCACTCGTTTGTTAGATGATAGTTCAGTGAGAACTAAGAATTTCATGAACCATGCTAGTCCATATGCAACATAAACATTTGATTCATACTTATGAAAAGTATTTAGCTAATAATTATAGGGTTGATTCAGTATGTTCCATTCATTCCAAACAACTCAGTCCATCTCTGGGATCTCAAAACAATGAGATACGGTTTTGTATGCTATGGCTAAAAGTGTGTTGAGGTGTGCTTTTGGGAATGCTTTTAAGTGGGGGAATTTTAATCCTTCTCCTTATTCTCTGCTCTATAATGTTATCAGTAATCACAAAGTACCACATAATGATCTCTCCATCTTTGGAAAGACAGTAGAACACAAAATCAAACAAGGCAAATACTTTTCTAGAAGTATAGAAAATGAGGAAAAACTTAAAATTATATTGATGAAAGGATCTCTATATTTGTTTGCTCACAGGTAGACTTGGCTAAAGGTAGGTCTATTCGCATGTCTTACCCTGAAAAGTGATAGTAATTATTTGATTGTTTTGCTCATTTAGCATTTATCACAAATTCTGTTGTTTGTTGTTGTTTTACGTTTGCGCCTCCCACTATAGTATACATTCTTTGAATGTAGAAAATATACACAATTATTACTTCCCAGTGCCTCGTACATAGTAAACATTCAAATAACACATACTGATTGATTATAGGATGATCTACATTGATATAAAGTAGATTTAAAATTTTAGTGTGATTTTGGTTAAAATGATTTTTTATGTTTTAGATATTTCAGATGTAAGTTGTCATATTTAAAATTCCATACTGTTAGGGATTACAGTCGAATTTACACCATTGGGTTTTCTTTCTTAATTCCTTAATGTAGGTCAGTTTTTGTTGTGATAATAATTCAAATGTATTAAAATAATTTAAACATGTTTCCAAATTATTAGAGTACATTATAACAAAATTTAAAAAATTACACATATTCCTTATAACATTTAATCAATAACAATTCCAATTTATATTTTGGATCAACCTACAAAATTAGGAGATGTTTTAGGTCCCCATCCCCATTAAATTGAGATTTTTATTTAAATGAAGCTGGTAGTACAATTAAAATGAATCAATTAATAATATTTACTTTAGATAACAACTTACATTATTATCACCTTGCCTTAAGTTTTATTAACCATTGTGTTTATTTTAGAAGTAATAGGTTTTTGTGTTATGGATTCTTTGACAAAAAAGCACTATAAAAGGTCAAATGTGATCAGAAAAGAAGAGACTGATGGAGATGAGAGTTTAGGCACTTCTCTTCTATCCACAAAGTATTAAAAGAACTTGAGAATCTACTGCATCTGGCATTTTTATAAGAAAATACTGACATTTAACTATTTGAATACTTGGATAGATCTGTGATTTCATAGGAGAAGGGACTCCTTACACTGGTGAAATACAACACTTCCATGCCTTTTCATTCTAAGAGACTTATCCAAATCTTTCCATAAATCTTGTACCGCTTCCCAGCCATATAGAAATTGCACTAGAACCAGGGCAGGTGAACTTGTGGCCTTGAGGCCACATGTGACCTTCTAGGTCCTTGGGTGCAGCCTTTTGACTGAGTCCAAGTTTTACACAACAAATCTTTTTCTTTAGGGAATTTGTTCTGTGAAGTTTAGATTTGGTCAAAGGGCTGCACTTGAGGACCTAGATGGCTACATGTAGCCTCGAGGTCCCAGGTTCCCCAACCCTGCTACAGACCCATAATTGAATAGAAAAGGAACTGAGCTAGATCCAGGATTCAGTCACAAGATGGAGTCAGTGTTCACTCAACTCTCACAATTTCCTCAGTTGTAGGGGATAAAAAAACAGTCTTAGTCAGGAACCTACTGACATTCTGCTGTGTGACTCTGGGCAAGTCACTTAAGTCCTCAATATCCCAGGCAACTCTTTAAGCCTATAAATTGACAAGCAAACACTGATCTGTTTTGGTGGAAGGAATTTTCTACCCAGAATTTTACTATTCTAATGAAATCACAGATCTGGAAGGAAAAAAGTTACAGTAGCTTTCCTGGTTTTCCCATGATACTGTTGACTCTTAAAGTTCATTAAAACATTCTGATATTTTTTCCATGCATTATCTAATTGTCATTTATCAATCCTATATTTATACCATTGATTTTTAAAATTTAAGATGTCAGAATATTGTAAGAAGCGGAAATGACTCAGAAGGTACAATAAAGACCTTCATTGACCTTGAGACACAGATTTATCATGGATACTGGTCTCTTTGGTGTTTCTTTATGTCCAGCATCTTTGACATTTAAGCAGTATAATTGCCACATTATATTCCCCAAGGATATTTTTCACAGTACAAGAGAAACAAAACCTACTCAAAGTAAAAGACACCTGGGTACTTCCAACTACTTACAGCTGTACAGCCCCAGGTGCCTCCTCTATCCCTGCCCCAAGCCCTGTAAGTTTTTGCACGAGTAATATATTATTATGTTGGATATAGCAAATTCTCTCTACTTTTATGTACCTTGTCATAGAAAAGCTGCTGCCTTCTTCATAACTCTTGACTGTAGCTGCCATATCAGAGCCCTGTGGCTCAGCTATCACTTGTCTCTCTGTGGTAACATAACAATGTAGCATTTTCCACTCATTCCTATTACATCTCATCTTTATAGATTTGGCACACGGTTCCTTCCCCCTGAAATTCTTTTAGATTTCAGTTACCATCCACCATGTTAGCTATTGAATCTTGCTTTGTGTCACATGTTTTATAAGCCTGCTTTCTGTGTCTTTGCCCCAGTTATTGATAAAAGTGTTGAACTTAATGGTAACAAGGACATACTCTCTGTGACTGTCTTCTAGAGACCTCATCAGGGATGACACAAATCCATTAATAGGTCATTAATTGCTACTCTTTGGGTCTGGTTGTTCAACCACCACTTAATTGATCTAATTTTTCTGTTAGCCATCTCTCCTGCTTGTAGACAAGCCTATGATGATATTCTTTATTACAAGTCTTCCTGACACCAGACTTGCCATTTCTATGCTATTTCTCTGATTTAGCCATCTGCCTGATTTTTAGATTCCTTTTATATCTGAAATTCCATTATTTTATTCTGAGATTACTGACTACATTTGATAATCTTTCTAACTGTCCGTTTCAGGTTCTTGCCTTACTCAGTGCTACTGACTTCTTTTCCTACATCAACCACCTAGCATCACTTCCATGGCTTCTATGTCATCACAAGGTTCTGTTCCACTTCTACAATCTGTAATTTGGTGCTCCTAATCGCTGGCCAGATTTTCCTTATTGTTGCTCCTAATTGCTGTTATATATAGAACATACTTTCTGCAGCACTTGGATCCTCTAATTACTTAACTTCTTCTGCTTCCCACATCTCAGATTCATTTTGGCTTCAGTGGATTCCTTCCCTCCCTTAAAAATGTTTCGATGACTTCTCCACCTTAACTTTCTTCCCCTTTCGACATTCTGCTGTGTCCACCTTCTAGACCTTCAATGACTTTGGTCATTGTCACTATTTGCTTTCTATTCCTTTTTGGCCACTGAGCCACTACTAAAGGAAAAATGCTTTTTAACTATGTACAAGTTGCCAATTAGAAATCCATTCTTTAAAAATTCATCTGGTCGCTTGCTGTTTGGGAAGGGGGGAAGGACAGGAGGGAGGGAGAAAAACTTGGAACTCAAAATCCTATAAAAAAATGAATGTTGAAAACTATCTTTACATGTAATTGGAAAAAATAAAATACTGTTTACAAAAAAATTCAGCAAGGGCACTTGTTTATCCTACATACACTCATGCTTATTTCCCACAGTAGTTATTTTAGGCCTCCCATATCTGCTCAAACCCCTTTTATCCACAGAAAATAACTTTGCTTAATATTTTACAAGAAAAATTGAGTCCATTTCCAATGAGGTTCCTCAGCTACCTCTTATTTTTCTTTTATTCACTTGAACATATATCTTTGTTTCTTTTACTATCCTTCCTTTCTTCTCACCTTTCCTTGAAGAAGGGATACCCTATTCCTCTACAAAGTTCATAACTCTTATTGAAGAAGAAACTGACCTTTCCACTTCCCAGACAATAACTCATTGGATCTTATAACAAAATGAATTAGAGGATGTTGGAATGACTGAATGAATGAAGACAGTTGATAAAAGAGATAAGTACTTAATGAAGACTTACCTTGTTGAGAGAAATGTCTAGCTCAGCATAAAAATACAAATCTATTAAAATTACTTATATATGTATGTATATGTGTATATGTATATGTGTGTATACATATTTGTATATGTATTATAATTTGTATCAGTAACCCTGAAGATCCCAGCACATAAGCATTCCTGAAAATGGGATGAAATAGATTACCATTCCTAGACCTAGTTGATAAAATGTCACCAAAAATCTATTAAAGCTTATAACATTTGATTTGAAAAACAGAAAGTACAGTGGCAGATTCCAGGTGCCCAAAAGCTGTGTTAGTACCTCTGTCTTACTTATAACATTATCTGATTGATGAGTTTTGGGGCCTTTCATATATATACTACTGAAGAAGGGCCATGGGTCAGAGTATAGGAATACAGAACTAGAATTGGAAGGAGGACATCTACCCAATCCTCTCATTTTACAGATAAGGAAATCCAAGGCACAGAGTTTAAACTACTTGACAAAAGTCAGATAGAATGAGATAAGAAATTTGAACCTAGGCCTCCAGGGCATCCAAGCCAGTGCTCTTTCTCTTGGGTTACTTACCTCCACATTAAGGACTGTTTGAGATTTGTTCAGCTAAGACGGTTTGATGACAGTGTACATCCTAGGCAGGAACAGAAACTGGATGAGTTGAAGTATAATGTTTATAAATCACTTGAGGAAGACAAAGACACCTGTGGCCAATATTGCTTACTCATTGATTTATATTACATGCGGCAATGATGATGGAGACAAAAATATTTTCTGATCCAAATAATACAAATTCTGTATGTTTTTCTTAAGAAGGTCTTTTTATAGATCCATTCGTCTCTTAGAATCTCATGTGACTGATTGACAGTTGTGAACTTTCACTTAGGCAAGACTCAAGGAAGCTGCTTGCTAATTTATGTTATGAATAAAGATGAGGGCCAGAACTTGGCCAGGGTTTTTTTTTTTAATATGTTTTATTTGACAGCTAGCAGAATCTGTGTTGCAGGATGTCATTAGGAGAAAAGAGATAATGAGGTTCATGGGGTTGAGAAATTCCATGTAATTTACATTTTTTATGCTTCATAAGATAGTTAACTTTTTCCTGGTAACATTAGTTTCAATACTTTATCCCAGTCACTATGGTTATTTGGTGGATGGAGCCATTGCAAGGAAAGG
>CM053626.1:56114195-56137078 GCA_028646595.1 Phalanger gymnotis | reverse complement strand
TTGAGGGATTCCATAGATTTACTGGGGTTGGTCCTATACAATTTCACCTCTGTAAGGCGTGGAGCCAGAGTCTGTCAAGGGCTGCTCCTGAGTGGTATTGATTAAGGGAGGGTGGGAGAGCTGGGGCTGTACTCCTTCTCTTCTGGTCCTAGATGAATGACCAGGGGCATGATGGGAGTTGAAACAAATCTCCTCACTAGTTTCATCCATCTCTTTTGCAGTTTGGACAAGTGGAGTTTTCAGGGTAAGTTGATGGATCTAGACTAGTGGTCAGAAGTTTTATAGGAATTTAAAAATATTTTCCAGACCATGTTTCCAATACTAGTTTAGAGTGTGAGAGTCCTAAGGACGTGAGGGAAGAAGCAGTTTAAAAAACCAGACTTAATGCCTAAAGGCTTCTTTAGTTGTCTGGGCATGTAGGTGATTATGATTTCAGTCACAAAGAGTTGCAATGGCCTCCTCAGCCGAAGGCACTTAGACCTTCAAACAACTATGGCTGTTGAACAGAGGTGTTAGCATCTAAAAGTAGGAGAAGCGTGCACAGGACAGTTTGGGACAGAGAAGAGCTCAGGCTTAGCTATGAGGACGCAGTAACTCATGATCCAGCATCCTCACCAGAGGTCATGGGTGGCTCTGCAGGACAGTGGGTGGTAGGGTCAGATGGCAGAAGAGGCTTAAGAGCCCAAGGTGCCTTGGCCTACCTTTATTCTCAAGGAGGCCGATTTGACATCACAGGTGTGACTGAGACCCATATATGGCTCTTCAAAAGTAGAGTAGTGAAGACAGGGACCGAGCCTGCAATTTCATTTTCATTGATGGACGGAACTCCTAGACCAGGAAACTCTTTCTACTAATACAAGTTTGCACCTCCCATGTAACTTACAATCCTAGAGAGCTGCCTAGAGTACTAAAAAGTTAAATGACTTACCCAGGATCGCACAGCCAGTAGATGTCAACGGTGGAACTTGAACCCGCGTCTTTCTAACTTTCAGGCCAGCTCTCTACCAACTAGGCCACGCTGCCTCTTCGCTGCAAAGATATATCTTGTTCAAAAGGAACAGGATATATAAAAGGTAGTGGGTGAGGGGACAGGGAAGCATTATTTATTAAGAAAATAAACTCATATGAGGAAACCCTAGAACAAGATGGGGTGCGTGTAATAGTTTTTGGGTATAGATCTATGGAGGAAGGCAAGCAGTAATCCTGTTCCTGGGGTATGTTGCAGACTCTGTGGCAGGGGGTTGGGTGGGGTAGGGCCTTCTGGGGGAAATAAGCATTTATATACGGCCTACTACGAGTTAGGCCCTGTGCCAAAAACTTTTACAATTATCATCTTGTTTGACGCTCACCACAATCCTGGGTGGTAGGTGCTAATATTAGCTCCATTTTACAGCTGAGGAAAAGGAGTCTGAGATGAAGTGACTCGCATGGAATTAATTGGACAGATAATAAGTGTCAGAGGCTGGATTTGAACTCAGATCTTCCTGATTCCAGGCCCAGTGCTCTAGCCACTGCGCCACCAGCTAAAAGTGAAAGAGAAGATAGATGGAGAATTGGGGAAAGAAAATCCATTACAACCCAGGCCTGGAATCGAGATGTAATCACGACGGATCTTCAGTTATTCAGGTTTATCCTGCAGCTCTCTATCTCTACCCCAGAGGAAGAGCTAATACATTACTGAGAGGCCCAAAGATAATCTCATTCTTCACAAGGTTGAGGAGCTAATGAGGTAATCTCCCATTCTAGTCTTGATTTTTATTAATAAGGAGGAACTGGTTATTGAAGCAGACAGTGGTAAACTTGGGGAGAGGCGACTTTCATTTTGGAATGTGTAGCAGAGAAGTATTAACAGAAACAAAACCGCAAGCCAGGCATAGCTGAAGGAGAGGCTGTGTGGCATCATGGGGAGAGAGCGGGCCTAGAGAGCAAACATACCTCTCGTTGAACTTGCTGCATGAGGCACGGCACGGCAGAGTGTTTACGCAGTCCTCTAAGAGTTTGTGCTGTTTTTCAGTCACGTTTGACTCTCTGTGACCCCAGCTGGGGTTTTCTTGGAATGATTTGCCACGTCCGTCTCCAGGTCATTTTACCGATGAGGAGCGGAGGCACGGTCAGTGTCCGCGGCCAGATTTGACCTCAGGAAGATGAGTTCTCCAGACTCTAGGTCCGGCGCTCTGTCCACTGCCACCTAACAGACCACCTACGGAAGAAAAGATTCAATCTGGATTGGGAGAGTTTCTTCACCCGGGTGTTTCCTATGCCAGTGAAATCACGGGTCCACTTTCTATCCTTCTAGCTCGATAAGCTAAAAATCTTGGGTTTTTAGTGTGGAAAGTTTCACAGAATTCACAGAGAAGCTAGTAGGATCCACCCGGCCTTTAAAATTCAGCAGTAAATGTTTAACAAAATAAATGAAAATACAAGCCGGCGTCGCTAATGTTGACTTGTGGTTTTCTGAGTCACTGTGCAGCCCACAGGGATCTGTTTCTATTTGAATTTGACAACGCCGGGTAGTGGTTATAGAACGGGATGTGGAGGCAGGCAGACAGGTTTAAATTTTGTTTCAAATACTTCACTAGTTGTGACAAGTCACTTTGTGCCTCAATTTCCCAATCTGAAAGATGGAGGAGTTGGATTTGATGACTCCTAATAGTTCCAACTCTAAATCTCTGAGCCTAGGAACGACCTGGGGGCTCTTACTGCGGAGCTGCTTCAGTAACTGAGCTTCAGTAGAGGGGAGAGCCGGAGAAGGGCCTGGGACCAGAGAGATCTCAGGTTATGTCAGGTCTAAAAATTATTATAAGCCAGTGAACTTAACTTTGACCACATGCTATTCAGAAGATAATGAGTGAAATGGGAGCAGTGATCCCAAAGAGCTGTTGTACTTTCATATCCTTTCTTGATCCTGGTTACCAAACTATATTTAGTTTACACAGATTTTGTAAAACATTTTACAAGGCCTTGGGTGTTTTTTTAACAAGATAAAGATATATTGACAATGTGGTAGAATTAGATGGATTTGAAACTTTTTGATTCGGTGTGCCCAGTCTTAATTTGACTCATCATCATTAATGGTCCAGTGGCAACTTGGAATACTATCACTGGTAGCCGCAGGTGACTTTCTACCGTACCTGATGTCGTCGCCCACGCCCACGCCCACGCCCACGGATCTAGTTCTTGTAACTTGCCTCTCCTGAAATCAGGAATGGTTCTAAGATCTGTAATTGAGCTGGGTTCGCAGGTGGGAATTTAGTAGCCCTAAGTGTGGGGATTGGAACAACGTGGAGGTAAGGAATCTTGGCCAATCATTACAAAAACAAGAATAGAGAACCTACAGCCCAGAGGCCAGATCTGCCTCTTAGACTGAGCAATCCAACTCTCAGCTTGATCTTTCTCCTAGTTATTGCTGAGGTAAGTCGCAGAATAATTTCCATGACAGTGATTTGCTTTTATTATCACACTCGAGATAAATGGTGAATGATTAGTGAGTAGTTGAAGAACTATGAGCAGTGTTTAATCTGTTTATCAGTATTTTAAATGGGAGGAAACAACACATGATAACCAGCTATAGTAGCAGTAAATAGCGTTGGACTAACAGGCTTATTTATCTGTTCATCTTTTTTTCTTCTTTCCTTCCATCTCTTTCTATATCTTTACCTCTCATCAGTTTCTTTTCTTTATCCTATTTCGCTTTATCACCTGTTTACTAACTAATGTAGAAGTAGAAAGTTTTAGCCTAAGTTGTAGCCAATCATTAGTTTTATGCTTACTGTCTTCATTGTTAAAGGTGATATGAACATTTTATATTTTTCTAATTCTAGCTTGGGATTTTTTTTTGTTTTCCTTAATAATGGTGAAAAATATGCCTATGTTGTTATATTAGTACATTCTGTACAACACATGGATATAATCGCATGAAAATATTTTCTTTGTACATATTGTTGACTAAATATTCCCTTTATCATCTCTTTTGTTCCTATTAAATGTAATTTTCAATAGATATTTTTGTGGGAATCAATAAACCTTGATAGAAAATTATTATTATAATTCAAGTTTTATTGGTGCTATCAGTGTGCAAATCATCTTATAGTAGACTGTAGACAAAATATTTCTGTTCCTACTATTGGGTATAATACCTTGTGTTAGATACATAATACACGGGGCACTGGAGGTTTGGACTCCAGCCTCTAACAGGTTCGCTGTTGATTTGGTCAGAAAAGACAGCTTCAAAGGGGTTAATAATAAGCTTTATTCTAGTCTAGTTTTCTCTGACAGTATTGCTGGTAAGCGAAGCACTACAAACTCCTACTGTATTCCTTAATCACCCTTCTTGTAGGGGCTGGTGAGAAAGGGGGGCAACTACCCGTATGTCTCGATGGGGCCATTAGAGACATTCAACCTTAAAGGGTTCCCCTAAATCCCCTCAAGCCTCAATGAGGGCCGGTTGAGGCAAAATTCCTGGCCCCCATCCTTGATAGGGGCCAATCAAGGTGCACAGCATCCCAGCTTGTGCATTCAGCCATAAGGGTTCCCCAACTTTCTGACCACTGACCACCTGTTTTATAGGGCCTCAGACTAAGAAGGCATATTGCCAGCAATAGCCTCACAAGTTTACATCACTTCATCCCTATATCTCACTGCGCAGTCACAGTGGATGTTTACAATTTCAACACACATGTTTATATTATTTATCCTTATATAATGCTACGCAAGCGCAGTGGAGATGTTTTGAACCATGGGCCTGGGAACTCATATCTAATACCTGGGAAACAGAGAATGTTATAGCCACGGGTCCTGAGAAACTGAGGTTGTTATGGCCATAGAACCTGGGAAACTGAACTCCAAGAAATAATAACAAAAATCCACTTTACACATACTAAATCTGCCTTACTTACACTAAAACTCATCTTGCTAGTAACTTTCCATCCTTTGGTTGTATACTGAGAGCCAGGGGAAATTCCATAGGTACATGACGGCAAGTAAGAAAAAGTACATCAGGGGGCTGATACAGTGAAATGAGTTAATCAGCCATGTGGCTGTTCTTTTGGAAAAACAAAGAGAGTTGGTTGGTTGAAAGACTTCACTTACAAGATTCTTCAACAATAAAATTATTATAAGATGACTATGAAATTTAATGCCAGTTGAATTTAAATGAGAAATATTTTAATAATTTGTATTTGTAGAGAGTGAATTTCCTTGAGTTCAAGAATCAGAAGCATTTTAATTGAGCTTAAATTTAAATTAGTTAAGATATCTCATAGGCTTTGACATAAATGCTTGCTCATAACAACTGATCAGTAAACATTAAAACGTCTTGGAAAATAGACTACTACTTAAAACAAAGTTCACTATTTCTATATAGATTGCAGAGGTGTTAGTTTTGTTTTGGTTTTGTACTTGTGATTTCACTAGTCTTGGGAACTACCAGGGAGGAAACTCCCTCCATCAGTACAATATCAACTTTGCAATTTAGAGTCTTAAAGAGTTTGTAGAGCTCTGCAAAATAAAGCATCCTGCAGCAGAGTCACAGAGCTAGAATGAACCAAAGCAAGTCAGGGAACCAGTTCTTCCTAACTCCTAGGTTGGCTTCCTTTCTGCCATCCCCACCTGCTTCTTCTCACTAAGTGCACTCTAAGAATTTGTGATGCTAGAATGTTTGCTTCCATGTTGATAGCAGTCAATTTGTAAGAGAAGTGCTCAAAAAAGTACGTTTATAAGGATCCCAACAGTGAACATTATAGACTGATTTAGAATTTAGGATTTAGATACAGAATGATTTAGAGCAAGCTTTTGAGATGGGCAGTGCAAATGCCATTTTAATGGATAAGAAAACTGAAGATCAGAGAGATTATAAGTGATTTGTTTAAGGTCAGTTAGTGGATAGAGCCAGGACCCCAAACCTAAATAAGTCTTCTAACTCCAACATTAATTGATTTTTTTTCATTATACCAGCTGCTTTCCACACCAAAAACACAAATAACTTCTTTGTAGTATTGTGCAAAGAAAGTTGTTATAGCAGTTAATCATGAGCTTCAGACATTATAAAATTCTGATTTTTTTTAATTATGAAAGAAAGGTTAAATAATATTTGTTGTAGTCTTATTATCAAATATATAGCATTTCATATGGGTTATTTGGGAATTAGTAACCTCTCTTTAGTATACATATAGGATAAATCTGAGAGTAAAAAAATTAACCAAGATAGTCCATTCCATGACTACCAAAAACAAAGGGAATTTCCCATACTTTTTCCCCCATAGTTTTCCATAGTACAGCATGGACTAGTGAACAAAGAACTATCTAGATTTGGAGTTAGGAAGATTTGGGTTGAAGTCCTTCTTGTGCCAAAATACTAGTTGTGAGACCTGATCCAGTTGCCTCATGCAACTCTCTGAGATTTTGCATTGCAGAGAGAGAAGAAATTTCCTCATCTCAAGTTTCCTATGCCAATGAAATAATAGTGTCAGTCTTGTCATAATTCCCTCATGTCCTTGGGCCGGGGCAAGAAAGACTAATGGCATTCATCTTACATACCAGAAAGTATTAGCATTCATAAGAATGTGTGGCTAGCCTTTCATGGCAGTCTTTCTTACATTTTGGGAATTTTCATAAATGAATTGTTAATGAGGAGCCATAAACATCTAATGTCTGTATACTCATGCATGCTTCGATATAGTATTCTAATAATAGAGATACAAATGGCATCTGCTGTTCCAATCAGTGCTCTTCGTGCAATAGATAGTATTAAGGGGTTATAGGCATTTATATATTATAGAAGTACTATTCCTTTTTTGATTTTTCTGCTTTTCAGTAAGGGGGATTAACTTCAACCATAATATTTTTCAAAACTTTTATTCTGCAAATTTAAAATTCCTATTTTGGTTAATTAATGACATGACTACAGTATCATGTAATTCATTAGTTTATTCAAAGAAAATTGTTTTGGAAGAAGGACTTTATAGTTTCCATTAGAAATTTGCAGAATAATTAATTGAAAATCTAAATGATGACCACAAGAATAGTTTATTTAATAGATTTGGTCATAAAAATGAACAAAAGTAATTCATATTTAATGAACTTATAGAGGAGTTTGAACAGAATAAATAGTTTGTATAGATCTCATTTTACTGATCTCTGTTTTCCAGCATTCTTATATCTTAGTTAATAGTTTTCTCTTCTTCCCATCATCATTAGATAAATTAATTATTTAAGATGGAAAACACTATTGCAAGTTGCATTTTGTATTCTTTCTAAATTGTTTTCAGGGACATTTATAAGCATTGGGGACAATAAAGCAATTAAGATTTATAAATGAATTATATCAACTTATATATGCTAACTAGATTCCATCATACATACAGAGATATATGCATAAAAAGTGGAAGGAACTCTCAACTTGAGTTTCTTTGGGAAGAATAGCCCAGCCTCTGCCATACCACTGTCCAGTTTTCCTAGCAGTTTTCATCACATAGTGAATTCTTACCCCAGTAGCTGAGATTTTAATGAACACTATGCTACTTGATCTGTTTTACTTCAGTATGTTGCATAGCTAATCTATTCCACTGATTGTCTCTCTATTTTTAACTAGCACAGAATTGTTTTTAGAACTACTGCTTTGTATAAGAGTTTGAGATCTGGTATTCTCCAGGCCCCCTTCCCACTTTTTTTTATCATATCCCTTGAGATTCTTGGCCCTTTGTTCCTCCAGATGAATTTAATTATCATATTTTCTAGTTCTATAACACTTTGGTAGTTTGATTAGTATTCATTGACATGGGAACTTGTTTCAGTTAACTAGGCATAGTTTCTTCCTTTTTCTCTCCCCCCATCTCCAGTAGGTAGGGGAGGTAGGAGTGAGAAAATATGCTTAATAATCGAAAAACATTAAAACGTATTTTAACAAAAGAGAGAAGTAGCTTCCAGGACAAAGAAAGAGATAGTTCTGCTTTAGTTTCTTTTTTACTCAAACTGCATCTCAAGTATCATGCCCAGTTCTGGGAGCATTTTAAGAAGTTCATTGATAAATTGGAGAGTAGCTAGAGAAAGGAACCGGAAAGTGAAGCGCCTCCTGAGTTCATCTCATCAGTATCATTTGAATGACCTGGGAAGAAAAAGCTCAGTGGACCAAAGATAGTTTTGTTTAAGTTCTTGGAAGGCTGTCAAATATAATGCAGTTAGCTTTGTTCTGTCTGAACTCAGAGAGTAAAAATAGGAATGGTGAGTAACAGTTTCAAAAAGGGAAATTTAGATTTGAACTAACAGGGTGGAAGGAACACATTTCTTCCAGATTGCATTTTCCCCTAAATGGAATGGACTTCCTTGAAAGGTGGTGAGTTTCCCTTCCATGGGGATTTTCGAGTGTTTGCATAACTCATCTCGATGAACAATTTTGAGGTGAATTATAAAGAAGATTCTTTGTTAGCAGTGGAGTCTCTGGGATGACTACTCAGGTTTCTTCTAATTCTAGAATTCTGGGGTTTTGATAATACCAAAAGGAGAGAAAACATTAGCTGAGAATATTCCATAGCAATAAATTGTTGTTCATCCTTCATTGTGTCTTGACTTGTGCGTGAATTACATTTAAGTGAGGCAGAGCTTTATAGTCATAAGCCTCATTCTTCCAGAATCATTGGAGTCCAGCGGCAAGACATAAGTCAAAACAACTGGCGACAGGCCCCCTTAGCTATAAAACACTATGTCACAAAGGCATTATTACAAAAGATGAAAAAAAATCACCCGACAAAAATACTTTTCTCATTTTTCTTACATCAAGTATTTTTAGAGATATGTCAGAGTAATATGACTCTTAACTAAGAAATACCAAAAAAGTATAATAAAAGGCAACTATGATTTGTATCAAGCTCTTCGCTCTCTTTATTCAAACAGAATGACAGATGAGAAAAGATTCCATTATAATTATTGAGTGATTGATTTTGTTAATAGTAGTTTTACCCCAGTGGTTTAAGATACCTTTAATGATACCTTTGTCAGAGCTCTGGGCCACCATTTGCCCAAGCCAGCTTAAATTTCCATTTAGAAATATGATATGGTCATGGTTGGATGTGTCAGTATTTCAACACATTAAAACAAAGGCTCAGTTAACACATATCCCAAGAAGTGGAATGTTCTGGTTAATTTAATTTTCTGATTAACTTAGAATTAGCTAGTAGTCCCTGCCTCTGATGGCAATTAAATCTTTCTTTTTGGTGCTTGCAGTTGTTGTTATTCTGAGCATCAATTATAATTTATAGTAATGTGTGTATGCACATATATATATACACACACATATATATATATATAAATGTATGTATGCTTGTGTTCTTTGTAACTTGGTAGAAATTAAATTTAAGCCGAAGAACAAATCATAAATTCCTAAATTTTGTTTTGGGTTAGTTTTGTAAGACTTTTTTTTTGTTTATGTAAGTGATGATATTTACTTGATTATATAGAATTCCCAGTAAAGGAAAGGAAGTGTCATGTGACCAACAAAAGGGAAATCTAGACATTTTCCTCTGTCCCCACCAACTCTCAAAAGAAAAAAAAATACAAAAGAGGAATCATGCACCAAAGGTAGAGCAATTAAAACTGTCTCCACAGGAAAGCAATAAGCCAAGCAAGGCAATAACACTATACAATTATGGTGGAGAATGCTTACCTTAGGGCTCTCATTCAGCACCCCTTTCCCACCTTCCTCTATGCTCCTTCAGTCCTTACAAACTGACCCATATGATCATTCTGGGGACCTACTCAGAAAGTTCTTTCCTGCTGTAGTCTCACCCTGTATTAACCACTTTTACCCTTCTTTCCATATTTTGTTGCCAAAGCAAAGAACTGTAATTATGCCTTCACATGTGGAGGCCGAGGGAATGATGATACCCTGTCAGGGCTAGCTTTTGTTGATTAGGGAACTCCAAGGCAGGAGAAAATACACAGAACTCATTCTTCCCTCTCCTGACCCTGCAAAAAGCGTCAGAAACGCAGCCCTTCCAGAGCACTAATGAATAGAAGAAACTGGCCCTGGGTTATGTGTACAGGGCTGTCCTGTGTATGAAGGAATTAGGAATTAGGCTCAGCACATTCTTTTTATCTGTGTATAACTCAAGTCAGGGCAAAATCTTTTTCCTAAACAATTAATCCTGGAGAAAGAAGGATAAGCAGAAGCCCAATTCTAAATTTGCTAATTATTCTTTATTATCATTAGTAAAAACAATATTTTTATTCTATTTTTAATATAATTAATAGCTACTGTGATGATGATGGTGATAATAGTCTTCAGGTTTTTATATCACAATAATTTCTCAACATATCACATACCCTTGCCATGTAAACCTCCTTAGTAACAAAGGAAAATAGTTAAGCAAAACTTACCTCTACAACCAAGGTGAGAGTATATGCAGCTTTATACATCTTTTGTTGCCCATGTTTTTATCTAGAAAAAAGTGTGTCATCCTTTGTATTCCAAGACCAAGATTTTTCACTCTCCCTACTGGACAATTTTTGGTTTGAAGCTTTGGAATATGTTGTTCTGTAAAACATGTGAGCTTATTCCATGGACTATAGTACTTTCATGCTGTTAACCTTAGTAGAAGCCAACTGGAAGATGTGTTTACCCTGCAGCCTTTTTTTTTTCTGGTTAAGTCAGGTGCTCATCTTGTTTCCTTTCTTGCCGAAATCTTGAGAGTGGAAGTAGAACTGCAGCCTCTCTGTTACAAGTGTAGCCTAGGTCTACAAGCTCTGGAGCTCTTCTAACCAGCTCTGGCACTGGCAGACTAGGTGCAGAGAGAGAAGCTTCCTGGCAGCCCGGACTGGCTGGGTTGTGAGGTGTATATTGTATACCCAAAATTTTTTCAGGGAATATTTGTCTCATTACTGTGTTCTAAATTCAAAGAATCAACGCCCTGTTTTATTCAAACCTGCATAGTTAGAAAGAACAATGACAAATTTATTGTCATATACGTTTGGACACTGGAATATGTGAAATATTTTTATCCCTTGCATTCCAATATTAGTTCCTGCAAAGACTTGATGCTAAACCTAAGTGAATCTTTCCACTTGACAGCTTTCACCTATGTATGCCTTCACTTGAACGATTTCCATTGTCATCACTATTATTTATTTAATATAATTACAGAATTAACAATAAGTAATTTCTATTCTATACCAAAAGAAAAAAAAATTGAGGAAATGAGCATGGGCAAATAGGAAATAATTATTTTTATTTGCAAATAACATGATAGTTTGCTGAGCAAATTCTAGAGATTCAGCTAAAGTTAATGGAGTTGTAAGCTTCAGTAAAGTAGCAAAATATAAAATAAATCCACAAATCATTTATCTTTCTGTATGTGACTAACAAAACTTAGCAGAAGAGTTAGAAAAAAAATTCCATTCAAATCAACTACAGAATACTATTACAGAACGCATAAAAGAC
Organism: Phalanger gymnotis; assembly: GCA_028646595.1. Taxonomy (NCBI): domain Eukaryota; kingdom Metazoa; phylum Chordata; class Mammalia; order Diprotodontia; family Phalangeridae; genus Phalanger; species Phalanger gymnotis. The sequence goes on along the minus strand of CM053626.1, from coordinate 56,125,650 downwards.
ACAGCCAGGACTTGTATGAATATAGTTCCAAAACATAAAACATTTTTGTGGAAATAAAGCAAAGTTGTTAATAATTAAAGAGATACTAATTACTTATGACTGGGCCATTCCAATATAATAAAAATGATAATTCACAAATTTAGCAAGATAACAATCAGATTACCAAGATGTCATTTTATAAGTCTGGACAAAATGACAAAATTCATGTAGAGGAACAAAAGGTAAAGAATTTCGAGAGATACAATAAAAAACAAGAAAGAAAAATTAAATTAAGAATGAAGAGGGCCAAGCAGTATCCTATCTCAAATTATTATAAGATAGTAATCATCAAAATAATTTTGTAGTGCTTAAAAAATAGAAAATGATCTATGGAATGTATTAGGTAAATAAGATCCAGAGGCAATGAACCATAGTAGCATAAAGTTTGATGAACCCAAGGACACTCCATTACTGGGATAATAACTTTATATTTCACAAAAAAAATTATTGGCAAAACTAGAAAGCAGTCTGAAAGAAATTAAGTTTAGAACAGCATGTCATGGTAAATACGACAATAAACTCCAAATGGTTTTGTTGTTCGGTCATGTCTGACTTCTCATGACCCTGTTTGGGGTTTTCTTGACAAAAATGCTGGAGTGATTTGTCATTTCCTTTCCCAGCTCATTTTACAGATAAGGAAACTGAAGCAACAGGGTTAAGTGACTTGCCCAGACTCACACAACTAGTAAGTATCTGAGGCTGGATTTTCACTCAGGACTTCCTGACTCCAGGCTCAGTGCTATACCTATTGTGCCATCCGACTGGTCTTCCAAATGGTTACATGACCTAAATATTTAAGAGGATATCACACACACACAAACGCACACACAAAATAATGAACAGGGGAGGAAGATAACTTTTGCAGCTATAGTTTAGAAAGGAATTCTTACCTAAACAAGAGATAGAAATGATTACATAAAATTATACAATAATAATTGCAATAATAATAATTAATATTTATATAGAAATTCAAATTTTGTAGAACGTTTTATGTATATCATTTAATTTGACCCCTTCATGACAACAAATAGTAAGTACAATTATTATCACCATTTTATATAAAATTGAGGCAGATAGAGGTGAAGTGACTTACCCAGGATCATATATTAGGTAAGTGTCTAAGGCAAGATTTGTGGTTAAGTACTCATGATTCCAAGTCCGTTGTCATATATATGCCATTAGAATCATAATAGAAAATACTGGGGAAATGGAAAATCATCACAGCAAATTGCTCTGGCAAAGATTTAACATACAAATATATAAATTATGATAATATTAAAGAATATGAGCTAGTCACCAATAGGTAAGTGGTCAAAGGTTAAGAACAGATCATTCTCAAATGAAGATATACTTCATATCAACAACCATATATAATACTCTAAACAGCACTCATACCCATCAGCATAAAGATGACCAAGGGGGAAAATGTCAATTTGTTGAGTGATTGTGGGAAGACAGGTTCACTAATGCTCAGTTATGGAGTTGTAAATTAATTCAACAATTCTGGAAAAATGTCTAATTATTCCTAAAAATGTCACTAAACTGCATATTTCCTTTGAGCTAGCAACACTACTATTAGGCATTGTTCCAAAGCAGACAAGGAGAGGGAAAGAATGTATCAGTGCCAAAATATTTATAGCAACACTACACTTTGTGTTGAAGCAAGGAATTGGAAACAAAAGTAATTCTCATCAATTGGGGAATGACTGAACAAATTGTGGTATATGAACGTAATGGCATTTTATTGTACCATAAAAATGTACGATACCAGCATGAAAGATTTGGATAAACATGCGGATGCTTGTCTGAAGTGATATGGATGTAAATGAACAGAAGTAAGAGAATGATATTGTGATAACCATAACAATAATAAAAATTCTGTGAGGGAAAATAATTTTGAAAGATCTCAGAACTTTGACCAAGACAGTGAATAGTCATGACTTCAAAAGACTGATGATGAAATATGCCTCTTATTTTTTGGCAGAAATAAAGAAACAGACATTCATTCTAGGATATGGTTGGTGAATTGGTTGGTTTATTTTGCTCGATTATATCTGTTTTATAACGGAAGGTTTCTACTACTGACTGGGGGAAAAGTGGGTTAGTGTTTAGTGATATTAAAAAAGTATAAGCATTAAAAACTACGTATGTATGTAGAACTATATTAAATTCAGTATTCTTGTTCTGTAGACTTCTTGTGTTCCTTCAACATTATTGGATTTTTTTTATTGTTTTATTTCATTATTTGACCATTTCTACATCATTGTATTAAACTTCTGGCATTTTTAATGAACAGGGATTTCAATATATTTATAATCATGCACATTTATTATATGTAATATATAACATTTATAGATTTGAATATTATAATTATATTGATTTAAATATATTAACATGTATATATTTAACCCAGTACATTGAAACATGCCAATTTCGAAGTATGCCAATTTCAAAAACATACTATTAAGACTTTTAAACAAGGTTCATAGCTGCACATTAAAAGAAAAAAAGTACAAGTATTTTAATTCTCTTACCTAATATAGGGGTCATTAAATAAACCACCCCTTCTAGTTCACAAGTGTGTCAGAGTAGTACCAGAATTATACCCAATGCCTTGAACCATTAGAATACATTCCAAAATTGATTGCTAATGGGATTTGGTTTGCATAGTAAAAGGTATTATTTATTGTGAGGTGAAGTTATTATGTATTATTAGGTAAATGTGTTATTAGAACATTTTTTGTCTTTGTGGTTTTTGGAAAAAATGGACAATATCACAAGATTTTCTATTCAGATTTTCATTAGAATTAGTATCCCAAAAGAAAATTGAATTGTTATGGCATTAGGAGGTTCATGGTAACCCCATTACTAATAGAATTAATCATTTCTATTGATAGTGAATTTGAAGTGAAACAGTGATTGCAGTAATTTAGACCACAAGAGGTAAAGCCTTTTTGTATATTTGGTTTCACTTGGAACAATTGATTGAAATACCAGTCGATAAAATTGGTTATTGATTGCACACATCTTGCAGATAGTTTTCAGACATAATCAAAAAGGCTTTGACCATCAGTTTTAGCCTTATTTTCATCCTCTTATGCTTGGGACTGATGCCTAGTTTTCCTTTGCTATATCCATTTTGTTTACATGACCACACCATTTGAGCTGTTTTTCTTCAGGTACTTAGATTTTGTGAGAGTTTTGCCTTTGTTGGGTTGAAATATCCCATAATCATATATGACGTTGGTATTGACACTTTGACATTATTGCCGTATGTAAAATAGTATTGATTTTGCAGGACCATGAATTGATGATAGTGATGAAAACTTTTGATGCAGGGAAAATTCCAATAACCCTTCATATTCACATCTGTCTTTGAGAAGACTTAAAATCTTAGAGACAATAGTGGCTAACTGGATGTGTTTTTGAAGTTAGACTACTTTATTAAAATAAATGGTAAACTATCTCTCTGAATTTGTCTTCAGTAGTTTATAGATCTGGTGACAGTAAACAAGGGATCGATTCTGTACTGATAATATGATCAGTAGTTGTTTCTATAACAATTATATCATGAAGTACTCTAATTTTTCAAGTTTGTAGCAGGTTGTGTAAAGGGTATTCATTTTCATCAGACATTTTATGTAAGTTTGTGGTTGAACCTATAAGCATAATAGATAAGTGGACCTTACCTTTCTAAGCAAGTACTTTGAAACATATAATTTACTTTTCGGACATTTCCTAATTTTATTTATTGAATTAAATTATATCACAATGACCTGAAGGTGAAAAGTTAGCACCGAGGTACAGTAGTAGCTTAGTTGTTTGGTGGGAGCAAAGTCTTTAGGTCAAGTGGATGATTTGTATGTTATAATTACGAGTTGTAAACTTGATTGATTACAGTGCATAGTTCATTATTGGTAGTTTAAATGATTAGTAACAGTGATAATAGTAAGAATAATGAAGTGTCACATCCTTTGACTGACTAATGTTGACACATTCTATTAATGTTTCTGGGGAAAGTTGACCAAAATATTTCTTCACATCATAAAGACAATTCATAAATGTCCCTGATAGATTCACTATGACTTATTAAACCTTCCACTGAAATCTGTAATATACGATTAGCATTAAGGTCATAAACAAGGAAGACAAAGATACAAAACAGCTTTATCACAGCTATGGATGACAAATCTTGTCTCTATGTGATTCTCAGTGCTTCCCTACAATATAAAAAAGATACATTTAAATGTTTTTACCTTCTGAATGAGATGTAAGTTCTGTCTTTTGGGTGATAGATTCTATAGCTGCATTCTTTACTCTCCCTCCATTTCTTTCTCTTACCTATGTCTCTCTTTTTTGGTCAGTACCTATGATTTCCCAGTGAAGAAGCTCTCTTTTCTAATTCATACTAACAACTCTTCTGCAATATTTTGTCTTAAAGAGTTACTTGGGAGCACTGAGAGTTTAAGTAAGTGACTTTCTCAAGGTCATATGGTCAGCGTTTGTCCAAGGCTGGATCATCAGATCATGAGATCCTAGATCAAGTGCTAGAAGGATCTGGTGAATCCATCTAGCCCAACCTCATCATTTTATATTTAAAATAATTGAAATGGAGAGACTAAGTGACTTGCCCATGGTCACACAGGTAGCAAGCCTTAGAGGTGAACTCTGAACCATGATCCTCTCTGTCCTTAGTTAATGTACTTTCTATTATTCCATAATGCTTTGAATCTAGATCTTCCAGATTCAGAAGCTGATTATGTGTAATACGTTATTGTTTTTCCTTTCTGCTATTACCAATGAATTTTAATTAATTTTCATGCACAAGTCATAATTTTTGAAATGTATGAAAACCTATTTTTTCTTCAGACTTCACACGTAACTCAACAATATCCAAAATGAGTTTTAATTTATTCATTTTTGTCTCTGTGTTTACATTTGTACAGCAAAGGATCTGCTTGCATCAGTAGCAGCCATGGGAGTTTGAACATTAGTTCCTTGGACCTTAGAGAATCTTTGCCATTTCCAAAACTCACTGAACCTCCCTGTGCATTTACAAAAAGTAGGCAATTCTGAAGCCAATACCAGGCCAGACTTAGTGTTGGGATCTTTGCAAGTTTACCAAAGAAATCTAGAGATTGCTCAGGATCCTAGCCCTTGGGCTACCACAGGAATAGCAGCCATTTGGGCTGGTGAGATATTTGTTTAGAAGCAGGAGATTTGGGGGCATTGCTACATCATACTTCTTATTGTCTAGCAGTGCTTAGCTTATTTGCAAAATGCATTATCCAATAATTTTCTGTTATGGCAACCTGTATAATTGTATATAGTTACAGAATTACAGAATTTGAGAGTTGGAAGGGACCTATGTGTCTTGTCTAGTCTGAACTATACATAGAAAGAAAAGCTGCCATAACAATTCACAGAAGGTTTTCCAATTTTTTGCTTAAAGATCTGTGAGGAGAGGAAAGCCACCATCTTTTTCTTTGTTTTCTTTTTGGCAGGGCAATTGGGGTTAAGTGACTTGCCCAAAGTCACACAGCTAGTACATGTGTCAAGTGTCTGAGGCTGGATTTGAACTCAGGTCGTCCTGACTCCAGGGCTGGTGCTCTACTCACTGCACCACCACCTAGCTGCCCCAAGCCACCATCTTTTGAAGATGCACGTTCTACTTTTGCACAACTCTAATTGTTAGGAAGTTTCTCCTGACTTTAAGCCTATTTAATTATATAAATGATTAAAATTTATTATTTAGATGAATTACAGATCAAATATTATAATATAACTTTGTTCATTATGATGTAGGCAGTATGACTTTAATGAGTTGGAAATATTTTTAAATTTGGTATTTACTTAACTTCCTCCCTGATCTCCAGTTGTACATTTTCATGCTTAATGCCATCATTATTCCTAGCAAATTAAATTTTGAAATGTCTGCATTTTTTCTCATAAGGGAGCTGGTACGTAGTTTATTCCTTTGAAATTCAAGAACTCAGCACATTGTTTCATTTATATGATTATGTTTAAGAAAACATAAAAGTAATTTCTATATGATAAATTTTGTGCAGTCTTTGAAATTACTTTTGGGAAAAATAATTTTGAGGAATATAGTGTAAGAACATCCAAAAACATAATGTAGCTGAAAAAAAGAGAAGCAAAGTAAAATGAACATTTTCACGTTCCTGCATCAAGATTAAGAAACTTCTCAATTGTGGGGGCGGTCCTCTTTTTCGTTTAGTTATGCAAATTTTTCTTGCCTGATATTCAGAGTTTTAGGGCTTTTTGTACAAGGACACAGACCTCATCTTTTGATAGAACTTTAAACTATATGATTAACTTTAATGTCAATGAAATAAGAGTAGACAGCTTAGAGAAAGGATTGAATTTTTCTAGGCTGGAATAAATCTCAAATGCCAACTCTTTTGAAATATGGAAGAAAAACCTAATATAATTTGCTAAGCTAGTTTGGGAGAAATACCATTGTTTTCAGGTTTGGGAGCTATAGTAAAATAAAATCAATTACTTAGTGTCTTGCTGAGCTACAGACCTGTATTTGGACCTGTATTTGGATGGCATTTTTCATATTAGAAAAGCAAACGTTAATTTAAGAAAATAAATTATTAAACTCTTGGACTGAGAAGATTTTTATGTAGTTATTTTCGTTGTCTTATTTTTCTTATCAACTCTGAAACACTCTGGCAAACATTGTAGCTACATACAATAAACCTTTCTGAATAGGTTTTCATCATTTTACTTCTTCATCTAGATATATCTATTCCTTTCTAACATTACAATACATTGTAAATTTAAATTTTTCTAGTACCAAGTTAAAACCATTCCAGTTCATTCTTTTCAAGTGTTAACAGTATTCTATTTCCTCTGGAGTTTCATTTTCATTCCACTGTCTTCTTTGATAGATACAAAGCAATGGGTTGAAGAGATGTAATATAGGGGAGCCACTTTGCTGCAAATAATGGTAATAACATTTTGTACTTATTGTCCCGTAAAAGATTTGCACATATAAAACTCTGATTTTGAGTTATTTAGATTATCAAGCAGACTTAGTAAAATGTTTCTAGATGTATAAATTGAGAAGTAAAGGAGGAAATGTTTTCTTTAGAAAAATGGATAAAATGCATATACATGATTTAGAAGTTTTGATTACATAATAACCTAAATATCATGTATGATAATATTTAACTGTACACTGCGGGAGCAATCATATGAAATTTTAGAATCACTTAACAATTGTATGATATATAACAATGGGAAAGAGAATACAACTGAGAGAAAAAAACCCAAACTAAACATTTAAAAGTTAATAAGTAACATAAGAATGCATTCACATACTATTAAGTACAGGAAGTACATAATAGGTGTGTTTGACTTTAAAAACATAATATTCAGATAAATGGGCAAATGATTATTTGATCTACAAAAAACTCAACTGAAGATTTTTAAAGTAATGTCACCCAGTTGCATGTAGAGTATAATTTCATTTACATAAAGTTGATTTTAGGTATATCTAGGATTATACCTATTCCAGAAATTGTCATATACCAAAATTCTACTATTGTGTTAATTAATAATAGACATTTATGCAGAACTTTAAAATTTGTTAAAATACTTTACTTACATTATCTCATTTGAGCCTCACAACAACCTGATAAATAGGTAACCTCATTTTACATAAGAGAAAACTGAGGCTAGGTTGGGTCATTTTCCAGTAGTATTTAATATGAAATTATATTTGCGGCTTACATATTGGAGAAGTGTTTTGCATGTAGCTATTATTAGTGATTATTTGATTTTCTCCGTACAGTTCTTGATGCTTGGATACTTTTCAGTAGAAAGCATTTTAAATGATTTTGTTATCTTGATATTCATAAATAAAACAGATTGAAATGGTAAAAACAAAGGAGCCAATTTTCTAAAAGTTGTAAAATGATGCTACATTTTTCACCACTAGCGCAGTGGTGAAACTTTAAGAGTTGTCTTCTTTATAATGTATGAACCATGATAGTAGAACTTAATTTAAGAAACAGATAGCTGGGAAAACAGACAGCCTCAATTTTAAGCCCAAATGAACACCTACTTGCCAACAGCAAGATAGTTCTTCCACTCTGCTGAGAGAAATAATATCTCTGTTGTTTTTATTTATTTTTTTGAAAGTGATTTTAAAAACTATGTTCTCTAAATCCCACATAATATGATTTACATTCTGTTGTGGTACATAAAGTTTTTTTTTGGAAAATGGAAGTCTAACCAATACACAAAGGTTCAAATTAAAAATTTATGGACTAGTAAGCAAAGACTGATCAGAAGGAAATTAATTCCCTCACAGAAAAGATTTGAATTGCTGAAATAGAATATTCTGAGCATACTTAATTTTTTGGACAATCCCCAGAAGAATTAACTTTTAGTTTATTTTTCCTTGGTTTTTCATTTTTATGAGATATCTTTAAATTTCCATGTTTAGTATCAAGGATATAATAATTATGAAAATAAAGTATAGTTTTTTAAAAAGATTTTTTTCTAGTAGTCAGTATCATACAGTACATGAGGCCTATCCTTATGTCCCTGCTGTTAGTCCTTTCCCTCTCAAATAATCTTATATTTACTTATATTTACATTTATTCATGTTTTACTTACTGTCTCCCATTATGGGATGTATCTGTGAGGGCAGGGATGGCTTCATTTTTGTAATTTTATTCTCAAGGCCTGGTACATATTTATTGTTGTTTACTTGTTCTCAGTAGTGTCCAACTCTTCATAACCTTTTGGGGGGGTTTTCTTGGCAAAGATACTGAAGCGGTTTGCCATTTCCTTCTCCTGCTTGTTTTACAGATGAGAAAAACTGAGGCAAACAAGGTTAAGTGACTTGCCCAGGGTCACACCAATAGTAGGCGCTGGATAAATATAAATGCTTGTCGATTGATCTGATGGAAAATGTTGATAAAATTATAATTATAAATACGTCTTCCCACCAAAAGAGGTTTCACTTCTGCTCTTATTTGCATATTCTACAGTCCATTCTTTGTTTTCAAACTCTTGTATTCAATCAGTCAACATTTATTAAGTGTGTAGTTAGTGCTAGGAACTGTGCTGAGCACTAGAAGGGAACAGTCATAGCATCTCAAGTCTCACAGTTTGGCATATTAGAGAGTAATGGATGAAGGCTCAGCAGACCTGACTTCAAATCTCATGCCTAATACTTCTTCCGTGGCAACAGTGAAGTTATCTATTCTCTCTCAGCCTCAGCAATGCCCATCTTACAAGGTTTTTGTGTAGCACAAATGACAATTTAAGTGCTATGCAAACTTTGAAGTGCCTTGTAAACATTATTTTGTAAGTTGTAAAATGCTATACTAATATAGGATAATATTGTTGTGGTAGAATATTTAGATAACTTTCAATTGTGATAAAGGAAGAGGCTATGTGGATATTTGCATATGTATATACATATATATATTCACATACATTTCAGTGTTGGCAATGACAACAATAGATTGGCCAAAAAACAAAATTTGTACCAACTGGGATTTATTGAGTTTGCCAGCAGGGGAGCCTCAACCAAAGAGGCAAGGGCACCTCAAATGAACAGTATACAAGATTTACATAGGATTTGAGAAGGGAGAAACAGGATAGGAGTCAAGGCAAAAGTTGATTGGTCAAGGTGCCTGTTGAGGTGCTTTCAGATGATCTAGTGCAGTAACCCTTTTACTTAGTTTTGGGGTTGGGGGTTTTTACATAATTGGATGTGAGATGGGGCTAGTCTCTATCTGAGAAGAGGTTGCCCAACAATACCATGGTACATCCTGTTTTGGGTTTCATTGCAAGCACTAATGAGAGATTGTGGATATATAGATACATATGTCAACAAATTTAAGTGATTCTCAAGATGGAATAACTTTGGATACACACACATAGATATGCATTTATATACATATACCTGTCAATATATGTATATATACATATGTGTATATGTATGTGTGTGCGTGCATGTTACCTTGGGCAAGTCACCTGTAAAATGAGCTGGTGGGGGAAATAGCAAACCACTCCACTATCTTTGCCAAGAAAAACCCAAATGTAGTCACAGATAGTCAGGCATGACTAAAACAAGTCAACAAAACACTGATGATAGACATGAATGGGACAAGGAGGGCAAGATGCACCAGATGCTATTAGTTTCTGAGACTGTTCTATTCAAAAAACATATAAGATCTACAATATTGGTAGTTTGGGGAAACTCTCATTTTAAGACCTCCCTTCACCAATGATGGTCACAACCTATTATTTAATAGTAAGTTCTAGAGAGCTATGTAAGTCAAATAGAGGCTAAATGATTTGGTGAGTCTCACATATCTTTGAACTCTAGTGTTTGCTTGAAGAACTCCAGTGAGGAGAATCTTCTATCACTTGAAACATCTAATTCCAGTTTTTGAACATTTCAACGAAAATTGTTATTATATCAAGTATAAGTCTCCTTTTCTTCAGCTCCTACCCATTGCTCAAGTTTTCCCTCTGGGGTCAAGCAGAAAAGTTTGATCTCTCTTTGAGCCTTTCAGATACTTGAAGATAGCTTTATTTACCCCTAAGTCTTTTCTCCTCCAGGTTGGACATCCTCGGTTTATTCAAACAACCCTGATAGGTCTTCAGTTTCCTCACTATCCAGACTGTCTGACGCTGCATACTTTAAAGTTCACCAATGCCCTTCCTAAAATAAGGTGCCAGGAATGAAAAGCAAATACCCCAGACACTATCTGGATGCATCTATCTCACCTCTCTGGCAATAGATACTTTCCCTCTTGTCATGAATGATAGGCCAGATATGGTGGCACATGTCTGAAATCCCTGCTGGTGGATCACTTGAACTCTGGAAGTTCTGAGTCCTGTGTGCCAGGAGTTCACAGTGCCTGGAACATGGTAGGTGCTTAATAAATGTTTATTGATTAATTCATTAATTGTGTAGACCACTGAGATGCAAATTACTTGCCTGTCAGGATCATAAAGCCTCAGTTTCTTTTCAAATGTGACGGATAATACTTTCCCTACCTACCTCATAGATTTGTCTTAATGAGTAGGCTTTATAAAATGTAAAGTGCTGCACATTTATAATTTGTCATGGTTGCTGTTATTGTTAAGATAATTTGTCTAGATTTTTCAGCAAGGTGCTATAGCTAATAAATAATATTTGTATTTTCTGGCATATCTTAAATATAAAGGTATGCTCATGTCAAATAATGTTCCTTTATTTTGACAATTTGTTAATTTTTATGAAATCATCAATAATAGACTTCTTACTGATAATATAATTTGCTATTTTAGAAATTATAATGGCTTTTTTGGGGACCATTTAGATTCAACTTGCTCTTTGAGCCATCTCTGAGACTTCCCCCAAATATCAGACCATGTT
>CM053626.1:56070703-56113695 GCA_028646595.1 Phalanger gymnotis | reverse complement strand
CAATAACTCCAATTTGATATAGCAGTAATTATACCCCAAAACCAGTAAGCCCACCTCAATGTAGCAACAAGGAAATTATAACACGGTCATTATAATGTCATTATATAAAGTCATTATAACCAAGTCATTCTGTAAACTTCCCCCCCTGCTGGGGTCTCTTCCAAACACTCACGAATCCTGTCTGCTTCCCTGTCTTCTCTCCCCTTTCAGTTCTCTGGTCTCCACAGCTCCCTGGTTTCCAGTCTCTGCTCTGCACTCATTTTGCAACTCTGTTGTCTCAGAGTTCTTACTTTTCCTCCTTGGGCTGGATTCTGGATTCTCCATTTTGACTTCAGACTTCTGAATTCTCAGTTCTCAATGGCTACCTTCTGCTTCTGTATACTCTTTTGTTTCAACAGTCTGGCTAGCTGCTGTTGTGGGGGTGAAAGACCAACACAAGCCCAACAACAAGCATGCTACCAGCATGCTGCAAAAGCCAAGGTTCTTTTGATCTGCTTTAGTAAGGGAAAGCAACGTTAAGGGGTTGACAAGTTTACTTTAATCCAGCATACAAATACCATTCACTTAGTTCAGGGGAAAAAGCCAGCACCCTGAACTTTGGAGCAAATACAAACAAATTACAAACATCAACAGACAGACCTTGTCTGTTTCAAATCCCAATACGTGGTTACCAGAGTTTAACAAAGTCTCAGCATCTGGGTTTACGAGCTGGAGGGATCTTAGCTGCAGCTGCCCTGAGTCTCCATATCAGCACACCACCAAGAGTGATAGCCCTAAGCAAATGTCTTCCCTTTTTTATACACTTTCAGAGGTCTGTCTTCCCTTTTTTATACACTTTCAGAGGTCATCAAACATCATCTGAGTGACCAGAACTTAGGCTCCTATGATTGGTTCTGGAGTTAGCACCTCCCCTTAGGACCCTGGGAGCTTCACACCCACATAGGCTTAGCACCTAGTAATTAGGGGTTTGGGGCAAACTTAGGGGCAAAGATCTAATGAGGCCTCCCTTAGTTAGCCCCACCTGGGGCCCCACCTTAGTTACCAATTCACACCTACGTAGGTTTAGCACCTAATAGGGGTTTGGGCCTGGGGCTTAGCACCCAGTAAGCCTCAAAGACACTTAATCATTTTGAAACAGTAAGAAAGCCCCAACTTAATTGATATTATGTTAGGGCCTGAGGACTTCACACCCAATCAACAAAATGGTGTGGGCCTGAGGCTTAGTATCTACTTAGCAAAAGGGTGTGGGAAGGATCTTTAATCACTGATTGGCAGCACAAAGGTTAAGGCCTGCCTCTAATCAGACCTCCTTTTAACTGGCCCCACCTGAATCCTGTGGAATGGGCAGGAAAGTTCTTTAATCACATTTTCACAACATATGTCAAATCTAGTGAAAAAATATCTGTGGATCTTAGTTAACTGCAAGTTCAATGTATGCAAGTTCAGTATGACTTTGGCATCTAAGGACGTTAAAGTTATCCTAGCTACCCTTAAAGAAGCTGCATATCCAGAACAGGAGAAGTAATTGATCTGCTGTTCTCTTCCATGGTCACCCCACATTTAGCTTTGGGTACCACATTTTAAGAAAGTCATAGATGAACCTGGGGTCTTTCCAGAGGAGAGGTGCCTAGGAGGCAAGAGGGTTGGAGAATATGACAGAGCAGGACCTTTTGAAGGAACTGGGAATATTGATTTAGCTTATAAAAGACAAGATTTAGAGGAATAATGATAGTTATTTTCTAGTTTTAAGTGGGAAAATGTAGAAGGATTGGATTTATTTTTCTTCACCCAAGAAAGCAAAACTGGAAGTAATGGTCTAAAGTTGTGGAGAGACAACTTTTAGCTTGATACAAAGAAAAATTTCTTAACAATTAAAAGTTCTCCAGAAATGGAATTGAGGCCTTGAGAAGTAGTGGATTTCCCCTCTTTGGAAGCTTTTAAAGAGTCAATGGGAAATGAATTTGTTGGGAGTGTTGTAGAATGAATTCTTAATTGGGTATAGATTCAACTATATGCCCTTCGTAGTTCTTTTCTGTTTTTGCCGTCTGACTCTGTGAATTATTGTTTTTAAAAGGAAACATGTTTTCCTTCTGATGAAAACTACCTGTATTACTTCTTTTTATGTCTATGGCTATGGAGTGAAATTGACACCATAGATAACCAGTAGCTTGACTTTTTTTCTTGGGCTTGTATTCTGAAACAGAATGTAGTAGTTTATCTCTCTCTTAAAAAAAATTAAGCACTCTTTTATAGGTGTAAACAGAGGCAGGGTAGTGAGAGGCCAGAGTGGGAGGAGTCAAGGGCATTCATTTTACTCAGTTATTCATAACAAATAATTTTAATGTAAGAAAATTAATCACATGCTACATAAAATTTCTTTGTGCTCCTGAAAAGTTATGTAGAAAAGCTTAAAATTGTATATTAACAACCCCAAATTTTCCCGTCGACTTCCATTATCATTTCAGGAGTGAGATATGAAGAAAAATGTTTTGACCTCAGGCCATAATTAAAATCACACTTAAGAATCCTGAAATTCACTTCTAGGAACAATCTGTCCTATCAACATATAGTCTTTTTGAATTAAATTTATCCCACATAACCCCTGAAATAAAAGAAAAACACGTGATCTTTGTACAGTCATTATAAGCAAATGCACATTCAATTAATTCCCATTTTCTTGGTAATATTCCTTATATAAAATGTTTAATAATTGAATGTTATCGATTTAAAAATAATTAAGCATGAAGTTAAAACTCACACTCAACATGATGATTTTTTTGGGGGTGGGTTTAGTTTGTACTATGTACTTCAGGATTTTGAAGCCATTTTAGTTAATTTTTTATCATACCAAAATTATAATTTAGAATCCATGGTTGAAAAAGTGTGTAAAGCATAATCTGAGTATATGATACGTGACTGATGTATCAGTTGGGACCTAGCCCTTGACACAACAGATAGCGGTATGTTTTTTGGGAAATAGGAGGTCTTTCACAAAATCTACCAAATTTGCCTCTTCCCCACTCCCCCCACCAAGAAAACCCTGGTAACATCAGTATTTGGTTCATTTTGCTTTCCTAAAGAGAACTCAATGTTTCCTTTGAGCACTCAGGCTAGTAAGACATCAAATATAGCAACATTTATTTGCACACAGTGTGGTTGTTTGTCTTTCTTGAATAGGACCATGAAGTTGGGAAGGTGATGTCATGACTTGCAGGTGAATTGGATTTAAGTGAGGCAGGGCTGTGTAAAGTCACCAGCCTCACTCTCTCTTCTTGAGCTATCTGTGTCCAGTAGCAAGATATAGATCAGGATGACTGGAGATGGCCCCCATTTGCGCATACACACACATTCTCTCTGTCTCTCTTTCTGTCTCTCTATCTCTCTCTGGAAAACAAACCTTCAAACCTAAGAACAGAGTCTACCAATAAATTTCTCCACTTACTCCCACAGGGACAGATAAACTCCTTTACATATGTTTATATGTGTATGCATTGGTACCCTCAGTGGAATATACATTTCTTCAAGTTAGAGATTATTTCATTTTGTTCTTTTTATTCCTACTGCCTGGAACATAGCAGGCATTTGTTGTACCTTGATTTTTAGTACTTTCATGGCTCAGTGTTACAAAGGAGTCAATCCACCTTCTACTCTTAGTGGTTCCCTCGTTTCCTGTGAGGAAAAAACTTAGGGTCACTAAGGCATTGACCTCTCCTTCTTACCCCACATCTAGTTCCATTGGAGGCACAAGTCTGGTTTTAGTCCTATGTCATGGCTTAGTGGTTGTAACTTCTTTGTGTACCTGGTTCCATACTGCATGTAACTCTCTCCAGCCTCACTGTTGTTGTTGGAGTCATCTTGATAGTCTAGTGAGAAGAGAGGCCATGTGAATGGCAAGAAGGGCACCTAGAGATAGATGTAGAAGCTTTTCCCTCCCTCACCCATGACTGCCTCATCATCTTACTGTGTCTCTGGTCCTGCAGACACATGGATGTGAATCAGTCAACATGCAGTCTTTCTCCAGGGCCTATATACAGATTGACACCACTGTCTCCTCGTCTTGTGCATGCATATTTGTGGAAGAAGAGCACGTTTTATGCATATACTATCTGTTTCCCTTGAATGATAAGGGAAGATGCAAAGAAGATGAAGAATGAAGAACCTCCAACTTCTACAGTCACTTATTGACGTTGCTCCCAAGTGCATGGATGGTCTGAAGTCAGAGTGACCAATAACAGGGAGATTTTGTTTTGTTCCAGTCTCAATCATTCAGGATGTTAAAATATCTCTTTATTTGAATTATCTGCTTAAGGATTAGAATGTCCTCCATCCATTAAGTAAAAGTAAAATGTTCACATTGCTTTTATACGCAAGCTCTGCCTCAAAGTATGGGTGGACAATCTATTCTTGAATTTTCTGCAGAGATTTTATTTTGCCTATGTATTTTCTAATCTTCTTCAGACATGAGCCTTGATAATTGGAGGAATTCATCAACTTCTTTCTGGTGTATTGTTTGTTTTTTATATAAGTCTAATGATAGACTGTTGGCTGAGTTTGGTTTTGCCTTAATTTTAAGTTTTGAAATTATCTGGAGATTCCAGTAAGATTATATTGTTAAGAATAGGAAGAGATTATTAAGAAAAACATTTATTACATAAAGGATTTCTCTGTTCTTGTACATTTGTCATTTGGTCTGGGTGTGGATTCAGGAAGATCTGAGTTCAAATCTGGACTCAGATACTTACTAGCAGTGTGACCCTGGGTAAGTCACATAACCCTGTTTGCTTCAGTTTCCTCATCTGTAAAGTAAACTAGAGAAGGACATGGCAACCCACCTTGGTATCTTTGCCAAGGAAACCCCAAATGGGATCACAAAGAGTTGGACATGACTGACACAACTGAACAACAACAATAATCTGGAAACTAGACCTAGACCTTTATCACTTCATTTACAAAATATGCAGTTCCTGGGTTCCATGCCACTGGAAAACTACCTCATTAGGAATGATCATAGCTATTTATTTTCACTTGAGTAGTTAAACCCCTTTGAACTTGAGGGACAAACAGGGTGAGAGAGAAAGTGGCAGTTCAAATGGGAAGATGAATCTATGTATGGCTTCACACTCTGAGACAGAAATACTCTGGCCAAAATAAAAGAAGACAAGCAGAATTTCAGAAGTCATGCATGTAGTCTCAGGAAATATTCTTTGGGAAAATCCTTATGGGAAATCCTTATGGGAGAAGGAAATTGTTACTTTAGGTAAATCACTTCCCCTCTCTGGGTCTGTTTCCTGATCTGTAAAAGGGTGTAGGTGAGATGATCTCTTAAGTGCTTTTCAGCTCTAAAGCTTATGGATCCTGAAATGAAGGAAGGAGTCAGTTAGCTTTACAGTCCTGTACACAAAAGACAAGCTGTTAGATAGGACTATGGCCCTTTAACAAGGGTAATACTTTTAGTTTCCTGTGATACCTAGTACTTTGCTAGAGTCTCTTGGAGGGTTATTTTCCAGTAAAAATATATTTTGTATTTTATAGTCAAACAATGCAAAAATAATTTAATAATAGAAATTCAAATTATGCCTAATATTGTTCAATCCATGAATTTTGTAAATTAGAGAATCACATTTATTATAAAATAGCCTAGACAAACAATATTTCTGTTAAAAAACACAATGAAATATTTGTTTATTCATTTTTGTAAGGGGTAACAAGACCAAAGTTAGAGGTTTAAAACAAATTACTAATTAGCTATTGATGGGGATTATGTAATTTACTGATTTTGAAAACCACTCAGTATTAGCCAAGTAATTAGTATTTTAAAGCAACATTATGAATACTCTTTTACTTCAGATAAGCCTTAATAGCTTTCATCCTTTTTCTTACCTCCACAGTCGAGTGCATACTTTCTATTTATTTAATAGAACCACAGATTTGGAAAAGTGCCACTGGAAATAATATTATGTAAGCAAGATGTAAACTTGGATTACAAAGAGATAGTTACAGCTATTATCCCCATATTGAATAGCATTTAAGTTCCAATTCATTTTTGTGGTACAACACTAAAAGATGCACCTGGACCACATTTATTTAGATAGACAAGTTGTTTACCTCCTATTCGTCTTTGTTTTGGCAGTCATTAAGCATCTACCATGTCTAAGAATTACGGGGAAATCCTGGATATCTCACTTTGAGGAAGAAATACTATGTAATTAATTTCCTTCTTTTCAAATTTAGGTTTCGACTTTTATGCTATGCCAATCTACGAGACAAACCTAACTGAATCGTGATTCAAATGATGACAAAATACAAATACAGGCTTATATTTTTTCATCTTCAAATATACTGCACACATAGGAGGCTCTCAATAAAATACTCGTTAAATTGAATGTTATCAGGTTGGCCATGCAATAATATGAACTCCTTGCAGAGGATAAAAATTACTACTTTATTCATGCTCTTAATTTTTTTTGAATTATTTTTCTTTACTTTTCTAGTCCTAATATAATTTCCTTTGTTTGCAGTTTATTATGCATAGTGGCTCTTACTCCCCAGTCTCTTTATTTAAGCCTTTCTTTTGGTTTGCTGGCCAACATTTCTTATGCAAGCTGTAGTTCTAGGAAGTACTACTTCAAATAGAGGTATAATTAGAGAGTGGTGACTGGAACAGTATTCAGGACATCCCAATTCAGAGCATGCAAAAATTTAATGATGTATTCTTTCAGCACTGTGGAAACCACTGGAGTAACTAATTTTTTCCTTTTGCTCAATTGATTTTTTCTTAATTTACTTATTCATTTTTGCATTATGAATTACAGAGTTGATTTGAGGGTATATTTCTTGCTGCATGCCCCAGGCCAGGGTACTGCCTGTCCAGTTCGTGAAAATTTCCATTTGCAGCTAGGAGGCCCTGCCTCCAAATAGTATTTTTTTGAACCAGTAACCAGCGAATCACCTTTATTTTGAAGAAAAAGGATTTTATATGATCTTTGTAATTTCTTGTGTATCCTTTAAAATGGATATATTTTTGCATAGAGTTTTAAGTTGATTTTCAGATGCCCTTCCCTGACAGTATTACTGCTTGATAGTTTATTTCTTATCATTTCATTGATAGAATATCCCTTTCTTCACAATGTAAAATGAATTTATTATTTTAAAGCTCAGGATATTTTTTGTTAGACATCCACACAAATAACAAAATTTATGATGGTTTTCTCTTTTCTTGACAGTTTCCTCCATCTTATGTAATTAATATCATCAATTTTGTTTGGAAGAGAGAAATATATGGACACAAGAAAATATGAATTTTGTTTGAAAATATTTCATGTATACTACAGTACAGGGGAAAACATTTATTTTATTTCAAAACACCAACATTGTGTTGGGGAACAGGACTAATGCCATTGTGTAGTCTAATATATCAGGCCTACAATGACATGAGTCTGTGTAATACTCAACAGGGCAGCCAGGTGGCGCAGTGGGTAGAGTGCCTGGCCTGGAGTCATAAAACTCATCTTCATGAGTTCAAATCTGGTCTCAGACACTTACTAGCTGTTTGACCCCAAGCAAGTCACTTAACCCTGTTTGCCTCCATTCCTCATCTGTAAAATGAGTTGTAGAAGGAGATGTCAACCTACTTCAATATTTTTGGCAAGAAAATCCCAAATGGGGTCACAAAGAGTAGGACACAAGTGAAAAAATGTGACAAGGCATGGTGTGCTATAATAAGGACAGTGGTATATAGCAAATTTAAATAATAGTGAGATATTTTATTAGAGAGTCTATACTAAAGAACTATAGAACCCTTTATTAAGAAACTATTAACTAGTATATTATATTCTTTAACCTGATTCAGTTATTGATAAGAAAACACACTTAAATTTGAATTACCTAGTAACTACTTTTGCAAAATAGTACTTATATGTACGATTGTCAAATTTTCCAATAGTCACAGTAATCCATTTAAAGACTTAAATGGTGTTTAGAATTTATATTGTGTATTTGTTTATGTAGCTATACTGATCCTCAGGCTTTGAATCTTGAATCCTACAAATATACTTTAGTTATAACTTTTAAATATTTAATTTTTTTATTAAAGTTTAAAGTGAGCAAGTAATTGAACCTATAGAAGGAGATGTTGACCGTCTAAAACCAAATTGTCTCATGAATAAACATTTCATCAGTCGTCAGAAAGTATTTAAATTTTCAGATTTTTCAGAATTCCTTAATATATGCCCATTTTCAAAGATACTTGGAGTGTTTACTGGATTTGAACAGAAAAAGGCTGATGCTTTCTTACCCATGTTGAAGGAAGATCTCCTCTAAAAGAAGAGTAAAACAGTATTTCAGAAAGCCAAATGTGTGTCAATCACTTGAGAATTTTAAAAATCTTAATACAAAAGTGACATTATAATGTGACAGATGATTCCTCATTTTTTGTTGTTTGAGATGTTATACTTCCACTTGAAGACTAAGTCTTAAAAGCTGTAGTAGCTGTTTAAGAAGGGAAATATTCATGAAACAATTGTTGGTACATTTCCCTCTATATTCCCATTGTCAACATCTTATTCTGCTTGACTGAATTCTCAGGAAAGAAGCAGTCTGAATGAGATTTTTAGTATTATTGCCTCAAATTGCAGCAGAGAAACCTATATTTTTGATGATTAAATGTTTTCTTGTATCATTAGAGACTGTATTTGGGTTGTTGTCTAACAGTAGCAAAAGACAAGCTCTGAGTGTTTATAATATTGCTAGGACATTTGTGCAAATAAGCCTTAGATTCTATGCAATGTAAGGGATCTTAGGAGGAAAATATTCAGTTTTGAGACTATTTTGGTATTTACTTGTAAAGAATATATTAAATGAAAGTCTTCTTTGGACTGTATGTATGCTTGTTAATTCTGTAAACTGATACAGTTAAGTGTACCTTTTTTCTTCGGTGACTTACTATATGTTTAACCTACATACAAAAAGAAAATAAAGAAATGAGGCAATTATGCAAGTTATCCAAGCTAAAAGTATTTTTTCTTTATTATAAAAGTGTTACTTTGGCCTGGATTATAACATAAATTATCTGTTTTGGTATTCATGAAAATAAACTAAGTTCATTCAATTAGTGAAAAATTAGGACATTTATTTGGCATCGTAAAGAAAAACAAATCAATTGATTGTCTACTTTAAAATTAGTAAATACAACTATAGTATTCCTTTAGTCATAATATTTAAATTTTTAAACATGTACCCATTTCTATAATGTAAATTAATGATAGTAAAAACATATTTTCCCAAAGATTATGAATTAATATAACCCCTGCTATGAAGTCTTCTAACCATTCATACTTATGTAATGGTACCTGAAAATCTCAAAAGATAGTAAACACTGCTTTCCTTAACTATACATTTATTATATTTATTTATATATGTGTGCATATTTACATTTGCAAATATAAATGCTAAATGAGTGCTTTATATAAGTTTGCAGAGGGCCTTACCTGTTATTTAAATTTTGATCTTCAAAATCCTTTGAGGTAGAAATAGAAAGAAGGAAAATTAAGTATACTATAAAGGAAATTTGGTAACCATTGTAGCTATCCAGGTGTGGATTGGGCTACCTTTGGTGTTAGTGGGTTTTTTCATATGGGAGAACTTCATGCTACAGCTGGAATACGAAGTGGTGGTTATGTCACAGAGGAAATTCTTTTTTCAGAAATGGGTTGGCCTGGATGGCCACTGTGGTTGGGTCCAATTCAGAAAATAGCATGGACTTCATTCTCTTATTTCTCTCTCTGTAAAATGAGAATGGGATTGGGACAGGAACCTTCCCACTGTAAATCTATGATCATGTGTATATAATGTGTAGAAAATACATGCTCAGAATTATACATTATGCACATGTTGGTTTTCTAGACTAGGTTCTTAAACTTTAAAGCCTTTAAAAATGTTCTTGTCATTCTAGACCATGCGTTCACTTTCATTGACTAGTTAATACTGTACTGACACTTTTCACACTGAAAGACAGAAACATTATCCACACTGATAATTTGTGAGTACTTTCCTTGGGTCATGAGGCACTATTATGGGACTGAGGAAGCATTTGGGACCACTTGCTGCATCTGGAAAGTAATTTTATTTAAAGTAGCATTGGAAGCTTATTGAAAAGCAGATAAAAGTTCATTTAGGTCTTTTCTTCCTTTGAACTTATTGGAAGTAAGGTTATTTTCTCAGAAGTCAGAGATTTAATGGAAAGAAAATATGAAAAAAAGAAAATCTTACACAAAATGTAGAGCCATGAGTAGAGTTAAGAGTTTCCAAGTCTTCTTGTTCCATATTTTAAAATGAAGACATTTATTCACTAATAAGAATTTGTTTTAATAGAATACACTACTGAACTCTTCCATGGCCTTGTGAAGCTAGATCTATTGATAAATTATTGAATTAAAATAGTTCTTACTAGGAGAGGCATTTGTCTGGATTGAAGGCCCTAGTAAAATCTCTCTTCCTCCTCCCATCATTAAAAATCTTACATATTATTTAATCTTATCTGACAAGCATTTATTATTTCTTAGCATTAGTTAATTTTTTTATTGGCAGATAATCTCCTTATAATTCACTTCTGTTTCTAAGGTCTACTTAGCTCTTCTATGTATAATGTGTATGTGTATTTTGTCCTTGTGACTTATGCTTATGTAGTCTTGGACAAGTTGATTAACCTTTCTGCATCTCAGTTTCTCCATATATGAAATGGAAATAATAACTGCATTTCATAGAGTTGTAAGGGAAATTCTTTGTAAATCTTAGGGTACTCTGTAGATGAACTTTTGATGTTCTATCTTCTGCAATTTTTTTTTCATTTAAATTCAGGCATCCATGGTGCACATGCTATCTCCCCAAGTATTTTTAAGCTTCAGGAAGTAGAACTTTGTTTCCTGTTCCTTTTATATTCTTCTACAAGTGGGGGCTCGAAAGATGTTGACTAGCAGTTTGTTGGGACATAGTATTTGCTTTACTGTAGCAGATTGCTCTGCAGTGCAAATAGACTTTCCCACAGACATATTTTCTCTGTCCACAAAATATAGCCTGTGGTTTTTCACAGTGCATTTTTTACAAAATTGAAACTGTAACTGAATGTGTAGAGTTCTCCTGGGGAAGAACTTCCTCTGTCAGTGAATATCAGCCCCTGGTCTATAGCTTCTATCTCAGAGGCTTGAGGTGCAGTGACTTGCCGTAGTGACATGATATTCACGATGCCTATGATGGCTCTGAATATGCTGGCATTGTTCTGAATCACAAAATAGAACAGGCTCCCCATATGGAAGAGAAAACCAAAACATTTCTTCAAATACCAGAAAGCTCAATCCCAACACCAGAAAGCCACATCCACCATAGCACCAAAGACGTCTATGTACAGTGACAACACAGGGGGCACCTCCACCCCCAAGCCTCCCCTGCTAAGGCCTTCCCACAAACAAACACAGCTAGCTGTCTGCTTCTTCTCTCTCTCAGCTCTAACTGCTCTGACCAACCTCTTCCTCTCCGCTCTGCTCTACCCTTTCTACTCCACCCTTCTTGTTCTAACCATTCAGCAAGCTCCTCCCACCACAGGCTTCATGTGACTCAAACACATGTGACTTAGGCTTCCATGTGACTTAAGCAGGTCACATGCACCTATTAATGGATGGGAAAAATCTTCCCATTAAGCAGAAATACATTAACAATACATTAATCCCCAAGAACTTTCATATCTGTTGCATAAGTCAGTGGGGAAACTGGTATCAACAGAACTTTACAAAAATATAACAAGAATAACACAAAATAAGCACATAAAACAATATCTTAGGGTGGGGCTTGAGCACAAGCACCTCATCATTCTCCCATCAAACAAATGGAGCCCAAAATCTTGGGGTAAGGGGCAAAGGTCTCTTCTTCCATAGCTACTTCCTACTGATACTTAACGTAGAACTGTTCCTCCCCCAAGAGATCCCATTTGAGAGGTCAGTTCTTTAGCTGGTACCTGGAGCTTGTGGACACCAGGTCCAGGGGTGACACATCATAGTTGTGGACAAGGGGTGACATCCAGCTTAAGTGATGAGGTGTGTGCAGGTGGGGGGCGCTAAGCCTGCAAGAAACAAATTTAGCAAAAAAGGTTAACAGACAAAAAGCCAAAAAGAAACAAGGAGACGTTAATCAGAAGCAAGGTAGATATATGGTCAGCGGTGCTTCTGGAGTCCATGAACCCACTATCATAGCATCATTCACTGTAGAATATGTGAGTTAAGGGTACAATTTGGCAATCATCTTCTCCTGAATATACAACAGTTACAGTATTATGTTTCCCATGTGCTATAATTTCCACAGCCTTTGGAACATTGTCTGGCTTCCATTTTGCCCATACTTTAGCTTCCAATTTTTTTCTATCAGTAGAACCAAATCCTTCAGTTCCTCTGATAATTATTTCAGAAGGAAGGTCAATTTTCACACAAGGTATTGTTTCACAAGGAATAATAATCACCTGAACTGTTCTATCATTTTTACAAAATGGTATAGGCTCTTCACCCAAATTTTGGAATGTTACAATAATTTCTTCTTGATAATTAGAATCTGTTACTCCAGTCAATACATGTATTCCTCGAGCTGGTAATCCTGATTTAGAAAACTGAATACATCATAGCAACAAAGAAATTAATACACATTATCACTGCAGGGAGCACCACCATCACAAAACTTTCCCCCAGCTTGGGCCTTCCCACAAACAAAAACTCACAGCTGGCCGCCTGCCTGCTACCTCTCTCTCCCTCAGCTCTAACTGCTCTGACCAACTTCCTCCATTCTACTCTACCCTCTCCTGTTCCACCTGTTCAGCAGGCTCCTATCAACACAGGCTTATGTGACTCAGGCTTCCATGTGACTTAAGCAGGTCACACGGGCCTATTAATGGATGGGAAGATCTTCAAATTTACATTACCATTACAGCATGTAATAGGTTCTTTTTCCAAGTTTTGATCATGCGTAGACATTCTGTGACTGGTTTTGAGATGTATCATTGAATGACTGCTGAGTCTGGGTGCATCAGAGGACAGAGGCTAGCCACAAGGCACTCTCATCATTTCCTGTGGGCTGTGTTCGAGTGAAGAGATAAAGATTAATGATGACTCTCGTTGGGGAATGAGGCATGTGGCCTTTATCTCTCTATGGAGCCGCCACTGTGTAACCTGTGAGTGCAAGGCCTTCCTTCTGCTCTGTTGTATCAGTTTTGACTGCTTTTCAGAAAAAGGCTATTCGAAATGGTTCTGCCCATGGAGCTTTGAAATGTCAGCATTGTGAGCACCATCAAGTCCAGGAGCTGGAAGGCAGTGCTGATATTTACAGGGGTCTGTGCATGGGGGAAGCAACAGCCTTTAAAGAGTGATCTGCTTGACTGAGTCCAGTGGTAGCAGACATACAGACTCATCTGTAGATCAGCTGCGCCACATTTGGAAGTGATGTTAGTCTGAAGAATGCTTGGTAGAATCTCCTTGAAGTTTGAACCCATTTCTCCAGGGACAGAGGGGGTATGAGTAAATAGGGTCCAGTTGCGAGGGAAATATTTTATATGTTTGCACATATACGTGTATATTATATTAAATGTCTATTGATTTAGTTCAAAGGTCATGGAAAGATAATTTAAAATACCTCCATCTATGGGGAAGAAAGTATGTACATGTAAATGATATGGTCACTGTACAGGTTGTCTCAACTAATGGGTTTTCTTTATTCCAAAGAGAGGGGAAGATGAGGAGAAGGGAAGGGTGGTGTGTGTGTGTGTGTGTGTATGTGTGAGAGAGAGAGAGAGAGAGAGAGAGAGAGAGAGAGAGAGAGAGAGATTCTGTACCTTCAGAGAGATGGTATAATGTAGCAGATAGAGAGCTGGCTTCAGATTGAGGAAGAACTGGGTTCCAATCCCACCTCTTATGCATATTGACCGTGTGGCCCTGAGGAAGTCTCTTAACTTCTCAGGGTCTGTGGGAATTCTCTAAAATTGTAAATTAAAAATCAGTTGCCATTGGGAAAAAAAGGGGTGGAATGAATTCCTTACCAGGAGTTCCCTAAACCCATGAAATCACAGGTCCAAATAAATTAAAATAAAAGATATATTTGGGATATATGGTTTTTTTCCACTTAATTGACATTTTTTTCCCTCATCAGTCATTTCTAGTTATGTCCTCCCCTCTTCAAACCAATGAACCTTTCCATGTACAAAAGGAAAAGCTGTCTAATGAAAACCAATCAACAAATTGACAGTGTTTGACAGGGTGTGAAAGATTATATATCCATGTTTCCTACCTCCCTAATGAGTAATTAGAATTGGCCTATGGTCAGCATTGTTCTATTATTCTTTTCATTTATGGTGTCATCATTGTGCATGTTGTTTTCATTGGTTTTACTTACTTCACTCTGTATCACTTACAACTATTTCCATGTTTTTTCTTAATTATTTATATTTATTGTTTCTTATACCACAGTAATAATCTATTACATTCATATGCCACCATTTGTATGCTATTCCACAAGAAATGGAACTCACTTTGTTTCCAGTTCTTTGCTATCACAAAAAGTGCTACTAGAGTATTAATTGATTTTGACCTTAGAACTTTGCTCCTCAGAGCAAGAATCATTTCTTAAGTCATTGAGTTGTAACCTGATAAAGAGTATGTATAACATATTTACATCCTTGGCCAAAATCCATTCTGAGTATAGTAATTTGCCTGAAAGCTTGATTAAGCAAATTATAATTAAGTAAACCGTTAATGAAAAATCTTTAGATTATTACTGTGATATTCTCAAATTGAAGATGTTATGTGAATCTCCCACACTTTTCCAAAAGAGAGAGGTTGAATTACTAATTATGGGGATAGTTTGCCTTTTTCTGTTTCATCTTTACTTATCATTATTTTAACTCACTGACATTTTCTGTCTCCCATAATCACCTTAGTCAGCACACAAAAACACAAAAGAAGTGCGATAAATAGAGCTTTCCCATTAGCACAATGATAGTTCAATGTGCTGAAAACAGAAGGAGATGAGGTCATTAATGGAGTTGCAATCACAAGCCCAAAGCAACCAACGGATAATGCATTTTTTAAAAGGCAAACTTACATTAAAATAATGTTATGGTTCCAACTCAACTGAACATTGTTTATGAATAGTTCATTGAGTAAGCCTGTACCTTCTGTGCCTGGAAAAAAATACAGAAATGGTTCTTTAATATATATAATATCATTTGTGTAACATATGTTCCTGAAAATTTGTATATAAATCATTTTTATTAAATAAAGTAGTATTTTTCATTATGATACGGTACAATTTTAGGCTATATCATAATTATTTTTGTTATTTGTTCAATTGACAGATTCCTAACATTCTAGCTTTTAGTTAATTTGTGAATGTGTTAGTGATCTGCAAACAAATTTAAATGTTCTATGGAATATTTATTTTGGAGAAATTTTTTAATTAAAAAATCAATCCCTAATTCATCTGTTGTTAGTGATTTAATTTTTTGTATTATATTTTCTGAAAACAATCCATTTGTATAATAATTTTGATTTAGCACTTTAAGAGTTTAAGTGAGTTGTGTAGGGTAACACAGGGAGTAAATGTCTGAGGTCACATTTGAACGCAGATCTTTCTGACTTGAGGGCAGCTAGGTGCCCCAGTGGATAGAGCACCTATTTGGAGTCAGGAAGACTCATCTTCCTGTGCTCAAATCTGGCCACAGATACTTACTAGTTATGTAACCCTTGGCAAGTCTCTTAACCCTGTTTGCTCTAGTTTCCTCATCTGTAAAATGAGCTAGAAAAGAAAATGGCAAACTACTCCAGTATCTTTGCCAAGAAAATCTCAAATAGGGTGATGAAAAGTTGGATACCGAAAAATGACTGAACAACAAACAACAACTTTCTGCCTTGAGGATAAGTGCTCTATCCACTATAATACCTAACTAGTACATGAGCCATTGTTTCATTCATTTGGCAAACATTTATTTGGCATCTACTGTGTGCCAGGCACTATGGATAGGAGGACAAAAATTAAATAATCCTTACCCTCAAGAAGCTTACATTTGCAAGCTCTGGGGTCATTCTTCTAAATTCTCTTTCAACTGGCAGCTTGGGTTCTCAGAGGTCAGCTGTTTCATCACCTCTAAGTGCTCTAGAGATAAACTGAAGATTTAGGGAGTTTTCACTCATACTAGTTCAGAATCCTCCAAAAGTGTATTTTCCCCAATGATTATCAGTTCATATCAACTAAGCAACTTGGTTTTTTAAGTATATTTATTTCATTATTTCCAAATTATATAACATTTTTTAATATTAATTTTTTAAAAATTTGAGTTCGAAATTCTTTTTCTCCCTCTTTCCCCTCCGCCACCTCTTGAGAAAGCAAGCAATATATCTATTATACATGTTGAAGTCATGAAAAATATATTTCCATATTAGCTATGTTGCAAAAGAAACTACATATACAAATGCCTTCAAAACAAAGAAAGTGAAACAAGTATGCTTTAATCTGCACCTAGAGTTTATCCATTCTCTCTCTGGAAGTACATAGCATTTTTCATCATGGAACTTTTGTAATTATCTTGGATCATTGCCTTGATCAGAGTAGCTAAGTCTTTCACAGTTGATCATTGTCATAATATTGCTGTTACTATGTACAGTGCTTTTCATTTCACTTTGCATCAGTTCATATAATACTTTCCAAGTTTTTCTGAAACCAACCCCTTTGTCATTTCTTACAGCACAATAATATTCTATCACAATCATATACTCCATGGTGTGAAAGGAAACAGACAAAAAAAAGAAAAAATAAGGGAAGTAAAAAATAGTATGTTTTGATCTGCATTCAGACTCTTACCAGTCCTTTCTCTGTAAATAGATAGCATTTTCATTGTAAGTATGTTAGAATTATCTTGGATCATTGTATTGCTGAGAATAACTAAGTCATTCACAGTTGATCACTGTGTAATATTGCCGTTACTACATGCAATGTTCTCTTGGTTCTGCTCACTTTACCTTGCATCAGTTTATGTAAGTCTTTCAGGTTTTTCTGAAAGCATTCTGATCATCATTTCTTATTGCACAATAGCATTCCATTACATCATATAGCAAAACTTGTTCAGCCATTCCTCGATTGATGGGCATCCCTTCAATTTCTAATTCTTTGGTACCACAAAAAGAGCTGCTATACGTATTTTTGTACAAATAGATTTTTTTTCCTTTTTTAAATTAAAAAAATCTCTTTGGGATACAGACCTAGTATTGCTGAATCAAAAGGTATATAAAGTTTTATAGCCCTTTGGGCATAGTCCCAAATTGCTCTCCAGAATGGTTGGATCAGTTCTCAACTTCATCAACAATGCATTAATGTCCTTGTTTTTCCACATCCCCTCCAACATTTGCCTTTTTTTTTTGTTCTGTCATGTTAGCCAATTTCACAGGTGTGAAGTAGTACCTCAGAATTGTTTTAATTTTCATTTCTCTAATCAATAGTGATTTAGAGTATTTTTTATTTGGCTATAGATGGCTTTGATTTCTTCATCTGAAAACTATCTGTTCATAGCTTTTCACCAGTTATCAATTGGGGAATGACTTATAGTCTTATAAATTTGACTCAGTTATCTATATATTTAAGAGAGGAGGCCTTTATCAGGGACATTTGCTGTAAAAAACTTTCCCCAAGTTTTCTGCTTTCCTTGTAATCTTGGCTGAATAAGTTTTGTTTGTGCAAAACTTTTAAATTTAAAGTAGTTAAAATTATCCATTTTATATCCCATAATTCTCAGTTCTTCCCTTATCCATAGATCTGACAGGCAAACTATTCCATTCTCCCCTAATTTGCTTATGGCATCACTCTTTATGTCTAAATCATGTACGCATTTTGACCTTATCTTGGTGTACACTGTGAGGGTAGATTGTATAAAATATAAAGGGGAAAGTAACATAGCTTGCTTCCGTAGGCCTATAGTATTTGAGTCTGAGTTGGTTATTTCAGATTTTGACTGTTTTTTCCTTTGTCTATTTTGTAGTGTTCTCTTATTTCACTTAAGCTACAGAAGCAATTTTTATGGAGTTAAATTGCTTACGTTTTGCGTAGTTGCTTTTAAGCACAAAAGCAAGGTTCTTTAACCCTTTTTTGAGCTTACCAGCCTTTGACTTCTTTTAGTATTGGGAACACAGGCAAAAGTAAATGTGTTCTTTAAAATTAAAGAAGGTCTTAGTAATTTTTATAAGTTTTAATTTCAGATTAGCTATGTGTGATTTTAGTGATGAATAGTAAGCATAAAAGGAAAGGTATATTAGAGATTCTGAAAATCCCTTTTTTTCTCTTAAGGCTTTTCTGTATTAAATTAATATGGACTATAATTTGTGATTACTATGAAAATTGAACCTTCCAGAGTTTAAAATTGTTAACCAAAACTTTGGCTTCTTCAAAAGGTGAATGATAAAGAAGCAAAAGGGTGCTTTTTGCTTAGATGCTTAGAGGAATAATAATCATTTTACATCTGCTAAGGTCATTTAGGGGATGAAGTTTGTGTTTCTAAGTTGAAGTTTCTTAGTTGAAAGAACAAGGCATAGATAGCTTAGAAAAAAGGTGACTTCTGGGTATCTTGTATGTACCTATTCATTTGTATGTTACCCCTATTAGCATGTTGAAGGCAAGGAATATTCTTATGTTTTTTAAATTTTCTTTTAATTCTTAGTTTAAGCCATGAAGGCTTTGCTCACTTATATAATACTATGCACCAAATCATAAAGCAAGATTAAAACTCAGATAGTAAATGCAGCAACCAAATAAGGAAGTGCTTAAGGAAATAAAACAAGGGCCCATTGTACTCATTCAATGAAATATGCCTTAGAATTAAGGACTTTAATCATCAATAATGGTCTAAGAGTCATTACTGTTAGATGATTGTCTATGTCGGTAGTAAAATGGCTTAAGAACATTCAGCAAAGACCAAGGTCAACCGTATATGTGATTGCTGTTATAGATTATATTACTGTGGTGAATAAAATGTTAACAAAATGACTTTTTTGGCTTGTTACAGTATTGCCAAAGCATATCATAGTTGGACATGTTATGCCCAAATAGAATTTTTTACAGAAAATTGGACTCTATATAAAATATATGTATATATATTTTGAAATTGCCTTTTAAATTATACTTACATTTTAAATGAATATACAATTTGTCTTAAGAATCTTCACTTGAAAATGGAAAACAGCTTTGAAATAGAAAAGACCTAAGGTATTTATATTGGGATTGGAGTGAACCTGATAGGCATAAAGACAACAAGGAAATCTCCTTAATCCATTTCCTATAAGGGAGAACCCTCATGGTTAATAGGGTAGCCATAGAAATTTGGAACATCTTTGGGGTATGTTACTTTGGGCTAACATTTCCAAAGATGTCCCCAGAATAGTTTGGAATCACCTGATTTTGGCAGAAATATTTCTGAATGAGGAATGGAAGAGATGAAAACACAAAACTTTCCAACCATACAAGAATAGCCTTAGAAGTACATCAGTTGTATTCACAATGAGGAGGTAGTTCTACTGATCCCTTCCCTGATCAAGCCAGTTCTAGTGTATTGTGCTCAGTTCTGGGTACTATGACCTAGGGAAATCATTGACAAATTAGAGTGTGTCCAAAGGAAGATGACTGTGTGTGAGGATTAAAAACATTCCAGGTTTAGTTGAAGGAAGTGGGCATAAATAGCTCAGAAAAAAGACAATGGCACGGGTTGTCTTGTATAGACCCATTCATTTGTGTGTTACCCTGTTAGCAAGCTGAAGGCAGGGAATGTTCTTAGGTTATTATTATTAATATTATTTTAATCCCTAGTTTGTTGAATGAATCAAAAGACATTTATTAAGCATTTACTATGTGCCAGACAATGTACTAATAAATTCTTGGATAAAAATACTAAAAAGTGATAGAACCTGCCCTCACGGAACTTAAATTCTAATAGAGCAGGAAACATCTGTAGGGGGATGATGACTAGGGAAATTGTCTTCTTGTAACTCACAGATAAGGCGAGTGGATGCATAGGGTAGTGGATTGTCATGCTTTCTCCAGAAGTTAAAGAAGGTAGTGCTTATTTGATTACTGTTTCTAGAGTGGGTAGAGGGGAGAAGAAATGAATGTGACAACACGGCAGAAAGATGATGGGGTGAAGCATGACTGGAGGCCTTGGGAGTGGTTAGATCTAGTGAGCTCTCACCAATCAAGACAACATGGCTCTGATGGGGAATTCCAAAGCTAAGTCTTGGCTTAGCTCCTCTAGGCCAGGGTCTCTGAGGTAGAAAAACTGTAATGTGTATGGCGTGGCAAGAAGATGGAGAAGAATCACCAGGGTACTGAATTGAATTGAATGATAGTGCTATCACAGTGATCTATTCTTCTGATTCCTGCTGATTGTGCCACTTTAAATGCATATTTTATCTCTCTCTGTGTAAAACTATGAAATACATAACTGGCATCCATACTGCCCATATAATTGTTGCTGTTTTCATCCTGTACCTAGGGCTACACTGAACTTTTTCACTTCCAAAAATGTGTTTGATTGCTGTCCTATTCCCTCAGTGGCTTGCATTCTGCTGACAAGATGATCATGCCATCTGTGCTAATATATTTCTGGTGGATAATTTTAATATGCTATCAGGAAAGATATCAGTATTGACTTCTAAATGGTTACTTAATCCAAAGGGAACTGGGTATTTGTCTTGGAAAGTAAGTCTTTCTGTACTTTTTTATTATATTCACTGATGACTTTTCTGGAATGCTATGCTCTGTCAGCCTTACCAAAAGTTGTTTGGAGTTTTGTTATGGTATGTGTAGAAACAATTTAAATTCATTAATATCAACTCATATAATGTATCTTCCTCATGTTTTATATAGAATTATTGTATTTATTCTGCTCCTTCTAAATTAAAAATATGTGAACTATGTAATTTGCTAAAAGTAACTGGGTGCTTACCTACCACTACTCTAGCCTTCAAGCAAACTTCCTGCTGTTTTTCTTTCTTTCTTTTTATCTATCTATCTATCTTACCATTTTAACTTCTGCTGTTGCTCACCTCCACCTTGAATGAGTAGTCAATTGAGTGAGTTTGGACACTCTATCCCTAGATGGCATGGCCTGGACTGGAGGGTGAGCCAATTCAGACCTCAGCTCCCTATGTCTAGCTGTACGTAGACACAGAGCCATTTCCCCCGGTACCCAAGTCCATTGCCTTCTTTCTGCCACCAGGATGGAAGCCATTGTGTCCTCCCCTTCTTGGGCCATTGCCCTTCTTTCCAATATTTCACCAAAATGTCTCTCCCTGGTTACCATTGCACTAATATACTGTGTGACACTGGTAGAATCTGAGCTCTTTGTGGGCAAGTACATTTAGATTTGTATCCCCAGGGCCTAGCAAAATGCCTTCTAATGGGTAGTTAATAAAGGGTTACTGTTGATTTACAAATAGAACACACAAGATTAAGTCAGTAAGATAATTTGTTCTTTATAACTTAACAAAATTCTTTGCCCTTCCTAGGATATAAAACTAAAGTGCTCCTATTAGGTCCTGAAACTTTATTCCTTTTTTCCTTTCTTAAAAGAAACTGGAGACGTAGTGTCCCTTTTACTAATTATAGGATCTGTGAAATTCGATTACTACTGAACATCTGACTTCAGGGATTTTCTAAGCTAAGCTGGAATGAATCCCCAAAACTTTAAAGAGAAGGAAGTTAAAGGAAAAAGAAAAGAAGGAAGCATAGAAGGATGCCTTCTTCTGGATGTAACTTTTTTCTATGGAAGGGTGGTGGCAAGGCCTGGTACCTCTACCATGTGGTAGAAGCTACAGCATGTATGCATTCATTCATTCAAAAAATATTTAAATGTCATCCCTCTGCTTGGATATGGAGATACAAAGGGAAAAACCAATTTTTGCCCTCAAGCAACCGATGCTTCACTAGGAGGGGATTTATTATGTATTTGATCCTGGAGGCAACAGGGAGCCATTGAAATTTATTTAATAGGGGCATGACATGGTCAGATTTTCACTTTACGAAGATTAATTTGACAGCTGAGTGGAGGATGGACTAGACTGGGATGAGATTTAAGGCAAGGAGTCTAAGTAGAAGGCTACTGAAATAGTCCAGGCATGAGGTAACAAGGGCAGTGGCAGCATCAGAAGAGAGAAAGGAAAATATACTAGAGATGCTGTGAAGGTAAAATGGATAGGACTTGGCAACAGATTGGATAAATGTGGTAAGGGAGAGAAAGGAGTAGAAAATGGCACATAGGTAGCAATCCTGAGTAATTGGAGGATGTAGCCCCTGGTAATTCTTTGTAGCCCTGAAATAAATGAGGCATTAAGAGAGATACTTAAGAAAATGAAGGAATGTAATTTTAAAAATAAATATGAGACAATACAACTTAAAGGAAATAATATTCTATTGAAGTAAAACAGTTTTATTTAAGCATAGGAATATAACTCCAGTTCCACATCTGTTAGTATGGGATGCTGTCTTTACTGGTGGAGATCAATGCCCATTTCCTGATGCCAACCCCGCCCCCATCAGATTGTTGAAGGAAAAAGCTCTACAAAGAAGCTGACTTGAGAAAAGCTGACAGTCTCTATCATGCCTGTATCTCCAGATTGCTACACTAAAGACTATGGGGACTTTGCTTTGGTGAGATCTAGGGCGCTTTCTTTTGGTCGAGATGAGTTACCTCACTTCCAAACTCTATATTGTCTGGTCTACACTCTTCTACAGAGGCCGTCTTGATTTCTGTTTTGTTATGATTTGGACAAATGGGTTTCTTTGATACTTGCTGTATATTTTTTTATTGTGGAACTGGTACTCAGTGAGAAAGCCTTGGACATAAAATTTTGGGTCCTGCTGCCCCTCAATGAATGAAACCATGATCTGAAGTTAGCTTGAACCCCAAGAGTGGAAAAACTTTTCAACCCGACCTCCTGCTTCCTCTCTAGGCAGGAATTTAAGTCTTCCTTGGAGAAGAGTGGGGGAAAAACAGGATAGAGATATCTATTCTGACTCCCTTAGAGACATGACTTCCTCCCTCTCCCATTGTACATATAGAAGACAGCCCTTAAAACATAAGTAATTTTTATTTAAACATTTCATTTAAACATTCATTCATGTTTCATTTATTTATATAATAAAATATTGAAATAGCAATTAAATGGCAAAACATTTGTCAAATTAACATTTAATTATTTTTAAAATATCGAATGTCATATATGAAATTTTGATATTCTTTATATTAGAATCAAATAATATATTATTCTATGATTTTATGATATTAAATGCATTAATGCATTAAACTGCCCTATACATTAATCTGTAGTTATGCCCAGAGTCAATTTTGTTGCTATCAGGATGCATCTGAAGCCCTGCCCCTCAGTGTAATTCCCAAATTTAATGTCTCAAACAGAACACCAAAAGACAGTTTTCCCCCACCCTCATTTCTTCTCATTGTGATTCTTCTATTTCACAAGTCCTTTAAAACAAACAAAATAAAACTCATGGTTACAGTTAGCTCCTCACTGTCTTTCCTTCTTCATGTACCATATGCCTTCCTTCTACTTGTTAGGATTCCCAAAGTTTTGCTCTGACACCTCCCCTCTGAAGCCTCTTGGATCTCCTGCCTTTACCACTCTTTCAGTAGTGCCTGCTGCCAACTGTCTTTCTTACTTTTCCCTTACCAATTCCTTCCCTATTGAAAGTGCAGCAAAAACAAGAACCTACCCACCTACCAACCTGCCTACATACATACTTATGACTGTCAGTGTTCACATTAAGAGAATAGTCTTCACTTTTTCCTAGGAGATCATAATTTATTTTTCTGTGACTATACAATTTCTCATTTCTTAGCGATCCTACCTTTAATACCCAAATAATTTACCATTCATTTGTAGTGCTTCGTTATTTGGTCATAAGATTTAGAAATTTATGACCTCTATGGTAGTATTTCCTCAGGATATAATTATAGTGAAATAAAATATATAGTCCATTTACTAGCATCTATTTAAGTCATCAGTTCAAAGAACATTTCTTAGAGGAAGTTTTTCTGGCCCTAAGTAGCTTCTGCTTCCATTTAGAAGCCTCCAGTAGAGTTAGGAGAGAGGACCAATAATAAGTACAAACTAATGGGAAGATGATGGCAGTGAAGAATCGGTTCCTCTTTTCTGCCTTCCAATCCATGACTATTTATATAGATGTCATGTTTTTATAAGGGTTTTGAAAGGTTTACAAGGTTGTAAACCTCTCAAAAACATGGCATTTTGCTTCCTAATGGATTAGGGTATAATTACATGTCAGGGGCTAATAGGAGCTATTAAGAAGTACAGTAGATTGTTTTGAAAGCTTTATAGCTCCTGGAGCTTACCATGTAAATAGGAAGTAGAGAACTGGGATATTAGGGTGAAGATGGGGACATAATAAAAGTTGAAATCAAATTAATTTTAAATGTGTGAATCTTTAATGTGTTTATATTCTAAAGAAAGTTATGCACATGTAGACAATATAGTAGGGCATTTTTTTCTTCTGCATGCAAAAAAAGTCTACCAGTTAGACCAGGGGTGGGGAACCTGTGGCCCCAAGGCCACATGTAGCCCTCTAGGTCCTTGGGTGTTGCCTTTTGACTGAGTCTAAGTTTTACAGAACAAATCTTTTTATTAAAGGGATTTGTTCTGTGAAGTTTGGGGCTCACTTGAGGACCTAGACAGCCACCTGTGGCCTTCCCCACCCCTGACTTAGACAATAGAGAGGAAACTAATTTTTCCCCCTAACCTAAAACTTTTGAAGTCAGTTTCTTAAGTGGATATATGGCTCCTTGATACTAATATTGTATTTCTTTCCAGTGTGTTTCATATGTTCTTAAAATCAAATCAGGAGATTGAGTTAAACTATTAACTCTAATGTCTTTTTCCTTTTATCAAATCACTTCTAAAATGTTAATTTTCATTTCAAATTTAAGCTTTCTTTTGAAAATAATACATAATTGTAATAGATTAGGAAACAACCAGTTATCTGAATCTTTTATTAGGTGGCCCAATGCCTCTTAGTATTACTAGCTTCTCATTTGCTTTTATTTTTTTTCTAATATCTTAAGACTTGATTAGTCAGGTTGTGGTGCATTGTGGTAGGCCCTGCTGCTGGGGAGGGTGAGGCTTGTGGGTCTTTTGAGTTTGTGTGTCCTGACCTGCAGAAGAGCTAAAGCCACTTGGATGTCCACTGGAAGTCTGGAATGAATATAATGAGCCCTGGGGAGGCTGCCTGAAGAGGAGTGGGAACTGCCTAGGTTCAAAAAAAGATCAGCTTAAGCTTCCATGCTGATCAGATTTGATATTGTCATGGCAGAAACCCAGTATAGAAAAGAAAAAAAAATTAAGAAAAGGATTAAAATAGAAATTAAAAATAGAATCCACCTGTGTGGGTCTGAGACCACTACTCACATTAAAAACAGAGAGAGACTATTCTTGAGAAAAGGCAAAAAGGAATTTTATTGCTTTCTCATGAGGAGGATGCCACCCATGTGGTAGAGGTTGGGGGCGCTTTAATTATGTTTTACATTTATTCGGTCTGAATAAATGGGTACATCCCTTGAACAGAGTACAGGAGAGTACAAAGGACTCAGATGGATGCCAGTCCTTTTATTGACTCCCCCTTCCAGTGGCTCTTCATTGGCCAGATGCAAACCGCTGACTGCCTACATCATGCCCTCCTCAAATGCCTCCTTTATACAAGCCTCTAACCTTTCACCCTAGAGCTTTGATTAGAACTAGTTCTAACCAGTCACCTGACTTACATTCTGCTGAAACTGGGGGTGCGGGGAGGGGGAGGAAGAGGAATGCTTTCAACTCTGTGGAAACAAAACTGCTCCCCCCGCTCCCATTTCTTACATACACCTATAACAGCATTATTCATGAGTGGTTAATACAGAATTCTGAACCCTTCCTTCCCGTTCTCGCCTTACTGTCTTAATGTTTTTTTCATAAAAATTTGGTTTAAAAAAGGTCTGATTTGATTCTGTACTAGAATGTAGAGAGCAGAAGGATAGAGGGGAAAGTTTTGGTGATAAGAACACAAAAAATCAACAAAAAATGTTTTAAAACATTGCCTGAGTTAACAAGAGTATGGGAAAGAACACACTGAAAACTTTCTTCTCTAAAATAAAGAAAAAAAGACTTTTCTCAGACTACACATTGCCTACTCTTTCCTCTTTCATTCAGACAGCATGTATTATATTCATACAGCATGCAGAAAGTTGTATTAGACTCTATGGAGGTAGAAAGTCTGTGAGAATTCCACCTGGCCATGAATGAATTTAGAAAAAAAATTATTTTAACGTTATTTCTGAGGGGTGACCTGGCCTTTAACCCCCTGTGAAAGGTTGTGCTGGTGCATTCTGGTAGGTGCAAGCACACCTTAAGACAGTTACAAAAGCTTTTTATAATTGTCCTGATTTCGAATTTCCCTCCTGCATCCCATTGGTCAGGTTGGAGATCACAGCCTATCTGAAAACAGCCAAACCTCCCTCCATGTGGGTCTACACCCCCTGATTACATTCCTTATTTTCGTATTTCAATTCCCTGCCCCCCTTTTCATCTTCATTTTCTTTACACTTAAAGAAAAGGCCAATCCATAAAATGCTTTGACTCTCATCCTAGATTGTCTAGATCATCAGTAGGATGAGAAAGGAATTTTCTCATTTGCTTAGAGAATTGACAAAAGCAGTGAGCAGAAGATTCCGCCCAGGATATCCATGATAAGAGTCCCATTATCCAAGACTACTTCTGGATTTATGGACCTCATCCTTGGTGAGCCATAGCTGGTCTAGTTTTTTTTTTTTTTATACACAGGAAAAAAGCTTTCTCAGAACAAAGAAAAGGAATCTGCTTTTAGATATGCTGATTATCAGGTGGCCAACATCCCCAACTGTTACAAAGCAGTTTTATATCTTACATTAGCTACCAGTATGACTTCAAATCATATTTCATATAATTTCTGTGGAAACAAAATAAAATCATCCCTTACAGAAATAAAGATACTAGTCCTGCATTAAATCAAGGAAATGGTATATATGCAATTTTATACCTTCGGTAAAAAGGTCTTTAGCATAAAATTAAAAAGCCCAAGGTTTTATACATGTATATTATTACAAGCTGGTAGTATTTCTTGGTTCCTGGGATATTTTGTTATTCTATGGAA
This sequence comes from Phalanger gymnotis, assembly GCA_028646595.1. Classification (NCBI taxonomy): domain Eukaryota; kingdom Metazoa; phylum Chordata; class Mammalia; order Diprotodontia; family Phalangeridae; genus Phalanger; species Phalanger gymnotis. The sequence goes on along the minus strand of CM053626.1, from coordinate 56,086,443 downwards.
TTGTTTTTAATCACACAAGACATTATTGAAACTTTAAGATATGCAATTATTTTCCTTGAAAAATAACAAACAAAACATGGGTACTTGTTTTTTCTCTTTGTAAAATAATAACTATTGCTTAGTAGAATATAAACTTCTTGAAGATGGGGACTGTCTCACATTATTTATATCTTTGTGCTTAAGACACTGCCTAATACATAGTAGGTGCTTTATTGATATTTGTTGTCTGATTGATTGTCTTGTGATAATTATTTCTGAATTATAATGTACAGTATTTCCAAATTAACCCCAGACACAGCTTCATCTCATCTCAGCTTGTAAGTTCAATAAACGAATAAGCTCTTAACATTCCTGTTCTAACGACACCATTGTCATATAATTTAATTCAGATTATTAGAGGCAAGAACACAATTAAGTATCAGATACATCAGATTGTTGAATGCAATTGGTGCCAGAAGAAAAGAGACATCTAAAAGTCTCAAAAGGTGAAGAGTCAACACACTTACAGAAAGAGTTTGGTATTCAGCGACTGTGTTGTGGAGCTGAAATGAACAACAAGAAGATTGTGATTTATGTGTAGAAATATAGAAATAGACATATAAGACAGGGTCGCTATGTTGTATGCCATGTAGGTAATGTGTGGCCACGTGGGTCTGTCTAGATGTTGGTCAATAAGCATTAAGTATCCACTATGTGCCAGTCACCTTGCTAAATGCTTTTTAACAAATATTGTTTCACTGTATCCTCACAACAAGCCTGTGAGGTAGGTGCTATTTTAATCCCCATTTTGGTTGAGGAAATTGAAGGAAACTGAGATTAAGCACACAGCTAGCAAGTGCCTGAGGTCACATTTGAACTCAGGTCTCCCTGACTCCAGGTCCAGTGCTCCCCACACTGTGCTGTCAGCTTCCTCTATCATGGCTGGGGATACAAAGAAGGGCAAAGGACAGTCCCTGACCTCAAAGAAGCTCAAAGTCCAGATGTCGTTTATAGGAGGGCAAGAAGAAACATTTGTAGAGTCTCCTTCCCCCAACTTTCTCTAAAGCTAATTTTGATTCTTGCCAGGAGAGGAGGCAGGAGTTTGGGGCCAGAGGCTACCACTTTACCGTCCTCAGAATCAGAGGGTGCCATGCCAGATTTATATCTGTCTATTGCCTTAAATATTGTTAGTCTGGGAAATACTTTTTAGGTTCAGAGTGCACTCCTGATTACTATCCCTTAAGAGGGAAAGGCTCCCTCAAGCTATGTATCCAAGACTTGACTTTCTTCCCATCAAATACCAGTTCCATGATGAACATAAGGAGTGAATAAACCTATTTATCTAAGTTACCAGCAAAAGAGAAATAAGAGAAGGTGTCTATGCATATGTCTATACTTATGTCTATATATAGATGTACATGTATATGTATACACACATACATATATATATATATACATATATATATATATATATATGGGAATATAACGTCAATACAGAGTGAATGAGCTCTCTCATTTGGAATGAAACAGCTCAGCTTAACTGAAAGAGTCTTAGATCTCAGAGATCTCAAGGGGAAATTCCCCAATGTCTCTGATGCAGTACGATGGGGATAGGGATACAGTCAAGGTACTGTCTCTTCTGCTTGTCAGCTTCTGCCTTGAGAAGTTTTTTTCTCAGGCAATAGGGAATCCTCTGTACCTTTCGTGCATTCATATGAGTAATTAAGTCTCTATGCTAGAAATCCTGGCTCTACCTTATACTTATGTTATTTAGGGCCCTCTCAGTGACATCTTTATGCCATGGAGGAGAAAAGGACTTCTGGCAAGGAATATTAAAGTCATTTACACAATTTAGTATTGCTTTAAAGGCAGAGTTGCTCATGATAGGACTTTGGAAGTTTAAGGTGGAAAGAAAAAAAAAGAGGAAAGGGTACTGACCTTCATCTCCCAATGTGGAATTTATAAGACTTTATTTTTGTTCCACTCCTTTATGTAGCCCTCAGTGATTGATTATCTTAGTCAAAATCTCCGTTAGGCTCTTTAGCTGGGACTAACTAGCTTGAAAAAAAGGAACCCGGAGGGGACTGAACTCTGCCTGAAGCTATGTTGCCTCTAAAACAAAACAAAAAAACCCAAAGTCTTGCTTTTACCAGGTAGGTTTCTACTACTTAAATCTCTTTGATCTTGACACCTTTGTAGTCAATATAGTTAATCTCCTGTACTACTGAGGAGCTTCTAAGAGTTATTAATAAAATCAAAAGCAGAGTATTCCTTCTATACAGCTGTGTTCTAATTAAGAACAAGCATAACTCACAAAGCAGTCATGACTAGTCCTAGAATTGTCAACGGTGAGCTAGCTTTTAAAGACTATACATTGGGAATTATGGGCACTTTAAAGAACAAAGAGCAGGCTCGGAGTAATCTTTTGCTGACTGTGTTGGAGCATTTAACCCACTTTTCACTGAATTCGATTCCAGTCCATCTGGCAACACCTTTTTCAGTCAGCAGAGGAGACCACGGGGAAGCCCAGCATCCAGCAGAACTGTGAGACTCAAATGAGGGAATAGATGTAAATCACTTGGCAAACCTTAAAGTGATCTATACATGCCAGTTATTATTATTACTATTGCTGTTATTAGCTTGCAGTGAACAGGCCCCCACTTTGGCAGACTCCATTTCCCCAAGTCTTCCCTCTGATGAGCTCAAGGAAGTTTAGAAAGCAGTTTAGTAGTGTGCTAGTAAATGTTTAACAATGGAAAATGTATGCACAAACACTCCTAAGCTTAATTTCTTTAATTAACACTTTATTAAGTCTGGACAATCGACAAAACAATATATGGATAACAGTTTCACAGTTCTGGCAAGCTAGTTAGAGCTAGCTCCAGCAGTCCTCTGTGTCAGCCCAGCTCCAGGACTTACAGTGCAAAACACCTACAGGAACTTCTCTGTCCATTGCCAACCTGCTGCTTGACTCCCAGTTTTTGAATCTCACCTCTGCTGGGGTTGTTTCTATCCCTCCCAGTACAGAAAGATTTAGTGCTAATTACATTTCCTGGAAGTCCACGTAGCTAGAGTTCGGGGCTGTTCTCCGCCATCAGGTTAGACCTTAAAAGAAAAAGACTTCTCTCTTCTGCCACCCCTTACCCCCACATTTTTTTGATATTTATTGAGGTGGTGTAGTAGAACCAGTTCCTTCAACATATAGTAAAAATAATTGATTCAACACCCCTCTCCACCAAAGAAAAGACAGTTGCACATTCTCCCACAAATACGTATAGAGTCCAGGAGAAAGTAGGCTTGGTGAGTTTAGCGTTTTTGTGTCAAAGGGGTTACTTCTAGCTCCTAATTGCCAGAAGTCCTTTTCTCCTCCATGGCATACTCATCATGGACCAGCTTCTTTACTGGACACCTTTTTTAGCTGTGAATCTGTGTCTAGTTTGTCCTTGGCTCCTGGAGTGAAAAGTGCTCCCAACTCTTCCAGAGATGCTGCTAGGATGCTGACAGGAAGATGAGAAGGCCTCCAGACTTTGGAAGTTTGCAAGGTGGAGGTGTGGCTTGGTGGGGGCTGGGAGGCTGAGACTGAAGCCTGAGGAACTCCTTTTCTCCCAAGCAATGTCTTCTCAAAGGCTGCTCTCTCTCCTCTCCCCAACAGTTGCTCACTGACTCTGAGTGTCTCTAGGTTCTAAACTGGCTTGATATTTTAAAGATGACTGACCTCCGCTCAAGTCATGACCAAGTTTCCCCAGCTTGTCTGAACACTCTTCTGGTAGGGTGTACCATCCAGTTCACCAATGACTTATCTGATCAAGGCCTTTACCACTTAGTTGGGATACTTTTGATGAATTTGATTAACTGGAGAAGCAGTCTCACCTGGTTAAGGGACAAAGAACATAAGCATGAATTACTACTTTATCTGGGATGGGATGATTTGTTCAATTTACTCAGGTGATCTTCTTCCTTCTCCCCTTGGGTGCTCCTCCTTCCCTGCCCCCCCCCCCCACCACCAGAGTGGGTGGGACCAAATGACCTCATACGGAAACAACTAATAGCTCAGTTTGGACTCTTTTGGTGAAGCACATTGTAACCACAGTACAGAGAACATTAAATGACTGGCTAAAAGTTCTGGGTTTTTTTTCTCTGAGGAATCCTCTGTACATTTTGTGCATTCATATGAATAATTATGTCTTTATTCTAGAAATCCTGGTTCTACCTTATATTATTTAAGGCCCTCTCAGTGGCATCTTTATGCATAACAAGGAATATTAAAGTAATTTACACAATTTATTATTGCTCTAAAGGCAGAGTTGCTCATGATAGGTTTCCTGTCATATAATCAGCAAAAGAAAATATCCCATCTTTTTGGACAAGTGTATAGTGGTGCAGTCGTGGTATTTCTTTTAGTAATTTCTGTTCTTTGTGTCTAAATAACTGATTCAGGTAGAAAAGACAATTTATAGTTAAGAAATAAGTTTATATGGCAAAAAATTTAGCCAAATATTTAGTAGCTACAATATTAAATGAAATGTCATAACTTCATTTGTTATCACAAAGAGTAAATTACTGTTCTTTATAGTATATTTTGACAATAGAATAATGACCTCAGCTTGCTGTAGAACATCTGCTGTCGACTTTGTGGACTAAAAATCAATTAGAATTTAGAATTATGTTTGCGTGACCTCCGAATAATAATCTCAGATGGACCAAAATTAAATGTTCTTTCTGACGATGGTGTCCAATGATGCATTAATGGCTTGAAAAATATGTTCCTTTCTAAATTTTAGGACATAGAAATATTTGACATATTTTTCCTGATTTATTGATTCTGTTTGATAGATACAATTTATTGTGGCAATTAAGGACTCATCTTCAAAAAAGAGTTACAGCTGATGATCTCTAAGGTTCTTTCTAGCTCTAAATCCTGTGATCCTGTGAGCCCTAAAGATAAAGGTCATGAATTAGATTTACAGCCAAGAATGAAACTGTCTAAGGAGGGTGACTATAACTTTCAGGCAATTGAGTTATAAGAAATTATATAGTAAATGAATCCTTTGAAGTTATATGTTTTTAATTTTGAGTCTCGAGGGATACTTCTTAGGAGTTTCCTTCATTGACTTCCCATTTGGAAATCAATATGATTAGAATTAATGCTTCTGTGTCTTTAACTACTTAAAAAAATTAGAGTATATTCATTATTGGTAACTGAGACAAGCTTTCCTATCACTAAGCAATGCATGCCAATTGCATGACAAATTGGGACCAGACCTTCTCAGCTTGACAGTGGATTCCCAATTCAGGAGGAGACAGATTTTTATGCATTAAAAGAAAACAATTAACAGGATGTAAACCAGGATACAAGATTAGATAGTCTGGTTTCTAAGTTGGAGGAAAGATTAGGGACTTTTTGAGTTGGGGGGAAGATGAGTGAGTTTTGAGAGATGGGAGGGGGGAAGAGGGAAGAGATGTAATTCCTTAAAATCAGAAAAAGAGGTGTCTCACTCCCACGTCCAAGTCTGTTTTCAGTCAAAGCAATAAAGAAACAGTTGATTGACTAATATGGGGCCAGTTTTCACATGGACATATGGATTGCTTGAACTGTATAATGGTGAGTAAACTCCTTGTGTCAGTCTTCAGGTCTCACTGGGTTTCTGGTCGGCATAACCTAGATCCTCAGTTTCTCCAAGCAACAGGCAGAGGTAGTCCAGCTTCCCAGCCAAGCAAGGCTAGGTTCAAATAATGAAATAATGTTTTCTCACAATTCTCATAACTGAATAAAGTTTTCTCACAAGGCAGAAATGGGACTAGACACATAATAGAAAGGGAATTGAGCTAGCTTCAGAATCGAATCACAAGGCGGAGTTAGTGTGGTTTATTTAGCAGTCTCTGTCTTTATCCAAGTCATTCGTAAACGTGTTTAATGAAATAGGGATCAGGAAGAAGCTTTGAGGTCCCCCGGTAGAGACCACACTCAGCGCTAACATTGGTAAATTAATCATCAGTGTTTAGATCCACTCATTCAGCCAAACCCAATGCTATCTAATTATGCTTTCTTCAAGTCCACATCTCTTCATCTTATTCACAAGAATGTCATGAGTAACTTGTTAATGTCTTTGGCCTACTCTTGATATCTCAATCCAGTATGCATATCAAAAAAGGGAAAAAAAGCAGTATATATAATGCTTTATTTTTGATGAATCCATGCTGAGTGTCTACTGTTTTCCTTCCTAATGGCTCACAAACCACTCCTTTCTACTACCATCTATGATTTTTACCAGGAAAAACTTCTCAAATCCTTGGTCTGAAGTCTGAAAAATCTACTTTCTTTATGTACAGCAATCAGTAAACAATTGTGTTTATTGATGTGGCTACTATTTGCCAGGCACTGGAACATCATTGCCTGTCTCCTGTCACAAAATCATACACTTTCATAGCTGCAATGCACACTGGGGATCAGACAGTACTGCTTATACTTGAGTTAGAATCCTTTCTGCGACATTTTTACAAGAGGTCATTTTAACCTGCACTTGAAGCTCTTCACTTTTTAGGAACTCACTGTCTCACATTCTATTTTTGTTGACCTTTAAATTTTAGTAAGTTTTTATTTATGTGAAGACGAAGTGTGCCGAGTGCTTAGTTCTTTCTTCTGGAGCCAAGCACAAGCCGAATCCCCCTTCTTCATGCTAGCCCTTCAAATAAGTGAAAGCAACTATTATTAGGTTTCCTCTAGGGCTTCTTGTCTCCAAGCTAACTGTATCTACTTCTATGGTGTGATTTCCATTCTCTTTACTCTCTTGGTCACTCTGCACCAGTTTATCAATGATCTTCCTATGATATCGTTCCTAGAAGTAGTAATCACTGTGGAAGAGTACAGTAGAACAGTAACTTTTCTTGTCTGTCATTAGAAGGGAAGGGCCTGGAGGACAGAGACTGCCTCACTTTTGTTGTCATATCCCTAGTACCATGCATGGTGCCCTAAATACTTTAAACATGTTTGTGATTGATCATTTGAAGAATCTGGACCACCATGCATAATGACAGAAGCAAAGTTCTAAGTTAAAACACAAGCCACAGAACCTGAAAGGCCCTGTAAGCTGTGGTGGATCACTTAAAGCTCCCCCCTGGTGTTGGGTCATAAACAGAACAGCCAGGGTGAGTGCTTGCTTGGCAGTATATGTACTCTGGTCCACCCTACGAAAGATTATCATACTAGCCACTCATCATAAACACTCCCCCCCTGCCATTAACTGCCCCATGCCAAACTCTACCTCTCTGTCATGTATTGATTTTTGAAATATTTATATATATGTATAATATTCATTTTGTTAAGTATTTTCCAATTATACCTTTACAAATTTTAAACATTTTTAAAAAAAAATTCAAAGTTCAAATTCTCTCCCTCCCTCCACCTCCCTTGAGAAGGCAAGAAATTTGATATCAATTATAGATCACATATGGATTTTTAAGAAAAATTATACCCAGGAAAATGCCTGGATAATGAGAGAGAAACTCTGTGTTGATTTTCATTTTATCTCTTTTCCTATTCATTTAAAATACAAGTTCTCATAGCCCCCTTGTCCCCCCTCTCCCCCGTCATGCCTTATGTTGGGTATGCTCCCTCTCCCTGTCTCTTCCTCTATATATATTTAGTCATGGCTATCTTCCCAGCCTTCACTGCCTCTATACAAGGTTCAGTCAAGGAAGAAATTAGAACAGTAGTCAGTGGGGTAGTATTGTTTTCCTTTATCTTATTGCAGTCATTCCGTGTACTTTAAAAACACTCAGAATGAGGTCATATTAATTCCTGTTTTCTGAATTCCTCATATTCATAATTTCCTATGGTACAATACTGTCACATTACAATAATGTAACATAATTTATTCATCCATTTTCCAGTTGATGCACACTTACTTTATTTCCTATTTTTTTGCTATCATAAAACATGCTACATTAAAAATTTGGGTTTACACGGGCCCTTCTTTCTGACTTATATCTCTTTGGTAAGGTATGTTTCTAGTAATGGGATTCGTGGGTAAAAGGGTACACAGAGTATAGTGACTGTTCTTGGATAATTCCAAGTTGTTTTCCAGAATGTTTGGCATGATCTGCAACCCTATTAATAGTGTTTTAGTAGACCTGTATACCTGCAGACCCTCCATCATGTACTATTTCTGCCAGTTTCCTCCTTTTCCAGGTATGAGATAAAAATCTTAGAATTGTTTTAAGTTGTATTCATCTTATTATTAATGATTTGTAGCATATTTATATGGTTGTTGATACTTTTCAATTCTTTTGATAATTGTTCTTATTGCTTAACCACTTATTTATTGGAGAATGGTTCTTGCTCTTACTTATTTGTAATTATTTATAATTTCTTACTGTTACTTTTCAAGGACAACAAGAGTTAGGAAGGTCTGATATATCCATGGAACCTTGGGCATTAGTTAGCAAACAGAGATGACAATCTCACAGTCTTAATCGCTTTGCCAAGGGTGGCACTAAGCTACAAGTCAGATCCGTACAAATTCCTAACCCCTTTTCTGTCAATACAAAATGTCTTCTTAAACAGGGTCTTTCAGGACTCTTCTTTATAGGCAATTTTCTTTTGAGATTTAAATGCTTGTTTAGTGCTTGTGTTCCCAATTCTCCTAATCTTTATTTTCCAGTGGAGATTTGCTTTGGTTAGCATCTATAGCTAAGATCTGAGATAGATTTTTGTTTCAGAATGAACGCAGTTTTGGGAATAGACTATGTCCTATACACAAATTGAACAGGAAAGAGAAGGTGAGATGAGAGGCTATCAGAGAAAAGACAAAACGTTGTGCTCCCTATTTAGAAAATGTGAAAGTGAACAAAGAAAAAGGGACAGGGCAGGCCTTGAAGAGCGCCGTGGTAAGAAAGATCTGGAGAGAGAAAAGTGACTGAGAAGCGTTGTCTAATAATGTCTTTAGACAATTTATTAGTCATCGGTCCTCTTCAGGAATGAAGGATGAGCAACAGCCACAGCAACTAAGAAATGGAGTTTAGTGGAATGAATCAAGAAAGTATAGGTTCAATGTATGTTACAAAGTCAAAGAGGAGACATGTTACAATACAAATTACATAAGTACAACATTCTGCTATGACTTTGCAATATCCCCGCTGATTAATAATAGCCTCTAAAAGTATGTCTTAAAAAGAACTTTTCCTCCAAGCCGTTCATACACAAATTCACACATATATCTTCTATAAGATTATCTGTAATCTGCTAAATCATTCAAATTGATTTAAGAAAGGTTATTGTATGGAAAGCAATTTTATAAATATTCATGCTATTCTTATGGAAGAGATGGAGAGATGTGAGCATGATATAATTTGATATATTCAGAACTAGTTGTAAGATGAGACTCAAATAATACTCATTCGTGATTCAATGTCATTATGTCAGGAGTCTCCAGCAGAGTGTGCTGAGGATCTACATTTGGCTTTTAGATATTTAACATTTTTATAAATGGCTTGATTAAAGGCAATAGAAGGCATGCTCATCAAATTTTCAATTGAGTCTTTGCTGGAAGGGATAGCTAACACACTGCATAACAGAGCCAGGATCCTAAAATATCTTGACAAATAAGAGCATTGAGAAAGAATATTGAATCTAATCAAATGAAATTTGATGGGGAAAAACATAAGTTGTATGCTTGAGTTAAAACAGCTTTACAGATGGGGGAGTCATGGTTATACAGCAGTTAGTCTGAAGAAGATCTGGGAGTGTTGGTGGACTAAATCAATATCAGTCTTCATTGCAATGTGGAATCATAAAAGCTAACGTGATCTTGGGTTGCGTTAAGAGAGGCAAAGCTTCCGGAAATAACAAGTAGATTGCTCTTCTGCCTTAGTCAGAGCATGGTGACAGTATTGTGTTTTGTTCTATTTTCTATGGTTTAAGAAAGATCAGCCACTGAATGTCCAGAGGAGGGCAAATAAGATAGTGAAAGACCATGTATCCATGGTGTGTGAGCATTAAGAAGAGAACAGGGGCAGCTAGGTGGCACAGTGAGTAGAGCACCGGCCCTGAGATCAGATCCGGCCTCAGACACTTGACACACTAGCTGTGTGACCTTGGACAAGTCACTTAACTCCAATTGCCCTGCCTTCCCCCCTCCAAAAAGAAGAAACTGATAATATTGAATACAAATAATAGTCATAATAATAATGACTAACATTTGTATAGAACTCACTATGTTTCAGGCACTGGGCTGATGTTAGTACTTTATTCGATCCTCACAACAATTCTGGGAGGTAGGTGCTATTATTAGCCCCATTTTACAGATGAAGACGCTGAGGCAAACAGAGGTTAAATGACTAGCCTGATTCTAGGTCTCGTGCTCTGCGCACTGGGCCAAAAGCTATTTAGCCTAGAGAAGGAAAGATTAAAGGGGCACTGGGTCATGATCTTCAAGTAACTGAAAGATTGTCATGTGGAAGAGGTGTTAGATTTGCTCTGTTTGGCCTCAGAGGGCAGGGAGCGATGGTTAGAAAACTTCACCGTGTCCTTGGGAAAGGCGGAAGAGGCTCTGAACTGAGGTATTGTGGGTTTGTTATCATCAGTGGTTTGCATGCTGGACGAGCGGTCAGTTAAGAAGCATTTATTAAACCCCTCCTGTGCTGTCAGGCACTGTGCAAAGTGCTAGGGATATGAATGCAAGAGAAGTGATTTCTTTCAGGTGCCACCTGGACTGGATGGCCACTTACATTCTTTTCCCAGTCTAAGACCCTGTAATTCTATTACATATTAAAATTTTATGCAAGTATCAGTTATTCTTACATACTTGGAACTGTAGATTACAAGGTCATAGGATCCATCAGTGAGTCGATAAACATTTATTAAGGATCATAGGTTATTGAGTTGAAAAAGACCACAGAGGCCATAGAAGTTAACCCTTTCGTTATAGAGAGGAGGAGACAATGGAAATGACTTGTTCCAAGTGAAACAAGTAGGAAGTGCCAGGGGCAGGGCAGGAGTCCAGGTCTTCTGACTTCAGAACCGTGTTTCGCCTGTGTGTTGAGGTATTGTCTTGAATTGGAAGGGGTCCCAGAGGTCCTCTAGAGCAGGGATGCCAAGCTCAATGGAAAAAGGGGCCACTGACTCCTGCAGAAGGATCCCCACAGGCTGTGTACTGACTTAGAAAACCAGATGTTGACACTGACTTCTACTGTATTTTTATTTGTTAAATATTTTGCTATTACATTTTATTCTCATTCTGGCAGGCTACAAACCATGTAAGCTGATCTAGTGCTCCTCTGCATAGTAGGAATCTCTTCTATGACAAAAATTGCCTAGCCTTTTAGATCATCATTGATGGAGAACTCATTATTCCCAATTCCATTCCACTTTTGGTCAGCTCAAATTGTTAAAAGTTTAGCCTTAAATGATCTGAAATCTGTCTCCCTGCTCTCCTCATGCAATAGAATCACAATGTCTAAATTCTCATCTATAGGATTTCCTTTCAGATGCTTGGGCATGGCTATCATCTCCTGGATGGTCTCTAATCTTCTTCAAGTGTGGCATCTAAAACTAAACATTTGAGATGTGATCTGATTAAAGTAGACTAGAATAGAATTGTAACCTGCCTCAATATGTAAGCCTATTGAGTCATATTGAATTTACAGTCTGGTCTTCACACAGATTTTCTTACCTAGCCACCTTCTCTCCAAAATCTAAATGTATGAAACCTGAATAGCATGAGAGACTTTGTAAAAGAACTGGACACACACACTTGTTTGTATATATTTGCATAATACACATCTATATGTATGCACACATATGTATATACACATGCATATAGACACACGAGATTATACACACATTCACATAGGTGTATGTAATCATGTGTCTGTATATGTCTTCGTATACACTCACATCTCTCACTTTCTGTTTTTTTCCTCTCTCACTCGATCTTCAAATCTTCAAGTCTATTGAAAAGTAAATAAGCTTAGTCTGGTATGAAGTGTTTTTTTTAATCATTTATTTATTTAATATTTTTAATTTTCAGCATTAATTTTCACAAGGGTTTGAATTACAGATTTTGTCCCCATTTCTACCTTCCCCCACTCCAAGATGGCATCTACTCTGATTGTCCCGTTCCCTAGTCAACCATCCCTTCTGTCACCCCACTCCCCCCAATCCCATTTTCCCTTACTGTCTTGTAGGGCAAGATAGATTTTTATGCCCCATTGCCTGTATATCTTATTTCCTAGTTGCATGCAAAAACTTTGCTTTTGAACATCTTCTTTTAAAACTTTGAGTTCCAAATTCTCTCCCCTCTTCCCTCCCCACCCACTCTCCCTAAGAAGGCAATCAATTCAACATAGGCCACATGTGTATCATCATGCAAAACCCTTCCACAATACTCATGTTGTGAAAGACTAAGTATATTTTGCTCCTTCCTATCCTATCTTTCTTTATTGAATTTTCTCCCTTGACCCTGTCCCTTTTCAAAAGTGTTTGCTTTTCATTACCTCCTCCCCCATCTGCCCTCCCTTCTATCGTTCCCCCTCCCCTTTTGTCTCCTTCCTCCTTTCCTGTGGGGTAAGATACCCAATTAAATGTGTATGCTATTCCTCCCTCAGGTCAAATTGGATGAGAGCAAGATTCACTCATCCCCCCTCACTTGCCCCCTCTTCCCTCCAACAGAACTGCTTTTTCTTGCCACTTTTATGTGAGATAATTTACCCCATTCTATCTCTCGCTTTCTCCCTCTCTCAATATATTCCTCTCTCATCCTTAACTTGATTTTATTTTTTTAGATATCATCCCTTCATATTCAACTCACTCAGTGCCCTCTGTCTATAAGTATACATATATACACACACATATATATACACACATATATATGTATGTATGTATGTATGTATGTATGTATGTATGTATATTCCCTTCAGCTACCCTAATACAGAGGTCTAATGAATTACATACATCATCTTTCCATGTAGGAATGTAAACAAAACAGTTCAACTTCAGTAAATCCCTTATGATTTCTCTTTCTTGATTGCCTTTTCATACTTCTCTTGATTCTTGTGTTTGAAAGTCCGATTTTCTATTTAGCTCTGGTCTTTTCACTGAGAAAGCTTGAAAATCCTCTATTTTATTGAAAATCCATATTTTGCCTTGGAGCATGATACTCAGTTTTGCTGGGTAGGTGATTCTTGGTTTTAATCCTAGCTTTATTGACCTCTGGAATATCATATTCCAAGCCCTTTGATCCCTTAATGTAGAAGCTGCCAGATCTTGTGTTATCCTGATTGTTTCCACAATACTAAAATTGTTTCTTTCTGGCTGCTTGCAGTATTTTCTCCTTGATCTGGGAGCTCTAGAGTTTAGTGACAATACTCCTAGGAGTTTTCTTTTTGGGATCTTTTTGAGGAGGCGATCAGTGGATTCTATCAATTTCTGTTTTGCCCTGTGGCTCTAGAATATCAGGACAGTTCTCCTTGATAATTTCTTGAAAGATGATATCTAGGCTCTTTTTTTGATCATGGCTTTCAGGTAGTCCAATAATTTTAAAATGATCTCTCCTGGATCTATTTTCCAGGTCAGTGGTTTTTCCAATGAGATATTTCACATTGTCTTCCATTTTTTCATTCCTTTGGTTCTGTTTTATAGTATCTTGATTTCTCCTCAAGTCCCTAGCTTCCACTTGCTCCAATCTGATTTTTAAGCTAGTATTTTCTTCAGTGGTCTTTTGGACCTCCTTTTCCATTTGGCTAACACTGCCTTTCAAGGGATTCTTCTCCTCCTCGGCTTTTTGGAGCTCTTTTGCCGTTTGAGTTAGTTTATTTTTAAGGTGCTATTTTCTCCAGTATTTTTTGGGTCTCCTTTAGCAAGTCATTGATTTGTTTTTCATAATTTCTTGTATTACTCTCATTTTTCTTCCCAGTTTTTCCTCTCCTTCTCTAACTTTCTTTTCCAAATCCTTTTTGAGCTTTTCCATGGCCTGAGACCAGTTCATGTTTTTCTTGGAGGCTTTTGATGTAGGCTCTTTGACTTGGTTGACTTCTGCTTGCTGTATGTTTTGGTCTTCTTTGTAACCAAGGGAAGATTCCAAAGTCTGGGTCTGAATCTGAGTCCATTTTTGCTACTTGGCCATGTTCCCAACTAACTACTTGACCCTTGAGTTTTTTGTCGGGGGTATGACTGCTTGTAGAGTAGAGAACACTTTGTCCCAAGCTTGAGGGGTTGCGCTGTTTTTGTTTAGAGCTATTTCTGCTACACCAGCACCCATCCTCCCCCAAAACCACTAACTGGGACCCTGACTCAGATCTTAAGCAGGCTCTGCATTCCCGCTCTGATCTGCCACTTAATTCCTCCCACCAGGTAGGCTTGGGGCTGGAAGCAACTACAGCTGTAGTTCTGTAGCTGCCCCACCTCTGCTGCCTCCAGGGTTGTGGCCGCACCGCGAACTCCTTTCAATCTGTCCCAGCAGCTTTTCCCACTAACCTTCTCTGTTGTCTTTGATGTTTGTGGGTTGAGAAGTCTGGTAACTGGCACAGCTCACTGACTCAGGATGCTAGGGCCTGTTCTGCCTGGCACCCGGTCTGGTTGGTCCTGGCACGGCCTACATTGGGCTGTGCTCTGCTCCACTGTCAGCTCTGTGAGCGATAGACCTTACCCAGAGACCATCCAGGCTGTCCTGGGCTGGAGCCCTGCTTCCCTCTGCTATTTCATAGGTTCTGCAGCTCTCAAATTTTTTCCAAGCCATTTTTATAGGTTTTTGGAGGGACCTGGGGGGGAGCTCACACAAGTCCCTGCTTTCCAGCTGCCATCTTGACTCCGCCCCCTGGTATGAAGTGTTTTTGATGAACCCACATTTTCTTATAATTATCAAAATTATTAGCACTGGGGGCAGAGTCAAGATGGCTTCATGAAAAGTGTCTTACTGGAGCTCTCTCACAAGTTCTGTCATATTCCTATTAAAAAATGTATTTGAGCAGATTTGAGAGAGTTAGAACCTACGAACAGTCTGCGTGGGGCAAATTTCCAAACCAGGAGAATCTGAAAGACTGAAGGAATGATTCTGTAGGCTTGGAGAGTGCTCGGCATGAGGAGCTGCTCCAGACAGCACCAAAGTGGAAGCAGCCAAGCAGGAAACACACGTGGGAGACAGGCTGGGAGAAAGGTGGGCTCCCGAAACCGGCGGAGATCCCCAGGCCTCCCAACACAGTATGGCAGTCTGTGAAAGTGACAAGAGGCAGCACGCCACTGGCTGTGAAACATCAACTCCTGAAGCTTTCAGCCCAAAGGCATGAAATGCACCTTCTTGAACTTCCAGGAGACACGATGGCCAGGTAAACAGCTCTAATCCCTCCCCCTAAGAGAATTCCTAGGGAAAAAAGAGCACTGGAATAGAGGAGATAGAGTGGGGCTTCAGTGGCCAAGTAGTAGGAGTTCCTGAGTCCCGGAGGGGCAGAGCCAGCAGGGGTCAACACCAGGAGCCCAGACATACTCTTGCTCCCCTAGGGGAAGTGCCAGACACTCAGCTCAAACAATAAAGAGCTGAGACCATCGCTGAAGAGCAACAATGCTGGAGAGCAACCCCAGGGGAAGAGGAGATTTCTGGCAGCCAGACCCCCTCCCCCACACCTGAGGAAACTGAAGGCTATAATTTACAAAGCCATCGACTAGACTCACATTCCCCAGAATAAGAAATCTGAGACAGAGAACCTTGAGCCCCAAAAGCAGAAATTTATTGTAAAATCAGGAAAAGGCTAACCAACATGAAGAAAAAAAC
>CM053626.1:56051014-56070203 GCA_028646595.1 Phalanger gymnotis | reverse complement strand
TCATTCTTAGGCAAACATTATCATCCTCTTTTTATAAGTTGTCATGGTTAGTGACATGGTGGTTAGACCATATTGGTGGGGTATCAAGGGCTTAAAAGGATGTTTCACTCTGTAAAGAAAAACTTCATTAACCAGAACCTAAATGAAGGCCTTAACTGATACATTCCACCCCTACCTTTTTTCCCCAGGGCCCTGGCCATGTCATGTTTAAGAGAAAGATACAGATATTAACAACTGAAAAGAGTGCCTTCTCCCATTCACAAGCTGCACATTCTAGATATTTGTGAAAATAAACTTATCTAGGAGTATTTGTACCCAGTATAAACAAAGTTCCACCACATTATGCTGCTGTTTTTCTTTCGAGGTCCTTAAGTTCTTCAAATTACATCAACAACAAAGCATCTGTTACTTCCTGTTGTGTCATTAACACCTACTTTCCACCACTTAATGAGCTTTATGGTTATGACTGCTCAAAGCATCCTCAGCTGAAGCAGCCACCTTGGGGGTAAAGATAGGGTGGGGGAGACTGGAGCAGCAATAGGAAACAGGGAAGATTTAAAATTGTTTGGCATCATTGTGAAAATCAGGAAGGTTTCCTGTGTACCTGCTTTGCTTCTGACAAGTATAATATCAAGTGTAATTCAAAACTGTAGATTTTAATCTTCAGAATGATGACTGACCCCAAGACACAGCAAGATCATCAATCAATAAAGATTAAATTATGTTCAGTATTTTGTACTTAATTAGACTGGAAGGTGAACTAATGCATTTCAGGAAGACTTTCAATGACAAAGGTTGAAGCCAAAAGGGTTTTCTGATTAACCCTTGGTTAACATTCCATTTCTATTCTTGCTAATCAAGATTTTACTATATCTAGTCTTATATTTTATGTAATTATGTAGTGATTGACTCTAGAGTAGTGGATAAAATGTCACCTTTCCGTCAAGAAGACTTGGGTTTGAGTCACATCTCTAACGCACGTGAGCTTTTTGACCCTGGCTGAGTAACAGCCTCTTAGTGTCCCAGGCACCTCTCTAAGAGAGCAAGGCTGGCCAAGTTTCACTTCCTCCCCAGGGGTTCTAGGGGTGCCCCTGAGGAGTTGAGGGTATTTTTCTCCATTACTATCAGCTCAAGTCTCCCACTTCAATGTCATTCGCCTCTCCCCATTGTTTTTGTTCACTTGTTTAAGTCCCGTCTAACTCTTCATGATCCCATTTGAGGTTTTCTTGACAAAGATACTGGAATGGTTTGCCATTTCCTTCTTCAGCCCATTTTACAATTGAGCAAACTAAGGCACACAGGGTTAAGTGACTTGGCCAATGTCATACAGCTAGTAATGTCGTGAGTCTTCTTAACTCCAGGCCCTCTACTCTATTCATTGAGCCACCTACCTGCCTTCCCCCAGCCCCACCTTCACTGTTAGCATCACATAATTAGGGCCCTTCATTCCTCTTAAACGGGCAACATTTATTATTTTTATAACAGGTGTTTACTTCAATGAAATTGAAAAAACAGAAGTAAAAACGCCCTCCTTTCAACACATGGGGGCCACAGGCTCCCCTATACTTTAGTCCTTGGGGTCAATGAGCTGAAACTAAACGTAGTTTCTATATAGCATCGGCCCCCAAAAGTTCCCTTCTGAATTCAGCACAGCCACTAGGTGATTCTCTGTCTCAGCAACCACTGGGCTGGTCCTGAAGGTCATTCTTTCGTTCTTGGGACCTCTATAAAACTGGGTATGGAATTCACCTCTGGACCTCCTGGCGGCTCATTCTCTTTACCTTTTAAAGTTCATGAGACCATAGCCATCACTAATGTCTGTTACCTAAAATTAAACGAACAGATCCAGCAGTGACAGAAGTGAACTCAGGCCCTGTGCTGGCGGGATGTAGCTTGGTGGCTCCATTTCTGACAAAGTTATGATTCTTGTGACATTTTGGAGTCCTGATGAAGATAATATGACATAACATCGTTAAATGTGTGAGTGCCTACAGAATGGAGTAGTGATAATGGGCTTCCTTTAAGTCTGGAAGACTTGTTTTCATATTGCACCTCTGGCACAAAGAACAGTTGTTATGTGCATTTGGTGGAGCAATTTTCCATACTTCCTGAATATCAGAAATGGGAAAAACTCTAATGGGCTGCTAGGGTCTCCATTTTTGGAAGAGTGTTGATCAGAGCATTAAACACTTTGCAGCACTAATTGTTTAGGAATTTAAATATCTGTAAGAGGGTGCTTGGAACAGGTAATCTCTTAAGGTTCTTCCCAGCTCTATTCTTCAGTGAGTATCTTATACAAAATTGTATTACTTTTTTAAAGGTCCACGAATACCTCTTCTGTGCTGGTAATTCATTTGAAACTGATCAAATCTTGCATTTCCTCTCTCCCTCTCTCCCTTTGTCCCTTTCTCCCTCTCTCCCTCTCTCCCTCTCTCCCTCTCCCTCTCCCTCCCATTATTAGAGATGAGGAGTTAACTATTGTTGAATGACATAAATGACAAAGATATTTGAGAACTTTACCCGTCTCTCTGATTGCTAGGCTATTTCTTTCTCAAAAAAAAATTAAAAGTGCATATAAGGTTCTGTTTTGGAAGAACCTGAAAATTATGTTGACAAAATTACTCCATTAAGAATAATTATTTTAAAGGTATTAATATAATCAGATTTCTCCTTTTTGTTACTATACGTTTCTATTATTTAACAAAAACCTAGTAAAAAAAGATATATTCATTTCCTGAGACTTTTAAAAATATGACTTGAGTAATAGATGAAAGAAAATGTTTTGAAATAAGTGCTATACTAAATGTATTAAAAGGCAATATACAATTTAAAATTCTTTTAGCTAGTTCATTTCCCTTTTAAAAATCACTTCCATTCAAGAAGACTTCCCTGTATAACTATGTGCTTATTTTGGCAGGAAATTGAGACTAGAACATAAAAATTAAGGCCTATTTTAATTTTTACTAACACTGTGATTTCCACAGTTTGAAAACTATTAACATATTTTTTGGCAACAGTTCACTGCCCCTGTCTTATCTCTATGACATCTCTTTGCAATCCCATTGGCAAAAACACAATGCCAGGGCAGTAAAGCTTCCTATTTGTCTTGGGAAGTACAATTTGAATGGCAAAGTATGCAGGATCCCTGATAATACTCATTGCTTTTGTAGCAAGGGCATCTTGCTGACCTAGAAAAATTGGTTAAAAATAGAAAGGACAATCAGATTAGCTATTTAACATAAAGAAACATTTTATTTTTCAGAAAGTACTTTAGCCACCAAATTGTGTACTTTTATAAAAGTTAAGGACTTTTATGACATTTTAGATTTATGACATTTTAGTAAGTGTTACCACATTTTAGGAAGGGCACTGATAAATTAGACAGCATCTACAGGAGGGCAGCCAGGGTTGTAAGTGTGCTACCATAAATAGAAATAGGAATCTTAGGAAGAGGAGCTTTTGGGGTAAGGGTGGAGATGGTTTGGCTATGCTAATTTTGAGGTGGCAGCAGGACATACAAGTGAATTTTAAAGCTGGGAATACATAATAGGGACTAGGCCTATAGCTTGAGTAACAGATTTGGAAAGTCTACATATAATCTACATATATGATGAATTAATGGCATGAAACATGATCATGGGGGAGAGAACATGGAGGGAGAAGAGAGCTGTGAAAGAAAGAACTATGGGCAATGCCTGTACTTAGAGGGTGCAAGGAAGAAAGAGGAGCCGCTTGTCATAAATGAGATAAGTTAATGTCATAAAAGAGATGGGGAATCTGAGAGGTAGAAGAATCTGGATGGTATGTTGTTATGGAAGTCACAAGAAGGAAATGAGCAGGGGGTCAGCAAGTTCAAATAATGAAGAGTAGTTAGGGAAAATGAATAATAAGGAAATGTTACTAGATTTTGTGATTGGATGCCATTAGTACCCTTTGTAAGAGGAGTCTCAGTAGTGGAATTAAAGGTTGTATTGCAGGAGGTTGGTTGAGTGATTTCAGGTGATTAGAGAAGTGAAGACAACATATGTGGACACTTCCTTCAAGAAGTTGGTGGTAGTATAAAGAGAGACCTTGTGTTGGGAGCTGGAGAAGGAAGACAGAACTGAAGGAAGGGCCTTGTTAGGATAGGGGTGGGTGGGTGGTGATGCTGAACATGTTTATAGGAAAGGTCTAGTAGGGGGACAGAAGACGGTATAAGAGGTCAGAAAGGTAGTGAAATGATGGATCAAGCTGACCTTCATCCCCACTCAGTCCCAGGCAGGATTGCAGAGTTAAGCTTGGTAAAGAAATGAGATATGAAGAAGGGAGGAGAGAAGGTGAAGAGAAAGTTAGACTTATGCAACTGAGGGAGCTCAAAGTTTATGTCTTTAACCTTTTCAGGAAAGTAAAAGGCTGGATCACCTTCTGGGACTGAGAGGAGGAAGGGTGATTGGGAAATTTGAAGACAAAACTTTGGGCAAGCTCATTTGGATAATGTAAAAATAGTAACCTGGAATTGAATAGACACAAATAAATCAAAATAAAAATAAATAACTCTTAGATGGACAAACAAAAATAAGATTTATTTACTTCTCTGTACCCAATAATGTATTTTCATTTAGCTGAAATAAGCTTGATAGCTGATCTTCTGGTAGAAAGGACCTTTACTTAAAGTACATTTTTATCTATATACATTTGTTCTTTATTCTTGAAAGAAAATAATATTAACAACTAGTCTTTTGACTGAAATTCTTTCTCCATTTGATCCCAGAATCAAGATTTATATCCAGCCCATTCTATAATTTTAATGTATGATTTTATATTATTAGTCCCATATTCTGGTTATTTCTTACCTCTGAACCCAATCTATGAGAATTACTAAAGATGACAATCTGTCACATAATCATCTATTATATTCTATGCTGCAGTTTAGTTTTCTGTAGTTTTCTTTTATACAGTTTGTCATAGACCACTTCAGATTTTTACATTAAAACATTGTTTGGACAGAATTTCAATAGACATTTATGGCTATTTTTCTTCTGAGACCATGCGTACTTATGCACTTAGTCTTATATTCCTTGCCAGCATCAATTAATGGTAAAAATATGATTTTATAAGGTTTAAGGGAAATTAATTACTTCCATGAAGGCCATAGAGTTTAACATCAGGCCTGACATGTTGAAGAGGAAATGATAAAATTCTAATTGTGGATTAATTTTGACTGGCTAGCTACAGTTATTTCTTTGTATTGATTATGATAGTGTGGATATTCACACACTATTCTTCTTAAGATAATCATATTCAGGACTTTGGGCTTACTTCAATTTGAATGTTTCTCTGTTCTATATTGGAGAGGCAACGAGGCAGAGTGCATAGAACATGAACCTCAAGGTCATTGATTATGTGACCTTTGGAAAGTTAGAAACTTTTCAGTTTCCCAGGCAACCCTCTCAGCCCACAAGCTGCAGAAGAGGTGCCTATCTAAAGTGGTAAAAGAATTGTCCATTATGAGAGTTCCCTAGACTGATGAGAATATAGGACCAATTCAAAATTGTTAGGTAAGTATGTATGTCTGTATGTGCATATGACAGCCTGAATGTATATATGTATATGTATATGTGAAAGGTAATCCAAAACGTTTTGCCAATATGATTAAGATAAGGTCCTGCTATATTGTAAAGGCCAAGAGATAACCTCTAAGTCCTGCAGAATAATAAAAAATAAGATTGCTTAGATAACATTTTAAGAGTCCCATATAAGATTAGAGAAAATCTCCATCTCGCACATGAAATAAATTACAAAAGACAAAGTGGGTAACTTTCTCAAGTGATAGGTGTAGTTGTAGATAGAGGTATTGATGTAGCTATAGATATGGGTACAGATAGAGACTTAGCTTTTATTGCTTTATCACTAATAGAGCACCGATGTAGGGGGAAAAAACCTTGTCATCAATTTTCTATCATAAAAAATTGAATGTGAGCTGCTTGGCCTCTTTGCTCCTCTTCCTACAAGTCACTCAAACTCTGTACTCTGGTCAGTGTCTGTGGCTGTTGCCCATGCCTGGAATTCTCTCTCTCCTCCTCTCTGCATCCTGTCCTCCCAACTTCCTTCAGATCTCAGCTAAAATCTGACATTCTGGTGGAGGCCTTTCCCAATCCCTCTTAATTCTAATGCTTTATCTCTGCTCATAATTTCCTATTTATCTTGTACAGCTTTGTTCATGATCGTTGGTGTATTGTGGGCTCATTTAGACTGTGAGCCCCTTGGGGCCGGGCTAGTTTTTGTTTCTCTTTGTATCTCCAAAGATTAGCACTGGGCCTATCACTTAGGAGATGCTTAATAAATGCTTACTGTCTGATTGGGTCTATAGGACTTTTGTAAATCATTCATCCTACCTGAGAAAGTTCACATTATCCCAAACCAGCTTGCCTAGGAGGAAAATAGCATCAGACCTGCTCTATGTATTCAAATGTAAGTAAAATCAGAATACATGTTTACACTATCCAAAATCATTGAATAACTAATATCTCTATAGTCATTTCCTTTTCTTTCTTCCTCTACTTTTTAGGGTATTACTATTTCCATACATCTAATATATTAACTGTTTTTAAGCCAAGTATATCCTTTTCTTAGCCTGTTTCTCCTGTTATAAAATAGAACATCATATAAAGAATATATTAGTATGTACACATATATGTATATGCATATATACACACATGTATGGGTACATACATACATACATCTATATCTATGTCGATTTTTATAAATAAACTGGGAATGATTTTTAAAACCTCCCAAGGACACGCCAGTGTTTTTACAAACTATCCTGAGCACTTATGTAGAAGTTAGCATGTTTCCTGGAGTCATTCCAGTGTTTTGTTTCATAGTACTTTAGTAAACAAAATCTAATGAAACCCTCAGTGTTTTTAGAATTACTGTGCTTCTCTTTTTTGTGTAGAAACAGTTTAGAGGAACTATTTGCAGTGTACATTATTGCAGATTATATAATATCAACAAATATGGTATTCCTCACAAGTTTGTATTTGATTTAGGTCTTTCTATATCATTAAAATAATGATTATTTGGCATACCTCATTAGCATTATCAATACTCATAATGTACTGTGTCATTAAGTAAATATAGTGGAAAATATTTCTAAGAAAAATATACTTAATCATATTTTACATAAATTGTAGAGATATTGCTTAAAGATTTTTCAAGTATCTTCTAGATAGTATCCAGTTTGAAAACCCAATTAAAAATAAGAAAAACTCAGAAAATGAATGAATGAAAAATCATTAATTTAGTGTTTGCTTTGTATCAAACTTTGGATTATAAAAAAAAAATGAGACAATCCCGGATCTCAAGGAACTCACACTCTAATCAGTGAAACATAGAATTTAGCAACAAGGCAGATGAAAAAGCCCAGGAGAAGGTAGGTCAGTTGGCAATGCTCAGGGGTCCAGCGTGTGTATCAGTAGGACAAATAGAAAGTCCAGTAGACTTTTGGAAGCTTAGGGTAGATAGTAAAGCATATCTACCACCTTACTGAAAGGAATGTGGTTGGTGACTCCCTTTTTGTCTATGTGGTGTGATTGGCCATATCCTTACCCTACAACTATTGGGAAAGGATTAATGAGCTCAAAGATCAGAGGGGAACTGGGACTCTGAATAACCTCTCATGCAGTGAGCATGGGAGTTCAGCAATCTAATGAGAATGGGCATCCAGTGACTAGTAGTAATTGAACAGTGAAGGTTAAGGTGGAGGGTGAGAATGTCTTGGTTCCCTAGTTCTGTAGTCCTGCTGAACTCTCAGTCCATCTGTTGGAATTAAAGAAGAACCATTTACTCTAGTGAATATTTTCTCTTATCTTTAGCATAACTACTATGCGATTAATGGAAGCTCATTGTGATCCTGCAGTGAAAAGTCTATCATGTAGCAGCTTTCATTAATAATATCATTGTCTTTTGTCAAGCTTAATAGCAATTGGGTTTATCCAGCTGGAAAAAGTTAGACAAAGATAGATAGACAGGCAAGTCTGTTTACTGTCAATTAACTGAAGAAGAAATGTAGCCTTTCTTTTCAGATACATCAAAGTTGACATTTTATGCGCTTTCTAGGATTACTTAAGGAACTTTGTATGTGGAGGTTGTCAGGAGTTTGACTAACAATGTTTTTAAAAAAAAGATTCTTCAGGACAATAGTTGTAAAACTTAATGGTTCTGGGATTTCTTTCTTATTATTTGTGTCTTTTGAACATCTTTAAAGTTCAGGATGACTAGAAATGAAAATATGTATTAATTTATTAGACAGAATTTGAATTCTTTTTTTTTCTCTTCAAATTACTCTCGTTGGGCTTTTAGTTCTGATTCAGTTAACAAGGGGGCTTGGAGTGTATGGGAGCAATTAAACATGCTGAGTTTTCTTTTACTTGAGACCTTAGTAGTATTAATCATGCAATCCTGGCATTTGTCATGAGGCTAGTAAATGGAAGCAATCACTTACTCTTGTGCGAATTATATGGCATTTTATCAAAAAGTTCTATTTATTTTTGCCATAAGTTATTACCTTCATCATTCAATACCATATTAAAATGTACACTGATTACCATTGTGTGGTTTATCAATGATTTTTTGTGCTTCATTAATTAGTATTTGACTGAAAGTTAATGTTCATTAAGTGTCAATCTCTGTAAGATAGATCATTTTACTATTAATTGCCAAATCACAAAATGATTATAAATTGCTGGATTGTTTCTTTATTTAATATTTTATTAGAGCAAATTTATAGATCAAGATGTAGCACATTAGAGTAATGGAACGATATATTTTAATTGCATTAGCAACAGGCAAGAAGCATGCCTACATTTAGAATCACACAAAGTGCGTGCTGAAAGTGGAAGGAAGGTATTTGGCTTTGGTGTGAGGTACCAATCTGTCACAAATCGTTTGTCCAGGGGAACTGAAGGATTGGTCTTCCCTATATAACTTGATTTAAGTTCATAACCCCCTTTTTGTCATTTTTATTTAGTGGTCATTTGCACATTTTAAAATCTGTAGGTGTTGAAAGATCTCAAGTAAACAAAATAAAGAATCTTTTTCTGTCCTGTATAACAGAACAAATGCTTCAGGGATCCATTTTTCAGAATGTGAGTCAATTTTCCTCAGTTCAAACCCTTTACTCCCTTACTTCTATATTAAATTAGAGATAACTCAAAGTCCTATGAACTTATTCATGCTACCGGTATGCCATTTAGTACTTTAATTACCCTCATAACGTCTCTCCTGTAAGGCCTCTTCTTTCCTCTGATGCTACCGCCGTTTTGGTACAGACACTCTTCATGTTACAGCTGGTTTATTGCAGTAGCCAGATGGTTGGTCTTTTTGCCACAAATCTCTCCCTATCCAGCCCATCCTCAACTCAGCTGTCAAAGTGATCTTCCTAAAGTCTAACCACATAAGCCCCCTACCCCAAACCGGTGGCTCCTTTAAAGATAAAATCCTCAGTTTGGCCTGGCTTCTCCCCACCCCCACTTTTGAAATCTCATTATACCATATACCCCACCTTTATTCTGTCATCTGGTGCCGTTAACTTTCTTGCCATTCCTCAAAGAAGATATTCCATCTTCTGACTCCAGGCATCTTTACTGCCTGTCTCATGCATGGAATACTCTTCTTCCTACTCTCCACTTCCCAGCTTTCCTGGATTCCTTCAAATCCCAACAAAAATACCTCCTTCTACAGAAAGTATTTTCCCTATCCCTCTTAATTTTAGTACCTTCCCTCTACTGATTCTTTCTCATTTGTCTTGGTAAATAAAGCTTCTTTACATAACTTTTCCATGTTGTCTATCTCAATAGATTGTGAGCTACTTGAAGACAAAGACTGTCTCTTACCTTTCTTTGTATTCCCAGTGCTTAGCAGAGTGCCTAGCCCGTAGTAAAAGCTTAATAAATGTCTATAGATTGATTGACTGCTTTTGTATAATAGGGTTCAGTTAACTAGATAGTACCCTAGGTTCCAGAATAAAAGGCAACTATATGGTGCAATGCCGAACCTGGAGTCAGGAGGGCTCACCTGGAAGAGTTCAAATCTGGCTTCAGACACTTATTAACTGTGTGACCCTGGGCAAGTCATGTAACCCTGTTTGTCTCAGTACCTCATCTATAAAATGAACTGGAAAAGGAAATGGCAAACCACTCCAGTATCTCTGCCAAGAAAATATGAGATAGGGTCACAAAGAGTCAAATACAACTGAAATGACTAAACATCAAGTCCAGAATAAGTTAATGGCTTGAGATTTAAATAAAGGTTGGAAGTGATCCCCAGATTTCATTTATTCATAATAGCCTTGCCTCCACTGTCACAAATAATTGGTAATTGGATGTATTGTTAGTAAATGCTTAGAGCGTGCTTGAGGCCAAGTTGGATCGTGATTAAGGAAAGCCAAGGGAACAGTCGAGAATTAAATGTGTGGAGTATATTCTCTAATAAATATATTAATAAATAAATATTTGTATGTCATACTTTGAAATATTCAAAAATTAAATCTGAATGTTTGTTTAGGGAACATTAGCCTATTTTTATTGTATTTCTTCTTGAACTTCTCAAAACATTTTTGTTTTGTTTTGAAAGGGGTTTTGTTTTCAGTCTTGGTTCTTCATAAAATACAGGCATATCATATGAATATTTAACTTGCAAAGTCCTTGTATTTGATATCAGGAATAAAAGCTCAAACATATTTTATTGTCATGATCTAATACCTCTGATAAAAGCAAAAACATTGAAATTAACTACTAAATAAATTCAACAAGCAATTACTCAGAAAGTTATTGGGATCAAAGTGCTGTGCTGGGTGTTGATAATTCTAAGATAAAAAGAATATAATGCCTACTCTCAGGGAGCTTTCCACCTTCCATATTGGGATCAACCATTCATACAAATGTGATTCAAATTAGAATATAATAGGAGAAAAATAGAATCCCCAAAAAATTCTCAAGGAAAAGTTAACTTTTAAAATATTAAAGTACATGAAAAAAATGCATAATCTAATTTTATCTTCCTTATTTTGACTTTTTTTCTTCCTTTTTGTCACTTTTATGGTGTTAACAAACAACAACTAAAATAGGCACTTCATGTACATTGGGCAGAAAAAGAGGATTATACATGAAACTGTAAATATCTCTTATATATAACTTTTAAAAATGAAATGTATAATAAATTAGTGGGGCACCTAAGTGGTGCAGTGGACAGAGTGCCTGGCCTGGAGTCAAGAAGACTCCTTTTCCTGAGTACATATCTGGCCTCAGATACTTCTTAGCTGTGTGACCCTGAGCAAGTCACTTAACCTTGCTTGCCTCAGTTTCCTCATCTGTAAAATGAGCTGGAGAAGGAAATGGCAAACCATTCCAGTATCTTTGCCAAGAAAACCCAAAACGGGGTCACAAAGAGTCACACATGACTGAAACAACTGAGCAACAAAAATAAATTAAATATGTAACTTCTCAAAGCTGTCGTACTTGTCTGTGATTCCTTCTGGCCTTCCCTTTGTCCTCTTTTGTGCAGTTTTTAAACAATGCATCTATGATCCTATTTTCTTTTCATTTTTTCTTGTCAATCCTATCCTTATCCTCTACCCCAAGTGGAAAACAAAAAGAAGACTTCTGATAAGTAAATATGCATAGTTAAGCAAAACAAATTTCTATGGTGACTGTCAGAAAATACCCATTTTATGTTACAGCCTGAATCCATTTCCTTTGTATTAGGAGGTCACAAGCATGTCTGATCCATCAATCAACAATCTTTTTAGTACCTACCATATGCCAGTCACTGACTAAGTGCTGCAATCTGTGGTGCTCATTGTACTGATCAGAGTTCCTAAGTTTCTCAAAGTTATTTATCTTTACAATTAAAAAATTATTCTACTTGTTCTGCTCAATTCAAGATGAATCACTTCATGAAGTCTTAATAAGTTTCTTCAAAATAATCTCCTTTGTCTCTTCTCAAAGAGCAATGGTATACGATAACATCCATATATTATAATTTGTTTAGCCGTTCTCCAGTTTATGTACACCCCTTAATTTCCAGATTTTGAGATAACAAAAAGATACTAGAATTTTATTTTATTTTTACATCATAGGTCCTTCTTTCTCACTTAACTTCTATTATTTTGGTTTGCTCAAGTGGAAAATGGAGTTGACAATAGTATCTACCATTCAGGATTGTGAGGATGAGATAATGTTTAGAGAAGTACTTAGCACAGTTCCTAGCGCATAACAGGGACAATATAAATGCTTCTGCCCTTCCTGTAAAAGCATATGCTGTCACCAGGAAGAAAGTTGGAGGTGCGGGGTTCAAACTTTCAGATGGTCACAACCAGCAACATCACCACAAGTTCATTCTTTTCCTCTTCATTGAATGTGGGCTTGGATGATGAAACTGGCTGCTTCTGTTGAATCAGTCATTTAATTAATCAACAAATATTTATTATCAGTTACAAAGACTGTGAGCCTCTCTGCCTTTGTTTCGGTTATATCCTCTTCCTCTACTTGTTATTATAAAATGCATTTTTCCTTCTTCCTCTAACTGGCTTATGATGATGCGACTTTTATATCTAAGTCATATGTCTGTTTGGAACTTACGTCAGTATATGGTGTGACATGTTGATCTCTATTTACCTTTTGCTAGACTTTTTTCCTGTTCTGCCAGCAGTTTTTGTCTA
Source organism: Phalanger gymnotis (assembly GCA_028646595.1). NCBI lineage: Eukaryota > Metazoa > Chordata > Mammalia > Diprotodontia > Phalangeridae > Phalanger > Phalanger gymnotis. The sequence continues at coordinate 56,057,503 of CM053626.1, read as the reverse complement.
CTAGTCAATGTTTTCTTTTTTTTTTAAATTTTAATCTTTTTTGAGGGGGGAAGGCAGAGCAGTTGGGGGTTAAGTGACTTGCCCAAGGTCACACAGCTAGTCAAATGTCTGAGGATGGATTTGAACTCAGGTCCTCCTGACTCCAGGGCCGATGCTCTCCTCACCGCACCACCTAGCTGCCCCTACTAGTGAATCTTTATCCCAGGAGTGTGGTCTTTGGGTTTATCAAACATGATGCTGTTGTTTGATTCTGTATGTTGTGTCCTTCATCGTTCCCGTTGATCCACATCTTAATTTTTTTTTTTTATCCAGTACCAAATCACTTTGATGTTCCCTGCTTTGTAGTTTATTTTGAGATCTGGTCCTGCTAAGTGCCCTTTTCATCTTTTCCATTATTTCTCTTGAGATTCTCAACTTTTTATTCCCTCTAGTTGATCAAATACATTTCTCTTTCTTTGTTTTTCTTTACTCCTGCATTTTCATTTCAAAGTTTCTCTTTGTCCAGTCCTGAACCTGGACTTTGCTCTATCCCTTGCAATGACCCTGAGAATCTCTGGTCAGATGTTAGTGGTTGTGCTGCTAAGTGGCTTCTTGCAAGTATGGAGCTTGCTCCCCACTTGTGCTGGTCCCTTCTCTTGTTTACCCCTCTGTTTTGCCTCAGGCCTGGACTGTGTGGTTTCGGGGCTTCCCCAGTACTGATCTCTCCTTGTCTCCTGCTGGAGTTCAGGTGGGCTGGTCTGGCCTCTTTGCAGGCTCAGGCGAGGGCTCTTTGCCCTGTTTCTGCTGCTCTGGGTCTTTACCACTGGTCTCACTTTTACTCCCTTTTGCCCTGGCTGGTCTCTGCTCAGCTCTGACAGGCTTTCTGCATTGTTCTGGGTTGGGGGAAAGAACTTAGGGCTGTTCCTCTTAGGTTTCTTTGCCTCTTTTTCTTCCAGGGCCTAATTAGAACTTTCCTGAAGGTTTGCTGGGGATTTGGGGCCCTCAAGGTCTGAATACTATCTCTCCATAGTTCACCTTCCACTGGCTTTATGGTTAGGTTTTAAATATATAACTTTGAAAGGACATGCCCTGCACACGGTGGATAGTCCATAGATGTGTATTTCTAAAGGGCCTCATGCCTGTCGTGTGGAGGACTGTGAGGACTGTATCACTTTTGAATTGGAATCCACAACACTAGACACATGTAGCATGTGTGAATAAAGGCTTGTGGATCAATCACACATTATCACAAAGGGTGTTTACAAGTCATTTAGGGAGTGCACATGCACAGAAAAAGATAAATGGCATTATGTGTTCAGCCACTTCTGTAGTTCTCCCAGATCATCTCCCTCCACCCTTCTACTGCAGCCTGTTGGGGAGCAGAGTCTCTGCTTTAGCTGCCTGGAAAGCCCCACGTGGCACAGGGACTGGGAATTCTACCTTTCTCAGTATAGTCTCTTAGAAGGAATGATATCGTACAGCAGATTAATCTTCTGGACTTAGCCCTGGTGAGTAGGCCCGTCATCATCAAGGCGGCTTGTTATTATTGAGGCTACCTTTCCTAAAAAAGACACCATTACACTGGGAACTTTTGGAGAGCGGGGACTTTTTTTCTTGCCTTTATACCCCCAGGGTTTAGGAAATTCTTGGCACACAGTAGGCACTCAATAAATGCTGGTCGACTGACTGACTAGAAAATGAGAAACAGACTGTCCTTGCAAACTATCATCTCATATTCTAATTCATTTTGTAATTTCGATTTGTTTCCCTTTTGAATTTTGGGATTCTTGTTCATTCTAATCATACATAAGTATTTAATATTCCAGCATTCAATGGTCAGTAGACGTAAATTCTGCTTCTGTTAGAAACTTGAAATTAATTTACAAGAAAAAAAAGCACTTATGGTCATTTTACTCTTAAAAGTTTATGCTTTGATATTTCTTTGTGTTTTTGCCATGTTTATTGTTTTCCCTCAACCCTGTTTTGGCTGAATAAAAACACAGTGATTATAATCTGTGATGCCTTGTTTTAGTGAAACCTTGGCAAGTAGAATTACATTTTTCCCCCAGCAAACGTAAAGACGTTTTTGTTCAATATCATGCAAATGTTATCCATCAAATATTTGTAAAAGAGCAGAATAATAACATGATAATATTTTATTTTTATGTATGGACTGGTTTTCAGATATGTTTAGGAGTAATAAAATTAATCTTTATTAATAATGTGTCAAGTCATAAGGGTTTCAATGAGAAACAAAAGAGATTGTCAGATGTCAGTCTCATTGAAGTAAAAAATAGTAAATGCTTGGTACTGACGCATAGTGAGAGGCATGCCAAAAAATTTAAAATTGTGAACCTGTTTGAATTGAATGGCAAGGATGAAGTTCAGAAGGATGACCTGAACTAGACACGTGGTTGGCACCAATGTTTATCTGCTCCTTCTTTATTGCTTGTCAAAGAAAGAATTATAATGATGGAGCTAAGTGTTTAATACAGATAATTCAAAACGGAAGCCCATATTATTATTTACTGCCACATTTCCTTAATCCATAATGGGAATAAAAGACCAACATTTTGGCTTAGGAAGAAGTCACCGTCTAACTAACATAAACTTTATTAGGAAAGTGATCTTTAAAGATTACATACTTTACCAGGTGCTTTTGAATGTGAAATATTTGATTCAGAAGGTTGATCTTTACAAAGTATTAGATGACATAAAGTCATCTAAATTGAGCAAATGTGTATCAGTAAAGGTTATGTCTTTGCAGTGTCATTCTATTATTTTATCAAATGCTTATTATCTGTTTATTTGTTTACTTTTATTAACAAGGACTTCCTCACAAATAGAATGCTTTACTAAGGATTTAGTTACCAGAAGCTCAGAAAACTCTTCCTAGAGTTGTGATGTTTTTAATAGTTAAAAACCATGTTCATTAAAAAGGTTTATTCTTATGAAAGTATTTCTAGAAGTTGCTCTAAACAAGGGCTAAATTGTTCTTCTATCCACAAGAAACTTTTTAAATGACAACTACAGGAGGGACTTAGAACTCAATGATTTTTCTCTTTTTCCTTTGGAACAATAGCATATTTTTATTTATAAATAAATATGCAAAAGAATATTCTTTATCCCATTTAAACCTAAAAAAAACTCAGAATCTAAGCTAGGTATAAAAAGTAATTGCTGTGTAAAAAAAATTGTCTGGTAAAAATGTCAAACTCTGAACTGGCAGTGAGAACAAAGATTAGATTTGTCTCTAAGTCAAAGAACAAAGTTTAATGCCATTATTTGTCTTTCAAGATGCAAAATCTCTAAAACAAAATAAATTAGTTTCGGAGCTATAGTCTATACTCTTAATATGGACCCATACATATAAAAAGTACTTATTACTGATATTTTACATACAGATGCTAAATCTTTATCTATATTTATATCTGTGTTCTGTAACTAGCATTGAAACTCTTGTCAGCCCTGCCTTCCACTGAGCAGCTTGTCTGTCTTTTAATTTCTCTTGCACCCTTCTCTCCATCCTACTTATTGTAGAGGATGGTAATCTTGGACCCAAAAAGCAACTGTTTTTTCACTTTCCTGCAAACATACACACACACACACACACATGTGTACAGTACACACAAATATGAATACATGTGTATGTGTATAAGTATATACATACATATGTGTGTGTGTGTGTGTGTCTGTAGGTGGGAAAACAGAGATTTAGTGTTCTTCCCAGATCAGTTGATGTAGACCCAGGATAAAACTATAACAATTGAGATGGTGTCAATGTGTTGAAGTGTTAATGCCCCGTTGTTCATTGATGTAATATGAACCTTCTGCCCCCGCTATTTCTTTTTTTTAAAAATTATATTTTACTTTTTCCCAATTGCATATAAAAACTGATTTTAATGTTCATTTTGAAAAAAAAAACAAGTTCTCTGCCTTCTTTTCTCTTACCCCCCTCCTTGAGAAGACAAGCAATTTGATAAAGATCATACACACGCGGTCATGTAAAACATATTTCCATATTAGCCATGTTGCAGAAAAACCCATAAAACAACACAGGCCCTCCCTCCACAAAAACAAACCCCCTCAAATGAAGAAAGTTAAAAAAACTATGCCTCGATCTGCATTAGGCTTCATCAATTCTTTCTATGGAAGTGAACAGCATTTCTCATCTTAAGTCCTCCATAATTGTAATGGATTATTGTGTTGCTGTAAATGGTTAAGTCATTTACAGTTGATCATTATACAGCGGTACTGTTACTATGCACAACGTTCTCCTGGTTGGTTCTGCTCACTTCACTTTATATCAGTTCATGTAAGTTTCTCTAGGTTTTTCTGAAAGCATCTTCCTCTTTCTTTCTTATAGCATAATAGGACTTCATCACAACAATATACCATGACTTCATCAGACATTCCCCATTTGATAGGCATCCCTTCAATTTCTAAATCTTTGCTACCACAAAAAAGTTGCTATAAATATTTTTTGTACAAATAGATCCTTTCCCTTTTCTTTGATCTCTTTGGGATTTAGACCTAGTAGTGGTATTGCTGAATCAAAAGGTATGTGCAGTTTTATAGCCCTTTGGATGTAGTTTTAAATCACTTTCTAGAATGATTGAATCAATTCACAACTCCACTGGTCCTAATTTTTCCACAGACCCTCTTACATTTGTCATTTTCTTTTTTTGTCACATTAGCCAATCTTATATGTGTTAGGTGATAGCTCAGTGTTGTTTTAACTTGCATTTCTCTAATCAATAGTGATTTAGAATTTTTTTTTGTATGACTATAAATAGCTTTGATTCTCCTGAAAACCGCTTATTCATATCCTTTCACTATTTATCAGTTGGAGAATGACTCATATTCTTATAGATTTGGCTCAGTCCTCTATATATTTGAGAAATGAAGCCTCAAACTTGCTTTAAAATTCTCTCCTCCCACCCTCATACAGTGTTGCCTTTTAGTCTTGACTGCTTTGGTTTTGTTCATACAAATACTCTTAAATTTAATGCAATCAAAATTATCCATTTTACTTCTCATAATGCTCTCTATCACTTGGTTTGTCCTAAATTCTTTCTTTATCCATAGACCTGACAGGAAAAATACTCCATGTTCCCCTAATTTGCTTATGGAATCACCCATTATGTCTAAATCATATACACATTTTGCACTTATCTTGGTATAGCATGCCTGGTTTCTGCCAAATTGCTTTTGTTTTCTCAGCAATGTTTGCCAAATGGTGAGTTCTTGTCCCAGAAGCTTGCGTTTTTGTATTTATTAAACACTCGATTACTAGTCATTTACCATTGTGTTTTGTGTATCTAATCTATTCCACTGGTCCACCACTGTATTTTGCAGCCAGTACCAGATTGTTTTGATGATCAGCACTTTGTGATACAGTTTGAGGTCTGGTGCTACTAGGCCACTAAAATTGATTTCCTTGATATTCTTGACCTTTTGTTCTTCCAGATGAATTTTGTTATTTTTGCAAGATCTGTAATTTGTATGTAGTTTGATTGGTATGGTATTGAATAAATAAATTAATTTAGATAGAATTACCATTTTTATTATATTGACTCAGCCTACTCATGAGAAATTAATATTTTTCCAGTTGTTTAGATCTGACTTTATTTGTGTGAGAAGTGTTTTGTAACTGTGTTCATGTCGTCCCTGAGCTCATCTTGGCAGGTAAACTCCCAAATAGTTTCTATTGTTTGCCATTATTTTAAATGGAATTTCTCTTTTTGTCACTTGAGACTGGACTTTGTTGGTAATATGTAGAAATGTTAATAATTCGTGCGGGTTTATTTTATATCATGTAACTTTGCTGAAGCTGTTAATTATTTCAACTAGTCTTTTAGTTGATGCTCCAGGATTCTCTAAGTATACCATCATACTGTCTGCAGACAGTGCTAGCTTTGTTCCCCTACCCCTTGATTTCTGATCAAGTCAGAAGGGAATAATGCCATTAAACAAGGAATAATCGACTATGTCCTTGCAGGATTTTAAATAGCTAAACTCTGGAAACAGTTGAGGCAGGAGCCAGCAGTTGGGTTAAGAACTTGGCTCTTGGGGGGTGGGAGGAGCCAAGATGGCGGCTGGAAAGCAGGGATTGGTGTGAGCTCCCCACCAAGTCCCTCCAAAAACCTATAAAAATGGCTCTGAACCAATTTTAGAACTACAGAACCCACAAAGTGGCAGAGGGAAGCAGGGCTCCAGCCCGGGACAGCCTGGATGGTCTCTGGGTAAGGTCTATCCCGCACGGAGCTGGGACCTGAGGGGCACGGAGCTGAGCCGAGCAGAGCCCAGCGTGAGCGGTGCAGACCAATGAGACCCGGAGCTGGGCAGAGCGTGCCTTAGCGTCCTGAATCAGTGAGCTGCAGCAATTTCCAGACCTCTCAACCCACAAACAGCAAAGACAGCGGAGAAGGTTAGTGGGAAAAGCTGCAGATACTGAGTTTGCAGTTCAGCCACCGCCCCTGGGGCAGCGGAGGTGGGGCAGCTTTAGAA
>CM053626.1:56032491-56050514 GCA_028646595.1 Phalanger gymnotis | reverse complement strand
GAGTAGAGGGTTCTTGGGGAAGGAGGAGTGCTGGTGTGGCAGCGCATCCGCCCAAGCATGGAACATAGAACTCTTTAGTCTACAAGCAGTCACATCCTGCTGAAAAACTCAAGGGTCAAGTAAGTTGACTGGGAACATGGCCAGGCGGCGAAAATGCACCCAGATTCAGTCTCAGACTGTGGAATCCTTCTTTGGGGACAAAGAAGACCAAAACATACAGTCAGAAGAAGTCAACAAAATCATAGAGCCTACAACAAAAACCTCCAAGAACTCGGCTCTTTATCTCTTGTGGGATAGGAGGTAATTTCTCTTCTTCCCTTCCATCTATCCCTCCTCCCAAGGAGACACCTTATCCAGCAGTTCAAGAGTTCAGTCGGTTAATCAATGATCATTTATTAAGTTACTACTATGTGCTAAACACTGATTTGGGAAAATAGAGTCAGGAGCCAATAGTTAGTCAGAGACACATTCTTCAGGCAGAAATGGATAGAGAGAAGCAGACGCTCAAGTTCCAAAGTAATTTCATGGAACATGACTTATTAGCCAAGAGGAAAGCCAACTGTAAACTCAAGGGAGAACTAGTCATAGCAATGGAGAATCAAGCTTTGATGAATGTCAGAACCTGGGAACCCAAGTTGCCCAGAAGAAATTCTCTTCCCAGGGAAAACTTAATGAAAATTCAATACAAGAGAAAGGTCTCAGTCTTAGCCGTACAAGGACTGGGTAGCTTTGACCATGTGCCCCCTATATTTGTTTCTCAATGCTATTATAGTATGAGTTTGTGCCTACTTTTCCCATGGACACTGGATGAATTTGGAAGAGAATGCAGTTTGTGAGGGGTAATGTTTTATACCTGCTATTTGTGCTATGCTATTTTAGTAAATGCCCTTTCTTTGATTCGCTTCTGTATTGTGGTAAGGAAATACATATTGTTGGAACCTCATGAGCTATAGCAGTAGAAGAAGCCAGGGCTAACATAGCTCTTTAGAATCCCAATTAGGAACTGGCATCTCTGGGGACCTGACTCAGTAGTATGAATTTCATATATATGCCTATATGATTATGGGTGGAGTTTTATTTAGTCAATCAAGCAATTATTCAACCCAATTTAAAGTAGGTAAAAAGATGATACTCCCTAATATATCTTCAGGCAAAAACAATCAATCAAACATAGGATTTAAAATAACTGGAAAGTCTTTGATCAGCTTCTCAGTTTTTGAATACCATTTTATGAACTAGAGTGTTGGCACACAGGCTTTGTATTTAGATAGGTTGAATATAATTGGCAATTCCCCGCAGGTTTTATATAATTCGCAGACCAGTGTAGAACTAAGAGATTCAGAGATCTGGTAGCAAGAGGAGGAATTGCTTTGGCGAAGGGAGGGCAGGAGACTTGCTAAAGGCGACCCAAAAAAGTACTGAAGAAAACAACACCTTAAAAAATAGACTAACTCAAATGGCAAAAGAGCTCCAAAAAGCCAATGAGGAGAAGAATGCCTTGAAAGGCAGAATTAGCCAAAAGGAGGTCCAAATGACCACTGAAAAAAATACCATGTTAAAAATTAGATTGGAGAAAGTGGAAGCTAGTGAGACTTCATGAGAAATCAAGATATTATAAAACAGAAACAAAGGAATGAAAAAATGAAAGACAATGTGAAATATCTCATTGGAAGAACCACTGACCTGGAAAATAGATCCAGGAGGGATCATTTAAAAATTATTGGAGTACCTGAAAGCCATTACCAATTAAAGATCCTAGATATCATCTTTCAAGAAATTATCAAGGAAAATTGCCTTGATATTCTAGAGCCAGAGGGTAAAATAGAAATTGAAAGAATCCACTGATCGCCTCCTGAAAAAGATCCCAAAAAGAAAACTCCTAGGAACATTGTTGCCAAATTCCAGAGCTCCCAGATCAAGGAGAAAATACTGCAAGCAGCCAGAAAGAAACAATTTGAGTATTGTGGAAACACAGCCAGGATAACACAAGATCTAGCAGCTTCCACATTAAGGGGTCAAAGGGCTTAGAGTATGATATTCTGGAGGTCAAAGGAGTTAGGATTAAAACAAAGAACCACCTACCCAGCAAAACTGAGCATAATGCTCCAAGGCAAAATATGGATTTTCAGTAAAATAGAGGACTTTCAAGCTTTCTCAGTGAAGAGACCAGAGCTGAATAGAAAATTTGACTTTCAAACACAAGAATCAAGAGAGACATGAAAAGGTAAACAAGAAAGAGAAATCATAAGGGATTTACTAAAGTGGAACCGTTTTGTTTACATTCCTACATGGAAAGATGATGTGGGTAATTGATGAGACCTCTCTCAGTATTAGGGTAGTTGAAGGAAATATACATACATACGTACATACATATTTATACACACACACACACACACACACACACACACACACACACACATATATATATATATATATAGACAGAGGGCACAGGGTGAGTAGAATATGAAGGGATATATCTAAAAAAATCAAATTAAGAGATGAGAGAGGAATATATTGAGAGAGGGAGAAAGGGAGAGATAGAATGGGATAAATTATCCCACATAAAAGTGGCAAGAAAAAGCATTTCATTGGAAGGGAAGAGGGGGCAGGTGAAGGGGAATGAGTGAATCTTGCTCTCATCAAATTTGTTGAGGAGGGAATAACATAAACACTCAATTGGGTATCTTACCCCACAGGAAAGTAGGGGGAAGGGGATAAAAAGGGGGGATGATAGAAGGGAGGGTAGATTGGGAGAAGAAGTAATCAAAAGCAAAGACTTTTGAAAAGGGACAGGGTTGAGGGAGGAAATTGAATAAAGGAGGACAGGATAGGAGGGAGGGAAATACAGTTAGTCTTTCACAACATGACTATTTATGGGTGTGTTTTGCATAATGGTACACGTGTGGCCTATGTTGAATTGCTTGCCTTCCTAGGGAGATTGGGTGGGGAGGGAAGAAGGGAGAGAATTGGGAACTCAAGGTTTTAAAAGCAGATGTTCAAAAAATTCTTTTTCCATGCAACTGGGAAATAAGATATACAGGCAGTAGGGCATAGAAATCTTTCTTGCCCTACAAGAAAGTAAAGGGAAAAGGGATGGGGGGAGGGCAAATGGGCTGACAGAAGGGAAGGCTGACTGGAGATCGGGGCAATCAGAATATATGCCATCTTGGAGTGGGGGGTGGGTAGAAATGGTGAGAAAATTTGTAACTCAAAATCTTGTGGAAATCAATGCTGAAAGCTAAAAAATATTAAATAATAACAATATTTGGGAAAAAAGCAAAAAAAAAAAGAAACTAATCAAGTCTGGCTGTCTGTTAAAAATTTATAAACATGGAGGGAGGGAGTCCACTGATGGGGTAGATATTAAAAAGCTATATCCCAACCTCTTAGAGCTATCTCTAGAACCAGAGGAGAGTTGTAGCAACTGAGTTCTAACCTTTCCATATCTTATTCTCCTACAATTCCTTGCACAATGCCTTGAATATAGTTTATTCATCCTTAATGTGTGATTTTTGGATCAGTGAATGATGATGGTAATATTTCAAGATAGTTGAACAGAGAACAGATTGGGAGACTTGGACCCATTTCTAACATCTTGTATCATCTTACAGTGTGACTTAATTGTTATTATCGATATTGCGAATTTCTTGGGATATTCTTTTTACGTTCTTTTTAAAAATTTTTTAATAGACTTTACTATCACTGTTAGTTATTCCCCTCCTTTAGGGTACATCATTGTGAGCTGACTTTCTACCTGATTTGGGGATCTGGTTTTTTTCCTATGCACTTCTCTTTTAATGAAAATAATTAAAAGTGGATCACATTAAAACTACTGAAATAAAAATGTGCACTATTTGAAATGATAATTCCTCTGCCTTACAAATATGTAGCATAGTTTAGAACATTAATTATGCTGCATCACATAGGCAATTAGTGTCTGTCATCAAAGAACCTGATTTTATCCTAGGAGACTAGGAAAGCTTCTGCCTAGAATTTTTTCCTCTGATAAACATATTTTAACAGTATATTTTTGTGATAATACTTTTTTGTTCAGTTCATAGTTGTTTCAAACTTTTAAATGTTGCTTTGCCTTCTTGTAGGGAACGTAATAAGTTTGCTACATATATTTTCATTATTCATATTGATGGAATTCATGTCACTTTCATATCAATAGGAAGAGATTATATAATCTTTAAAAAATAACTCTTACAGATTTAGGAAGTAAACACTATTTGAAACCAGAACTATCTGGCTAAATTAAAAAGGTTTAATACCTCTGTTTTTAGGGGAAAAAGTCAAGAACCATGTTTCACTGCTATTGACCCAGCAACAAATCTTTTCACTTAAAAATACATTGTGATATATATATATATATATATGTATATATATATACACATATATATATATCGTGTATATAGCTCCCTTTATATTTTATATCTGCATATGTGTTTATCTGTCTACCTGTCCATCTATCCATCCATCTATCGATCTATATTATTATTATTTTCGTTCAGTTGTATCCGACTCTTAGTGATCCCATTTGGGATTTTCTTGGCAAAGATACTGGAATGGTTTGTCATTTCCTTCCCCAGCTCATTTTGTAGATGAAGCAACTGAGGCAAACAGATTTAAGGACTTGCTTAGGGTCATATGCTTCTGCCTCTGCTTTTCCAAAGGAAGGTAAATTTTGATGGCCAAAAGCTGCCTAGTTAACTTGAGGTTTACTGTCTAGATCACTTTCTGAAAGACCAAGCCTTAAACCCATTTCACTCTGGAGCTCATAGATTGGACAAAAATAGATCCCTGCCCAAGCACCACCTAATGGCTGTTTTTTGGGACCTCCTGGCTGTTTTCCTTTTGGCCAGCCTGAGAGTCTTCCCCTTCAGTTTGAATTTTTATGTTTTTATTAAAGGGGCCATCCTTTGACTCACTTCTCAAAGAGGCCTATTCATTGAATGGGCATTATCTCACTCAAAGTGAGAACCTGAAAAGACCTTAGCCTGGAAGGGCTGTGCCAACTCCAGTTGCCCTGATGAATATCTCGCCACTGGACCCAGATAGCTCTGGAGGAGATAGTGAAGCTGGTGACTGACCATGAATAGCCCTCCCTCACTCAAATCAAAGTCAACTGCAGGTCATGTCATCATTTCCCCGATGTCATGGTCTTCTTTGAAAAGAAAGGACAAACACAACAACAGCAGGGATGATGTAGCCAGTAAGTGTCTGAAACCACATTTGAACTCAAGAAGATGAGGCCTCCTGTCTCCAGGCCTGGTGCTTTGTCCACTGTACCACATAGCTGCCCCATAATATGTATATACATATATCTGTGTGTATATGTAATTACAGATATTAGAGATAGTTATACATAAGTATATTTGTATGATATATAATATATAATTAATAAGAATCTATGATAAGATTCTTATTTAAAAGTGTTACAGGTTTAGGAAGTAAACACTCTCTGAAAGCAGTAATATATGGCTAAATTAAAAAAAAAAGGTTTAATACCTCTGTTTTTAGGGGAAAAAAAGCAAGAACGGTGTTTTGTTGTAATTGACCCAGTAACAAACCTTTTCACTTAAAAAAATGTGTATATATATATATATATACATATATATATGTAGCTGTGTATATATTTTTGTATACATGATATATTAATTATATATATTGTGTGTGTGTGTGTGTGTGTGTGTGTGTGTGTGTGTGTGACATAGATAGATAGACAGACTGACAAACAGAGTTCTGGGCCTGGAGACTCAAACTCATCTTCCTGATTTCTCTTTCCCACTCCTCTTCTTGATCTTATTCTTATTCCTCCTCCTCGTCTCTCTCTCTCTCTCTCTCTCTCTCTCTCTCTCTCTCTCTCTCTCTCTCTCTTTCTCTCTCTCTCTGTCTCTTCTGCCTTCTCCCTTCTCCCCTCCACCCTCTCCCCTCTCTCTCCCCTCTCTAAGCCAGCAGGCTGGAGATAGATGCAGAAGGAATGTGCTATACACAGAAGTCCAAGTAGTGAAGTGAATATTGTGTTAAAAGCTAGAATTTCAAAATAACTGCATTCCCTCTGTTATATTTGAGAAACATTTTCTTAGCAGATGTTTGATTGCAGTACGTCTGTAGCCTATAGATATGATTCAGTGTCTTATATTGTTCTTTAATTGCTTTTTGGTGCTAATGAGCTTGTTTTATCATTCTTAAGTTGTTCACTCATGTCTAACTATCCGTGAGCCCATGGACCGCAGCATGCCAGGTCTTTCTATCCTCCACTGTCTCTTTAAGTTTGTCCAAGCTCATGTTGTTTGTTTCCTATCTATCCATGTCATCCTCTGCCGTCCCCTTTTCCTTTTGCCTTTAATCTTTCCCAACGTCAGGGTCTTTTCCAGTGAGTCTTGCCTTCTCATTATGTGGCCAAAGTATTTAAGCTTCAGCTTCTGTCATGTAACAATTCCTTTTTAGGGTTAATGGTATATTTATCAATCGGTTCAGTGATGAGTTGTTAGTGGTATTATGATTTATTATAAATTAGCCCAGTGATACTCTGTTTCCTTTAGAAGAACAAAACCAACAAAAACCTGCAATTGATCATTTATACCTTCGTGCCTCTTGGAATTCATGTTCTAGCAGCTTTCCATAGGCCAAGGCTAACTGTTTCTTTATTCCTAGTTAGTCAACTTTTGATTACACACTTTTGAGAAAAGTAGTAGGTGCTTTGAGGGAAGAAGCCTGAAGGGATACAAAAAGAAATGAAGACATGACCTTGACCTCAAGGAGTGTACAATGTAGTGGGGAGAGGGCATCACATAATATATACACTTGGATTTTAGCCTCCCTCTAGAGACAGGCAGATTTATGATCGCCAGGCAGGGATCACTGTGCTTATCAGCCCCAGAATCAAATGTAAAAACTTGCTTTGCATTCAAACCCTTCATAACCTGGACCCCTGCTGTCTTTTCAGTATTCTTATATCTTATTTTCCCCCACCATCCCCTCCCCCGGTATCCCTCACATACTTCAAAATCCCTTGTCAGTGGCCTCCTCTCTACTGCTTGCACAAGATACTCCATCTCTTGATTTCAGGCATTTTCACTGACTGTCCCCCATGCTTGGAATTCTCTCTCTCCTCTCCCTCTGGATTTCCTGACTTCCTTCAAGTTCCAGCAAAAATCCTACCCACAGTTAGAAGGCTTTCCTGATCCCTCTTAAACCTGCTCTCTTCCCTCTGTTGATTATCTCCAACATATTCTGCATACATCATGGTAGTACATAGCTTTTTTATGTCATCTCTCCTGTTAGACTGTGAACTCCTTGATAGCAGAGACTCTTTTGCCTTTCTTTATATCCTCAGTATTTAGCCCAGTGACTGGCACTGCTTAATTCTCATTGACTGACTGACAGGGTGAGTACTAGAGAAATCAAAAGGTCAGTGAGAATGAAAACAGAGACAAAAGCTGGGATTATCCTGGAAGGGCAAGAAGTCATGGAAAAAGAACTGGAAGAAATGTCAGGTAATTAATGGGCATGGGAGTGAAGGAAAGTAAACTTTAAAAATAACTTAAACAGTTTAAGTGTAATATAATTGGAACAGCCTAAGGAAACTGGTAGGATGGTGGAATTGAGAAGGGTGAATGACTTCCTGAAGCAATGAGTAAGGGAGGACAGCAGAGAGCCTGGAATCTAGCCTTGAAGGATGCCAGCTGTTACCTATTCCTTAACTGATTATCGCCCCAGCTTCAGTTAGATTATTCATGCAAGAACTCTACCAACCAATGCAGATCAGCAATTTTTCTTCAGCTTATAGTCTTAAAATTTTATATGAGACACCCAGAGGTTAAATAACTTGCACAAGACACTGATACCAGCTTCCGATCCAATGGGTTGTCACAACCTTTTCTTCTGTTTTCATTTTTAATATATTAGAGGGAAAACATTACTAATAGTTACACTTTCTCATAGAATGTCATAAGACATATGAGCCAAAGAAGGTCTAAAAGCTTTACAAAATGAAGATGATCTATGGTAAAAAGTCAATTGACATCTTTTGGGGTGAAGTTAACTGGTAAGTAGCTGAACTTGAAAGATCTGTGTGCAATATTAAGGTACATGTGGGATATATAGAGTGCAGTTTGAGAAATACTGCCTTTTTGTCTTTGCCAGTTTTAGTGAATACATTGTACATTTGAGCAAGTGGAAATCTTTTTAATGGCATTCCAAATATATTGTCATTAACATCAACATGGCTTTTTATTATTTGTTTAGTCTTTTTCTGTCATCTGTGACTCTTCATGGCCCCATTTGGACTTTTCTTGGCAGAGATGCTGAAGTTGTTTGCCACTTCCTTCTCTAGCTCATTTTGCAGGTGAAGAAACTGAGGCACATGGGATTAAGTGACTTGCCCAGAGTCATACAGCTAGTTAAGTTTACATGAATCTTTATTCGCATAGTCATTTGTATATAAAGGTGAGTCACAGAAAAAAATAATGAAAAAGATTAATTTTTTTCTTTTCTACCCATTTTGTGTCTTGTTAAAGGAAGGCATGAGGGGAAAAATAAATTATGTCATGATAATTTTTGTCTAAGTATTAAAATTTTTAAAATGGGTATAGATCTCCAACAGGCCAGATCCTCATAATCCGTATGTACCAAGTGATTGAACAATCATCTGATGAGTGTGGCAGTGGGCATAGTCAATCTGGATCACTAAGGCTACCAAAGGCCTTTCTATTGTTTTAAATCTGACATTATACTTTCGTTCTGAACTATCCATTTCTCGAGTCTTCCTTTTACATTTAGCTGCTGGTTTTATGTGGAAATTCCATTGTCTCTACATCTACTTTAGAGATAGTATGGTATAGTAAACAGTGCTGCACTTGGTGTCAGAAATACCTGGGTTCAGATTTAGCTTTAAATATAGTTATAACCAGGGGTAAATCGTGTAATCCCTGAGAGACTCAGGTAACTCTTTAAAATTTGTGTTCTAAATGATAAATAAATAAATATAGAAAAAAGGAAAGGAAGAAAGGAAGGAAGAAAGAAAAATAAAGAAAGGTCCTATTTGTATACTCAAATTTTGCCTTTGAGGCTTACTATTTGTGTGACTTGGCCAACTTTCCTAACCACTGTGGGCCTCACTTTGATTTTCTGTTAAATGATGAGTTTGAACCAGGTATTCTCTAACAATCTATGGTACTATAATTCAATAACCTATGAAATGACAGACTGCTCTCCAGCACAGTCTGTTCATAGTCTTACCTTACTGATGCATTGGATAGAAGGGTAGATATTGATTATGTATTTTAGTTATTCATATAGTCAAAGGTGGGTGAAAAGTAACTGGGCTTTTTTTGCTACAAGAGGACAGAGAAAAGGGGTTTTGGACATGTCTACCATGGGATAGTGCTTTGCCTAAGGAAAAAAACAAATATCAGGAAAGAACAAATATGTAAGAGTCAGAGGCAGCTGTGTGCTCCCATGCTATGGAGGTTGATTTGAGATGGCAATTAACCCTTCTCAGTCCTCATGTTTTACATCTGGAGAGGACAAGGAAGAAGCAAAGTCTGGGAGCTCATTCTATACATCTGAATCATCAGCTTTTCTTGTTCAGCAGTCAAGTGGAGGATGCTTTGTCATGTCCCACAGCAAGCTCCTGACCTATGCATGGCCAGAAAGAAGGCCCCCAAAGCTCTCATATGGTACACCCGAAGTGGGCAGATAATATCCATACATGGCCCATACAAGCCAGAATGCACTAGCTTTCTCCATATTTTACTATCATAATCTTCTGTTATATCTTTATTATTTTATTTTTTATTAGTGTGATGCTTTCAATAACATTGATATAGAGGTAGAAGCAGTATGTATCCAAAAGAATATACTTATTGCTAAATATTTTATCTCTGAGAATCCAGAAAATATGCTATATTTTGAAAGAAAATCTAGTGGGAGACATGCTGAAAAAAGCAAAAGTCACTTTGATATGTTATGCTAGAGATGGCGAAAGGGAGTTGTTGAAAAGTTTATTTCAGTGCATTTTTATGGTTTTATTTTGACTTAAATGGATTATTTATTTAATCATACTTTGGATTGTGTCTGGTCTGTTTCTTATTTCCCATACTTCACAGATAGTTACCTCATTAACTGTCCAATTATTTAAAAAAGGGAAGTTTGCTGTATAAACTAATAGTATATTTCCCAGAAGAAATTTAAGCTTTCACTAGGAATGATTTTATTTTTGGTCATTTATGCACAGCCTATCATTACATTGTGTAATGAAATGTAACTATATGTGTGTGTGTGTGTGTGTGTGTATGTGTATGTGTGCAGTGCAAGCAAAGAAACACTTGCTTCCCTTTAAAAAATTTAAAGAGATATTTTCCATTTTTTCAGATCTTGACAGGTTCCTAAAAATTAAGTGAATAATAGTTTGTCTTAAAATAAGTTTTACTACAGTGCTTTTGAAAATTAAATAAAAAATTCTGGAATATTTGTAATCATCTACAACCTGGTTAGTAGACATTATGAAAATGACACAATAATGGGTAACAACAAAGATGTTGTATGTTATATGTTTCTTTAGTGTCCTCTATGCTGAGAATTCAGGACAGGTTAGAGAATTGAAAAAATTTTTAAAAACAGCTCCTGATTGAAATCACTTAGGCTGCTGCTGCTGCAATAAAGTAGGTCTTTTACAGAAGCACAGTAATTCAGTCAGAAGAAATAAGTCAATATCTACTATATATTTGTTATAGATAGATGCTAGGTCTCTTGAAATAATTTATATTACATATTGCACTAGAAGGTGATACATAGTTGTTGTCTCAGCTACCTGGGAAGTTGAAGCTGGCAGATCCTTTGAGCTCTGGAGTTCTTAGCTTTGTTGAGTTCTGTTGATTGGGTATCTGCACTGTTTGGTATCAATATGGTAAGTCCCGGGGTGGGGCAAACAAACGGGTTGCCTAAAAAAGGGATTGAATGGTACGAGTCAGAAACGGAGCAATATAAAGCTCTTATCCCAAGCATCAGTGAGATTGGGCCCATAAGTAGCCCCTGTACTTCTAGCCTGGCCAAGATGGGTAGGCCTAGTCTTTCTCAAAAAAATACTATAACGTTGCCTTTGGAGTTCATTTTCTTGAACGCATTAGTGATAAAAACCATGTTATTCTGTGGAATCATAGCATTAGAGAATATTACACTTGAGAGGGATCTTACAGGCATTTAGTTCAACTCTCATGAATTATGAAATTATGTAGTGGTCATCCAGCCTTCACTTTAACACAGAGAACTCATTATCTCACAAATCCGTTTGTAGCAGGCCGGGAATGAGTAGGTTCATCTGGTAGTTCAGGTTCATTTAACATATTTCCTCCCAACTTTATCTCATTTGCCAATTGGTTAAGCATACCAACTATGTCTTTATATGAATTATTTTTAAAAATTTGAACAAAACGGGCACAAGAATAAAGCTTTGAGTTATTCCAGAGGTGTTTGGCTAAAGCACACTTTGATTTTGTTTTTTAAAATAATTTCTAAATCTACCTAAGTGTGTTATCAATCAATAGCATTTTTTTTTGTCTTTTCCACAAGGGTACCATGAATCACTTTATTAAATAATTATACCAATCTAGATAGACTATGTCAAAAAATTTCCTTGTTTCTAGTAGATATGTTAAAAGAGAAATGTTTTTCTTCTTTCTTTTCTTTTTGTTTTTGTAGTGAACCCATGTTGGTGCCTAATGATCACTGATAACACATTATGTTTAAGAATCCATTTTGCCTGAGAAAGGACTAAGAATAAGAAGATTTTATCACGATGTAAGGGAAAAAAAGCTAATAACCTTGTAATAGTTTAGAGCCATATAAAAATGCAATGGACGGCTTTAGAAAGCAGTCTCATTAGTGTGTACAAGGAAATGCGTCACAACCCCTTGGGTTTTAGTGGATTTCTGTTCACGTATGAGTTAACCAAACAGCCTCTGAGGTTTCTTCTAACCCCAAGATTCTGTGAGCTTAGCTTAAGATCAACTACTTGAACCTGCACAACATACCTTCTTCCCCTTTCCAAGAATCAGGACAGTTTCATTATGTCCTGAGCCTTCTAGAGCTTCTTTCCCTTGTCACAAATCCTAAAAATAACCAATAGTAGTCTAGTGATCACAACTTGTCAGGCCATAGCAATGTATGGCATAATTCATTTAATCTTGGGAACGTGTCAGTCATAAATAAGTAAGCATTTATTAAGTGTTAAGCACTGGGAATATGTCAAAAAGCCCTTGAGGAGCTCACAAACTAATGGAGGCAACAATAAGCCAAAAAATGTGCAAACAGCTATATACTAGAATTGAGAGGGGTAGGGAAAGGCTGAGATTTTAGCTGGAACTTGAAGGAAGCCAGGAAAGCCAGGAGGTAGAGATGAGGAGGGAGAACATTCCAGGCACGAGAGACAGCTAGAGAAAGTTCTTGGAATCAAGACATGGAGGGTCAGAAGGCTAATATCACTAGTTAAAGAGTGGGGGGAGCATACGGGGGTGTGTGGAGGTCAAAGGGCTTTGAATGCCAAAACAGGTTTTTGTATTTGATTTTGGAGGTGATAGGGAACTTTTGGAGTTTGTCAAGTATGAGGTGATATGTGGAAAATTACTTTGGTAGTTGAATCGAGGATGGATAGATAGAGACTTGTGCCAGGTGAGATAATCAACAGGCCATTATACAATAATCCACATATAAGGAAATGAACAATTGTTGGCAGGATTGTGGCAATATCAGAAGACAAAGGTGATCAATAGTGTCGTCAGAGGCAGCAGAGAGGTCGGGAAGAATGAGGACCGAGAAAAGACCATTGGACTTGGCAACTAAGAGACCCTTGGTGACTTTGGAGAGAGCAGCTCCAGTGGAATGATGGGTGTAGATGCCAGATTGTCAGGAGTTAAAAAGAGAGTGAGAGGAGAGAAAGTGGAGGCACCCTTGGTAGACAGCCTTTTCTGAGGAGCATGGCCACAAAGAGCAGAAGAGATACGGGATGATAGTGGGGAAGGATCAAGTGAGTGTTCACTCAGATCAGGGGTAGGCATGAGCCAGTCAACTGGAAGAGTTTGAAAGGAAACCAAAGAGTGGGAATGTCAGAGGGGCAGTTCTTGGAGGAAATGGGATGGCACGGGATCATTTGAGGGGGTAAAGGTGTTAGACTTGGTAAGGAATAAGGTCATCTTATCATGTGACGCAGGGATGGAGGAGAGAATGGCAGAGGGCACCTGAGTAATAGGTGATTGGGAATCAGGGAAAAGAAGAAGCCCACAATGAATGGCCTCAGTTTTTAAAAAATAAAATATGAGGCAAGGTTCTCAGCCGAGAGACTGAGAGGGGAGGGCAGCCATGGGAGGCTTGAGGAGAGAGGCAAAGGTTTGGAAGAGCTGCTGTGTGGAGTGGGGCAGTCAGGTTTTCAAAAGCTCCATTTCATTCCAGGCTTTAATTTTTCCTGATACTCTTCTCACAACCCTGTGCACTTATTTATTTTATAGTTGTCCTGATAGGAAATGACCCTGTGGGTGGGATTGAAACTGGACCCACTTACACTCTACTTACTGCTTTGGTTAGTGGTGTTATAGACAGACTCTGTTGTATTCCGAACTATCAGAATGCTGCACTGATGTCAAAATCATTTTAAATCAGTGAAATTCTTTAAAAAAACACAAAAACTCTTTATTTTCAAATAGAGAAATAGCCTGTTCATCTTACCATAATATAGAAATGGTCTATTTATCTCACTATACTATAATCAGTGACCTAAAATAATAACTAATAACTTATCTCAATGATTTATAAATTATTCCTTTTCATTCAAACTGCCTCCTACCACTTATCTCATGAAGTAGTAATTCACGCATCACACAAACAACTGACACTAGAAATCTGAGCAGGACAGAGCTAGATTGTAAGTGATAGAAAACAGAGGGGAAGCTGAATTTACCCTTAACGAAACTTCCTAATTTTGTTCGTAATTCAATGGAATAATAAGTAATAATAAGTATGAAATGCTTTGCCAATACAATTCATCATTTCTTTTTTACTCTTACTTTTTATTACTTTTCTAAGGCTCCTAGATACTCAGTGGGAGGTTTTTAAACAGAAACTCAGTTACTTAGTTATATAAATACAGAAACCACTATTTAAGGGAACAAAACTTTGGGAGTTTCTTTAATTCATCTTTCCAAGTGAAACAAATTCCAGTGTGGACTGGAGGGCCAGGAAAGATTCTGAGCAGCATAGTAGTACAAAATAAAAAGCAGTTCTTAACAGTTTGGCTTTGTTATTTGACTCATAGCTGTTATTTTGAGAACCCAAAAGGAAGGCTTTCATTGATCCTTGATGAGGCCAGTATAGAAAATAAACCTTTCTCTGATTTTAAGAAGCTGCTTGGTTTATTTTGTGAGAGGGTGGGGGTGGGGGAGTGCCATATAATTAGCCAGCTCAGTTGATTATCATTGTTGATGTATTTACTGTGTAAATAAGATAGGTCTTCTCGTCATCTCAGAACGTAGACCAGTAAGATTTTTCAAAATCCTTTAGAAGCTGTTTTTATAATTAAAATTTTTTTCCCTTCTTCAAGCATTTTTCTCCCCCTCTCCCCACCTGCTCCTATACTGGGAAAAAAAATTGTAATAAGCACAATCAAACAAAACATATTCCCGTATTGGCTATATCAAAAAACATGTATCACATTCAGCATATTATTCTATCGCCTCTCTGTCAGATTGCGGATAGCACTTTTCATTGTCAGTCCTCTGAAATTGTAGTTGTTCATTGAATTGATCGGAGTTCTTACGTTTTTCAAAATTGTTTTTACAATGCTGATGTTAACGTTACAAATTGTTCTCTTTCTGCTCTACTCTGCATCAATTCATACAAGTCTTCCCAGGTTATTCTGAAACTGTCCCTCTCTTTTTTTCCTTTTTTTAATGTATGTGTCGATTTATTATTTAGAAATGCATTCATGCAAAGAAAAGTTTTATTTCTATCAGAATAAATAGCTACATTTTATTTATATTGCAACTAAATTGTTTTTCCTCAGTCTTGGGCTCTCCTATCCCTTTCCTCCCATTTCTTTTTTCTTTTTTTTTTAAACCGCATGGTAGTTTTCCATTATATTCATATGCCACAATTTGTTTAGCTATTCCCCAACTGATAGGGAGCCTCTTATTTTTCAGTTCTTTGCTGCTACAAAAAGACATGCTGTAAATACATTTTTACATATAGAACCTTTTCATCTTTCTTCAGATTCTTTGGGGTGTAGGTCTGGTAGTATTGTCATGGGGTCAAAGTATATCCACAATTTAGTAACTTTGCGAGGGTGTCATCCTAATTTGCTTTTCAGAATGCCTCTCCTATTTCACACCTCCAATAAGAGGGCAATAAGGTTCCTGTTTTCCCCCATATACCTTCCTACATTTGTCATTTTCCTTTTCTGTCAGCTTTTCCAATCTGATTAGTGGCAGATGCAACTTCAGAGTTGCTTTAATTTGTATTTCTATAGTTATTAGTGATTGGGAGCATTTTTGAGTGGCTACAGATAGCTTCGATTGCTTCTTTTGAGAACAGCCCCTTAATAGTCTTTGGCCATTTATTATTTGACAAATGGCTCCTTTTCTTTAATCAATTCCTTATTTGTCTTTTATTATTTTTTTCTAGTTCTATAGCGGAATACTTTGGTAGTTTTATTGGTATGGCACTAGATAAGTAAATTGAACTATGTAAGCATTTTTCTTTCTATCATCTTGGCCCTATCTACACATGAGAAATTATTGTTTCTCCAATTATTTAAATGTTTTTATTTCAATAAACACTATTTTTGTTCTAGTTATAGTTTCTGTGTATCTTGGTGGGCAAAGTCCCAATTACTTTATATATTTTCAGCTGTTTTAAGTGGAATTTTTCTTTCTAGACCTTCCTGCTGTATTTTTATTGTTAATATGCAGTAAACTATTACTTAGAAGATAATGTTTCCACCCACACTGAAGATGCAAATAACTGGACAGTAACACATACTGCCTAGATTATGATAGGGAGTTTCTTGAACCATCCATTAGTTCTTTGCCTACCTATTTTTCAGAGTAAGAACTCTGAAGAGTTCTACACATGGTCAAGTTGAACTCTACCCATTCTGCGCATGCGCACACACACATACACAAACGCACACCCACACACGACATGATGGCATTATTTAATACTATGACAATATATGTATTTATATGTATATTATATCATATAATACATGCATACCTGTATATACATATACATATGTACAGAGAGAGACAGATGGTCACCTCTGATCCCTTCATCAGAGGATCTTTATTGTGTTCCTGTTGTATCTACCTGGTACAAGGTAAGCTCCTGGAGGCAAGGTTGATTTCATTTTTGTCTCTGCTTCTCTAGTGCCTGGCACAGCATTTGTTATAATTGTCGAATAAACGTTTATCAAATAAAGTGAATTTTAGGAAGAGTCTTTATAACTCAATTTTATTCTTAGCCAAAAACTTTTTAAAAATCAGCATGTAGACATCATCGAAAATCTCATATTCCCCATTCCTGTCAGTCAATTGCGTGGCTGTAAAGATGTGGTCTGCTCCCAAGTGTTATCTGGGGAAGATTTGTTTCTTACCTTCTTTTTTATTTTTAATTTTTTAATTAAATTTGTTATTTCTAGTTTACAGCACTCAGTTCCACATGATTTTGAGTTCCAGATTTTCTTCCTTCCTTCCCTCCCTCCCTCCCGAAGACAGCATGGAATCTGATATATCTTCTACATGTATCTTCAAGTTGAACTTATTTAAACAATAGTCAAGTTGTAAAGAAGATTTATGACCAATAGAATAAATCATAAGAAGAAATAAAACCAAAAAAAAACCCCACAAGCAACAACAAAAGAGAAAAAAATCCATAGGGAAAAAGGCAGAGCAAACAGTGTGCCTCAATCTGCATTTAGACTCCTCAGTTCTTTCTCTGGATGTAGATAGCTCTCTCCATCATGAGTCCTTTGGAGTTGTCTTTGAACCTTGTATTGCTGAGAAGAGCAAAGTCTATCAGGGTTAGTCATTACAGAATCCATATATCTGTGCTTGTGTATAGTGTTCTCTTAGTTCTGCTCCGCTCACTCAGGATTATATTATGGAGGTTTTTCCAGGTTATTATGAAGTGCATATCAACCCCATTTCTTATAGCACAATAGTATTCTATTACATTCAAATACCACAACTTGTTCAGCCATTCCTCAATTGATGGGCATCCCCTTGATTTCCAATTCTTTACTACTAAAAAAAAAGAGCTGCTATAAATATTTTTGTACATATGAGTCCTTTTCCCACTTGTGTGATCTCTTTGGGATACAACCCTAGAAGTGGTATTGCTGGTATGAACATTTTTGTAGCCCTTTGGACATAGTTCCAAATTGCTCTCCAGAATGGCTGGATCAGTACACAACTCCAACAGCAATGTGTTCCAATTTCCCTACCTCCTCTCCAGCATATATAATTTTCCTGTTTTGTCATTTTAACCAATCTGACAGGAGATATGTGGTACCTAAGAGTTGTTTTGATTTTCATTTCTCTAATCAGTAGTGATTTCGAGCATGTTTGCATATGCCTATAGATATCTTTAATTTCTTCCTCTGAAAACTGACTGTTCATATCCTTTGACAATTGCTCAATTGGGGAATGACTTGTATTCCTATATATTTGGATCAATTCCCTGTATATTTTAGAGATGAGGCCTTTATCAGAGACACTAGTTGTAAAGACTTTCTCCCAATTTTCTGCTTCCCTCCTAATCTTTGTTGCATTGGCTTGTTTTGTACAAAAACAATTCAATTTAACATAATCAAAATTATCCATTTTGCATTTTGTAATGCTCTCTATCTCTTGTTGGGTCATGAATTCTTTTCTTTTCCATAAATCTGATAGGTAAACTATTCCTTGCTCTCCCAAATTGCTTATAGTATCAGCTTTTATTCCTAAATCATGAACCCATTGTGACTTTATTTT
>CM053626.1:56013624-56031991 GCA_028646595.1 Phalanger gymnotis | reverse complement strand
TAGATATTGGTTGTTCAAGGGACTCTCAAAAGTGTTCTCCAGCCACACATTTTGAAAGCATCAGTTCTGCAGCACTCATTTTCTTGTATGGAAAGAAAAACATAGATTTGACTATATGGACTTTTGTCAGCAAGGTTATGTCTCTGCTTTTTAGTATCCTGTTCAGATTTGCCATAGCTTGCTGTCCAAGGAGCAAGCATCTTTTAATTTCATGGGTACAATCACTGCCTATTGTGATCTCTGAGGCCAAGAATATAAAATCTGACCCTGCTTCCATTTCTTCTCTCTCTATTTGCCAGGAAGTGATGGGACCAGTTGCCATGAACTTGGGTTTTTTTTTTTTTGATGTTAAACTTTAGGCCAGCTTTTACACTCTTCTCTTTCCCTCTCATTAAAAGGCTTCTTAATTCTTTACTTTCTGCCATCAAAATAGCATCATATGCATTTCTGAGATTGTTGATATTTCTCCTGATAACCTTAATTTTGTTTTTTCATTCATCCAACCTAGCATTTCATATAATATATTCTGCATGTAAGTTAAATAAATAAAGGGACAATATACGGCCTTGTTGTATCTTTTTTCCCAATCTTAAAGCAATCAATTGTTCCATGTTCGGTTCTAACTGTTGCTTCTTTACTTGGATACTGGTTCCTCAGGAGACAAGTAAGATGATCTGGTACTCCCATCCCTTTGAAGACTTGCCGCATTTTGTTGTGATCCACACAGAGGCTTTAGTGTCATCAGTGAAGCAGAAGTATATGTTTTTTCTGGAACTCCCTTGATTTCTCTGTAATCCAGTGAAGAATGGCAATTTGGTTTCAAATTCCTCTGACTTTTTGAAAACTAGCCTGCTGTTCTGGTAATTCTCAGTTCACATATCACTAAAGCCTAGCTTGCAGAATCCTAAGGTAGAACCTTGCTCACATGTGAAATGAGTGCAACTGTTTGATAATATGAACACTGTTTTGCATTACCCTTCTTTAGGGTTGGAATGAAAACTGATATTTTCCAGTTGAGTGGCCACTGTTGAGTTTTCCAAATTTGCTGACATATTGAATGCAGCACTTTAACAGCATCGTCTTTGAGGATTTTAAACAGGTTAGCTGGAATCCTGTCACAACCACTAGCCTTATTGTTAGTAATTCTTTCTAAGTAAGACCCACCTTACATCATTCTCCAGGGTGTCTTGATCTAGATCAGTAAACACAGCATCGTGATTATTGGTGATGTTAAGATTTTTATTGTATAGTTCTCTATTTTCTTGCTACCTCTTCTTAGTCTCTTCTACTGCTGCTAAGTCCCTACCATTTTTTGTCTTTTATCGTGTCCATTTTTGCATGAAACACTTCCTTGATGTTTCCAATTCTCTTGAAGAGATCTCTTGTCTTTCCCGTTTTATTGTTTTCTTCTATTTCTTTGCATTGCTCATTTAAGAAAACCTTATCTCTCCTTGCAATTCTTTGGAATTTTGCATTCAATTGGGTATATCTTTCCTTCTCATCTTTATCTTTCATTTCCCTCCTTTATTTAGCTCTTTATAAGGCCTCATGAAACAGTCATTTTGCTTTCTTGTTCTTTTTCTTTGGAATGTTTTTTTTTTTGTTGCCTCCTGTACTATATTGCAAACCTCTGCCCGTACTTCTATGGGCATTTTATTTACCAGATCTAATCCCTTAAATGTATTCATCATCTCCACTTTATAAGGAATATTGTTTAGATCATACCTGTATGGTTTCATGATTTTCCCTGGTTTCTTCAATTTAAGTCTGAATTTTGCAGTAAAAAACTCATGATCTGAGCCACTGTCAGCCGCAGGTCTTGTTTTAAGTGACTTTAGCTGCAAAATAGATAATCATTCTGATTTCTACATTGACCATCTGGTGATGTCTACGTGAAGAGTCACCTTTTGGGTCATTGATAAAGAGTGTTTGCTATTGCCACCAAGTTATCTTGACAAAACTCTATGAGTCTCTGCTCTGTTTCATTCTGCAATATTATTCCAGTTGTATTTTGATTTCCTAATTTAGCATTCCAGTCCCTTATGGTGAATGTGGCATTTTGGGGAGTGTTATTTCTAGAAAATGTTGTAGGTGTTCATAAAACTGATTAACTTTGGCCTCTTAGGCATCACTGTTCAGAGCACAGACTTGCATTACTACGATGATGAATGATATCATTCTGTCATTTTGGAGATTATATCCCAGTACTACTTTTCTCACCCTTTTAATAACTAGGAGAGCTATTTCATTTCTTCTAAGAGATATTTGGTTTGCTCCATAGCCTTCAAAAACTTGGAGTTATTTTCACACCATGATTAGACATAGAAGGAGAAAAGTAGGAACTGTCTTTTTTAGTAAACACAAAAATTGCTATTGATTATCAAAGTTTAAAGCAACATACAATGGTGAGCAATATTTAAAGAAATAAAACACAGAAACCTATATATTTTACACTTAATTTAACTTTTACTAATTGCTCTTTAATGACTTCTTGACTTCCTTTTTTACTTCAGAAAAACTTTTACTTTCTTCATTTATAATACTTCAGCGTATGGAAAAGCTCTAGGCCTGTTCATATCTTTTCTGAAAAACAGCTTACAGGTTGGTTGTTAAAATCCCTCAGAATCCTTTCTCCTGTTGTCTGCAGTGATACAGAATCAATGGACAATTATGCAATTTTGTAATACGTAAAATGGTGATAAAAATAGTAGTACCTACTTCATAGGTTTGTCATTAGACTTGTATGAGATAATACATCTAAAGTGCTTTGTAAAAATTAAAGTATTAATATCTTGGGTGGTTTTACTCTCACTAAATAGCTAATTTTTCCTGAGCCTTTTTGCAAATTGCATAAGAGGCCTCAAACCTCTTTATTGACAGTTTTAGTAGTTTTAGTCCTATTGTCTAATGGTTTTCTTAGAGTTTTAAAAAAGATGTTTGCTTCATAGGTACTAACATACTAGACAAATGACATTGGTACCCTTCACAAGCCTCAGTTTGCATTGGTTCTTATTTGATAGCCCTTTGCAGTTATGTGATTCTCTTTTAAAAATTCTTAAGGGACCCAGGTACATTTTATTATTCTAACTTGATTTAAGCAAGCTGAATAACTCTTTAAATAAGGGTGTATAATGACATCTAAACAAACCCATTACATATAATTTTAGTGATTTTTAAACACTGAAACCAGATTAAATTAAGGAGGGAAATGTGCCTTTCATCTCTCTCTAAATATCTAAGTAACTAATAGAAGTGCCAAATCCAACAATTATCTAAGCTAATGGATGTTGAGCATCAGGGGAAAAAGGAGAAAAAGAAAGGTTAGGGCTTTTTTCACCTGTACCTTGAAAATTAATAGCACTTTTCTTTTTTGATTGGCAAAGATAATGTTACTAAGAAGGTAAAGATCTTGACTGACAAAAAAAAAACCCAAACAAACAAAAAAAGATCACACGAGTATAAAAAAGTCCTGGATATAGAAAGTGAATAGTAATGGGAAAACTCCCAATGCAGGCTAATAGGCAGAGAAATGAGCAGCTTTTATTGCCTGGATGGTAGAGGAACAAGAAAGGAGTGAACATAATAGGGTAATTATGGTGTAGTATAACTGGATCAGATATCAGAGGACCTTGGTTCACATCCTAATTCTATTAGTTACTATCTAAAGAATCTTGTACAAGGCATTTCCCATCCTCTGAAACTCAGTCTTCTAATTTGTCAAACAAAGGTGTTGAATTAGGTCACTTCTAAGGGCACTCCTAGCTCAGACTTCTCTTGAACCTCTTTGAGAAAGCCAAGACAAAAGCACAAGGAAAAATCTTTTAAGTATAATGATCATCACCACAGGTAATGCAAACAGTACTTGGAGTGGTGAGGAAATTAAATGTTGACTTTACTTATTTAATTTTTCTGCTTGTAAATGATGCTTGAAAGTAAAATAAAACAAAAATGCAACACCAGAATACAATTGGTGATACTCACCTTCCATAAACTCTTTGTCACCAAATGTTGGCCACGCTTGAGTGTAACAAGTTGAGTGAAGTTCTTGGCTACAATTGCTTAAAACTATGCTTCATGAATATTAGACAACCTCTCAGAGATCTACCCAATCTACCTCCAGATTAGGTATTATATTTTTGAAAAGGAAACCCTCACAATTCCTCTACCACCAACTGGATGTCATATCATTAATGAGCTTTAGGAGGGAAAATAACATTTACCTTTGGCCTTAGACTACTGCCTCTTAAGGTGGTATTCAAAAGTAAACATTTATGTAAACAGATGACTTATACTCATAAAGCTAAGTCCATGTTCATCTCAAGGTCTTTGTTCCGTTTTATTTTCTGTGTTTAGCTCACTGTGGAAGTATTCTCAGTCTACCTATTTCACTTTAGTAATTATGACACTGTTTTACTACATTTCTGGGACGCGTTCTCATATGTTTGATGTGATTTTCTTCTTCTTTTTTTCATTTTAGCAAATGAAAAGGTTTATTAAACACCTGCTGTTTTCATAGTGAGATAATGAAGAACTTCAATGTGCAGTACTTAAATGGAGTTTTTCAGCTATTGTGACACTAAGCTCTTCCTTTTAAACATATTCTATGCGTCAGAATCAGTAATTCCTTAGGTTTTGATAATTCTGGATAATGAAAACTTTTTTATTGAAGCTCTGATGGTTTTCTTTAATTATACCGATGGCACTGTTTCCACCTTAGAAGGTCCCGCCTTCTTTATTCTCTTCCCTTGGACGGTTTCTAATTTTCCCCGCTATGTATATCTAGAGAGAATTGGCTTATGCTGGCAAGAGAATGGATAACTCTCCCTTTGTTGGTGTGCAGTGCAGTTTTCTATGTGTCATACCATTGCGCCACATTTCCTGATCGAGGCTATTGCAACACATCCAAATGATTGCTCTAAATGGCTTAATGCCTCCTAACTTCCTTTTCCTGCATATCTTCCTTCATGCTTTTCTCAGGGCTGGTTTCTGTTGATTGTTATTGTAGTTACTACCTTTTTGCCTGTTAGAGACCTGCTAAGAAATCACTTAATTCCATACGTTCTTTTGTTGTGCCTGTCTACCTCAATCTGAAGCATAGGCTCGAATTTAAGTTTTACTTGCCATGAATTTCTCTTCACCTATGTAAGCAAAGTCCTCTAGTGGTCCCCTTCAATCTAGCTCACATTCAGATATGGATTCTATTGCTAAATACTATGAAATCCCTGGTGGTCTACTTTCTGCTATCTCCTTCCATGTATGCCTTACTTCCTTCATTCCAGGCTCCGGCTTTCACAGCATTATCTTGAGGCGAGGTTTGGACTTGCAGACTGTGATGCATATTTTTGATTGT
Source organism: Phalanger gymnotis (assembly GCA_028646595.1). Classification (NCBI taxonomy): domain Eukaryota; kingdom Metazoa; phylum Chordata; class Mammalia; order Diprotodontia; family Phalangeridae; genus Phalanger; species Phalanger gymnotis. The sequence goes on along the minus strand of CM053626.1, from coordinate 56,026,641 downwards.
TGTCTACAAGTTTTGTAACTGTTCCTTGAGTCTAGAAACAACTTATTCCAACCCTGCAGAATGATGGGGCAAGAGGAAAGGTTTCTATGGTGTTTGGGAAACTAGAACTTCTAAAAGCCTCAAATATTTTCCAGGGATAAGGGTTCTTCAACTGGGATCCAAGGAGAAAAGGTCTACGTGTGGATTTCAGGGAGCACATGAACTTAGATGGGAAAAATGTCTTTATTTTCACTAGCCTTTTCCTTCAATTATTCAAAAACATTACCCTGAGAAGGCATCTGCAGGCTTCACCAGACTGCCAAAAGTATCCGTGATTCACGAAAAAGGTAAAAATTCCTTCACCTGTGAGTTAGGGGACATGGTCTTAGTCCTGTCAGCATTACGGAAAGAAGCTGAAGTTATTATTGGATTACCAGATCATCACAGATACTCTGGAGTCCAGTGGAGATGAAGAGACAATACACAAAGAACTTGTGGCAATGGAGAATGATGTAGATGTATTACAATTTCACCCAGGATGCCCTTCTAGTGGGTCAGAACACTAGTAGAGCACATAGTAAGGCCTGTATAACAGGAAACTTCCTGGAATACTCCATTCCTGCAACTTAATCTTTTCTCATAACCTAAAATATACCTGGATCAGACTCTTTCTCCAGTGAAAAGTCAATTTTAGCCAAAGGCAGCAATCCCATCTTATTTGTATCTGCAATAGTGACATTTCTTTATTCTGTTTACATACACCAGCAGCCAAACGTTGCCCAGAGTGCTGGAGAAAGGGGGAAAAAATTACTCATGATATAGTTTATCTGCTTCCTGTGCTGTATTTCCCTAATCAGGCTGCTAATGATGTACTGTTCCATTGATTTTTTAAAAATTGTTTTCGATGAGATTTCCTGTTCTAAGAATTTCTTAGAATTATTTCTTGTAGATGCTTATGTCCTCTCTACCTACTCTGTTAGAATCTGAGCTACATGAGGACAGGAATGAATTCTTATCTAAATTTAGCATCTCATTGCCTAGTAAGTTTCAGGCACTTATTTAGACTTGGTTTATTGGACTGAATTATATTCAATGCAGTACAGTAACATAAAAAAGAAATTCCCATGGAGAGGAAATGATATTAGTTAATGTGAGAAGGAGCCAAATGTATTTCTCAGCCCATCTCTAGACCTTTAGGGGGCTTATTTTTTTGTGACCCAGTTATAAATGATGTTTTTTCTTGGAAAAAACTAGAATCTATATTAGAACAAGCAAATAATTACTTTGAAAAATTCCTAATCTTTAATTTGAATTTTATTTCCTTTCTATAGTTTAGGTAGAATTTGTTCATCTTATTGATGTTTTAGTATTGCCATAGAGGTGATTTCTTTTATTCATAGGCTATTGGCTTTGGGGATACTAGATCACATACTAAATTCTATTAAAAGTAATTCAGGGACTCACTCATGCATGCAATAATCATGATTGTGAGCATCCAAGGAAAATTAGTGTATAATGTCTTAATTAAAGCTGGGTAATGTAATTTTAGTTACAGACAGAATTATATTAAGTCTTTAGAGTAGTAAGTTTTCACCCAACCCTCATGTAATTAATATTGAGTATAGCTATTTTGGTAACCCATTGCATTATTAATGTATATTTTGCTGAAAAGGTAATATGTACAGAATTCCTTTTCAAAGATTTTATCAATGATGTTATACTAAGATGAGAATTTTATCTCCTCTTACCAATGTATAATAGCTCTGAGTTTTAGATTTCCTTATTTACAAGTATCTTTCCTTTGGCATTCTATTCTTATAATGAGAGTATTAATAGTTTGAATGCCTTAATCTTCCTTCTGGTTTCCTTCAAGAATCATTTATTCACATTGGTGATATGTTATTTAAATTGTGTGGTTCTATGTGAGCGTCTGGCTCTCTGGCAGTCTTTGTGGCAAGGAGGCAACCCAGGTGGAAGGCAGGGCCAGTGAAGCATATATTCTACCACACTGAAATTTGTATTTGTTTGTTTATTGTTTTATAGTTTCCAAATCTAATGGACTTTTCTGAATATTCATCCTTTTTCATGTACTATAATTTAACACTATTGAGCCCCCTTTGCTGGCTACTTTCAGGTTTCTGGTTTTTATGACATTGCTCCTTCTTGGATCTCCTTAACCTCTTTTACTGAGAACATCCACATCATATCTGCTACTGAGAGCTAATTTAGCATAGTTGCTAGATAGAAGGCTGTGCAGCCAGAAAGAGCAGCCTCCTGACTTAGACAATCTGTGTGACCCTGCCCAAGTCACTTCACCTCTTCATTCTCTAGCCAGTTTGTTTATAGGTCGTGGAGAAAGTGCTGCCTCACATTGGTAGAGTGAGTTTTTCTCCTGGGGTGGGGAACCTGGGGCTCTGAGGCTACATGTGGCTCTCTAGGTCCTCATTCAGTCAAAGGGCCACACTTGAAGACCTAGAGGGTCACATGTGGCCTAGGGGCCCCAGGTTCCCCACCACATTACTAATGAAATCACATGACAAGTCCTTATCCCTATTGGAATCTACGTATCTTGGGTAGACACCGAGGATAGTGAACTGAATTAGGAGGAAGAGAGCATGTTGGACTGGATTTGGGGAATGGTACATCATTTTCAGTGACCTTCAGATTCCTTTCTAAAATGAAAGCAACAACAAAAAAATTTTAAATACTAATATTATATATTTATAGTTTCACCTGTCTTTTATTTTTATACTACAGATATTTTCTGATATCTCATCCTTATTGACCCTTCATTTGTAACATAGGCATGCAGCTAAACGAAGCCAAATTAAACAGGCCACATCTGATAGAATAAAGAACTTTGCACACCCATCCCCCACCTCTCATCTTAGAGACAAATTCACATCAATATTCTTCTGTCATATGATGCCGTATGCCTGGAAAATAAAGAATTCTACAGTCTCCAAGAAATCAAAATTGCATGCCACCCAAAGAGCATTAAAAAAATCATTGGTGGCCACAAATAGGCCATAGTGATAATAATTTTATACACAAAAGCATAGTAAGATGTATCATCACAAAAATGTATTACCAGAAGAAAAGTGGTTGACTAGCTTATGGTATAGCAAGAATGAGGGATAACAGATGACAACCTGTGGGCTGCACCAGTGTCCATGTAACATCAAGAGATCTAAAGCAATTCCCTGAGGGTTTGGGGGGTGGGAAGGGTTTACAGGAGGATATGGATGAGTCCCACAGTGTGAGAGTGGTTGCATAGGTCACAAACTGCAGTACAGGACACAAGCCATCAGTAAAGTGAAGTATCATAATTATGTTCATACAGTGTGAAACAGGAGTTACAAGTTTTCAGTCTTTTCTCTGCAGTGTTCACAAGATACTGCTTTTCCTTTTGCAATCTCTAAGCGCAACATCCTTTATTTGAGTCTTATAAGTCTTTAGGAAAAGTGACTACAGCAATAGTAATAACTAATGTTTATATAGCACCTACTATGTGCCAAGCACTAGGCTATGTGCTTTACAAATGAGGATCTCATTTGATCCTTACAACAACCTTGTGAAGTTGGTGCTCCTATTATCCCTGTTTTTTCAATTCAGGAAACTGAGTCAAAGATTCAGAGACCCAAGTTCACACAGCTGCTAGTAAGTGGGTAAATCTGGATTTGAACTCATGTCTTCCTGACTCCAAGCATAGTGCTCTATCTACTGTACCACCTAGTTGCTTCGTTGGAAAAAAAAAACAACCAAAAACTTTACATAAATGGGAAAATCCTAAATACAAATAGCGATGTTATCCTTTATTCATGGCACATGTAGATCATCACTCAAGATCCTATAACGTACAACAAAGACAATTACAAAAAGTACTTACGAACTTCAATTTAATTAGGATACTAAGGGTTTGCTGTTTAATTTTGTTTGGTTTTCAACTGGGAATGGAGAAAACCTAGATCCCTGAATGATAAGGAGAATTTTTTTGGAAAGGGATGGTGGCAATGAATGGAAATGAGATATTAGAACAGTTCCCTTGCTTCTTTTATCTTTTCATTTGTCAGTCCTTTTCCAGAGTGAAACTGTTCTCTAGTGCATGGAATTTTATGCTCCTGTTTTTTTTCCTTTTTTAGATGGAATCGGAGGTATCTATAAATTCTGAGATGTATTTTCTTTTTCATTTGATATTATTTTTTATTTAAAAAAATCAGTTTACATATGTGTATGCATGTGTGTGTTTATGTATTTCCTAGTCCTTTGTTTATACTACTGTTAACACCAAGTCTCAAAATGGAAATTTCTTCTGGGACCCATTATGTCACATATTTTTAAAAAAGTGAGTCTGTAATCAAATTTATTATTTTGTTTGTTTTTTAATGGCTTGTTTATCTGAATTTTCTAACAGGTTCTGCTAGTAGCCATTTCAAAGTCAAATTTGTTTCTCTCAACCATTTAATGACAGGGTTTTTTGTGGTTTAAAAATAAGTTTCATGTACTCAAATTATAACAAGGTAGAATTTTTCAAGTGATATTGGAACATGGATTAATATTCAGAAGCTAGATTTCTAGCTAATGCAGATTGATACTTATAAGGCTAATTTGTTCATTCATTGCATGCTAATGGAAAATTTATGACTAAAAATGATCAGTATTCAATTTACAGAAAAGAGCAATGCTCATCCACTAGCTACTCGTGAAAAAAAAGTTTTTTGTTTGTTAAGCATATTGTAAATTTCTAGAGTTTTGATTTCAAATGTAGAATTTCATAAAAAATGTGTCAAACTAGTATAATAATAAAAACATAAGAGTTACTAATTTAGAAGTAGGTCAAGGGCTTGCAGCAACCAACAATATCAAGTTCTTGTTGTTTAAGCACAATTTCTTATAGTTGTCTCCAGAATTTCTGCTAAAAAGAAATACTGTAAGCTAAGGCAGACCTTATTCGATTCAGGTCTCCTCTGAGTCTTGGAGGAGCCTATTAAAATGATTTGCTATCCTCATATTCTAGTTAAAATTTATGGGAAGTTATATTTGAAAGGAAGCTTAGATACCATACATTTCACTCCCCTAATTTTACAGTTTAGGAAGCTCAGGCCCAAAGAGTTTAAGGCATCTTATCTATGGTCACCCCCAGTTAGCTATGGAGCCAGAACTATAAACCAGGTCACCTGTCCATTGTTTTTTCTACTATACCATATGTCATAGCACCAATTACCACTACTATTTTCTACTGAAAACGTCTAATGCCAATCTGTGTATAAGAATCACTCGTAGTATTGCACAAAATGATGAGAGTCTCTGCCCTCTAGGAGGCTACAGTGTGAGATGGACAGCACTGAAGTATATTGACTATTAGGAGAAATACGAAAAACCCCAGCTGTAGGCAAAAGTAGGAAATAATCAGTGTTTTCTGGGCCCTCTACAGCTCTCTTACTCCCTGAGCTCTCTTCCGTGCTGGTGCTGGTTTGACCCTACAGGACTGGCTGGCAAGATATTCTTTAATGCCCTGGCTCTTTGCTTCTTTTTAAGACTCTCCTAGAGTCAGACATTCCATTTTCTTCTGTATGTAATCAGGCCTTTTCTCATTCCTCATCCCCATCAGTCCATTAGCAACATTTGAAGATGTTAATTGCTGAGTTTTCAAAATGCCCTTCCCTTTCCATGATATTGTACTTTCCTAGTTCTTTTGTCTTTTGCTCTATTTGTTAGTTTTGTTGTTTCCTCTCGCCTTGTAACAGTAAGGCAATCAACACAACATCCACAATAATCGTGAATATGCCTATGTAGTTCTGTATTGCAAAGTATGAGACACTCTCCGTAAAGAAGGTAAAAGAAGTATAACATTTATTCAGATACCAGAAAACCATATCCCTTAAGCAAATGTTCAGCTCCCACAGCCAGTCAGCCCACTTTATCATAAAAGCAAGGAACTTAAAATATCATATCACAGCCTGGAGCCCCACCATCCCAAAACCTCTCCAACTCCTTGCTGGAGTCTTCCCCAAAACAAACTCATAGTACAGCTAAGTCAGCCTGTTCAGTTCTAACAATCACAAGGAGCGGCCATTAGCAGCCATAACTTCTCTCTCTTTCTCTCTCTCTCTCTCTCTCTCTCTCTCTCTCTCTCTCTCTCTCTCTCTTTCTCTCTCTTTCTCACAGCATTTCTTGTAACATAACTTCCTTTTCCTGTCAGGAAGCTCTTTTCACCACATGCGACTTAGGCTTCTTGTGATGTAAGCAGGTTACATGCCTTATTAACAGGTGAGAAAGATCTTCAAATCTGAATGACTACTACACTCCTCAGCCCCCAATCCTCAACAATCCTAGGTGTGGCTATTCTATAAGACTATGTCTATGAGCCTCAGCTCTTTACTATTTGCACTGTTTGTGAGCTCATTCTCTCTCATGACTTCAGCTATAAGCTGTGTTGCATACATTCCTAAATTTATATTTTCAGTCCTGAGCTCCAGTCTTTATCCAAGTTTTATTTGTATACCTGCCTTTCAATATCTCTACTTGAATATCTGGCCTTTACCTTGAATTCTGCATGTTGAAACATCTTAATTATCACGAGATCACTGAATCTCAAATATGGAAAGACCTACAGAGGCCAGCACACCCATCTCATACTTGCAAAAGAATCCCTTCATCAGTAGTACCTACAAGTGATCTTGATCTAGCTTCTGTCTTAAGGCCTTAGTGATGAGGAAACCAGTACCAATCAAAGATACATGGAACCATTACCAGAGAGAGAACTGGCAAGAGAAGAAAGACTTAGCATTGGTGAACATGGCTGTCAGGGGTGTAGTGGGCATTGGAGGAAATGTCCCAAGGAAGGTGCTTATGCTCTTGCTTTTAATTTCCTACCCTGTATTCTTAAGGAGGTACGTGCATCTTCTTCAACTATTTTTTTAGGATCAGATTGCACAATATCATGACCACTCTTCACACCAAATTAGAATCAGCATAACATTTATTCTGCACATGAGGACAATATAAAGCAGTATTAAAGAAATATAGAAATATAAAGATAAAGCTTAACAGAATAATAGAAATATTTACATATATCACTAAAGCTGGAAAGCACCAACATCTAGGTTCATAAGCTGGGAGGCTCCTTGATGCTGGTTCCTAGAGTCCTGGCTGTGAATGCCTCAGACAGGGCATCTTCCCTGTGAGTGAAGCCCCAAAGAAAATATCATTTTTTCCAGATTATATCCAGTTTTAAGCTCAGTGCCAGGGCCATATGTGACTGCACCTGATTGGCTCACACAGGAGCCATATTTGACTTAGTACCTCATTGGCTTGGTGCAGGATCCCTATGTGACTCAGCACAGGATGCGTTTTGGCTGTGGACTGGGCCAGAGTTCAAAGGAGCAAGACATCCATGATTGATATGGCAAAACATCTGTATCAAAAGGAGACAGGATTGATTCCATATGTTCCTAGAAGGTTGGCTAACCCATCCAGGAAGAGGAATCATTCAGGTATGATCTGACCTTTCAGTCCTGGGAACGTGGCCCCTGTTCCAAGGAGAAAGGACAATATGTGTAGTCACGTAGGCCTATAAGTGTACAGGGAAGATCTTTATATTTCATCAATGCTTCATACCCTTATGCAAAATCCCAAATGTCCTGATCTAGTTATAGGCCTGGTTGGAGTAGAGAGATGACTTCCAAGTTCCCTTCTGGATCAAATCTGTGATCTTGTGATCCTTTTTCTGGTTGCTTCAATTCCAGCTGACATCTTCCTTCACAGAAGTTATTTTGCACTGACAGTTCTGAAAAGTTTAATACCTCCCTTCCTATCATTGTTTTATGTGTGTTATTATAGTAGATGGGCACAACACATTGCATTTGGTTGATTACCTGATTCGATTTTATTGTTAAAGGTGACCATTTACTGATACTACTCAGTCATAAAGGACACTCATAAATATATGTACATACATATACACATAAATATATACATACATACACATATATGTATATACACATGCACACATAGATATTCATGAAATTGACTAAAACTTAACTAAATGCATTTTAAAATAAATCAGCAGCAAAACTTTAATAATGGAAAATTTTTAAATGATATACGGCATATGGAATTTAATCTGTAATGATAATCAGGAAGTTCAGTTTTCATATTCTTTATCTTTAATCAGGTAATGTGCTACCCATATGGACCAAATCAAGGCAGGGGAAGAGGGAGACCAGTGGTAATAAGGAAGCTTAGTAGTCTGATAGCCTATTCTCAGGGAAAGGAGGCTTTCTAAACATTTCTACTTCCATGTCATGAATTCTGATTTTCTTGTTGTATAAAAGAACAATTCATAATCAAAACTAAAAGCATATTATATGATTTAATTAAAATACCAAGTAATTTTCTTTTTTAGTTATTAGGATGTACATTCTATAGGCACTCCTGTGGTTATTGTATGGACCACTTGAGCACAGAAATCATGAGTTTTATCCATGTAACTCTTTGGTTCTGTTTAGATGCATAGGTCATGAATCGACCTGTTTTCATCTAACTCATGGTGTAGAGAAAGGCTACAACATTAGTTTATTATTATTTTTTTTCATATACAGCCCATGTCCATGATTGTGGTAGAATCAGAGCCTTCTCAGTTCAGAGGAAAATTTACAAGGGTTTTTGGAAAATTAGAAAAGATATCACTAGAAAAGAGCAATTGAATAGTGGCTACAATATTTCCAATTTTAACCTTAAAAAAACCCTCAGTTTCCTTAATGAATTTATGTCACAGTGGGGAAGCCTCCTCCCGCCAAAATAAAAAATTATGGTAATTGCTGCAGAAAATAATTACAATAACTAATATTTTACATTAACAAGACTTATTATTTGTAAGCCTGACATACATAAAAATTATTCTTTTAATCATGGATGTCTAGATTATATATACATTTATATTCATTTATATGAAGTTGTAAAAGCTACCATTTCTAACTGACTATTTTCTACTCATTTTTCTGACTTTATTGTGCATGGACAGTATTTTAAACTTTGGGAACTTTTAATTTACCATAAATGTCTCAAAAGTTGTATGGGGACTCACTGCAGAAAATGATACTAATTTCCTTATTGATGCCACAAACTTAAAGGTGACATTCTCTCTTAATGTACTTTTATGAAGTTAAATTGATAATTTTTGGTAGTTTCATAGCTTTAGATTAATGCTAATGGGGCAAAATACCTGGAGATATTGCTATCATTTACCATGAAATATGAAACCAAGAAATCTTTGGGGGATTGTAATTTTTAGCATCAACCAAATACACAGAAAAGTTGAAATGAATGAAAATTTTAATTTGTTTCATACAAACCAAAGCTCAGTTGCTAATTAATTTGTTTCCATTTTCTGATTCAAGGAAACCATGTGTGCGTGTTTTTGGTAGTACAGGCAATCTGTCATCTGTCAGTCTAAGAAAGATTACAAGCTTCTAGACTCCAGGTTATGTCTTGCTAGGTATTTGGTCAAGCACTAAATTTTTGGTGACTATAGTGATGTGTTGCATACTTTACGCTGCTTTCTTATGTAATCTATCTACATACTCATTAAGTCTGGACTTCTTAAGGATAGCCACTCTGTCATTTCTGGTAGCAATCAATACCCTTGTCCTGGATTGCCAGGATAAGCCTTTCCATTTCTACAACTATATTCCCATGACTTAGACATTCATTTGACATTGTCAACGTATTGTTGGCTTAATTCATGTGGGTATCACCCATGGAAGGCTTTTTGATTCCATTTTTGGATCTTAGATGTTTCATAGGCTCTGTCTGAAGGTAAACCAATTTAGTTTATATTTGCTTGATCTAGTGGTATGTTAGCCTTTATTGTATGTATGTCTTTATGTATACTAGATATAATATTGATTTTTATTACATATTGAATAGACTAGTTTATTGAGCCATGGAATTCAGTAAGGAAGTGTATGATGTATCTTTTACATGGTTCATAGTGTGATGCAGTGTATTCTAGTTTGGAGACAAATGTGTATTTGAAAAATGTCATAATGGAGAAATGAAGTTTGAGATCAAGAAAATAACTTTAAAATATCCTGTGCTTACAAATTTCTCCTGACAATGCTATATATAAAAGTTATTATAGTTAATGTTTTCTACCTAAGTACACTGTTCCTCTTTAATCATAGTTACTTGCATTATATTATCATAATCAACCTTTTTTCCATTTCAATGGCAGAGTCTCATCATGACATTTTAGGATAGCTTTGTAGCTCCAAGATTGCATTGTTCTTCACAACATACAAACTGTCAATGAGATTTCAGGATTACTGTTCCTGTCTATATAGTGTCTCTGTTAAAGTTTGCTATTATTGTCTAGTCATAAACTGATGTTCATGAAGATATATTGATGTATAGATCATAATGGTATTTATTGAACCTGCAAAATGATGTATTATGTTTATTTTTGCTCATTTTTTCATAATACTAAGGAACTGAGACCAGCCATTCAGGCTGGGAAAATTTTTTTCAGTGAGATGATAGCTTTATGTGATAAGTCTAGAAACTTTAAAACAATGTAAAATTTTTTAAAAGAAACTTTACTTAGTTCTTTAAAATGTTTAGTAGACTTTAAGGGCATTCAAGGTAATGTTTGAAGGGAATATTTGAATAAAATTGCAAGTTCGTAGATTTATATTATAAATAAGACAAGTGTGGGTCCTGATTCAAATATTGTCTGCAACATAGGAATATTGAAAACTCAGAATTTCACAAGAAACCTTAGACATAGTGGCTTTTCTGAAAACAAACAAACAAACAAACTTGTTTTTCTCTCCAAGTTGGAGTTGGAAATATAAAATTCTCATCATTTTCATTTCTGGATAACTAAAAAATTTATAATACAAATAAGCAAGTTGTTTAAAAGTATCTGGTATTTTTCTTGTCTTAGTATGATGAAACATTTGTAATGTCAATTCTTCACTTCCTTCACAAATTCTAAGACCTTACAGAAATTGAGAACAAGCCCAGTGAAAGAATTTTTCTCTTCTTTGTCCTTTTTCTTCTTCCTTACTAATTATATTTCATAATTCTATGTGGTATTAATGATCTGCATGCTTTCTATTTCATCTGTGATGAGGAATTAGGTAAGTCACCTTAAAAAGTGAAACGATGCACTTATTAAATTTATTATTTTAAAGTAGTAGAGGAAGCTCAAAGTTGTGACTAAGAATGTGAAATCAATATGATAATCACGTTTGATTCTGAAAACTGGTAGAAGATAGAATAAATCACATATGATTATGTTTCAATATCTTTTCAAATTTGGGAATGGTTTTTAATATTTAAAATTTTGATGTCACCTGTGGAGGAAATAATTTTCACTGTTTCAAAAACATCAGTCTTATAGTAGTCTCCTTGTGTTGGGTATATTAGAGCAGTGAGAGACAAGGGGCAAAGACATTTTTGATTGTTGCTTTATTATTGAGAAGCTGTGTGGATGGAGAACCGGCCTCAGTATCAGTAATGTCTCAGTTTAATTCACAATTCTGATATTTACTGGCTGTATAATATTGGGCAAATCACAAACTTTCAGAGCCTCAGTCCACTCTGAGACCACACATTGAATAAAAGGTATTGATCTGCATTGGTAAAGAGAGATTCATCACTAGGAATTCCCTATAGCAGAGAAATCACAGGTCCATTCCAATTTTTTTTTTTAATCATGAGAATAACTCACTTTTCTCATCTTGTTTGATAGACTGCAGACAGAAACTCTGTTAGGACAAGTTTCTACCTGCTCTTAGAATTCTTTTACATTTAATATACTCTGGGGAATTGTACAGACAGATAAAATAATTGCTTTTTTGAAAAACACCAAGGTGTAAGCTTACTTTCCATTAGTTCACTAAAAACTGCAGTAGTACATAGGATACAGTACAATACAATCAAAATTTATTAAGTGCCTACTGCATGCTAGTTGGATATAAATAAGAAAAAAAAGACAGTCTCTGCCCTCAAGGAGCTTACAGTCTAATGGGCAAACACAGTACACTAAAAGAAGCTGAAAAGCATTATCAATATCATTAATAATTAAAACACAATTACATGGGATTTTAAAGCTTATAACGTGCTGTATTGAAAACAACACATGAGGCAGCTTGCATTCACAAGACCTGGTCCAGGCATGAAGATATAAGAACGATAGTTCTGTATGGGTCTGAATATGGATCACACTTTCCCCCCCAAATCGATTTGTTGATAACATGAGTTCAGTCTGTAGTTCCACTTAGAGAACAATAATGGCAGTGGCAAAGATGATGGGTTAGAGAGCAGTGATAAAAGGAATAAAACATCTTTATTTGAATTGAAATAAATGCTTTAGTGGCAGCTGGGTGGTGCAGTGGATAGAGCACTGGGTATGTAGTCAGGAGGACCTGAGTTCAAATTCGGTCTCAGAAACTTAATACTTACTGGCTGTGCAACCGTAGGCAAGTTACTTAACCCCAAATGCCTCACAAAAAATAAAAAGAAATATGTTTACAATATACATATACATACATTTACACATACATTTATGTGTGAGTCTATATATTTACATATAGACACACATGTTCCTGTATACAAATATGGCAGCTTTGTGTAATTCTTTTTCATGGCTTACCTATGTACTAATTATATATTTCATTCCATGCAAAAGGGTTTGGTTTTAGGTATGTGCTTATATTTTGGATTAAGCTGTCTGTGCACTAATTTGGCATGTGTTGTCATAACACCCATCTTGTTAAAGTGAAATGAAATATTATTTATTTAAAATGCAGGCTTATGTTTCTAGAACATCTCTCTCTGGGTGCTTATAATATTATAGGATCATAGATTTAGACTTAAAAGATAAATGGTAGTCCATCTAGTCCAGTGCCCTCATTTTACAGATGAGTATCTTGAGGCCCAGAGAAGTTATATGATTTTCCCAGGGCCACATATTTAATTGATATCAGAGTTGCTATTAAAACTCAATTCCGGGGGCGGAGCCAAGATGGC
>CM053626.1:55996295-56013124 GCA_028646595.1 Phalanger gymnotis | reverse complement strand
CATTGCGCTTCCTCTTGTCACTTACACAGACTGCCATCCTGTGTTGGGAGGCCTGGGGTTCTCCGCTGGTTTGGGGTGCCCAGCTTTCTCCCAGCCTGTCTTCCACATGGGTTTTCCTGGCTGCTTCCGCTTTGATGCTGTCTGGAGCAGCTCTGCATGCTGAGTGTTCTCCAAGCCTATACATTCATTCCTTAGGCCTTTCAGGCTCTCCTCGCTTGGAAATTTGCCCCACGTAGACTGCTCGTAGGTTCTAACTCTCTCAAATATGCCAAATTCTCATTTTTATAGGAATCTGACAGAACTTGTGAGAGAGCTTCGGCAAGACACTGTTTTCATGTGGCCATCTTGGCTCCGAGGTGTAATTTAAAATTTATTTAGGGGGGAAAGTTGGGAAGTCTTACCTGAGTACTTTCTCTGCTCCATCTTCTTGGTTCTGTCCCTGGAAGTCTGGAATTTTGGTAATTCTTTCTGTTGAGCTTTGACTTTAGAATGCTTTATACCTCTTGACATACACAGCCAGGAAGGAACAAAAGAATGAATGAAGGAAACAAACATTTATTAAGCTTTTGCTATGTGCCATTGTGCATTGCTTTACTATATTATTACATTTGGGCTTTACAGAGAGACCTACTGAGAGGTAGGTGCTAGTATTATCTCCATTTTAAAGTTGAGGAAACTCAAGCAGAAAAGATTACATGACTTGCCCAGGGTCACATAGCTAGTAACTATCTGAGATCACACTGAACTCAGTTGTTCCTGACTCCAGGCCCAGCCCTTTATCCACTGTAGCACCTAGGCATTCTACCTCTACACTGTTCTACCTAGTCCCCTTTTTGCGATAGCTTTATGCTAAGTGTGTGTTACCTGAAGAAGACTGAGATATTGTAGCACCAATGCGATATTCACAGTGCCTACAGCTGCTATGAATATGCTGGCATAGTTCTGAATCTCAAGATGTAACAGATTCTCTCCATTTAAGGTAAAACCAAAACATTTATCCAAACACCAGGAAGCCAAATCCATCATAGCGGCAAAGAAATCTATACCCATTGTCAATGGAGGGGGCACTGCCATCCCCAAGCCTTCCCTCTGTTTAGGGCCTTCCCACAAACAAGGGTGAAATCACTCCCTCTCTCACTCAGGCTAGCTGCTGCTCTGTCTCCTCTCTCCCCACTCTGACTGCTGTCTCACTTCCTCTCAGTTCTGCTCTACCTTTCCTGCTCCACGCCTTCCTGCTCTACCCATTCAGCAATCCCACCACAGGATCATGTGACTCAGAGTTCCATGTGACTCACACAGGTCACATAGGCCTATTAATGGATGAGAAAGATTTTCCTATTTCATTAATAGTGCATTAACAATATATTCAGTATATTAACAATATAGATATTTATAAGTAATCCCTTCATCCATTGGTTCAATTTCATTGTTGGATTCAAGCTCAATGGCCTCCAGTCTCCATTTTCTCTAGACAAACATTAAAAAATTTTAGTTATGCAGATAAAATGTCATCTTGATTTAATTGAAAAAAGTTTTTACAATGAAGCAGTTGTTTAATTTTTTTTTATGAAACAATATTACTTGATGTCATCCTCATACCTCATCATCGTCATCACCACCAATGAACATTAATGGGAGAAATGGCATAATAGATAATAATCCAGGGAATATATGTTGAAATGGCCATCTGCTCATCATGTAGTAAGAGAGAGGGATAACACTGTAGGCAGCCTAGGTGTTGCACATGAATCTACAAAATAGCGAAGCAGTCAGTGAAAGCCTTAAGAGCATTACCTGGATCCTTCAGGGAAGAATTAAGGAAGTATATAAAGATTGTGCCAGATAAGGAGGTATGGATGATATGCAATTTGCTCTAGTGAAACAACAGCCATACTGATGAGATCATTGATTCATCAAAATATCAAAGTGCTAGTTTTTGAATGATATCAACATAGTTAACTTTAAGCTAATGTTTAGTAGCTGTAATTAATAGAGAAATAGAGATTGTGTTTGGAGAGGCAATCTGGGCACAAAACCTTGTACCTTTATTTTCCTTTTAGGTTTTCATCTCACAGAAATGCCAGGGAGTGGTAACTCCCATTATAAGGAATGATAATATTTAATTCTAACTGGTACGTCTTCAGAGTTGTAAATTTGTAGTCAAAAAGGAATCATTCTGCTACCAAACTGAGAATCTTTGGCAACTGAAAACATGTCTGTCAGTGCTATCTGTCTAGTTGAAAACTCTGACAGCCTGAGAATGTTTTCAGGAGTGTGAAGTTTCCTTGGCCTTCCTGGCATTTCATTAAATATTAATTTAACCTACTCTTCTTGCTAATAAGCCTTTGAGATTAGTGAGTTCCTCTGCCTCCAGTAGTTGAGAATGCCTCAGGTATATTGTACATATACTTGCTCATGCAGAAGAAGTAAGAAATTGTATGTACTTTTACATTAAACTGGGGAAAATAGTGCATTTAGTGAATGTTAGTTGGAGGTGGAAGGGGTGAAGATGAAATAAGGTCAAAGAGTCTCTTTTCACTGCTAGTATCTGGGGAATGATATAAACCTGAAAAATGAAAACTGATTCAAGCCAAGAAATATGTATAAAGAAAATATTTAGTGAGGTAGGTTCATATAATTTAACATAGAAAGTAGCCTCTAAGGAAACTAGTGGTCATTTGGAGATGATCTCAGATCTGACCATCAGGTTACTTGTAGGATTGAGTTTAGAGGAATGAATATCTCTATAAAAATAAAAGGTAAATGAAAGTATAAATTAAAGGAAACTGCATTCTGAATATGATAATGCAGCATCCATAAAGGGGGTATCAGCTCTCTGGTTACTCAATATATAAAATATGATAAAAATGTTATTAAAATAAAATGTTTTACTTATTCTTTAATATTAATGGTAAATCTTTAGAAAAACTTACTTTTATTTTTATATTTAAAAATATTAATTGTTCACTTTGGGGTATATATGTATATATTATAGATATACATACACATATACATATATGTATGTAGGAGTGCTGTTATCAGCTTGAAATAGCTCACAAGAGCTGGTAAGTTTTCACTGTGAGTATACCTCAGAAACTGGCAAATGCTACAAACCAGGGATTAATTTATTTTCTTGATTCACTGGTCTTAAAAAAGGGATGGCAAATATATTAATAATACAGATTAAACTTAAAAATGTGTTGCAGACACATCACTTCCCTCCCCCTGGCAGCCTGTTGTTAAACATTTATTGTTTAACACACCTGTATAAATTTAAAATGTAAATTAAAATTTAGTTTTAAGAGCAACCTCTCAGGTGTAAATAGAATATGATATGGTTTTGCTATGATATATCCTATCCTAGTTTCGCATACTATATCCTATCATGCTTTATACCCTATTGAACAATTAGAGAGTTGGTATACTTTTTTTCTTAATGCTATTGCTAAATGATTAATCCATTCTCTAACCGACACTATCTCCAGAGTAGTAGATTAATTTCCAAGCTCCTCTTTATGCTTTATGAGCTTGTATTCAAAATCAGTAGAAGAAAGCTGAGGAAGAGTTTTTAAAAGAGAAAAGGGGAGAATTTGATTTGTCTTCTATCTCATTTTCCTTTAAATAGATTACATCGTGTCCATGCTCAGCACAGATTGCTTTCTGCATGAGTGTTGTCACGCTCTTTTCTCCAATGTCATTTTACCTTTAAAACTTATACTTTGGTTCTTAGATATTTGAGTAAGTGATATGAAGAAGGGTAACAATTTTTTAAAAGAAAAACATCATTTAGGAGGGTTCACTGTCTTGTTTCCTTTATGCACTTTACTATAAAGCAGAAGCCAGTGAAAACAATTTTCCAAATCTAGTGTCTGCGTTTTGACATTCAGGCAAATTCATTTAAAAATAAATAGCTGAACTATTTTCTTTTACAAGAACTGTCTTTGAAATCACATATTATACTAACCATATTTCAGTCAGAAAATGGAATTTTTTAAGACTGTGAATTAGAAGAATTTCTATCATCCCTGCAAGCCAGAATGAATAAGTATCCTATCTTGAGTAAATAGCTGGTCTTGGTATCTTAAAAAATTGGCTGGAAAATTTGCACTACCCCTTTCTGATGAATACACTGACCCATTACACAGAAAACTGCATAATGCATCATGGCGTAATTATGGGGCATTTAGGAACATCAGTAAGCAGGTAGTTCGACTTGACATGGTACTACAGCAGATAGAAATGAGGAACTGCTTCATATCGAAGCTCTCTCCAGCCCTGGAATTCACCCTTTGGGAAGTGTACCTTAGGCTTAGCCCAGGTGGCCTCTGCCTCTGCCTCTGCCTCTGATTAGGTCCTTCATTGAAGGAGGGCTCTTGTCTGTCATTTCTCTCCAGGATGTTCTCTGGACTTTCTCTACTCTTGGTACCTTTGTTTGTCCTTACCCACCCCTTACCACCCTCACTACTCGTCATCTTCCAACCTCTTATGTCTTGTCTTCCCCCTATATAAGAAACTTCCTTTCGGTCACAATGGGGTGAGGGGGAGAAGGGAGGAAGGAACGTTTTTGCTGATTGGAAAAAAAATGTAATAACAATTTTATAAAAGGTAAGATGGAAATGCCTTGAAGGCAGGGACTGTCTTTTCTTTCCACTTGTATTTATATTCATGGCATTTAGTACAGTGCCTGGCACATGAGAAGCTCATTTTATATTTATTAAATGTAAATGCTAAACTATTGTCTGTAGAATATACATTTGCCTATTAGGAAGAAGCATGTGAGGTCTTAATCTTTGCAGCATATTTGTATACATGGGTATTGAGCTTTGTCAACAGTAGCATCAACACAGTCAAAGGACCATGATGCTATAAAATGTTATATACAATCATTAGCAAGGCAATTTATTTAAGATTGTTATTGGCTACTTCTGACATTGCCATTATCATACTTCTTAGTCAGTAGCAGTTGGGGATTAGAGAAGGTTATCAGACCTTTCTTGTTTATGTCTTAGAAACCTTTTTTGCTTTCTGGTTCTGAATAAGTTTGAACAAGCTTTCATTCCTTTAAAGTATATACATACATGAAATGCTTATGTATGTATACATATGCATTTGTTAGCTAATTTTATACAATTGTGCACATAGCATATATGGATATGAGAAAGAAATACAGATAGAGACAGGACAGACTGGAATTTTCTTGCTATTGTTAAATGATTTTCCATCTGAAACTGTCTCCAAAGTAGTAGACTCAATTTGCAAGTTGCTCATTATGCCTTATGAATATATACTCAAAATCATTAAAAGAAAGGTAGAGACTTTTTTTTCAAAAAGAAAAGGAGAATATTTGATTTGTTATCTTATATCCCATTAAATAAGTAAATAAAATCCCTTAAATAGGCTTAAGTACATAGGTTTATTAGATATATACATATATATCATACATATCATACACACACATATACTGTTTGTAGATGGACATTATTTTATATTCCTCCTAATCTTGGTCAGTCACTGTCAAATGATTCTAATCTTGATAAACTTGAAGGTGTCAGAATATTTGGCTGACTGCATATAAACAATGTCAGCCTCTTATGGATTTGTTTCTGTCTGATCAGGCTGTAATGCAAGGCTTTTGTCACTAGATGGTGATGCTCTCAGTCGCATAGGCAAGTAAACGCTAAGGTCACTTCATCTTGTATGGTATGGGAGGCAGGAACCAATTTAATATAAATAATTTTAAATTTACTTTTTAATATAAAATACATTTTGTTATTAAAAAACCATAGCATCATAATGGCATCATAGATTATAACTTGGAAAGTATTGAATTCCACCCTTTCGTTTTACAGATGAAAACACTAAGGTTGAGAGAATCGTTATATGACTTGCCCCAGGATCACTTATCTACTAAGTGTCTGAGGCAGGATTTGAACTTCAGTCCTCTTGACCTGTGACACCTGAACAGTAATCCATATATCATTAAGCATAAAAATAATATAATTATGATTAATTAAATGAATAATGTCTTGGATACTATGGTTATCAACTAGTAAGCTTCTTCATTATCCCTTTATTTTTTTTAGCTTAACTGACCTTTCCTTTTCCTCTTAAGATCTCTGTCTCTCATCCTTCCCATTAGGGTCTGTAGCTCCTGGGACTGACTACTCTTTGCCCAGTTCTTAGCCTTTTTCCCCTGAAGCTGTGCTGCTGCTTCAAGACTCTTTATACAAAGTGGAGAAATCTGTTAAATAATGGACCTGCTTTTTCCTAAATATTGCTGGTTCTGCTCCACCCCACCCCCGCCATCATACATGTTAATAAAGCATAATAGCTGGTTGTTTCCTTGATCCTAAATCTGATTAAGGTGTTCATGTAATTTTAGAGCTGGAAAGGATCTTGGTGATCATCTAGTTTACTTCATTTAGAGAGGAGCATTCTGAGGCCCAGAGGAAATCAGGATTAGGAATACAGCCCAGATTAGAATCCTCTGGGAAGCCTGATTGCTAAATCTAATGCTCATTCCACTGTAATGTGTCTCATCGTGTGGTGGCTATGCCATCTGCATGATGTCTGCACTCAGATTCTGCCCTATAAAATGGGACCAAGCATAAGGAGAAAACAGAGGAGCCCTTACCTTCCAGTGTGGAGAAGAAACAGATTTCTCAACGTCCCCTAGCTCTGGACTGGATGATTTCCTCTTTAACCTTTACTTGTGTGACCTTTATTTCTCTTTAGGAGGTTACATTACAACCTAATGTTGATTTACAACTTGCTTCTAGGGAATATAGTCAAATGCAGTCTAGCTGATAGAAATTGCTCTCATTTGGAAAATTTGAAACTTATTTTGAAGATATATATCTTAAAACAGTTTATACACATCCATATTCCATCTTGAAATCTTTGCATAGGCTGTCTCCTTTGCCTGGAATGAGCTCCATCTTCAGCTTTACCTCTTAGAAGCCTTAGTAATCTTCAATCTCAAGTGCCTTTTTCAACATAAAGCCCTTCCTGATGTTCCCCCTTCCCCTGCATTCTGAGGGATTCCTCCCCCAGTATTTGTGTGTTTCGTATATATTTTGTATATTCTTTTACCTTATGCACCTCTTTTATGATAGAATGTAACTCCTCGAAGGCAGGTCCTGTTTCATTCTTATCTTTGTATGACTATAAGAATCAGGAGAAATAAATATCTTTGGCTTTTTTTTAGCAATTTGATGGCATATATATTGACAGTCTTTTCAAAAGCCCATTACAGTGAACCAGTAATTGTTTTTATGGTTTCCCAATCTACTACAAAGTGTGCTAATGACATATCAAGTGGGCCCAATGGAATGAATGATGAGAAAAAATGACTTAATAGCCCTTTTTTGTTGTTGTTGTTGTTTAAACTGCTAGCATTCCTTTGACCTAATACTAAATAGCTTCATTTTTACATTAGAACAAACATATACTTCTTACTTTTGCATTAAATCCTTGGTCAGTGGAATCATTTTGAACCTCTCTTCTTGCTTCAGGGAAATTTCTAATTGGATACCTTAATGGGTTTGTGACCTCAATCCTATGGATACTTTCTCCAACAATGCAAATTACATATTTTCTATTATGTATGTGTGTGTGTTTGTCCTGTGTAGTTCTTGTTCAGCTTTTATAAATCATCAGTTATTGAGATCTTTGACATGTTATGAACTCCAGTGGAACAAATTGACTCTCCATTAGTTATGCCTTTCCCTTGACACATGAACCACCATTTTTTTCTGTACACATATCTTCATATTTTTTAGCACTTCTGAAAAATGCTAAGAATCACAGTGACATTATTAATAGGAAAAAAAGACACTCAGTTTATTCTAGATAGTTTTGTAACCAACTTTGTTGATGACTTTTGCTTTTATATCACAGCCATTTTTGAATGTATCTCTTCTCCCTTTGGCCCTTCCTTCCTTTCTAATGAAGAGGTGGGGGCGGGGCAGAACAGCAATATGTAGGCTGCCTCTGATAGATTATAGCACATTCCGCATCCATAACATTGTGGATAGTATTTACAGATTCCTGGACCATGCAAATCTTTAAAAATCATTTTCAAATTTTCAAAAGGAATATAAAATTATTGTTAATTAACTAGCATCTTATACGTAGACAAATGTTAGGATTCATCATTAGAGCCTTATGCCCTTAAGGCCCCAGGGAACTTGCTCTGCTCAGTTTCTTCTGGACATTTTTTTTAATGTGTATGTATGCTTTATAACAATGGGGTTCACTTTTATAATAAACGTACACAGTAATTTTGTGCTTCTATTGTAGGAGTTGTATAGTTTAATTTTTTCAAATGATTATGGTGAGTTTTAATTGTTACATCTTTGCTTTTATATTTTATTAACAACCATATCTCTTCTATATGTATATCTGGGACAGACAGTATAAGTAGACAATGAGCTGAACCCAGAGCTGTAAAGGAAGAGAAGAATGAACTGGATTTCTTTCACAATATTGCAATATTTACTGATTCTAATCTTTATCTTTATAAAGGCAGTCTCATCCTTCTAATACAACTTATTTTACTAGTGGTATTGTATGCCAGTAGGACCTACCGCAGTGTAATTATTTGGCTCTGAACAGCTCAAGATGAATATCTCACGGATGAAAATGGAAAGGCACACACATGACCAATGGACAACTCCAAAGACGTCGAACAAAGGATAACATCAAAGAATTGTATGACAAAGTGAGAAGATGAGCTTGTAAAAAGGCAAAATCAAGGGATAACAGGGAGATGGCTACAGTGTTCTAGTGCTACCCTCCTGATTTCAGAATAAAATGAACAAAATCTGAACCTTTTCTAGTGAACTGTTGAGAAGGCATAGACAAGTGTGACACTAGAATGCCAGATACAAACTAATTTAAGAACTCATTTTTCTTGTTACTCTGAATTAAATGCTCTGCATAGTGCCTGCATGATTGATCAAGTTTTTCCACAAAATGACTTATGTGATATTTCATATTCTGAAGAATGCTTTGATCCATAGATAAAATCAGTGACAGCATTGACATGCAGGAAAATGATAAAAATTACTGTGACACAAATTCTTGCTTACTAAGTCTATTACCTAACAATTTGTCTATCATTAAAGAAGAGGTTGACTCTACCTTGGCGTGGGCCAGTGGTTTTGAAATAAACTTATGACAAAGGTAACACAGTCCCCTCTATCCCTACCACCTAAAAAACCAACAGAACAGGCTATACACTGAACCAATCAGGGAGAAAAAACCCCAAAAAGTACTTTCTTATCCATTCATTAGGTTGTATTCCATATACATAGGTAAATGGGGAAAATATCAAAAAGCTCTAGAATGATGAAATTTTATAGCCATGATGTTTGTATGGATATTTTTGGCATCAGCACATATAATAATAACTAGCATAACCAGAATCTTCTTAAACCTGGAAATAATTGATGTACCAATACCTGGTATGAGAGAATCTATTGTCTATGTGATCCTGGGGCAGATTACTTCATTAGTTGGGCCTCAGCTTCTTTCTCTGTAAAATTAGTGAGTTGGACTAGCTCATCCCTAAAGTTGCTTGTAAACCTAACTGAATCCTTTGATTCTATAAGATGACAAGACGAAAAGTTTAATTAATATTATAAAACTATACATTGGCTTACCATGTATTCAGAAATAAGTCACTGGAAATTCTACAAAGTTGTCTTTTATTCTGTAATAATTTCCTGCATACACACACACACACACACACACACACACACACACACACAGATGTGTGTATGTAAATTCACCAAGCTCTGTCAACTAGATTAATTTATCAACTTTTTGCCTTTTTATTTAGCATTTGCTCTACGATAAACCCACCCTTAGGTCTTTTCCTTGAGAATCATTAATGCAAAACCCATTCTAGATGTTCTATGTGCTAAATTAGCAGTGTTAGGTATAGCCATAGGCATCATGACCATGTGACTCAAATTCACGTGATTTAGGCTTTCCTGTGACTTTAAGCAGGTCATCAAAGACTCTTGAATCAGTCAAAGGCGAAGGTACTTGATTGCCTTAGTGCTGAGAAGCACTCCAAAAGAAAAATACAGTGAAAAGTCTCACTTTGCTTGCCATCACAGAAGGACTTCATGAGATGATGATTTGATCAATAAAGTACCTTCTTAGCTAATATTCTTATAAAAACAGTCCAACTAATTTGAGGCAGGGGATTGTAACATGTTTATTGATTGAGCAATATATATAAACTGTGCCTGTACTGAGGTAGACTAGCGTTTCATTCAGGATCTACACATTTCCTCCCTCCAAAAATCAGAAGAGTAAAAATCAAGGCAATTATTATTTCAGGGTAGGGGGTGGAAGCTATTTGCTAGAGTGAGTAGGCTGTTCTAAAACAATTTCGTTTTAAAGCTTCTTTGTACTTTTCAAAGCATATTGTGTAGAGACAAGCATTTCTGGACTTAATTGTATGTGAACCATGCTAGTAAATGTGATTGCCTGTTTTTAGAAATAGCCATTCCTTAATTGCTACTCTAAACTATTTAGATTTTATTTGTGAGAAATAGAAAGCTAATATGCAGCGAAGGATTTTGACTGATATTAAAAAGTTACAAATATTTCAGGAATGCTGTTCATCTGACACATATTCATTTCACCATTTTGTAATTAGTATTGTAGCATTTCAAAGAGTGTATACATGGATCTTAGTGAAAAGAAAACCATGGTATGATGCTCTACATCTGTGGCATACAATTTATGTCCCAGTAATTCTTTCACATTCTGTAAAAGCAATTTCCATTCTTTTGTGTTGTTAATATGTCGTGTAGAGACCTGAAAGCAAAAAGATTCTGAAATGAGGAGTGTGTGGTGATCAGAGGACACAATCTGTAACTGAGCTCTCCTTGACTCCCTCAGAGATTCTTATACACTCTCCATTTTCCTGTGGTGAAGGTTCTTGGGTTATTTTTTCAATTCTCATATTCCTTCTATCTTATTTGAAAGAGTATTAGGACACGTTCTCACTATTTGTGCTCAAGAATTATTGCTGTTTGGACTGTGTTTAGGATCTAAGAAGCCACTTAAATTGAAAAGACAAAGGATTGAATAATGTTGATGACAAAAACACAGCTATTTCTGTGGTGCTTTAAAAAATTTCAAAATGTCACCACACTGATATAGGTTGTTCTCTGATTCCCTAACAGCCAGTGAAAGGAAGATATGAATATGACCTTCTTATTTGCCTATCCCCCAATTATTTTACAATAAAATGAGCATTCCTATAAAACTAAAGTCACCAACTTGAATTTGGAAATCTACGTTGAATTTTCATTTATTGCCTACATTAGTAAGATAATTAACAATTTACTCTCTTAATTTTTTTAATGTGTGAATCTAATCCATGTTGTAATTAAAGGTCTAAAACTACATTCCAATACAGTATCTGAAAGAAACTATCTTCTCTTTTAGACATTGTATTATTGCATGTTACTTTCTGCCTTCTCAGTAATACAAAAACTTAAGATAGTTTTCAAATTCTAGAATTAATGTGCATTGAATAGCAACTGCAGGTCAGCCTCCATATAAGTCCTACTGAAATTCTTCATCATGTAATGATGATTACCATTGGGTTTCAAAGGCTATGCCAGTAGAGTATCTATTCTCACAAAGTATATGCCAAGCTAGAAAAGCTTTAAGTATGATCCTGGTGACACATCTTGTCTGTTTTCCAAAGACCAGCTTGAAAGTACAAACAGGTTAATTATCAAGAGACTGGCTCTGATAACCTATGGGAAAAAAATACAAATTGAGAGAGAGGGAGCAAGCGAGAGGGAGAGGGAGAGGGAGAGGGAGAGGGAGAGAGAGAGGGAGAGAGAGAGAGTGCGAGCTTATTTGTGTAAAGTTGTTTGCATGCTCTTTGGGGGCATTAGACTGGGAGCTCCTGTCTGCCTATCTATCTGTCTGTCTGTCTGTCTATCTATCTATTTATCTATCTACCTATCTATCCATCCATCCATCTCTCTCTCCATCCCTCTGTCCATCTATCTACTGATATTCAGTGATTTCAAAGTCACCATAAGGTATGACCATGAAAATTGTTAAATATGGTATAGTAAGAAACAAAGAGAGGCTTCTCATTTACTCAGAAGCTTCCTACCTGTCATCATGAATGTATCTTCAAGAAGAGAGTTGGAACACACTTGGCACTGTGATTAAAGACCAGTAGAATAGCAGAAAGAACCTGGAAAGACCTGGGTTCAGATATTTATTCTAATACTTAATTTCCGTGTAACTTTTGACAAATCAGTTATTGTGCTTGAACTTTATTTTTCTCATCTGTAAAATTAGGAGGAGAGCATCAATACCCCATGCAAAGGAAGTGATTCCACAGACCCTAAAGCACAATATCAATGTTAGTTGCTATTATTACAGAAATGAAATGGATTATATCTTAACAGATGAGAAGGTACTGATTATCTACATGGAGGACATTTCCAAATCAGCTTTCTCTGCATTTTCAGACCATCAGCTACTTAGAATCAATGCCAAAATCAACACTGAGGTAAAAGAAGAAATAAAGATTAAAAAGAAGACATTGCTGGAAATCATGATCATCTCCAGCTTAACCTATTTAAATAAGATGACACCTAAAATGAAATGTGTAGGATAAAATATGTTGATTTAATTTTGTTTTCTACTGTGCTTTAACTTCTGTGAAGCAGTCACCATAACAGGAAGGCCATAGGAGGACAGAGCAGAAAACATCTTATCTAGCAAAAACTAGTTCTTTCTTCATAATGGAGGTATGGCAATTATTACCAACATTGTTGTAAAATTTAAAAATAATTGCATAATATTCCAGAGGAGGACAATGGAAGACTAGGAGCACTAATTTGTTTTTAAGCATCAGAGTGGTAGAAAGAAAATTGAGTCCATAGGTCAGAATGAGAATGTCCCCAAACCATTTAATATATGAAACAAGAAATAGGACACATTGATCAAAAATGGTAAATCTCTGACTATTTCTGTAGTGATAGTGATCTATTTTCATTATTTAGAACTGTAGAGCCAGTACACTTGAACTCTTAATATCTTAGTACCTGTATGAAGATGTGGAAATGACCCTTATAAATTGAAGCCAGGAAGAGCAGCTGAATCAGAACAAGCATATCCAGAATAGCCTTATAAGATTAATTTTCACATTCTCTGACAAGATACAGAATGATGATGAAAAAATCATGAACAGTTACCAAAGACATTTGAGAAGCTATCAGTAACTACCAACAATATGCCTTTTTCTATAAACTGTTGCAGAATAAGCTACAAATGTTTGAAGAGTATTCTTAATGAAAATATGAGAAGGGTAGAATGTGAAAGCTTTGTCAAATGTTGCTCTTCATAGCAGACCACATTTTCATTGTCACATAATTAACTGAAAAGCTTAAGGAACACATGATATAGTTTTTATGTGTGTGGATGATAAAATCAATTACAGATATGTATTAAAATCATAAGTTTATTTGATATATGCAAATATAAATAACAGGGAATACATCCTAGAAGCTATCCTGAGAGTTCAAATAGAAAATTTCAACTGATAGAGAATTCCTCTAAACTATTTTGTTTTAGATTTCATCGTTTGGATTCCAGTAAATCCTAGAATTTTGCAGCATCTCCTCAATGAGATCTAAGACCACTCAAGAGATGAGCCTAAAAATACACACAGGAAAAAGGATGTAGATAAAGGCTGCTGATTGCCCAGAGTACAACTCCCATTTGGATGGATAGCCCATTTAGTTAGTCCATCTATCTTGGATAGACTTTGCAGGAAGTCAGTGAGTCAGGCCGAGAATTGAATGGGAGGAGAATAGTAGACTGGGTTGATTTTGGGCAATAGTGGAGTACTTTCAATGCTCTTAAGTTGCTCCCTGACACAAAGCCCATCTTTTAAACACCACTATTTATTTTAGTAATGATAAATAGCCATAGCACATGAAATATCACAATTTATGACTACCTCAAAGAGAATGACTTAAAATATCTGATCCAGGAAATGTATAAATAGAGAAAGAGGATTGATCACATAGTGAGAGAGATGAATAACAGATTAAAAAAAGATGTACTTGTAAAGATAGAATATTAAAGTACTTAAAGACAAACATTGACCACATTGGAACATTGGGTACATCTTTTATGGAGGAATCTAGGGAGCACAAAAATCTCCAAAGATGAGAATGCCTCACTGGCTCACGATATGCATTTGTGGAGGGAAGCTGGTATAAGTGACAGATCCAGTGAAGCATTAATCTATTATAACTTGATTATTCCCCTCATAAATCCATAATTGCTGGGCCTAATTATTTAGTGACAAACTGAACATAAAGGAAATAAATATATAAACTACTCTAAGCTCTTCTCTCTACTGTATAATCTAATAGTGATGATCACAACTGATGGCCCTTTTTAGCCCACTGACACTGGTGTCCTGTCTTTGGCCAGCACTAATTTAAAAAAACGATACACTTTACCAGTCCTGAAGCTTCCAGATTAAAATTTGCCATATCATAGAAGAAAATGCTTCATGTATCCAAATTTAGCCTATGTCCTAGTAATTTAAAGCTTTGAAAATGAATCATAAGCGCTTGGCAATGTTCCTTTACTTTCCCTAAGCTTATCAGTCCTTCTTTAGAGAGTGGCTTAGGTAAATAAATCACCACACTTGATAACAAAAGACTACTCCCTCCTTCCCATTGTGCCAATATTTACCGACAGAGGTGCATTAAATTGAAAATTTTTTTTAAAGAAAAGTGAGTTTTACTGAAATCCTATTTAGTATGCCTTCAGAGTTATCAGAGTTGACCCTTGCCAAAAAATTTGTGTGACAGGTCCCAAATGAAGAAATTACCTTTTCAAACAGCAAGATCAGTGTATATTCATGGTAGTAGGCTACTTAGACATATATCTAAACATCCAGCAGTAGCCCAAAACTGGATGTTGATAAAATATAGTCTAATCCTTTGCATGTAACACTGAGAAGCAACTAATATTTTTTAATAGTGGATTGCAAGGAAATAGCTGAACCTGTACTGTAGCAATTATTCTCAACCCTCTCTTTTACCATCAATTTCCAATCCCACCTTTCTTTTCCTGACCCTCACACTAAATCATAAAAGCAGAGAATTTTAGGTGTAACAGGGACCTCAGAGATTCAGTTCCTTTATTTTGTAGGTGAAGATACCGATGTTCAGAAAAATTAGATAGGTCGTCAATGTAGAAGATCCAGGAACAGAACCGAAGTTTTCTTGGATTTTTCATCATGACATTAAAATAGTGCTCTAAGTTGATACATAATATCATGCTTGACATATATAGGCATGTCAAGTTTTAAACTTTCCAAAATTCCATACGGATATTACTGCTAATCAGACACACCATAAGCCTGTGAAGTAAGTACAAGTGTTATTATCCAAAATGTATAGATAAAACAGAGATGTAGCAAATGGGATACACACACCCTTTATATATTATACTCTCAGAAAAGCTATCTAGGTTCAATGTCATTTGTGGGTACTTATCCAGTCAAAATCATAGCTAAAAAGTACCTACCAGGGGTCGGAGTCAAGATGGCTGCCGGAAAGCAGGGACTGGCGTGAGCTCCCTGCCAAGTCCTTCCAAAAACCTATAAAAAAATGGATCTGAACCAATTCTCGAGCTGCAGGACACACAGAATAGCAGAGGGAAGCAGGGCTCCAGCCCAGGACAGCCTGGATGGTCTCTGGGTAAGGTCTGTCCCGCAGGGAGCTGGGAGTGGAGCAGAGCCCAGCGTGGGCAGAGTGGACCAGCCAGACCAGGAGCCGGGTGGAGCGTGCCCTAGCACCCTGAATCAGTGAGCTGTGGCAGATACCAGACTTCTCAACCCACAGCCACCAAAGATGACAGAGAAGAACTGCAGAGCCCACAAAGTGGCGGAGGGAAGCAGAGCTCTGGCCCAGGACAGCCTGGATGGTCTCTGGGTAAGGTCTATCCCCCATGGAGCTGGGAGTGGAGCTGAGAGGAGCAGAGTCCAGCCATCCAGACCAGGAGCTGGGTGGAACAAGCCCTAGCACCCTGAATCAGTGAGCTGTGGCAGTTACCAGACTTCTCAACTCACAAACACCAAAGACAGCAGAGAAGGTTAGTGGGAAAAGCTACTGGGGACAGGGAGTTTGCAGTTTGGCCACCCCCCCCTCCCCGGGGGCAGCAGAGGTGGGGCAGCTACAGAACTGCAGCTGCAGTTGCTTCCAGCCCCAGGCCGACCTGGTGGGAGGAATTAAGTGGTGGATCAAAACAGGAGTGAAGAGCCAGCTGAAGATCTGAGTCCAGTCCTGCTTGGGGGGTTCTTGGGGAAGGAGGAGTGCTGGTGTGGCAGCACATCCACCCAAGCTTGGAACATAGAACTCTCTACTCTACAAGCAGTCATACCCTGCTGAAAAACTCAAGGGTCAAGTAAGTTGGCTGGGAACATGGCCAGGAAGTGAAAACACACCCAGATTCAGACTCAGACTTTGGAATCTTTCTTTGCTGACAGAGAAGACCAAGAAAAACATGAACTGGTCTCAGGCCATGGAAGAGCTCAAAAAGGATTTGGAAAAGCAAGTTAGAGAAGTAGAGGAAAAATTGGGAAGAGAAATGAGAAGGATGGGAGAAACCATGAAAAACAAGTCAATGACTTGCTAAAGGAGACCCAAAAATATGCTGAAAAACATACTGAAGAAAACAGCACCTTAAAAAATAGACTAACTCAAATGGCCAAAAAACTCCAAAAAGCCAAGGAGGAGAAAAATGCT